>CP125976.1:3587849-4187849 GCA_030063025.1 Avena longiglumis
ACTTCCAAGATCTCCTTCACGGACGCTTTGGACCCGGCGATCCGCCGAGAACGCCACCGGTTCAACAAGCACCGCCGCGGCGCCAAGTTCTCCTCCCGATACCGAGACCGCCTTGATGGCGCGGGCCCGACCGGACCTTCGCGATGATGAACGGCACCGACACAAGTTCTGCCCTCGGACATCGAGACCCCGATGCTACAAGATCTGCCCGTGGCCGAGAACGCTCACGAACCTGGATCCCGATCCGTCGAACCACGCCCCGAGACCGACCCGAACCCCGAACCCCAAGATCGTCGAGCCCCTCATATGTGTGAACCCCTCCCGAACCCTATTTTACAACATAATAACAATTGTTGCATATTTAATTGTCATCTCGCATGCATAGCATTGGTTTGGGGGCCTTATGCCGATTCACCTAATAATTAAATATGGGGCCCATATGCGGGCAAATCTAGCCTTATATTGGCCTCATTTAACCTTGTGTAGCGAGCCGGTATCTTATCTTGCCTGGCTAAACAACATTTAATTTGCGGGGGTTCTAAACAACTTGAACCATCTAACTATTTGTCGGGACCCCGGTTCCGCTTAATCTTGACCTGATTGCGCACTTTCTTTGTCATGCCATCCATCATGCATGCATCATGCCGATCTTCTGCCGTTGTATTAAATATTGCATCCGGTGTTTATTCTAGTGTTTTGCTTCTTCGCGGATAAGGCCGTTGAGTTGATGTGAGCTTCGCCCCGATCTTCGGTGGAGCCTTTCGACAATGTTTTCAGGCGAGCATCTCCCCCTTTCTACCTATCTTACTTTTATAGTCTTTATTCCCTCCTGTTGATCTTTTGCTATCTGTGTTGCGATGCTTTAGTTTCCGTACCTGTGATATTCCCTTGCAGCCCTATATTGCCTTGGACACATCCTATTACCTGTTGTTTGGTAGCTAGTTGGACTTGCGCGTCGTAGTTGCTTGCTCAAGTGTTGATGTGTGACGTCATATGCCACAGTTGCTGATGTATTGCCGCGTGTGAGGTTGGAGATGATTCTAGTTTTACTTATCGTCACTTTAATTTCTGTTTAACAACTAAAATTGAAATAAGCAGAGGCATCGGTGGGTGATAGATAATATTTGGTTTCCGAACGCCCACTTGTGTCCCGTAAGACCCCGAGTACTTGATTCCCTGTTCCTTGTTTTTTGCGCTATCCACATCCGGAGGTATATGGGACCCCCGAGCGAGCTTGATTCAGTCTTATTTCTTGGGGCCACAAACTAGTTTGAGGTTTTATTTACGATCCTGTACTTATGCCATGCTTTACCGCTTTATTTACGATTGCAGCGAGATAACACACTGCATCTTTTAGGATCGGGACACGATTCCGCGGTGTCGACAAGCCCAGTTTTGGGTTCCCAGTCGTTCACAGCCGTCCACCCAAACCTTGAGGCCGTCTCGGAGCTTGTCTACTCCGTTGCGGATTCTACTTAAGGGGTGGCCCCCTGAAATATTTCTGAATCCTGTGATTGTTCAGTCGTGAAAGCCTCGTTGGGTTTTGATTTGGTTTTTCCGAGGTTGATCGAGCGTGTGTTGCTATTGGTGCACCCCGGCCGGGTTAAAACTTTCTGAAAGCCGTGTCCGCGGATATGGACGACTTGGAGCACAGTTTCTTGATCATAGACAAGCATAACTAAAGTTTATTGCTATAAATTTGACTTATAATGACTAGTAATTAGCTTCACTATAATGGAATGACTAAATAATACTGCCCACAATTGCTTGTTTGGAGTGTCGCTTGCGACCATTGTACCTGACTAGTAAGTATTGCAACTTCTAGCGAAATGGCTGAATAAAAGTACCAACAACTCTTTGGGTTTATGGGTTATCTCATGTTAATCAGATCGACTAGTAAGTGTTGCCACTATAACGGAATGGTTAACTAAAGTGCCCATCGCTTACTTTATCGACGATTATCTAAATCGACTAGTAAAGCGCCACAACTATAATGAATAAGTAAAGCGCCAACTGTGTGAGTTCCTCGGTTGACTTCCTCGTTTGGTCTCGAGGGGGAAATGCCAGGATGGGTTTGTTTGGTGTTAGCTTCAGGTTGGGTCCGCATAGGTTTTTCTTACCCCATCTGTTTTCCGCCAGTTGTATCGAGTCTCTATAGGTTGTTTAGTGCATGCCGCCACGCCGATCCACCATACCTATGTAGGCGAGGACCGCCGAATTCTAGCCTCGCTGTCTTGGCCTCGATCGACGCTCCTTCTTTGTTTTACTTTGCCCTTTGTCGGTGCCCCTTTGTTTAAGCAGGTTTTGAGATCGACGCCGTTAAGTGGTTACCCTTCCGCTTGGCCTGGGCAGGGTTATGGACGCCATTGGTTATTCTTCGTGGCTCTTAGCCCCATTTGCTTCTTGTCCGTAGTCGGGCGCCTCTACCGCTTTCAAGGTGATTTGGATCTTGTATATTATATCTGTATTCTTGACTCTTTGAGTCGTTATATATATCTGCTCGTGGGTCCCATCGAGGACTGTTGTGTAATGTTATTACTGTTTTCCACCCGCACGAAAGTGCCTGGGGTGCACCTTTGAATCGTTTCTATGCGGGTTTGGCGAATTTTGCTCAAACTTGCGTAGGTCCGATTCTGAGGGTGTTCTGAGTGGTATCGAGCTCAGCAGTTGCGATACCCACAAGTCCAAATGTGGGATAACCTAGCTAACGGCCAAGTAGAAGTGTCAAAACTATTTTGAAAATCGGTTGGATAGTTCGATTAGGTCTGATTTACTCCTTACCCTCCGCTATTCTCCTCTTATCTCGGCGTGTTTTGAATCCGCCTCGTCTAGTTCTTGAGTCCAGAATTCTCGTGGTTGGGTTTCCGTCGTACCTTCGTGGTTTCGCCTCCTTTGTTAACAGTGTTGCTACAACCGGTCTTCATGCTATCCGAGGAATCCGTCACGGTGTTACCATTCTTTGTTCCTTGTTTGTGCTATCCGTGTTTTCCGACGCGACATCATCTCGCCGGATCCGATCTAGTCGCATCACTCCTTTGTTCCGAAACTCGCTTGTCGAGATCTTCAGTCTGAATCCGAGGGTTGGTTGCATGATTCGCCTATTCGTGTGCGGAGTAATGGTTTGGGTGCGCGATGGACTGATCACCATCCGACTACTCTTATCATTCGCTCTTGTACATCAATCAGTGGGTCCAGCAATTTTACTCTGTCCATCGAAGCTAGAGGTGGCTTTATTTGTTGATACCTCTACCTTCGACCTTTTTGTTTCCGGAGTGTTCTCTCGACGATCACGGACAACGAACTCTTGTTAGTGGTGTCGCGAGGATCTACACGAAGAGAGAAGACGCAGATCGCCGACCTTCCTTCCGGAACCATGAGGCGGATCTCGAGGGCGAGATCCCTTGTTAGTGGTGTCGAATTGTGGCATCCCGCAAAAACCACTACTAGAAAATCGCGTTGAATTTGTGCATTGCATCGTCATCATCATGCATAGTTTGCATAAAACTATTTTGCAAACCCCGTTTTGGTTTCCAAACGCCCCATATTTATTTCAAACGCCAACCCCGGATCTCCGGACTATTTTGTTTTGTTGCTATCGGGTTTCAAACGGCCCAATTCAATTAAATAAAATACTTAATTATTTTTGCGGGGGCAGTCGAACGGGCCGTTCCGACCCGAACGACCACCCCCAGAACATAATAATCGGTTCCCCCTGCCAGCCCTACCCCTAATCCTAAGTCTACCCAGAAATCTACCCTCTCCCCCCCCTCCACCTCACTCCCACCTATCAGGACACGCCACGTCACCCTGCCTCCCTCCCTCCACCACTCATCCCCTGCCACCTAAACCCCCCACCTGCCAACTCACACCCAGCCGGCCCACACAACCCCACTCCCCAGCTGGCCCCAGTACCACTCCCTCTCCCCACGCCCACGCGCACAGTGAACGCACGCACGCCACGCCTCTGGGGCCCACCCGACCCGCGGGACCCGCCTCGTCCCTGTTCCTCTCCTTCCCTGCGACCTCCCCTCCCTCTGGCTCTCAGGCACACCCCCGCAGCGAGCCAGCGACCCCGCGCCGCTCGCCGTTCCCAGCCCCGCCGCCGCCCACCGCCGGCGCCCTTCACCCTCCTCTCCGGCAACCCTCTCGCCCAGACGACGCCTGGCCCGTGCCCTCTCCTCCCGAGCTCAACCTGCCTCCACCTGCTTCCTCCCCTCGCGCGGCCCTCCTCTCGCCTCACAGCGCCGCTGCCGCCGACTCGCTCGCCCGCCGCCGCTCTCCCTCGCCGCCTCCGCGTTCCTGGTCCGCCTGCGCCCGCCCGACGCTGGCCCCAGACGCCACCTCCGCGCCTCCTCCTGCAGGCCGACCGCGCCACGGCCGCCCCATTGCTGCCGCCCGCCCCGTCAATCGAGCCGCCTCGCGCCTCCTTCTGCCACCGCCCGCAAGCCGCATCCACCGCCGACCCAGGCGGCCCGCCACCCTCGCGTCCTCGCACAGCGCCTCCCGACCGCAGCTCCTCCACCGCAGCCCTCCCCGCCTCTCCAGTCCCGCCGAGCTCCCGTCCACGCCGCTGTCGCCCACCTCCCCGCAAGCTCGGCGCTCCCAGCCTTCCCAACCCTGCCGCCGCCCAGCCGCTACCGCCCCGCCTCCGAGCCTTCCCGAGCTTCGCCGGGCCCGCCTCGCCACCTCGTTGACCGCTGCGGTTGGCCTCGCCATCCCTATCGGTGTTTCAAGGCCCCTTGGCGCATGCCGTGTTGTCCGCTCGTGTGCTCCGCGGCCGGGTTGAAGGACGCTCCTTCCAAGTGTCAGACAAGAAGGAGGTTGGGTTGGTGTTTGACCCATGTTGGCAGCGAGGTACTGCTGCCTAGGAACCTCTCGGTGAACAAGAGCTCCAAGTGGAACATGTACCCAGGAAGCCACCCCGAACCCGAGCGCCAAGGCCCGACCCTGGAGATCGCCAAGGACGCCCCGGTACCGAACAAGTTCGCTGGATCCTCGAGTTCTTCCTCACGGACTCCAAGAACTGCCTCGAACGCCAAGACCGACAACTGGCCCGAAGACCCCGGATGAGCCGAGACCCCGAACCCGATCCGAAGACCGAGAACCGCGACACTCCAAGATCTCCTTCACGGACGTTTCTGGACCCGATGACCGCCGAGAACGCCACCGGTTCAACAAGCACTTCGCCGCGAAGCGCCAAGTTCTCCCTCCCGGATACCGAGACCGCCTTGATGGCGCGGGCCCGACCAGACCTTCGCGATGATGAGAACGGCACCGACACAAGTTCTGCCCTCGGACATCGAGACCCCGATGCGACAAGATCTGCCCCGTGACCGAGAACGCTTCCGCCGAACCCTGGATCCCGATCCGTCGAACCCTGGCCCCCGAGACCGACCCCGAACCCCGGAACCCCAAGATCGTCGAGCCCCCTCATATGTGTGAACCCCCTCCCGGAACCCTATTTTACAACATAATAACAATTGTTGCATATTTAATTGTCATCTCGCATGCATAGCATTGGTTTGGGGGCCTTATGCCGATTCACCTAATAATTAAATATGGGGCCCATATGCGGGCAAATCTAGCCTTATATTGGCCTCATTTAACCTTGTGTAGCGAGCCGGTATCTTATCTTGCCTGGCTAAACAACATTTAATTTGCGGGGGTTCTAAACAACTTGAACCATCTAACTATTTGTCGGGACCCCGGTTCCGCTTAATCTTGACCTGATTGCATCGCACCTTTGTCATGCCATCCATCATGCATGCATCATGCCGATCTTCTGCCGTTGTATTAAATATTGCATCCGGTGTTTATTCTAGTGTTTTGCTTCTTCGCGGATAAGGCCGTTGAGTTGATGTGAGCTTCACCGATCTTGGTGGAGCCTTTCGACAATGTTTTCAAAGTAGCATCTCCCCTTTCTACCTATCTTACTTTTATAGTCTTTATTCCCTCCTGTTGATCTTTTGCTATCGTGTTGCGATGCTTTAGTTTCGTGTACTGATATTCCCTTGCAGCCCTATATTGCCTTGGACACATCCTATTACCTGTTGTTTGGTAGCTAGTTGGACTTGCGCATCGTAGTTGCTTGCTCAAGTGTTGATGTGTGACGTCATATGCCACAGTTGCTGATGTATTGCCGCATGTTGAGGTTGGAGATGATTCTAGTTTTACTTATCGTCACTTTAATTTCTGTTTAACAACTAAAATTGAAATAAGCAGAGGCATCGGTGGGTGATAGATAATGTTTGGTTTCCGAACGCCCACTTGTGTCCCGTAAGACCCCGAGAACTTGATTCCTGTTCCTTGTTTTTGCGCGCTATCCACATCCGGGAGGTATATGGGACCCCCCTGAGCCAGAGCTTGATTCAGTCTTATTTCTTGGGGCCACAAACTAGTTTGAGGTTTTATTTACGATCCTGTACTTATGCCATGCTTTACTGCTTTATTTACGATTGTGCGACGGAACACCTTTGTCTTGTTTAGGATCGGGACACGATTCCGAGGTGTCGACAAGCCCGCTTGGGGTTCCTGATCGTTCACAGCCGTCCACCCAAGACCTTGAGGCCGTCTTGAGCTTGTCTACTCTGCTATGGATTCTACTTAAGGGTGGCCTCAAATATTTCTGAATCCTGTGATTGTTCACCGTGAAAGCCTCGTTGGGTTTTGATTTGGTTTTTCCGAGGTTGATCGAGCGTGTGTTGCTATTGGTGCACCCCGCCGTAAAACTTTCTCGAAGCCGTGTCCATGGATATGGACGACTTGGAGCACAGTTTCTTGATCATAGACAAGCATAACTAAAGTTTATTGCTATAAATTTGACTTATAATGACTAGTAATTAGCTTCACTATAATGGAATGACTAAATAATACTGCCCACAATTGCTTGTTTGGAGTGTCGCTTGCTACCATTGTACCTGACTAGTAAGTATTGCAACTACAACGAAATGGCTGAATAAAAGTACCAACAACTGCTGGGTTTTGGGTTATCTCATGTTAATCAGATTCGACTAGTAAGTGTTGCCACTATAACGGAATGGTTAACTAAAAGTGCCCATCGCTTACTTTATCGTGACGATTATCTAAATCGACTAGTAAAGCGCCACAACTATAATGAATAAGTAAACTGCCAACCTGTGAGTTCCTCGGTTGACTTCCTCGTTTGGTCTCGAGGGGAAATGCCAGATGGGTTTGTTTGGTGTTAGCTTCAGTTGGGTCCGATAGGTTTTTCTTACCCCATCTGCTTTTCCGCCAGCTTGTATCGAGTCTCTATAGGTTGTTTAGTGCATGCCACGCCGCCGTCCACCATACCTATGTAGGCGAGGACCGATTCTAGCCTCGCCCGTGCATCGCCTCGATCGACGCTCCTTCTTTGTTTTCTGCTTTGCCCTTTGTCGGCGCCCCTTTTGTTTAAGCTGGTTCGAGATCGACGCCGTTAGCAGGGTTACCCTTCCGGCTTGGCCTGGGCAGGGTTATGGACGCCATTGGTTATTCTTGGGCTCTTAGCCCCATTTGCTTCTTGTCCGTAGTCGCGCCTACCGCTTTCAAGGTGATTTGGATCTTGTATATTATATTCGTATTCTTGACTCTTTGAGTCATTGCTGTATATATATCTGCTCATGGGTCCCATCGAGGACTGTTGTGTAATGTTATTACTTCGTTTTCCACCCGCACGAAAGTGCCTGGTGGGCACCTTTGAATCGTTTCTATGCGGGTTTGGCGAATTTTGCTCAAACTTGCATAGGTCCGATTCTGAGGGTGTTACACCCTTTTGACATTGGGTTCGTTGACCCAAATAGAGTTCATGAAGAAGTGGTAAGAGACAAACCCGGGCAAACAGAAGATTACTTGCTAAAGTCTTTACTGAGACAACAAACCAAAAGGGAAATACTATTGCCTTACAACTTCTCGTGAGTATCATACCTCTCTCTTGTACACATTTTGTTTCGACTCGATGTTAAGTGTAATCGATGATGAGTTATGCGTCGTAGGTTCCACTTTATTCGCTAGTCATTCAACCCGACTCGGGAAAAGTCCTTGTCATGGACTCACATTCTAAAAGAAAAAGAGCTATGGGCGACTTTAGAGAGATGCTCCAGGTAATTTCAATCATATTATCGCACTAGATCGGCAACTTTCGTGACAATAAGTAATTAATTACTCCTTTATCCATTTTCTTTGTCGGACAGGTTTGTAAAATGTTCACGGGCAGGGCGTGGGTGAATGGTCGGAAGAACTAAAATTTGTAGACCAAAATGTAAGTAATACTAGCTAGCTTCCAATTCCATTATATCATGCTTTATTGATTATTATTTTGATTGAACTCTCTATTCTCGTAGCACGCGCATCAAGGACACGGCAATAACTTATGTGGGTACTATGTTTGGATTCATTCGCAGCACGATATGTGCGACATGCCAAGCCGCACTAGAACAACATAGAGTAAGTAAACAAAGTCCATAACATTATTTTATTACCATCAATTGTGTTGAGTTTTATTCTTATATATATATTGACGGCCCATTCTTCATATATATTCAGATCGAACGGATGCGGGACCAACTCCTACCATTTGAACGCATACGAGCCATTCAAGAGGAATTGGCGGGTTCATACTTGATGAGGTCGCCACGCTGGCGGAGAACTCTTTAGATATCCACCAAAATGAACGATGACGATGTATGTGCCGATGACGATGTATGTGCCGATGACGATGTTTGTGTATAATAATAGTTGCTTAATTATTCATGTACTCGTATGTACCGATAACGATTCTATAAGTATACCGCTCCCGATCGATTTCCCCTCGCTCTCCCCCTCCTTAATCGCGGGCAGGCGGAAATCTGCGGCAGATTTAGGCCGTTTTCCTGCCAGAACTCTGCGGCAGAAAACGTAAATCTGCGCCAAGCAGACTTAACACCGGTTCCGATACGAACCGGTGTTAAAGAGGCTCAGCATACTTATCGCGCCACCCTTTAACACCGGTTCGTATAGGAACCGGTGTTAAAGGGGCCCCCCCTCTAACACCGAACCCTCAACAGTGGTTGGGTAACCGCTGTTAGAGGGCCCTCCCAACCGGAGTTAAAGGGGGGGCTCTGCACTAGTGTACATGTTTGAGAGATGTGACCAAAAACCTCATCTTTTTCGCGTTTTATGGTCGATTTCATGAGATTTTTCCAATAGTTTTGGGGTTCCAGGGAGACTTACACTAACCGTAAGATCTGATATATGTTTGAGGGTTTTGACCAAAACCTCGTCGTTTTCGTGTTTTATGACCGTTTTCATGAGTTATTGCCCACAGTTTTTGGGTTCCAGGCGGATTTGCATGGCTCGTAAGACCATTTACAAGTTTGAGAGATATGACCAAAAACTCGTCGTTTTCGTGTTTTATGGCCATTTCATTAGCTATTGCCCACTATTTTAGGGTTCCAGGGCGATTTACAGCGACCGTAAGATCCGATACATGTTTGAGAAATGTGACCAAAATCTGGATGTTTTAGCATTTTATGGCTGGTTTCATGAGCGTTTGCACATAGTTTTGGGGTTCCAGGGCGACTTACAATGAATATAAAACCCGATACATGTTTCAGAGTTATGACCAAAAACTCGCTGTTTTCGTGTTTTATGGCCATTTTCATGAGTTATTGCCCACATTTTGTGGATTCACGGCGGATTTTCATGGCTCGTCATACCCTTTACATGCTTGAGAGATAAGACCCGAAACTCATCGTTTTCGTGTTTTATGGCCGTTTTCATGAACTATTACCCACATTTTTGGGGTTCCAGGGCGATTTACAACGACCTTATGACCCGATACAAGTTTCAGAAATATGACCAAAACTCATTGTTTTCGTGTTTTATGGCCGTTTCATGAGCTATTCTCCACTGTTTTTGGGTTCTAGGGCGATTTACGAAGACCATAAGACCCGATACATATTCGAGAGATCTGACCAAAAACTCGTCGTTTTCGCTATTTCTGGCCATTTTCATGAGTTATTGCTCACTGTTTGGTGTTCGAGGGCGATTTGCGCCGAGCGTAAGACCCGATACATGTTTGAGAGTTGTGACCAAAACCTCGTCTTTTTCACGTTTTATGGTCGTTTTCATGATATTTTTCCAATAGTTTTGGAGTTCCAGGGCGACTTACACTAACCGTAAGACCCGATATATGTTTGAGGGTTTTGACTAAAACCTCGTCGTTTTCGTGTTTTATGGTCTTTTTTATGAGTTATTGCCCACACTTTGCGGATTTGCATGGCTCGTAAGACCATTTACAAGTTTGAGAGATTTGGCCAAAAGCTCGTTTTGTTTTATGGCCATTTTCAGTAGCTATTGCCCACTATTTTGGGGTTCCAGGGCGAATTACAATGACCATAAGATCCGATACATGTTTGATAGATGTGACCAAAATATGGATGTTTTAGCAATTTATGGCTTTTTCATGAGCTTTTGCCCGCAGTTTTGGGGTTCCAGGGCGACTTGCAATGACTGTAAGACCCGATACATGTTTGAGTTATGACCAAAACTCATTGTTTTCGCATGTTATGGCTATTTCGTGAGATATTTCCCACTGTTTTGGGTTTCAGGCGATTACAATGACCGCCGGACGACACATGTTTGAGAGATCGACAAAAACTCGTTGCTGCTTTTATGGCCGTTTTCATGAGCTATTGCCCATAGTTTTATGGTTGCAAAGCGATTTACAGTAACCTTAAGACCCGGTACATGTTTAAGAGTTATAACCAAAACTTGTCATTTTCATGTTTTGTGGCCATTTTCATGAGTTATTGCCCACATTTTTTGGGTTCAAGGAAAATTTGCATGGCTCGTAAGACCCTTTACATGTTTGAGAGATATGACTAGAAACTTGTCATTTTCTTGTTTCATGATCGTCTTCATGAGCTATTACCACCAGTTTTAGGTTTCAGAACGATTTTCAACGACCTTAAGACCCGATACCTTTTTGAGAGTTATGACCCAAAACTCGTCGTTTTCGTGCTTTGTGGCTATTTTCATGATCTATTGTCCATTTTTTCGGGGTTCTAGGGCGATTTACAACAATCGTAAGACCAGATACATATTGGAGAGATGTGACCAAAACTCGCCGTATTTGCATTTTATGGCTAATTTAATGATCTATTGCCCACTGTTTTGGAGTTCCAAGAGGATTACAATGAACGTAAGACGGGATACAGTCTTAAGAGATGTGACCGAAATCTCGTCGTTTTCGCATTTTGTGGCCATTTTCATGAGCCATTGCCCACGGATTTATGGTTCCACGACGATTTACACCAACCTTAATACCCGGTACATGTTTGAGAGTTATGACCTAAAACTAGCTGTTTTCGTGTTTTATGGCCATTTTCATGAGTTAGGGTGCCCACAGTTTGTAAGTTCCACGAGGATTTGCATGGCTCGTAAGACCCTTTACATGTTTGAGAGATATGAGCTGAAACTCACCGTTTTCATGTTCTATGACTGTTTTCATGAGCTATTACCTACAGTTTTGGTGTTCTAGTGCGATTTACAAAGACCTTACGACTCGATACATGTTTGAGAGTTATGACCCAAAGCTCGTCGTTTTCGTGTTTTTTGGCCGCTTTCATGAGCTATTGCCCACATGTTTTGCGTTCCATCGAGATTTGCATGGACCATAAGACCCGATACAAGTTTGAGAGATATGACCAAAAACTCTTTGTTTTCGCATTTTATGGCTATTTTCATGAGCTATTTCCCACTGTTTTGGGGTTCTAGGGCGATTACAACGACCGTCAGACCCGATACATGTTTGATAGATGTGACAAAAAACTCATCGTTTTCGCGTTTTATGGACGGTTTCATGAGATATTGCCCATAGTTTTATGGTTCCAAGGCAATTTACAGCAACCTTAAAAACCGATACATGTTTCAGAGTTATGACCAAAAACTCGACGTTTTCGTGTTTTATGGCCATTTTCATGAGTTATTGCCCACATTTTGTGAGTTTAAGGCGGATTTTCATGGCTCGTCAGACCCTTTACATGCTTGAGAGATAAGACCTGAAACTCGTCATTTTCGTGTTTTATGGCCGTTTTCATGAGCTATTACCCACATTTTTGGGGTTTCAGGGCGATTTACAATGACCTTATGACCGATACAAGTTTTAGAAATATGACCAAAAACTCGTTGTTTTCGTGTTTTATGGTCGTTTTCATGAGCTATTCTCCATTGTTTTTGGGTTCTAGGGCGATTTACGACGACCATAAGACCCGATACATATTCGAGAGATCTGACCAAAAACTCGTCGTTTTCGCGTTTTCTGGCCATTTTCATGATGTTTTGGGGTTCGAGCGCGATTTACGACGAGTGTAAGACCTGATACATGTTTGAGAGATGTGACCAAAAACCTCATATTTTTGCGTTTTATGGTTTTGGGGTTCCAGGGCGACTTACACTAACCGTAATACCCGATATATGTTTGAGTGTTTTGACCAAAACCTCGTCGTTTTCGTGTTTTATGGCCGTTTTCGTGAGTTATTGCCCACAGTTTTTGGGTTCCAGGCGGATTTGCATGGCTCGTAGGACCATTTACAAGTTTGAGAGATATGACCAAAAACTCGTCGTTTTCGTGTTTTATGGCCATTTTCATTAGCTATTGCCCACTATTTTAGGGTTCCAGGGCGATTTACAGCGACCGTAAGATCCGATACTTGTTTGAGAAATGTGACCAAAATCTGGATGTTTTAGCATTTTATGGCTGGTTTCATGAGCGTTTGCACATAGTTTTGGGGTTCCAGGGCGACTTACAATGAATATAAAACCCGATACATGTTTCAGAGTTATGACCAAAAACTCGCTGTTTTCGTGTTTTATGGCCATTTCCATGAGTTATGGCACACATTTTGTGGGTTCATGGCGGATTTTCATGGCTCGTCATACCCTTTACATGCTTGAGAGATAAGACCCGAAACTCATCGTTTTCGTGTTTTATGGCCGTTTTCATGAACTATTACCCACATTTTTGGGGTTCCAGGGCGATTTACAACGACTTTATGACCCAATACAAGTTTGAGAAATATGACCAAAACTCATTGTTTTCGTGTTTTATGGCCGTTTCATGAGCTATTCTCCACTGTTTTTGGGTTCTAGGGCGATTTACGACGACCATAAGACCCGATACATATTAGAGAGATCTGACCAAAAACTCGTCGTTTTCGCTATTTCTGGCCATTTTCATGAGTTATTGCTCACTGTTTGGGGTTCGAGGGCGATTTACGCCGAGCGTAAGACCCGATACATGTTTGAGAGCTGTGACCAAAACCTCGTCTTTTTCGCGTTTTATGGTCATTTTCATGATATTTTGCCAATAGTTCGGGGTTACAGGGCGACTTACACTAACCGTAAGACCCGATATATGTTTGAGGGTTTTGACTAAAACCTCGTCGTTTTCGTGTTTTATGGTCTTTTTTATGAGTTATTGCCCACACTTTTTCGGTTCCAGGCGGATTTGCATGGCTCGTAAGAGCATTTACAAGTTTGAGAGATTTGGCCAAAAACTCGTCGTTTTCGTGTTTTATGGCCATTTTCAGTAGCTATTGCCCACTATTTTAGGGTTCCAGGGCGAATTACAATGACCATAAGATCCGATACATGTTTGCTAGATGTGACCAAAATCTGGATGTTTTAGCAATTTATGGCTTTTTCATGAGCTTTTGCCCGCAGTTTTGGGGTTCCAGGGCGACTTGCAATGACTGTAAGACCCGATACATGTTTCAGAGTTATGACCAAAAACTCATTGTTTTCGCATGTTATGGCTATTTCCATGAGATATTTCCCACTGTTTTGGGTTTCCAGGGCGATTACAACGACCGTCAGACCCGACACATGTTTGAGAGATCTGACAAAAAACTCGTCGTGCTTTACTTTATATGGCCGTTTTCATGAGCTATTGCCCATAGTTTTATGGTTGCAAAGCGATTTACAGTAACCTTAAGACCCGGTACATGTTTAAGAGTTATAACCAAAACTTGTCATTTTCGTGTTTTGTGGCCATTTTCATGAGTTATTGCCCACAGTTTTTGCGTTCAAGGAAAATTTGCATGGCTCGTAAGACCCTTTACATGTTTGAGAGATATGACTAGAAACTTGTCATTTTCGTGTTTCATGATCGTCTTCATGAGCTATTACCACCAATTTTGGGTTTCAGAACGATTTTCAACGACCTTAAGACCCGATACCTTTTAGAGAGTTATGACCCAAAACTCGTCGTTTTCGTGTTTTGTGGCTATTTTCATGATCTATTGTCCATTTTTTCGGGGTTCTAGGGCGATTTACAACAATCGTAAGACCAGATACATATTGGAGAGATGTGACCAAAACTCGCCGTTTTTGCATTTTATGGCTAATTTAATGATCTATTGCCCACTGTTTTGGAGTTCCAAGAGGATTACAACGAACGTAAGACGCGATACATGCTTAAGCGATGTGACCGAAATCTCGTCGTTTTCGCATTTTGTGGCCGTTTTCATGAGCCATTGCCCACAGATTTATGGTTCCACGGCGATTTACACCAACCTTAATACCCGGTACATGTTTGAGAGTTATGACCTAAAACTAGCTGTTTTCGTGTTTTATGGCCGTTTTCATGAGTTAGGGTGCCCACAGTTTGTAAGTTCCACGAGGATTTGCATGGCTCGTAAGACCCTTTACATGTTTGAGAGATATGAGCCGAAACTCACCGTTTTCATGTTCTATGACTGTTTTCATGAGCTATTACCTACAGTTTTGGTGTTCTAGTGCGATTTACAAAGACCTTACAACTCGATACATGTTTGAGAGTTGTGACCCAAAGCTCGTCGTTTTCGTGTTGTTTGGCCGCTTTCATGAGCTATTGCCCACATGTTTTGCGTTCCATCGAGATTTTCATGGACCATAAGACCCGATACAAGTTTGAGAGATATGACCAAAAACTCTTTGTTTTCTCATTTTATGGCTATTTTCATGAGCTATTTCCCACTGTTTTGGGGTTCTTGGGCGATTACAACGACCGTCAGACCCGATACATGTTTGATAGATGTGACCAAAAACTCATCGTTTTCGTGTTTTATGGACGGTTTCATGAGATATTGCCCATAGTTTTATGGTTCCAAGGCAATTTAAAGCAACCTTAAAAACCGATACATGTTTCAGAGTTATGACCAAAAACTCGACGTTTTCGTGTTTTATGGCCATTTTCATGAGTTATTGCCCACATTTTGTGAGTTTAAGGCGGATTTTCATGGCTCGTCAGACCCTTTACATGCTTGAGAGATAAGACCTGAAACTCGTCATTTTCGTGTTTTATGGCCGTTTTCATGAGCTATTACCCACATTTTTGGGGTTTCGTATGATTTACAATGACCTTATGACCCGATACAAGTTTTAGAAATATGACCAAAAACTCGTTGTTTTCGTGTTTTATGGTCGTTTTCATGAGCTATTCTCCATTGTTTTTGGGTTCTAGGGCGATTTACGACGACCATAAGACCCGATAGATATTCGAGAGATCTGACCAAAAACTCGTCGTTTTCGCGTTTTCTGGCCATTTTCATGATGTTTTGGGGTTCGAGCGCGATTTACGACGAGTGTAAGACCTGATACATGTTTGAGAGATGTGACCAAAAACCTCATATTTTTCGCATTTTATGGTTTTGGGGTTCCAGGGCGACTTACACTAACCGTAAGACCCGATATATGTTTGACGGTTTTGACCAAAACCTCGTCGTTTTCGTGTTTTATGGCCGTTTTCATGAGTTATTGCCCACAGTTTTTGGGTTCCAGGTGGATTTGCATGGCTCGTAAGACCATTTAAAAGTTTGAGAGATATGACCAAAAACTCGTCGTTTTCGTGTTTTATGGCCATTTTTATTAGCTATTGCCCACTATTTTAGGGTTCCAGGGCGATTTACAGCGACCGTAAGATCCGATACATGTTTGAGAAATGTGACCAAAATCTGGATGTTTTAGCATTTTATGGCTGGTTTCATGAGCGTTTGCACATAGTTTTGGGGTTCCAGGGCGACTTACAATGAATATAAAACCCGATACATGTTTCAGAGTTATGACCAAAAACTCGCTGTTTTCGTGTTTTATGGCCATTTTCATGAGTTATTGCCCACATTTTGTGGGTTCACGGCGGATTTTCATGGCTCGTCATACCCTTTACATGCTTGAGAGATAAGACCTGAAACTCATCGTTTTCGTGTTTTATGGCCGTTTTCATGAACTATTACCCACATTTTGGGGTTCGTGGCGATTTACAACGACCTTATGACCCGATACAAGTTTCAGAAATATGACCAAAACTCATTGTTTTCGTGTTTTATGGCCGTTTCATGAGCTATTCTCCACAGTTTTTGGGTTCTAGGGCGATTTACGACGACCATAAGACCCGATACATATTCGAGAGATCTGACCAAAAACTCGTCGTTTTCGCTATTTCTGGCCATTTTCATGAGTTATTGCTCACTGTTTGGGGTTCGAGGGCGATTTACGCCGAGCGTAAGACCCGATACATGTTTGAGAGTTGTGACCAAAACCTCGTCTTTTTGGCGTTTTATGGTCATTTTCATGATATTTTGCCAATAGTTCGGGGTTACAGGGCGACTTACACTAACCGTAAGACCCGATATATGTTTGAGGGTTTTGACTAAAACCTCGTCGTTTTCGTGTTTTATGGTCTTTTTTATGAGTTATTGCCCACAATTTTTCGGTTCCAGGCGGATTTGCATGGCCCGTAAGACCATTTACAAGTTTGAGAGATTTGGCCAAAAACTCGTCGTTTTCGTGTTTTATGGCCATTTTCAGTAGCTATTGCCCACTATTTTAGGGTTCCAGGGAGAATTACAATGACCATAAGCTCCGATACATGTTTGATAGATGTGACCAAAATCTGGATGTTTTAGCAATTTATGACTTTTTCATGAGCTTTTGCCCGCAGTTTTGGGGTTCCAGGGCGACTTGCAATGACTGTAAGACCCGATACATGTTTCAGAGTTATGACCAAAAACAAATTGTTTTCGCATATTATGGCTATTTCCATGAGATATTTCCCAGTTTTGGGTTTCTGTATGATTACAACGACCGTCCGACGACACATGTTTGAGAGATCTGACAAAAACTCGCTGCTTTCGCTTTTATGGCCGTTTTCATGAGCTATTGCCCATAGTTTTATGGTTGCAAAGCGATTTACAGTAACCTTAAGACCCGGTACATGTTTAAGAGTTATAACCAAAACTTGTCATTTTCGTGTTTTGTGACCATTTTCATGAGTTATTGCCCACAGTTTTTGGGTTCAAGGAAAATTTGCATGGCTCGTAAGACCCTTTACATGTTTGAGAGATATGACTAGAAACTTGTCATTTTCGTGTTTCATGATCGTCTTCATGAGCTATTACCACCAGTTTTGGGTTTCAGAACGATTTTCAACGACCTTAAGACCCGATACCTTTTAGAGAGTTATGACCCAAAACTCGTCGTTTTCGTGTTTTGTGGCTATTTTCATGATCTATTGTCCATTTTTTCGGGGTTGTAGGGCGATTTACAACAATCGTAAGACCAGATACATATTGGAGAGATGTGACCAAAACTCGCCGTTTTTGCATTTTATGGCTAATTCAATGATCTATTGCCCACTGTTTTGGAGTTCCAAGAGGATTACAACGAACGTAAGACGCGATACATGCTTAAGCGATGTGACCGAAATCTCGTCGTTTTCGCATTTTGTGGCCGTTTTCATGAGCCATTGCCCACAGATTTATGGTTCCACGGCGATTTACACCAACCTTAATACCCGGTACATGTTTGAGAGTTATGACCTAAAACTAGCTGGTTTCGTGTTTTATGGTCGTTTTCATGAGTTAGGGTGCCCACAGTTTGTAAGTTCCACGAGGATTTGCATGGCTCGTAAGACCCTTTACATGTTTGAGAGATATGAGCCGAAACTCACCGTTTTCATGTTCTATGACTGTTTTCATGAGCTATTACCTACAGTTTTGGTGTTCTAGTGCGATTTACAAAGACCTTACGACTCGATACATGTTTGAGAGTTGTGACCCAAAGCTCGTCGTTTTCGTGTTGTTTGGCCGCTTTCATGAGCTATTGCCCACATGTTTTGCGTTCCATCGAGATTTGCATGGACCATAAGACCCGATACAAGTTTGAGAGATATGACCAAAAACTCTTTGTTTTCGCATTTTATGGCTATTTTCATGTGCTATTTCCCACTGTTTTGGGGTTCTAGGGCGATTACAACACCGCCAGACCCGATACATGTTTGATAGATGTGACCAAAACCTCGTCGTTTTCGCGTTTTATGGACGGTTTCATGAGATATTGCCTATAGTTTTATGGTTCCAAGGCAATTTACAGCAACCTTAAAAACTGATACATGTTTCAGAGTTATGACCAAAAACTCGACGTTTTCGTGTTTTATGGCCATTTTCATGAGTTATTGCCCACATTTTGTGGGTTTAAGGCGGATTTTCATGGCTCGTCAGACCCTTTACATGCTTGAGAGATAAGACCTGAAACTCGTTATTTTCGTGTTTTATGGCCGTTTTCATGAGCAGTTACCCACATTTTTGGGGTTTCAGGCGATTTACAATGACCTTATGACCCGATACAAGTTTTAGAAATATGACCAAAAACTCGTTGTTTTCGTGTTTTATGGTCGTTTTCATGAGCTATTCTCCATTGTTTTTGGGTTCTAGGGCGATTTACGACGACCATAAGACCCGATAGATATTCGAGAGATCTGACCAAAAACTCGTCGTTTTCGCGTTTTCTGGCCATTTTCATGATGTTTTGGGGTTCGAGCGCGATTTACGACGAGTGTAAGACCTGATACATGTTTGAGAGATGTGACCAAAAACCTCATATTTTTCGCATTTTATGGTTTTGGGGTTCCAGGGCGACTTACACTAACCGTAAGACCCGATATATGTTTGACGGTTTTGACCAAAACCTCGTCGTTTTCGTGTTTTATGGCCGTTTTCATGAGTTATTGCCCACAGTTTTGGGTTCCAGTGGATTTGCATGGCTCGTAGGACCATTTACAAGTTTGAGAGATATGACCAAAAACTCGTCGTTTTCGTGTTTTATGGCCATTTTCATTAGCTATTGCCCACTATTTTAGGGTTCGAAGGCGATTTACATCGACCGTAAGATCCAATACATGTTTGAGAAATGTGACCAAAACTAGATGTTTTAGCATTTTATGGCTGGTTTCATGAGCGTTTGCACATAGTTTTGGGGTTCCAGGGCGACTTACAATGAATATAAAACCCGATACATGTTTCAGAGTTATGACCAAAAACTCGCTGTTTTCGTGTTTTATGGCCATTTTCATGAGTTATTGCCCACATTTTGTGGGTTCACGGCGGATTTTCATGGCTCGTCATACCCTTTACATGCTTGAGAGATAAGACCCGAAACTCATCGTTTTCGTGTTTTATGGCCGTTTTCATGAACTATTACCCACATTTTTGGGGTTCCAGGGCGATTTACAACGACCTTATGACCCGATACAAGTTTCAGAAATATGACCAAAACTCATTGTTTTCGTGTTTTATGGCCGTTTCATGAGCTATTCTCCACTGTTTTTGGGTTCTAGGGCGATTTACGACGACCATAAGACCCGATACATATTCGAGAGATCTGACCAAAAACTCGTCGTTTTCGCTATTTCTGGCCATTTTCATGAGTTATTGCTCACTGTTTGGGGTTCGAGGCGATTTCGCCGAGGGTAAGACCCGATACATGTTTGAGAGTTGTGACCAAAACCTCGTCTTTTGGCGTTTATGGTCATTTTCATGATATTTTGCCAATAGTTCAAGTTAAGGCGACTTACACTAACCGTAAGACCCGATATATGTTTGAGGGTTTTGACTAAAACCTCGCTGCTCGTCGTGTTTTATGGTCTTTTTTATGAGTTATTGCCCACACTTTTTCGGTTCCATGCGGATTTGCATGGCCCGTAAGACCATTTACAAGTTTGAGAGATTTGGCCAAAACTGCGTTTTGCTGTTTATGGCCATTTTCAGTAGCTATTGCCCACTATTTTAGGGTTCCAGGGCGAATTACAATGACCATAAGCTCCGATACATGTTTCAAAGTTATGACCAAAAACTCGACGTTTTCGTGTTTTATGGCCATTTTCATGAGTTATTGCCCACATTTTGTGAGTTTAAGGCGGATTTTCATGGCTCGTCAGACCCTTTACATGCTTGAGAGATAAGACCTGAAACTCGTCATTTTCGTGTTTTATGGCCGTTTTCATGAGCTATTACCCACATTTTTGGGGTTTCAGGGCGATTTACAATGACCTTATGACCCGATACAAGTTTTAGAAATATGACCAAAAACTCGTTGTTTTCGTGTTTTATGGTCGTTTTCATGAGCTATTCTCCATTGTTTTTGGGTTCTAGGGCGATTTACGATGACCATAAGACCCGATACATATTCGAGAGATCTGACCAAAAACTCGTCGTTTTCGCGTTTTCTGGCCATTTTCATGATGTTTTGGGGTTCGAGCGCGATTTACGACGAGTGTAAGACCTGATACATGTTTGAGAGATGTGACCAAAAACCTCATATTTTTCGCATTTTATGGTTTTGGGGTTCCAGGGCGACTTACACTAACCGTAAGACCCGATATATGTTTGACGGTTTTGACCAAAACCTCGTCGTTTTCGTGTTTTATGGCCGTTTTCATGAGTTATTGCCCACAGTTTTGGGTTCCAGGATTTGCATGGCGTGGGACCATTTACAAGTTTGAGAGATATGACCAAAACTCGCTTTCGTGTTTTATGGCCATTTTCATTAGCTATTGCCCACTATTTTAGGGTTCGATGATTTACAAATGACCGTAAGATCCAATACATGTTTGAGAAATGTGACCAAAATCTGGATGTTTTAGCATTTTATGGCTGGTTTCATGAGCGTTTGCACATAGTTTTGGGGTTCCAGGGCGACTTACAATGAATATAAAACCCGATACATGTTTCAGAGTTCTGACCAAAAACTCGTTGTTTTCGTGTTTTATGGCCATTTTCATGAGTTATTGCCCACATTTTGTGGGTTCATGGCGGATTTTCATGGCTCGTCATACCCTTTACATGCTTGAGAGATAAGACCCGAAACTCATCGTTTTCGTGTTTTATGGCCGTTTTCATGAACTATTACCCACATTTTTGGGGTTCCAGGGCGATTTACAACGACCTTATGACCCGATTCAAGTTTCAGAAATATGACCAAAACTCATTGTTTTCGTGTTTTATGGCCGTTTCATGAGCTATTCTCCATAGTTTTTGGGTTCTAGGGCGATTTACGACGACCATAAGACCCGATACATATTCGAGAGATCTGACCAAAAACTCGCTTTCGCTTATTTCTCGCCATTTTCATGAGTTATTGCTCACTCACTGTTTGGGGTTCGAGGGCGATTTACGCCGAGCGTAAGACCCGATACATGTTTGAGAGTTGTGACCAAAACCTCGTCTTTTTGGCGTTTTATGGTCATTTTCATGATATTTTGCCAATAGTTCGGGGTTACAGGGCGACTTACACTAACCGTAAGACCCGATATATGTTTGAGGGTTTTGACTAAAACCTCGTCGTTTTCGTGTTTTATGGTCTTTTTTATGAGTTATTGCCCACACTTTTTCGGTTCCATGCGGATTTGCATAGCCCGTAAGACCATTTACAAGTTTGAGAGATTTGGCCAAAAACTCGTCGTTTTCGTGTTTTATGGCCATTTTCAGTAGCTATTGCCCACTATTTTAGGGTTCCAGGGCGAATTACAATGACCATAAGCTCCGATACATGTTTGATAGATGTGACCAAAATCTGGATGTTTTAGCAATTTATGGCTTTTTCATGAGCTTTTGCCCGCAGTTTTGGGGTTCCAGGGCGACTTGCAATGACTGTAAGACCCGATACATGTTTCAGAGTTATGACCAAAAACAAATTGTTTTCGCATATTATGGCTATTTCCATGAGATATTTCCCACTGTTTTGGGTTTCCAGGGCGATTACAACGACCGTCAGACCCGACACATGTTTGAGAGATCTGACAAAAACTCGTATTTTTCGCCTTTTATGGCCGTTTTCATGAGCTATTGCCCATAGTTTTATGGTTGCAAAGCGATTTACAGTAACCTTAAGACCCGGTAGATGTTTAAGAGTTATAACCAAAACTTGTCATTTTCGTGTTTTGTGACCATTTTCATGAGTTATTGCCCACAGTTTTTGGGTTCAAGGAAAATTTGCATGGCTCGTAAGACCCTTTACATGTTTGAGAGATATGACTAGAAACTTGTCATTTTCGTGTTTCATGATCGTCTTCATGAGCTATGACCACCAGTTTTGGGTTTCAGAACGATTTTCAACGACCTTAAGACCCGATACCTTTTAGAGAGTTATGACCCAAAACTCGCTTTTGTTTTGTGGCTATTTTCATGATCTATTGTCCATTTTTTCGGGGTTCTAGGGCGATTTACAACAATCGTAAGACCAGATACATATTGGAGAGATGTGACCAAAACTCGCCGTTTTTGCATTTTATGGCTAATTTAATGATCTATTGCCCACTGTTTTGGAGTTCCAAGAGGATTACAACGAACGTAAGACGCGATACATGCTTAAGCGATGTGACCGAAATCTCGTCGTTTTCGCATTTTGTGGCCGTTTTCATGAGCCATTGCCCACCGATTTATGGTTCCACAGCGATTTACACCAACCTTAATACCCAGTACATGTTTGAGAGTTATGACCTAAAACTAGCTGTTTTAGTGTTTTATGGCCGTTTTCATGAGTTATTGCCCACAGTTTGTAAGTTCCACGAGGATTTGCATGGCTCGTAAGACCCTTTACATGTTTGAGAAATATGAGCTGCAACTCACCGTTTTCATGTTCTATGACTGTTTTTATGAGCTATTACCTACATTTTTGGTGTTCTAGTGCGATTTACAAAGACCTTACGACTCGATACATGTTTGAGAGTTATGAACCAAAGCTTGTCGTTTTCGTGTTTTTTGGCCGCTTTCATGAGCTATTGCCCACATGTTTTTTGTTCCATCGAGATTTGCATGGACCATAAGACCCGATACAAGTTTGAGAGATATGACCAAAAACTCTTTGTTTTCGCATTTTATGGCTATTTTCATGAGCTATTTCCCATTGTTTTGGGGTTCTAGGGCGATTACAACGACCGTCAGACCCGATACATGTTTGATAGATGTGACAAAACTCATCGTTTTCGCGTTTTATGGACGGTTTCATGAGATATTGCCCATAGTTTTATGGTTCCAAGGCAATTTAATGCAACCTTAAAAACCGATACATGTTTCAGAGTTATGACAAAAAACTCGACGTTTTCGTGTTTTATGGCCATTTTCATGAGTTATTGCCCACATTTTGTGAGTTTAAGGCGGATTTTCATGGCTCGTCAGACCCTTTACATGCTTGATAGATAAGACCTGAAACTCGTCATTTTTGTGTTTTATGGCCGTTTTCATGAGCTATTACCCACATTTTTGGGGTTTCAGGGCGATTTACAATGACCTTATGACCCGATACAAGTTTTAGAAATATGACCAAAAACTCGTTGTTTTCGTGTTTTTTGGTCGTTTTCATGAGCTATTCTTCATTGTTTTTGGGTTCTAGGGCGATTTACGACGACCATAAGACCCGATACATATTCGAGAGATCTGACCAAAAACTCGTCGTTTTCGCGTTTTCTGGCCATTTTCATGATGTTTTGGGGTTCGAGCGCGATTTACAACGAGTGTAAAACCTGATACATGTTTGAGAGATGTGACCAAAAACCTCATATTTTTCGCATTTTATGGTTTTGGGGTTCCAGGGCGACTTACACTAACCGTAAGACCCGATATATGTTTGAGGGTTTTGACCAAAACCTCGTCGTTTTCGTGTTTTATGGCCGTTTTCATGAGTTATTGCCCACGCTTTTGGGTTCCAGGATTTGCATGGCTCGTAGGACCATTTACAAGTTTGAGAGATATGACCAAAACTCGCTGTTCGTGTTTTATGGCCATTTTCATTAGCTATTGCCCAAGATTTTAGGGTTCCGTATGATTTACAAATGACCGTAAGATCCAATACATGTTTGAGAAATGTGACCAAAATCTGGATGTTTTAGCATTTTATGGCTGGTTTCATGAGCGTTTGCACATAGTTTTGGGGTTCCAGGGCGACTTACAATGAATATAAAACCCGATACATGTTTCAGAGTTATGACCAAAAACTCGTTGTTTTCGTGTTTTATGGCCATTTTCATGAGTTATTGCCCACATTTTGTGGGTTCATGGCGGATTTTCATGGCTCGTCATACCCTTTACATGCTTGAGAGACACTACAAGGAATCTGTCTATATATGACCCTCAATTTTCGTCACAGAATCGTCATAGTAGTCCGTTTATGACGATTCTATGACGATTTTGAGATCGTCGAAAGCTGGGCGTCGCAAATGAACTATAACGACATTTTTGGTAAAATCGTCATAACCGTCTATGACGATATTGAATCGTCATAACGTCTATGACGATCCAATATCGTCATGGACCATCTAGCCAGGCCAGCTCAGATCCTACGTGGATGATCCTACGTGGCAAAATTGTGACGAAATGAAATCATCTTAAATCAAAATCAGCCCAGTCCATTTTAGTGATCTAAATGGGCTGGCCCAATAATTCTAGCCTTTTATTTGCTAGGCCTTGGCCTTTTTAGGTTTGTCACTTTTGGGCCATGCCTTCTTACGGTACACTTATTTATTTCCAGATTTGTTACTATTTTGGGCCACAGCCTTTTTAGATCCCAAATATATTTCATCCAGTCCAGGTTTCTGCTATTTTTTAACTAGAATTTGCATTTTCATTTCTGGAATTGCTTCAGCCATGCAATAAATCGAGAAAATACACCAGAGTTTCCAAATAAATCAATAAAATACACCATTTTCAGCAAATACACAAAGATGCGATAATTTATCAGCAAATAGCAGGCTCACAAATGCACATCCAAGATTACAATTCAGTATTTACATTCACTTATTAGCAAATAGCACCAATTGCAACACCTCGGACAAGCTCCTCGGATCGCTGCACGAACAAGCTCTTCCGCTCTCCCAAAGAGGCGCAGCTGCACTCCAGCACGATCAGCTGAAACATGAACAAAGCCTGTAGTTTCAGAATATGGGTAGCAGCAAATTTTACAATTGCGCTGTTGATACATCTATTCACCAGCTAGCCCCAAAGCGAAGGCAATCTGATCAAAATGGATGCGACCTTATCAGCAAATCTAGAAAGCATAATGTGTCTCGATGGATGCTAGCTTTCCTTTTGGTGGCTCACATAGTAGTACATTGTCAAACAGCTTCCTAGAGCAATTGGCCTACTACTATAAACTAGTAGAGGGCACGTGCTTTGCACGTGTGTGTTTCTATACATTTGTATGTACCTTTGCACGGAAATATATCGTATTTGGGATGGAATACAACATACATGACTTGTTAATATCGTGTAAACTCCACCTAATTTCTCAGATATTTATCCTTTTGACTTATGTACTATTGTATCTTCTCTAATACTCGTTCGATTGAGTTATCAGCATGAGTGAAGAAATACCGGTGTGCAATGAAATGATCGGGTATTAAGTCCACTTGAGAAGCCCAATGGCTCAAGGTGCATCCGAAAATGATCTATGCTTACTTATGGGGTGTCATTTTGCGATCAGTAGCATTGCCTTTTATGGTCTACCAAATAGATAGCAGTATGGAAATAAACACAAACACCTTACATGCAAGAAAAAACAGAGCAATCGATACAGGTATAACCATACCAATCTCCAAATCTTGCGTGCTAGTATAATGAAACTTGATCACCATTAGTAAGAAGAAACACGTGTGTAGAATTTTCTTACAAAAGAATCCTCACAAAACTCATAAGCAACCGGAAAAGGGCAACCAAGAGAAGGAAAAACTTACTCGTGGCTTGTGGTGGCACTATGGTTGACTGGTCATAGAAGGATGCCCAGCTCCCATGAGGCTGGATCCAGCAGGCGTCCAGAGATTTCGAACCTGATGCGATACTACAAGGAGATGGTGGCGGAGCTGCAATGTGGATGTGAGAAGCGACCTGAAGGAGGTAATGGTGTGGGACGGAGGCTGCTAGGGGATGGACTGATGGAGGTGGTGGACTGGTGATGTGTGATCTACAGCTAGCAGTACATATAGGCGAAAGAAGAATATGTGGCACATGGAAAACGACATACCTTTAAATAATTCTAGTCTATATCATGTAGTTCTGTATTTCTGCAAAACAAATCAACACAAGATCAGATAAGTAGGGTTCAATGGAGATGGGCTACCATGTCATCTCACTGATATGACTATAGTTTTTCCTTCTCCACCAGATACAGAAGAATGATAGTCAACTGTAAAAAACATATTGTGAGGAGCTAAAAGATAAAGCATTACACATGAACACTAAAGCAAATGTAAAAAACATCACAAAACCCGCTATATGCCTGATGATCAAAATCAATATAGCAAAAATAGTGCACTGGCATATCTATGTTATAGTTTCCTTAATTTTGGAGCTACTGCCTTGCCTTGCCCATGGCGACACCATCACAACATTCTATGGAGTTGCAAAACACAGATAGGTACAGAAATTGTGTTGACCATTAGATATGGCACTAAGCTTAAGAAATAAAACTAAACAGCTAGGAGTGTTTCCTTGTGCCATCTAGTGAAATTTTCAACTATAGAAGATACACCGTAAAAATTACAAAGCAACTGCAGATTACAAAAATATGCGAGCACAATTTTAGTTTTATATTTCCCACAAATTGTCAAACACGCAAAGCTAATCCTGACATCTCACAAAATATAATTATATGCAAATTCTATCCATCGTCCAACAGAAAAAGTTAATCAATCAAGAAGCAAGCTTTATCTATTTCTCGGGAATCAAGTCAAGAACACACCAGAGGGAGCAACTATCATGAGGAGGGGGCAAGGAGCTCACCAGACCAATTCTGTTGCTACTCCTTCAATACTCTCTGAGCTCTCAGCCATCCAGACATTATTTAGCAGAGTCAACAACACTTCATCCTCATCGTGTCCCAAGAGTGAGCCTGCATAGCTAGACCAACCAGAGTACACGCCACTAACGGCGATGGCTGCAATGGTACCTAGGGCAGAGATAGGACTATAATGATTTAATTCCTTTTATGAGTATAATTGAGTAAATATGGATATTCCGCATGCTTGGTGTGCAAACGCACGAGCAACAAAGAGGTGCAAACAAAGTCGAGCCAATCTGAAGGAAAAATGAAAGAGCCTACACATGCACTACAGGGGAAAACAAATTGTGAACCCAACAAGGGTACCAAGAAGAACACACTTAAGGCCTTGTTTACCTCTAGGTGATAAAAAGAGAAACTTGTTCACACACAACATGATAATGGACAGCCGCTCAAGTAAAAATCATTTCTTTGCATGGGGGTTTAACATTTCATCATATACTTCATGAACACACATGTAAATATATGCTCGACGGACCAGAGCTTAAATATATGCCTCATTCTTTTCTACAACAAGAATATTTTGACTGGGTATAAACTTTTTATGTTCCCAAAAAAAATAGTTGATGGGATCATTTCCTTGTCCAGCTCTGCCAAATGCTATCATCGATATCAACCTGTTACACAAAGGCAACTAATACAAGTTAGGATCTCCTTCATTTTGTTGCTCAACTAATATCCGCTAGCAACCGAAGTACCAGTTTTTACACGACTAACGACAATGAGATGAAACTAGAGTTATGGTAGCTGCTTTCATGCCATTCATGCTAGCTAGCTACACTACACATTGGACAGGAGCGGGCGAGTGCATTAGAAAGTGGCAGTGCACTCTACTTCATGTAGCCCATTGAACTAATCGGTGCAAACTGCTAGAAAACAGCAGGAATGCTTGACAAAGAAAATCGTGCAGTGCTACTAAGAATAAAGCTACAGCTACCCAATGTACCCAATATAGATCAAGGTTGCTCTCAGTTTGCTTCAGTAACAATATATAGATCAAGGTTGCTCTCAGTTTGCTTAAGTAACAGTATAGATCAAGGTTGCTCTCTCTTTACAATAGGAACAAGTAGTACAGTCGAAGTTTGAAAGTATAGCAAGTAGATAATCCAATAGCAACATTATACAAAACCATAATTAAAGCATAAAAGTAGTTCAAAGGAAACATACAGATTCAAACGTATATATGACATGCAAGAAGCCGAAGTAGTATTTACCAAAATTTCCACAAACAAACACACTTGGACCAGGCTATAAATCCTAGATCTATTAGACCTGACTCTACCATGCGCTAAAAAAGATAACAACAATATTACAACAATTAAGGCCAAAAGAGTCACATTATATCATACTAGAGCTACAACTACCGAGAGGCAGGCCTTTCAAGAAGTGTACATCTACATAGAAACACGAAGCCGACATCCAATCCTTGCACTAAACGGCAAGTCGTGGTGATACCCAATGAAGGTATAATGATCAACATTGAACCGTAGTGCATGATTGGATTTCTGCTCGAGCATAAGAGTAATAATCGATCATGTGTGTGTCCATCTATTCTCGACTGAAACCAAAATAGTGGGCCAACATAGAAGGATAATGAAATGGAAGTCGACACTGAAGGTAGTGGGCGAAATCTGTTGGGTATTTTGGTTTACCAAGATCATACTAGTATTAAGACTGTTAGAAACAAGCAAGTTTGCACTTATACTATTCATGTATCTGAATGGGTTGGAAAAAATAGCGTTTGGATCATATGGTCTCGCTCGTCTTAACAATTAATTTATTCTATGTTGGGTACCACTCGTGTCATCATACTCACCATCCGCTTAAAGAATAGCATCACAGATCCCATAATTGAGCATGTTTCCCTTCAAACCCAGAAGGTGGATTCGATCTGGGTAGTTTGTTGGTTAGAGGAGACCATACCTCTCTGGAAGATCTAGGGCGGAGCGTGCGATGATCAGGTCGACGAAGAGGCAGGGAGGGATAGCGGTGAGCCTGGGGAAGCGCCACATCGTCGTCCTTGATGCCGGCCGGAAAGACCGACGCTAGGGTTCGCAGAAGATCGTCCGTGGGGTGCTCTTCCAGGGAGGACGGCCACCGCTACTCGTACAAGCATGGGAGGAGGAGATGTCCACCGCCGCTCGAGGTCGTGGCGCTGCGGATTCGTGGGAGGAGGAAATCCGGCTCTGAGGGAGGGGAAGAGATCTGGTGGGGCAGAGGCATGATGCTGGTGGCGGCCCTGCAGGGCAAAGGCGAGACAGTGGTTGCAGCGTTGCAGGGCGAACGCGAGAGGATGGCAATTAGGTTTCAGGGAGGGGCGGCGCTGCGAGATGGTGGTGGCGGCGCGGCGAGGAGAATGCGAGAAGGTGGTGGCGGCGCGGCGAGGAGAATGCGAGGCGAAGGCGAGAGGGTGGCAATTAGGGTTTGGGGAGCGGAGGCAGGAGGATGGCGATTAGGGATTGTGTGGACGGGAGCGGATTGGGTTTGGGTTCTCTGGGTGGCATCGTCAACTTCTCCAAAATACCCCTGGATATTTGTGTGATGCAAGACTGTATTTGTGGGTGTTCTGGTCATTTCAATTTGTAGGTGGAGAAAATAGGTGGAGAAAAACAGGAGGCCTCGTGTCTCCTTGGCCCAGGCCCAACAAAGAAAACGTTGTTTAAAAAGGGCGAGCTCCATTCCTTGACACAAACTGACTAGTGGCCTGGTGGTTAACCACCATCAGACCTAGCTGGGCGTTGCGGGTTCGAACCCCCGTTCCACCCCTTTTTGCTCTATTAATTGACAATGCTCAACTGAACATGGCCATATTCATAAATTTGTAGCGTGGGATGAAAGCACAAATGCCATCGTGGCTCGATGGTTCTAGTCCTCCTTAGTCGATAGAGAAATTGGTTGCGTTTCAACCCCGCACCTCCTTTTTTTCCCCGCTTAATTGGCAACGCTCTAAAGCGACACGTGGATTGTCACATAGCCAAAAATTGACACATAAAAATGACACGTAGGCGTAAATGATGAGGTGGCAGACGACTCATGTCAAGTTATGCTAATTTGGACAATATGACGATTTAAAATCGTCATAGTGAGCTACAAGTAACACCATAGGCTGCTTCCATCAAATTATGACGATTTCATCTAGAGTAACTATGACGATTTTTGGCAAAATCGTCGTAATTTTCCAGGGTATAGGCCCTCTTGAACTGCTTACGACCATCTCATGCAAAATCGTCATAACTCTATGACGATTTTGTTCACGGTCACTATTAGAAGGTCATAGAATAACACATTCCTTGTAGTGAGATAAGACCCGAAACTCATCGTTTTCGTGTTTTATGGCCGTTTTCATGAACTATTACCCACATTTTTGGGGTTCCAGGGCGATTTACAACGACCTTATGACCCGATACAAGTTTCAGAAATATGACCAAAACTCATTGTTTTCGTGTTTTATGGCCGTTTCATGAGCTATTCTCCACAGTTTTTGGGTTCTAGGGCGATTTACGACGACCATAAGACCCGATACATATTCGAGAGATCTGACCAAAAACTCGTCGTTTTCGCTATTTCTGGCCATTTTCATGAGTTATTGCTCACTGTTTGGGGTTCGAGGGCGATTTACGCCGAGCGTAAGACCCGATACATGTTTGAGAGTTGTGACCAAAACCTCGTCTTTTTGGCGTTTTATGGTCATTTTCATGATATTTTGCCAATAGTTCGGGTTCTGTGGCGACTTACACTAACCGTAAGACCCGATATATGTTTGAGGGTTTTGACTAAAACCTCGTCGTTTTCGTGTTTTATGGTCTTTTTTATGAGTTATTGTCCACAATTTTTTGGTTCCATGCGGATTTGCATGGCCCGTAAGACCATTTACAAGTTTGAGAGATTTGGCCAAAAACTCGTCGTTTTCGTGTTTTATGGCCATTTTTAGTAGCTATTGCCCACTATTTTAGGGTTCCAGGGCGAATTACAAAGACCATAAGCTCCGATACATGTTTCAAAGTTATGACTAAAAACTCGACGTTTTCGTGTTTTATGGCCATTTTCATGAGTTATTGCCCACATTTTGTGAGTTTAAGGCGGATTTTCATGGCTCGTCAGACCCTTTACATGCTTGAGAGATAAGACCTAAAACTCGTCATTTTCGTGTTTTATGGCCGTTTTCATGAGCTATTACCCACATTTTTGGGGTTTCAGGGCGATTTACAATGACCTTATGACCCGATACAAGTTTTAGAAATATGACAAAAAACTCGTCGTTTTCGTGTTTTATGGTCGTTTTCATGAGCTATTCTCCATTGTTTTTGGGTTCTAGGGCGATTTACAATGACCATAAGACCCGATACATATTCGAGAGATCTGACCAAAAACTCGTCGTTTTCGCGTTTTCTGGCCATTTTCATGATGTTTTGGGGTTCGAGCGCGATTTACGACGAGTGTAAGACCTGATACATGTTTGAGAGATGTGACCAAAAACCTCATATTTTTCGCGTTTTATGGTTTTGGGGTTCCAGGGCGACTTACACTAACCGTAAGACCCGATATATGTTTGAGGGTTTTGACCAAAACCTCGTCGTTTTCGTGTTTTATGGCCGTTTTCATGAGTTATTGCCCACAGTTTTTGGGTTCCAGGCGGATTTGCATGGCTCGTAGGACCATTTACAAGTTTGAGAGATATGACCAAAAACTCGTCGTTTTCGTGTTTTATGGCCATTTTCATTAGCTATTGCCCACTATTTTAGGGTTCCAGGGCGATTTACAGCGACCGTAAGATCCAATACATGTTTGAGAAATGTGACCAAAATCTGGATGTTTTAGCATTTTATGGCTGGTTTCATGAGCGTTTGCACATAGTTTTGGGGTTCCAGGGCGACTTACAATGAATATAAAACCCGATACATGTTTCAGAGTTATGACCAAAAACTCGTTGTTTTCGTGTTTTATGGCCATTTTCATGAGTTATTGCCCACATTTTGTGGGTTCACGGCGGATTTTCATGGCTCGTCATACCCTTTACATGCTTGAGAGATAAGACCCGAAACTCATCGTTTTCGTGTTTTATGGCCGTTTTCATGAACTATTACCCACATTTTTGGGGTTCCAGGGCGATTTACAACGACCTTATGACCCGATACAAGTTTCAGAAATATGACCAAAACTCATTGTTTTCGTGTTTTATGGCCGTTTCATGAGCTATTCTCCACTGTTTTTGGGTTCTAGGGCGATTTACGACGACCATAAGACCCGATACATATTCGAGAGATCTGACCAAAAACTCGTCGTTTTCGCTATTTCTGGCCATTTTCATGAGTTATTGCTCACTGTTTGGGGTTCGAGGGCGATTTACGCCGAGCGTAAGACCCGATACATTTTTTTTCCATACAATCCCCCAGAAAGAGGGATCGGGTTCCACTATCACCAGATAACGGAACAACAACCACAAACAAGGTTCATGATACTGACCCACCTAGGGGGTCAAACTGGCAGAAGAAAATCACCTTACAAACCAACCAGACTAAAAGAAATAAGGGAAGGTGGAGACGCAAGAACACCGCCCGCAGGCTAGTGAGAAACTATTCCAAAATATAACAGCCCCAAAAGAGCACAAGTACTGAGGACCACACCAGCGCCAGACAACTTAACTCTTTTGCCAAACCCTCAAAAACTTGTTTATCTCCCAGTTCTCCTTCTTTTCTCCCTTCCTCTTTCCAGCTCCGGAGCCTCACGACCACGATCTCCAGGGATTGCAGGTAGCCCCAAGAAAGGAACATGAGCCACATCCATAGCTGCCGCATCAGCCAACGCATTCTGCTGGAGGGTGTCTGCCCCAGCATGTAGCACCACACGGTCATCCTCCCCATGCAAACCTGCCCAATAACGAATGAAAACACAAGCATATAAAATCAGATCAACGGGTGAGTTAATGAGCTTTTTATCAAAACAAGCTCTATTCCTAAGTTTCCACATAGCCCAAAGAATAGCCGCCACCACCGTAATCAGACATTCCTACTAACCCCCACGTACTGAGAAGCCCACCAAAAATACTGAGAGAAAGAACCAGGTCTATGAGCAACACCAACCGCTCTGGCAACCACCCCCCAAACATATCTAGCAGCCACACATGAAAAGAACAGATGTCCAATGCTCTCATCCTTCCTGCAAAACCGACAGGCAAAATCTCCAACCCACTTCTTTCTCCTCATATTGTCTTTGGTGAGGATTGCATTATGCCAAATAAGCCACAACCAAATCTTAATTTTTAAAGGAATTTTTGCCTTCCACAAATGCTTAAAACTTCTATCAATCCCCACATTCGACAGATGATTATACATGGACTTGACAGAAAACTTGCCAGATTTACTCCACATCCACACTGGTCTGTCCTTTTCCTGATTCAGACACACCCCAGATAACAGATTTCGCAACTGTTCCTGATGATTTAACCCTTCACTATCCAACCATCTCCTAAAAGATAAACCCCAACTTTTTTTCGCCATGTCTGCCACTGTGACTCTCTGATTCTGACATACATCAAATAAATCAGGGAACTTATCTTTCAAAGGTACGTCCAGACACCAAGCATCATGCCAAAAATCAGTCAATTCCCCATTACCAACCTTCATTCTCCTCCCAGCCAAATAGAACCCCCTAAGCTTAATCAAATCATGCCAACATGGAGAGTCATTTTGCCTGTGTTTCACATTACTAATCCCACCTTTTTTCAAATATTTTCTCCTCACAAAATCTTGCCAAGGACCTTCCTCGGGATTCAAGACGCCACCACCATTTACACAGAAACAAATATTAAAAAGCCCTGATGTTCTTAATCCCTGCACCACCTTTCTTCTGGGCCTACACATATTTCCATTTCACCAGATGATATTTTTTCTTACCCACTTTTCCATACCAGAAGAAAGCTCTAGTCTGTTTCTCAATTTCTTCCACATTTGACCTATGTAAGAGGAACATAGTCATAGGATAAACAGCCACACTAGAAACACAAGCAGTGATTTTAACATGTCTCCCTCCTAAAGACAAAGCTCCCCCCATCCAACCATCCAATTTCTTCTTCAACCTCTCACCAACAAAACCCATTTCAGCTACTGAGCATCTTCTGCTAGCAACAGGCAAACCCAAGTATTTAATAGGCCAATTACCCTTCTGACAGTTAAACATCTCAGCATAACTGGACAATTTCTCCTCATCCTCCAAAACCATCAGCACCTCACTCTTCTCAAAATTAATCTTGAGACCAGACATGGATTCAAACAAATACAGCAGCAATTTTAAATTTCTAGCCCCCTCAGGATCTTCCTTAATAAACAAAATGGTATCATCAGCATACTGCAAAATGGCAATACCTTTATCAAACAAATTTCCAACCAAACCAGTAAACAGACCACCAGCCTGAGCATTAGATACCATCTTAGCCAAACATTCCCCAGCCAAATTGAACAAGAAAGGAGAGAAGGGATCCCCCTGCCTCACCCCCTTAAAACTGCCAAAGTAAGGACCAGTTTCCCCATTGACTTTAACACTGAGAGTACCCTGAGTCACAGCACTCTTTAACCAAATCATCCAGTCATCACTAAAACCTTTCTGCTTACAACAATAGAACAAAAAGTCCCAATTAACTTTGTCATAAGCTTTCTCAAAGTCAATTTTTAAAACCACTCCCTGCTGCTTCTGACTTTTCGACTCTTTCAAAATCTCATGCAATAAAGTCACACCATCTGCAATAAACCTCCCTTTAATAAAAGCAGTTTGGCAAGCAGCAATTAACTTCCCCATCACAGGCTCAGTTCTAACTGTCAGGGTCTTGGTAAAAATTTTGAACAGCACCTGGAGCAGGCAAATAGGCCTATATTTCTGAATCCTGTCAGCATCATCACCTTTTGGCAGCAAAGTGATCACCCCATAGTTAATACTGCTTAGATCAATCTTATGAGCAAAAAAATCAGCAAACACAGCCATAACATCTGATTTAATAACTTCCCAGCAGTGTTGATAGAATTCAATAGGAATCCCATCAGGACCAGCCGCCTTATTTTTCTCCATCCGATCAATCACCTCCTTAACCTCTTTTTTCAAGAAAGGACTCCCATCTTCTCCCTATCATCATCATTAAGCTTCTCCCCATCTTGCCAATTATCATCAGCAAGCCTAATAGAAAACCCACCAGCCGGCCCAAATAAAGATTTATAAAAACTAGTTGCATGCTTCAGGAGATCATAGGTCCCCCTAATTTCATTATCACCATCTTTCATTGAAAAAATCATTTTCTTTCTCCTCACCCCATTAGCTATCCTATGAAAGTACTCAGTATTATTGTCCCCCCTAAGCAACCAATTATCCCTCGACCTTTGCTGCCAAAATCTCTCCTCATTTCCATACACCTCCAACAGGTCTTTCTGAATAACTGCTTTTCTTTGAAGTTGCTCAGCCGAAAGTAAAATCAGTTCCTCAATACTTTCAAGTTCCATCAGTTCATCAACCAATCTCCTCTTCCTTTGCTTTTCCTCTCCTCTTAAGTGAGCCCCCCAACCTTTCAAATCATTTCTGACATTTTTGATCTTTTTTTGCAGACTATCCAAGCTGTTCTTGCCATTCACATGTTTTTTCCAAACTCTCTCTACCCTGGCCAAAAATTCATCACATTGTAACCAACTTTTCTCAAACCTGAATTCCTTACACCCAGGTTCTTGTACTTCCATAGTATCCAGGATCAAAGGACTATGATCAGAAACCTCCCTAGACAACTTATGTACTGTAGTAAGAGGAAACAACTTCTCCCATTCTCTACAAACTAAGATTCTATCCAATTTCTCCAAAGTTGGATTCTTCTGATTGTTAGACCATGTAAATTGCCCACCAGACATACAAATCTCCCTTAGACCATACGCATTGTAAGACCCGATACATGTTTGAGAGTTGTGACCAAAACCTCGTCTTTTTGCCGTTTTATGGTCATTTTCATGATATTTTGCCAATAGTTCGGGGTTACAGGGCGACTTACACTAACCGTAAGACCCGATATATGTTTGAGGGTTTTGACTAAAACCTCGTCGTTTTCGTGTTTTATGGTCTTTTTTATGAGTTATTGCCCACACTTTTTCGGTTCCATGCGGATTTGCATGGCCCGTAAGACCATTTACAAGTTTGAGAGATTTGGCCAAAAACTCGTCGTTTTCGTGTTTTATGGCCATTTTCAGTAGCTATTGCCCACTATTTTAGGGTTCCAGGGCGAATTACAATGACCATAAGCTCCGATACATGTTTGATAGATGTGACCAAAATCTGGATGTTTTAGCAATTTATGGCTTTTTCATGAGCTTTTGCCCGCAGTTTTGGGGTTCCAGGGCGACTTGCAATGACTGTAAGACCCGATACATGTTTCAGAGTTATGACCAAAAACAAATTGTTTTCGCATATTATGGACATTTCCATGAGATATTTCCCACTGTTTTGGGTTTCCAGGGCGATTACAACGACCGTCAGACCCGACACATGTTTGAGAGATCTGACAAAAACTCGCTGCTACTTTTATGGCCGTTTTCATGAGCTATTGCCCATAGTTTTATGGTTGCAAAGCGATTTACAATAACCTTAAGACCCGGTACATGTTTAAGAGTTATGACCAAAACTTGTCATTTTCGTGTTTTGTGGCCATTTTCATGAGTTATTGCCCACAGTTTTTGGGTTCAAGCAAAAATTTGCATGGCTCATAAGACCCTTTACATGTTTGAGAGATATGACTAGAAACTTGTCATTTTCGTGTTTCATGATCGTCTTCATGAGCTATTACCACCAGTTTTGGGTTTCAGAACGATTTTCAACGACCTTAAGACCCGATACCTTTTAGAGAGTTATGACCCAAAACTCGTCGTTTTCGTGTTTTGTGGCTATTTTCATGATCTATTGTCCATTTTTTGGGGTTCTAGGGCGATTTACAACGATCGTAAGACCAGATACATCTTGGAGAGATGTGACCAAAACTCGTCGTTTTTGCATTTTATGGCTAATTTAATGATCTATTGCCCACTGTTTTGGAGTTCCAAGAGGATTACAACGAACGTAAGACGCGATACGTGCTTAAGCGATGTGACCGAAATCTCGTCGTTTTCGCATTTTGTGGCCGTTTTAATGAGCCATTGCCCACAGATTTATGGTTCCACGGCGATTTACACCAACCTTAATGCCCGGTACATGTTTGAGAGTTATGACCTAAAACTAGCTGTTTTCGTGTTTTATGGCCGTTTTCATGAGTTATTGCCCACAATTTGTAAGTTCCACCAGGATTTGCATGGCTCGTAAGACCCTTTACATGTTTGAGAGATATGAGCTGAAACTCACCGTTTTCATGTTCTATGACTCTTTTCATGAGCTATTACCTACAGTTTTGGTGTTCTAGTGTGATTTACAAAGACCTTACGACTCGATACATGTTTGAGAGTAATGACCCAAAGCTCGTCGTTTTCGTGTTTTTTGGCCGCTTTCACGAGCTATTGCCCACATGTTTTGCGTTCCATCGAGATTTGCATGGACCATAAGACCCGATACAAGTTTGAGAGATATGACCAAAAACTCTTTGTTTTCGCATTTTATGGCTATTTTCATGAGCTATTTCCCACTGTTTTGGGGTTCTAGGGCGATCACAACGACCGTCAGACCCGATACATGTTTGATAGATGTGACAAAAAACTCATCATTTTCGCGTTTTATGGACGGTTTCATGAGATATTGCCTATAGTTTTATGGTTCCAAGGCAATTTACAGCAACCTTAAAAACCGATACATGTTTCAGAGTTATGACCAATAACTCGATGTTTTCGTGTTTTATGGCCATTTCCATGAGTTATTGCCCACATTTTGTGGATTCACGGTGGATTTTCATGGCTCGTCATACCCTTTACATGCTTGAGAGATAAGACCCGAAACTCATCGTTTTCGTGTTTTATGGCCGTTTTCATGAACTATTACTCACATTTTTGGGGTTCCAGGGCGATTTACAACGACCTTATGACCCGATACAAGTTTAAGAAATATGACCAAAGCTCATTGTTTTCGTGTTTTATGGCCGTTTCATGAGCTATTCTCCACTGTTTTTGGGTTCTAGGGTGATTTACGACGACCATAAGACCCGATACATATTCGAGAGATCTGACCAAAAACTCGTCGTTTTCGCTATTTCTGGCTATTTTCATGAGTTAGTGCTGTTTGGGGTTCGAAGCGATTTACGCCGAGTGTAAGACCCGATACATGTTTGAGAGTTGACCAAAACCTCATCTTTTTCAAGGCTTTTATGGTCGCTTTTCATGAGATTTTGCCAATAGTTTTGGGGTTCCAGGGCGACTTACACTAACCTAAGACCCGATATATGTTTGAGGGTTTTGACCAAAACTCGCTTTCGTGTTTTATGGCTTTTTTCATGAGTTATTGCCCACACTTTTTGGGTTCCAAAGTGATTTGCATGGCTCGTAAGACCATTTACAAGTTTGAGAGATATGACCAAAAACTCGCTTTTCGTGTTTTATGGCCATTTCATTAGCTATTGCCCACTATTTTAGGGTTCCAGGCGATTTACAATGACCGTAAGATCCGATACATGTTTGAGAAATGTGACCAAAATCTGATGTTTTAGCATTTTATGGCTGGTTTCATGAGCCTTTGCACATAGTTTTGGGGTTCCGTAGGCGACTTACAATGAATATAAAACCCGATACATGTTTCAGAGTTATGACCAAAACTCATTGTGTTTTATGGCCATTTCATGAGTTATTGCCACATTTTGTGGGTTCACTATGATTTTCATGGCTCATCATACCCTTTACATGCTTGAGAGATAAGACCTGAAACTCATCGTTTTTGTGTTTTATGGCCGTTTTCATGAACTATTACCCACATTTTTGGGGTTCCAGGGCGATTTACAACGACCTTATGACCCGATACAAGTTTCAGAAATATGACCAAAACTCATTGTTTTCGTGTTTTATGGCCGTTTCATGAGCTATTCTCCACTGTTTTTGGGTTCTAGGGTGATTTACGACGACCATAAGACCCGATACATATTCGAGAGATCTGACCAAAAACTCGTCGTTTTCGCTATTTCTGGCCATTTTCATGAGTTATTGCTCACTGTTTGGGGTTCGAGGGCGATTTACGCCGAGCGTAAGACCCGATACATGTTTGAGAGCTATGACCAAAACCTTGTCTTTTTCGCGTTTTATGGTCGTTTTCATGATATTTTGCCAATAGTTTTGGGGTTCCAGGGCGACTTACACTAACCGTAAGACCCGATATATGTTTGAGGGTTTTGACTAAAACCTCGCTGCGTGTTTTATGGTCTTTTTTATGAGTTATTGCCCACACTTTTTGGGTTCCAGGCGGATTTGCATGGCTCGTAAGACCATTTACAAGTTTGAGAGATTTGGCCAAAAACTCGTCGTTTTCGTGTTTTATGGCCATTTTCAGTAGCTATTGCCCACTATTTTAGGGTTCCAGGGCGAATTACAATGACCATAAGATCCGATACATGTTTGAGAGATGTGACCAAAATCTGGATGTTTTAGCAATTTATGGCTTTTTCATGAGCTTTTGCCCGCAGTTTTGGGGTTCCAGGGCGACTTGCAATGACTGTAAGACCCGATACATGTTTCAGAGTTATGACCAAAACTCATTGTTTTCGCATGTTATGGCTATTTCCATGAGATATTTCCCACTGTTTTGGGTTTCTATGCGACATAACGACCGACCCGACACATGTTTGAGAGATCCGACAAAAACTCGCTGCTTTCGCTTTTATGGCGCTTTCATGAGCTATTGCCCATAGTTTTATGGTTGCAAAGCGATTTACAGTAACCTTAAGACCCGGTACATGTTTAAGAGTTATGACCAAAACTTGTCATTTTCGTGTTTTGTGGCCATTTTCATGAGTTATTGCCCAGCGTTTTGGTTTCAAGGAAAATTTGCATGGCTCGTCAGACCCTTTACATGTTTGAGAGATATGACTAGAAACTTGTCATTTTCGTGTTTCATGATCGTCTTCATGAGCTATTACCACCAGTTTTGGGTTTCAGAACGATTTTCAACGACCTTAAGACCCGATACCTTTTAGAGAGTTATGACCCAAAACTCGCTTTCGTGTTTTGTGGCTATTTTCATGATCTATTGTCCATTTTTTCGGGGTTCTAGGGCGATTTACAACGATCGTAAGACCAGATACATATTGGAGAGATGTGACCAAAACTCGCCGTTTTTGCATTTTATGGCTAATTTAATGATCTATTGCCCACTGTTTTGGAGTTCCAAGAGGATTACAACGAACGTAAGACGCGATACATGCTTGTTAAGATGTGACCGAAATCTCGCTGTGATTTTGTGGCTGCTTTTCATGAGCCATTGCCCACAGATTTATGGTTCCACGGCGATTAACACCAACCTTAATACCGGTACATGTTTGAGAGTTATGACCTAAAACTAGCTGTTTTCGTGTTTTATGGCCGTTTTCATGAGTTATTGCCCACAGTTTGTAAGTTCCACGAGGATTTGCATGGCTCGTAAGACCCTTTACATGTTTGAGAGATATGAGCTGAAACTCACCGTTTTCATGTTCTATGACTATTTTCATGAGCTATTACCTACAGTTTTGGTGTTCTAGTGTGATTTACAAAGACCTTACGACTCGATACATGTTTGAGAGTTATGACCCAAAGCTCGTCGTTTTGTTTTTGGCCGCTTTCATGAGCTATTGCCCACATGTTTTATGCTCCATCGAGATTTGCATGGCTCGTAAGACCCGATACATGTTTCAGAGTTATGACCAAAAACTCATTGTTTTCGCATTTTATGGCTATTTTCATGAGCTATTTCCCACTGTTTTGGGGATCTAGGGCGATTACAACGACCGTCAGACCCGATACATGTTTGATAGATGTGACAAAAAACTCATCGTTTTCGTGTTTTATGGACGGTTTCATGAGATATTGCCTATAGTTTTATGGTTCCAAGGCAATTTACAGCAACCTTAAGAACTGATACATGTTTCAGAGTTATGACCAAAAACTCGACGTTTTCGTGTTTTATGGCCATTTTCATGAGTTATTGCCCACATTTTGTGGGTTTAAGGCGGATTTTCCTGGCTCGTCAGACCCTTTACATGCTTGAGAGATAAGACCTGAAACTCATCATTTTCGTGTTTTATGGCCGTTTTCATGAGCTATTACCCACATTTTTGGGGTTTCAGGGCGATTTACAATGACCTTATGACCCGATACAAGTTTTAGAAATATGACCAAAACTCATTGTTTTTGTGTTTTATGGCCGTTTCATGAGCTATTCTCCACTGTTTTTCGGTTCTAGGGCGATTTACGACGACCATAAGACCCGATACATATTCGAGAGATCTGACCAAAAACTCGTCGTTTTCGCGTTTTCTGGCCATTTTCATGATGTTTTGGGGTTCGAGGGCGATTTACGACAAGTGTAAGACCTGATACATGTTTGAGAGATGTGACCAAAAACCTCATCTTTTTCAAGGCTTTTATGGTCGATTTCATGAGATTTTGCCAATAGTTTTGGGGTTCCAGGAGACTTACACTAACCGTAAGACCCGATATATGTTTGAGGGTTTTGACCAAAACCTCGCTGCTTTCGTGTTTTATGGCTGCTTTCATGAGTTATTGCCCACAGCTTTTGGGTTCCAGCGGATTTGCATGGCTCAGAAGACCATTTACAAGTTTGAGAGATATGACCAAAACTTGTCGCTTTCGTGTTTTATGGCCATTTTCATTAGCTATTGCCCACTATTTTAGGGTTCCGTGGCGATTTACAATCGTAAGATCCGATACATGTTCGAGAAATGTGACCAAAATCTGGATGTTTTAGCATTTTATGGCTGGTTTCATGAGCGTTTGCACATAGTTTTGGGGTTCCAAGGCGACTTACAATGAATATAAAACCCGATACATGTTTTAGAGTTATGACCAAAAACTCGCTGTTTTCGTGTTTTATAGCCATTTCCATGAGTGATTGCCTACATTTTGTGGGTTCACGGCGGATTTTCATGGCTCGTCATACCCTTTACATGCTTGAGAGATAAGACCCGAAACTCATCGTTTTCGTGTTTTATGGCCGTTTTCATGAACTATTACCCACATTTTTGGGGTTCCAGGGCGATTTACAACGACCTTATGACCCGATACAAGTTTCAGAAATATGACCAAAACTCATTGTTTTCGTGTTTTATGGCCGTTTCATGAGCTATTCTCCACTGTTTTTGGGTTCTAGGGCGATTTACGACGACCATAAGACCCGATACATATTCGAGAGATCTGACCAAAAACTCGTCGTTTTCGCTATTTCTGGCCATTTTCATGAGTTATTGCTCACTGTTTGGGGTTCGAGGGCGATTTACGCCGAGCGTAAGACCCGATACATGTTTGAGAGTTGTGACCAAAACCTCGTCTTTTTCGCCTTTTATGGTCGTTTTCATGATATTTTGCCAATAGTTTTGGGGTTCCAGGGCGACTTACACTAACCGTAAGACCCGATATATGTTTGAGGGTTTTGACTAAAACCTCGCTTTCGTGTTTTATGGTCTTTTTATGAGTTATTGCCCACACTTTTGGGTTCCAGCGGATTTGCATGGCTCGTAAGACCATTTACAAGTTTGAGAGATTTGGCCAAAACTCGCTGCTTTCGTGTTTTATGGCCATTTTCAAGAGCTATTGCCCACTATTTTAGGGTTCCAGGCAATTACAATGACCATAAGATCCGATACATGTTTGAGAGATGTGACCAAAATCTGGATGTTTTAGCAATTTATGGCTTTTTCATGAGCTTTTGCCCGCAGCTTTGGGGTTCTAGGCGACTTACAATGACCGTAAGACCCGATACATGTTTCAGAGTTATGACCAAAAACTCATTGTTTTCGCATGTTATGGCTATTTCCATGAGATATTTCCCACGCTTTTGGGTTTCTGTATTACATAACGACCGCTTTACACATGTTTGAGAGATCCGACAAAAACTCGCTGCTTTCGCTTTTATGGCTGCTTTTCATGAGCTATTGCCCATAGTTTTATGGTTGCAAAGCGATTTACAAAGAACCTTAAGACCCGGTACATGTTTAAGAGTTATGACCAAAACTTGTCATTTTCGTGTTTTGTGGCCATTTTCATGAGTTATTGCCCACAGCTTTTGGGTTCAAGGAAAATTTGCATGGCTCGTAAGACCCTTTACATGTTTGAGAGATATGACTAGAAACTTGTCATTTTCGTGTTTCATGATCGCCTTCATGAGCTATTACCACCAGTTTTGGTTTCGTAATCCATTTTCAACGACCTTAAGACCCGATACCTTTTTGAGAGTTATGACCCAAAACTCGCTGCTTTCGTGTTTTGTGGCTATTTTCATGATCTATTGTCCATTTTTTCGGGTTCTAGGGCGATTTACAACGATCGTAAGACCAGATACATATTGAGAGATGTGACCAAAACTCGCTGCTTTTGCATTTTATGGCTAATTTAATGATCTATTGCCCACGCTTTTGGAGTTCCAAGAGGATTACAACGAACGAAGACGCGATACATGCTTAAGCCGATGTGACCAAATCTCGTGCTGTGATTTTGTGGCTTTTCATGAGCCATTGCCCACAGATTTATGGTTCCACGGCGATTTACACCAACCTTAATACCCGTACATGTTTGAGAGTTATGACCTAAAACTAGCTTTCGTGTTTTATGGCCGCTTTCATGAGTTATTGCCCACAGCTTGTAAGTTCCACGAGGATTTGCATGGCTCAGAAGACCCTTTACATGTTTGAGAGATATGAGCCAAACTCACCGCTTTCATGTTCTATGACTGTTTTCATGAGCTATTACCTACATTTTGGTGTTCTAGTGCGATTTACAAAGACCTTACGACTACATGTTTGAGAGTTATGACCCAAAGCTCGCTGTTGTGTTTTTGGCCGCTTTCATGAGCTATTGCCCACATGTTTTATGCTCCATCGAGATTTGCATGGACCATAAGACCCGATACAAGTTTGAGAGATATGACCAAAACTCTTTGTTTTCGTGATTTTATGGCTATTTTCATGAGCTATTTCCCACTGCTTTGGGGTTCTAGGGCGATTACAACGACCGACCCGATACATGTTTGATAGATGTGACAAAACCTCATCGTTTCGCGTTTTATGGAAGGTTTCATGAGATATTGCCTATAGTTTTATGGTTCCAAGGCAATTTACAGCAACCTTAAAAACTGATACATGTTTCAGAGTTATGACCAAAAACTCGACGTTTTCGTGTTTTATGGCCATTTTCATGAGTTATTGCCCACATTTTGTGGGTTTAAGGCAGATTTTCATGGCTCGTCAGACCCTTTACATGCTTGAGAGATAAGACCTGAAACTCATCAATTTCGTGTTTTATGGCCGTTTTCATGAGCTATTACCCACATTTTTGGGGTTTCAGGGCGATTTACAATGACCTTATGACCCGATACAAGTTTTAGAAATATGACCAAAAACTCGTTGTTTTCGTGTTTTATGGTCGTTTTCATGAGCTATTCTCCATTGTTTTGGGTTCTAGGGCGATTTACGACGACCATAAGACCCGATACATATTCGAGAGATCTGACCAAAAACTCGTCGTTTTCGCGTTTTCTGGCCATTTTCATGATGTTTTGGGGTTCGAGCGCGATTTACGACGAGTGTAAGACCTGATACATGTTTGAGAGATGTGACCAAAAACCTCATCTTTTTCGCGTTTTATGGTCGATTTCATGAGATTTTGCCAATAGTTTTGGGGTTCCAGGGAGACTTACACTAACCGTAAGACCCGATATATGTTTGAGGGTTTTGACCAAAACCTCGTCGTTTTCGTGTTTTATGGCCGTTTTCATGAGTTATTGCCCACAGTTTTTGGGTTCCAGGCGGATTTGCATGGCTCGTAAGACCATTTAAAAGTTTGAGAGATATGACCAAAAACTCGCTGTTTTCGTGTTTTATGGCCATTTCCATGAGTTATTGCCCACTATTTTAGGGTTCCAGGCGATTTACAACAATCGTAAGATCCGATACATGTTTGAGAAATGTGACCAAAATCTGGATGTTTTAGCATTTTATGGCTGGTTTCATGAGCGCTTGCACATAGTTTTGGGGTTCCGTATGCACTTACAATGAATATAAAACCCGATACATGTTTTCAGAGTTATGACCAAAACTCATTGCTTTCGTGTTTTGGCCATTTTCATGAGTTATTGCCCACATTTTGTGGGTTCACTACGGATTTTCATGGCTCGCCATACCCTTTACATGCTTGAGAGATAAGACCAAACTCATCGCTTTCGTGTTTTATGGCGCTTTTCATGAACTATTACCCACATTTTTGGGGTTCCAGGCGATTTACAACGACCTTATGACCCGATACAAGTTTCGAAATATGACCAAAACTCATTGTTTTCGTGTTTTATGGCCGCTTTCATGAGCTATTCTCCACTGCTTTTGGGTTCTAGGGCGATTTATTTACGCACCATAAGACCCGATACATATTCGAGAGATCCGACCAAAACTCGCTGCTTTCGCTTATTTCTCGCCATTTTCATGAGTTATTGCTCACTGCTTGGGGTTCGAGGGCGATTTACGCCGAGCCGAGCGAAGACCCGATACATGTTTGAGAGTTGTGACCAAAACCTCGCCTTTTTCAAGGCTTTTATGGTCGCTTTTCATGATATTTTGCCAATAGTTTTGGGGTTCCAGGCGACTTACACTAACCGTAAGACCCGATATATGTTTGAGGGTTTTGACTAAAACCTCGCTGCTTTCGTGTTTTATGGTCTTTTTATGAGTTATTGCCCACTTTTTGGGTTCCAGCGGATTTGCATGGCTCGTAAGACCATTTACAAGTTTGAGAGATTTGGCCAAAACTCGCTGCTTCGTGTTTTATGGCCATTTTCAGTAGCTATTGCCCACTATGTTAGGGTTCCAGGGCGAATTAAAATGACCATAAGATTCGATACATGTTTGAGAGATGTGACCAAAATCTGGACGTTTTAGCAATTTATGGCTTTTTCATGAGCTTTTGCCCGCAGTTTTGGGGTTCTAGGGCGACTTACAATGACTGTAAGACCCGATACATGTTTCAGAGTTATGACCAAAAACAAATTGTTTTCGCATGTTATGGCTATTTCCATGAGATATTTCCCACTGTTTTGGGTTTCCAGGGCGATTACAACGACCGTCAGACCCGACACATGTTTGAGAGATCTGACAAAAAACTCGCTGCTTTCGCTTTTTATGGCTGCTTCATGAGCTATTGCCCATAGTTTTATGGTTGCAAAGCGATTTACAAGAACCTTAAGACCCGGTACATGTTTAAGAGTTATGACCAAAACTTGTCATTTTCGTGTTTTGTGGCCATTTTCATGAGTTATTGCCCACAGCTTTTGGGTTCAAGGAAAATTTGCATGGCTCGTAAGACCCTTTACATGTTTGAGAGATATGACTAGAAACTTGTCATTTTCGTGTTTCATGATCGCCTTCATGAGCTATTACCACCAGCTTGGGTTTCGTAATCATTTTCAACGACCTTAAGACCCGATACCTTTTTGAGAGTTATGACCAAAACTCGCTGCTTTCGTGTTTTGTGGCTATTTTCATGATCTATTGTCCATTTTTTCGGGGTTCTAGGGCGATTTACAACGATCGTAAGACCAGATACATATTGGAGAGATGTGACCAAAACTCGCTGTTTTTGCATTTTATGGCTAATTTAATGATCTATTGCCCACTGTTTTGGAGTTCCAAGAGGATTACAACGAACGTAAGACGCGATACATGCTTAAGCGATGTGACCGAAATCTCGCTTTCGATTTTGTGGCCGCTTTCATGAGCCATTGCCCACAGATTTATGGTTCCACGGCGATTTACACCAACCTTAATACCCGGTACATGTTTGAGAGTTATGACCAAAAACTAGTTGTTTTCGTGTTTTATGGCCGTTTTCATGAGTTATTGCCCACAGCTTGTAAGTTCCACGAGGATTTGCATGGCTCGTAAGACCATTTACAAGTTTGAGAGATTTGGCCAAACTCACCGCTTTCATGTTCTATGACTGCTTTCATGAGCTATTACCTACAGTTTTGGTGTTCTAGTGCGATTTACAAAGACCTTACGACTCGATACATGTTTGAGAGTTATGACCCAAAGCTCGCTGCTTTCGTTTTTTGGCCGCTTTCATGAGCTATTGCCCACATGTTTTATGCTCCATCGAGATTTGCATGGACCATAAGACCCGATACAAGTTTGAGAGATATGACCAAAACTCTTGTTTTCGTGATTTTATGGCTATTTTCATGAGCTATTTCCCACTGCTTTTGGGGTTCTAGGGCGATTACAACGACCGCATTCCGATACATGTTTGATAGATGTGACAAAACTCATCGCTTTCGCTTTTATGGACGGTTTCATGAGATATTGCCCATAGTTTTATGGTTCCAAGGCAATTTACAGCAACCATAAAAACCGATACATGTTTCAGAGTTATGACCAAAAACTCGACGTTTCGTGTTTTATGGCCATTTTCATGAGTTATTGCCCACATTTTGTGGGTTTACATGGATTTTCATGGCTCGCCGCACTTTTACATGCTTGAGAGATAAGACCAAACTCATCATTTTCGTGTTTTATGGCCGCTTTCATGAGCTATTACCCACATTTTTGGGGTTTCGTATATTTACAATGACCTTATGACCCGACATAAGTTTTAGAAATATGACCAAAACTCGTTGTTTTCGTGTTTTATGGTCGCTTTCATGAGCTATTCTCCATTGTTTTTGGGTTCTAGGCGATTTACGACCATAAGACCCGATACATATTCGAGAGATCTGACCAAAACTCGCTGCTGCTTTTCGCCATTTTCATGATGTTTTGGGGTTCGAGCGACGATTTACGACGAGTGTAAGACCTGATACATGTTTGAGAGATGTGACCAAAACCTCATCTTTTTCAAGGCTTTTATGGTCGATTTCATGAGATTTTGCCAATAGTTTTGGGGTTCCAGGGAGACTTACACTAACCGTAAGACCGATATATGTTTGAGGGTTTTGACCAAAACTCGCTGCTTTCGTGTTTTATGGCCGCTTTTCATGAGTTATTGCCCACAGCTTTTGGGTTCCAAAGCGGATTTGCATGGCTCAGAAGACCATTTACAAGTTTGAGAGATATGACCAAAACTCGCTTTCGTGTTTTATGGCCATTTTCATTAGCTATTGCCCACTATTTTAGGGTTCCGGGGCGATTTACAGCGACCGTAAGATCCGATACATGTTTGAGAAATGTGACCAAAATCTGGATGTTTTAGCATTTTATGGCTGGTTTCATGAGCGTTTGCACATAGTTTTGGGGTTCCAGGGCGACTTACAATGAATATAAAACCCGATACATGTTTCAGAGTTATGACCAAAAACTCGCTGTTTTCGTGTTTTATGGCCATTTTCATGAGTTATTGCGCACATTTTGTGGATTCATGGCGGATTTTCATGGCTCGTCATACCCTTTACATGCTTGAGAGATAAGACCCGAAACTCATCGTTTTCGTGTTTTATGGACGTTTTCATGAACTATTACCCACATTTTTGGGGTTCCAGGGCGATTTATAACGACCTTATGACCCGATACAAGTTTCAGAAATATGACCAAAACACATTGTTTTCGTGTTTTATGGCCGGTTCATGAGCAATTCCCCACTGCTTTTGGGTTCTAGGGCGATTTACGACGACCATAAGACCCGATACATATTCGAGAGATCTGACCAAAACTCGCTGCTTTCGCTTATTCTCGCCATTTTCATGAGTTATTGCTCACTGTTTGGGGTTCGAGGGCGATTTACGCCGAGCGTAAGACCCGATACATGTTTGAGAGTTGTGACCAAAACCTCGTCTTTTTCACCTTTTATGGTCGTTTTCATGATATTTTGCCAATAGTTTTGGGGTTCCAGGGCGACTTACACTAACCGTAAGACCCGATATATGTTTGAGGGTTTTGACTAAAACCTCGTCGTTTTCGTGTTTTATGGTCTTTTTTATGAGTTATTGCCCACACTTTGCGGATTTGCATGGCTCGTAAGACCATTTACAAGTTTGAGAGATTTGGCCAAAACTCGCTGCTTTCGTGTTTCATGGTCATTTTCAGTAGCTATTGCCCACTATTTTAGGGTTCCAGGGCAAATTACAATGACCATAAGATCCGATACATGTTTGATAGATGTGACCAAAATCTGGATGTTTTAGCAATTTATGGCTTTTTCATGAGCTTTTGCCCGCAGTTTTGGGGTTCCAGGGCGACTTGCAATGACTGTAAGACCCGATACATGTTTCAGAGTTATGACCATAAACTCATTGTTTTCGCATGTTATGGCTATTTCCATGAGATATTTTCCACTGTTTTGGGTTTCCAGGGCGATTACAACGACCGTCAGACCCGACACATGTTTGAGAGATCTGACAATAACTCGTCATTTTCGCCTTTTATGGCCATTTTCATGAGCTATTGCCCATAGTTTTATGGTTGCAAAGCGATTTACAGTAACCTTAAGACCCGGTACATGTTTAAGAGTTATGACCAAAACTTGTCATTTTCGTGTTTTGTGGCCATTTTCATGAGTTATTGCCCACAGTTTTTGGGTTCAAGGAAAATTTGCATGGCTCGTAAGACCCTTTACATGTTTGAGAGATATGACTAGAAACTTGTCATTTTCGTGTTTCATGATCGTCTTCATGAGCTATTACCACCAGTTTTGGGTTTCAGAACGATTTTCAACGACCTTAAGACCCGATACCTTTTTGAGAGTTATGACCCAAAACTCGTCGTTTTCGTGTTTTGTGGCTATTTTCATGATCTATTGTCCATTTTTTCAGGGTTCTAGGGCGATTTACAACGATCATAAGTCCAGATACATATTGGAGAGATGTGACCAAAACTCGCCGTTTTTGCATTTTATGGCTAATTTAATGATCTATTGCCCACTGTTTTGGAGTTCCAAGAGGATTACAACGAACGTAAGACGCGATACATGCTTAAGCGATGTGACCGAAATCTCGTTGTTTTCGCATTTTGTGGCCGTTTTCATGAGCCATTGCCCACAGATTTATGGTTCCACGGCGATTTACACCAACCTTAATACCCGGTACATGTTTGAGAGTTATGACCTAAAACTAGCTGTTTTCGTGTTTTATGGCCGTTTTCATGAGTTATTGCCCACAGTTTGTAAGTTCCACGAGGATTTGCATGGCTCTAAAGAACCCTAACATGTTTGAGAGATATGAGTCAAACTCACCGCTTTCATGTTCTATGACTGCTTTCATGAGCTATTACCTACAGTTTTGGTGTTCTAGTGCGATTTACAAAGACCTTACGACTGATACATGTTTGAGAGTTATGACCCAAAGCTCGTCGTTGTGTTTTTTTGGCCGCTTTCATGAGCTATTGCCCACATGTTTTATGCTCCATCGAGATTTGCATGGACCATAAGACCCGATACAAGTTTGAGAGATATGACCAAAAACTCTTTGTTTTCGTGATTTTATGGCTATTTTCATGAGCTATTTCCCACTGCTTTGGGGTTCTAGGGCGATTACAACGACCGACCCGATACATGTTTGATAGATGTGACAAAAACTCATCGCTTTCGCTTTTATGGATTTGCTTCATGAGATATTGCCCATAGTTTTATGGTTCCAAGGCAATTTACAAGAACCTTAAAACCGATACATGTTTCAGAGTTATGACCAAAACTCGCTTTTCGTGTTTTATGGCCATTTTCATGAGTTATTGCCCACATTTTGTGGGTTTACATGGATTTTCATGGCTCGCCGACCCTTTACATGCTTGAGAGATAAGACCAAACTCATCATTTTCGTGTTTTATGGCCGCTTTCATGAGCTATTACCCACATTTTTGGGGTTCTGTATGATTTACAATGACCTTATGACCCGATACAAGTTTTAGAAATATGACCAAAAACTCGTTGTTTTCGTGTTTTATGGTCGTTTTCATGAGCTATTCTCCATTGTTTTTGGGTTCTAGGGCGATTTACGACAACCATAAGACCCGATACATATTCGAGAGGTCTGACCAAAAACTCGTCGTTTTCGCGTTTTCTGGCCAATTTCATGATGTTTTGGGGTTCGAGCGCGATTTACGACGAGTGTAAGACCTGATACATGTTTGAGAGATGTGACCAAAAACTTCATCTTTTTCACGTTTTATGGTCGATTTCATGAGATTTTGCCAATAGTTTTGGGGTTCCAGGGCGACTAACACTAACCGTAAGACCCGATATATGTTTGAGGGTTTTGACCAAAACCTTGTCGTTTTCGTGTTTTATGGCCGTTTTCATGAGTTATTGCCCACAGTTTTTGGGTTCCAGGCGGATTTGCATGGCTCGTAAGACCATTTACAAGTTTGAGAGATATGACCAAAAACTCGCTGCTGTTTTATGGCCATTTCATTAGCTGTTGCCCACTATTTTAGGGTTCCAGGGCGATTTACAGTGACCGTAAGATCCGATACATGTTTGAGAAATGTGACCAAAATCTGGATGTTTTAGCATTTTATGGCTGGTTTCATGAGCGTTTGCACATAGTTTTGGGGTTCCAAGGCGACTTACAATGAATATAAAACCCGATACATGTTTCAGAGTTATGACAAAAACTCGTTGTTTTCGTGTTTTATGGCCATTTCCATGAGTTATTGCCCACATTTTGTGGGTTCACGGCGGATTTTCATGGCCCGTCATACCCTTTACATGCTTGAGAGATAAGACCCGAAACTCATCGTTTTCGTGTTTTATGGCCGTTTTCATGAACAATTACCCACATTTTTGGGGTTCCAGGGCGATTTACAACGACCTTATGACCCGATACAAGTTTCAGAAATATGACCAAAACTCATTGTTTTCGTGTTTTATGGTCGTTTTCATGATCTATTCTCCATTGTTTTTGGGTTCTAGGGCGATTTACGACGACCATAAGACCCGATACATATTCGAGAGATCTGACCAAAAACTCGTCGTTCTCGCTATTTCTGGGCATTTTCATGAGTTATTGCTCACTGTTTGGGGTTCGAGGGTGATTTACGCCGAGCGTAAGACCCGATACATGTTTGAGAGTTGTGACCAAAACCTCGTCTTTTTCACCTTTTATGGTCGTTTTCATGATATTTTGCCAATAGTTTTGGGGTTCCAGGGCGACTTACACTAACCGTAAGACCCGATATATGTTTGAGGGTTTTGACTAAAACCTCGTCGTTTTCGTGTTTTATGGTATTTTTTATGAGTTATTGCCCACACTTTTTGGGTTCCAAAGGATTTGCATGGCTCGTAAGACCATTTACAAGTTTGAGAGATTTGGCCAAAACTCATTGCTTTCGTGTTTTATGGCCATTTTCAGAGCTATTGCCCACTATTTTAGGGTTCCGTGGCAATTACAATGACCATAAGATCCGATACATGTTTGAGAGATGTGACCAAAATCTGGATGTTTTAGCAATTTATGGCTTTTTCATGAGCTTTTGCCCGCAGCTTTGGGGTTCTAGGCGACTTGCAATGACTGTAAGACCCGATACATGTTTCAGAGTTATGACCAAAACTCATTGTTTTCGCATGTTATGGCTATTTCCATGAGATATTTCCCACTGCTTTGGGTTTCTGGCGATTACAACCGCCGACCCGGCACATGTTTGAGAGATCCGACAAAAACTCGCTGCTTCGCTTTTTATGGCTGCTTTCATGAGCTATTGCCCATAGTTTTATGGTTGCAAAGCGATTTACAAGAACCTTAAGACCCGTACATGTTTAAGAGTTATGACCAAAACTTGTCATTTTCGTGTTTTGGCCATTTTCATGAGTTATTGCCCACAGCTTTTGGGTTCAAGGAAAATTTGCATGGCTCAGAAGACCCTTTACATGTTTGAGAGATATGACTAGAAACTTGTCATTTTCGTGTTTCATGATCGCCTTCATGAGCTATTACCACCAGTTTTGGGTTTCGTAATCCATTTTCAACGACCTTAAGACCCGATACCTTTTTGAGAGTTATGACCCAAAACTCGCTGCTTTCGTGTTTTGTGGCTATTTTCATGATCTATTGTCCATTTTTTTCGGGTTCTAGGGCGATTTACAACGATCGTAAGACCAGATACATATTGAGAGATGTGACCAAAACTCGCTGCTTTTGCATTTTATGGCTAATTTAATGATCTATTGCCCACTGCTTTGGAGTTCCAAGAGGATTACAACGAACGAAGACGCGATACATGCTTAAGCGATGTGACCGAAATCTTGCTGCATTTTGTGGCCGCTTTTCATGAGCCATTGCCCACAGATTTATGGTTCCACGGCGATTTACACCAACCTTAATACCCGGTACATGTTTGAGAGTTATGACCTAAAACTAGCTGTTTTGTGTTTTATGGCTTTTTCATGAGTTATTGCCCACAGCTTGTAAGTTCCACGAGGATTTGCATGGCTCGTAAGACCCTTTACATGTTTGAGAGATATGAGTCAAACTCACCGCTTTCATGTTCTATGACTGCTTTCATGAGCTATTACCTACAGCTTTGGTGTTCTAGTGTGCGATTTACAAAGACCTTACGACTCGATACATGTTTGAGAGTTATGACCCAAAGCTCGCTGCTGTGTTTTTTTGGCCGCTTTCATGAGCTATTGCCCACATGTTTTATGCTCCATCGAGATTTGCATGGACCATAAGACCCGATACAAGTTTGAGAGATATGACCAAAACTTTGTTTTCGCATTTTATGGCTATTTTCATGAGCTATTTCCCACTGTTTTGGGGTTCTAGGGCGATTACAACGACCGTCAGACCAAATACATGTTTGATTGATATGACAAAAAACTCATCGTTTTCGCGTTTTATGGACGGTTTCATGACATATTGCCCATAGTTTTATGGTTCCAAGGCAATATACAGCAACCTTAAAAACCGATACATGTTTCAGAGTTATGACCAAAAACTCGACGTTTTCGTGTTTTATGGCCATTTTCATGAGTTATTGCCCACATTTTGTGGGTTTAAGGCGGATTTTCATGGCTCGCCGCACTTTTTACATGCTTGAGAGATAAGACCTGAAACTCATCATTTTCGTGTTTTATGGCCGTTTTCATGACCTATTACCCACATTTTTGGGGTTTCAGGGCGATTTACAATGACCTTATGACCCGATACAAGTTTTAGAAATATGACCAAAAACTCGTTGTTTTCGTGTTTTATGGTCGTTTTCATGAGCTATTCTCCATTGTTTTTGGGTTCTAGGGCGATTTACGACAACCATAAGACCCGATACATATTCGAGAGGTCTGACCAAAAACTCGCTGCTTTCGCTCGCCATTTTCATGATGTTTTGGGGTTCGAGCGCCGATTTACGAGTGTAAGACCTGATACATGTTTGAGAGATGTGACCAAAACCTCATCTTTTTCAAGGCTTTTATGGTCGATTTCATGAGATTTTGCCAATAGTTTTGGGGTTCCAGGAGACTTACACTAACCGTAAGACCCGATATATGTTTGAGGGTTTTGACCAAAACTCGCTGCTTTCGTGTTTTATGGCCGCTTTCATGAGTTATTGCCCACAGCTTTTGGGTTCCAGCGGATTTGCATGGCTCGTAAGACCATTTACAAGTTTGAGAGATATGACCAAAACTCGCTTTTCGTGTTTTATGGCCATTTTCATTAGCTATTGCCCACTATTTTAGGGTTCCAGGGCGATTTACAATACCGTAAGATCCGATACATGTTTGAGAAATGTGACCAAAATCTGATGTTTTAGCATTTTATGGCTGGTTTCATGAGCGCTTGCACATAGTTTTGGGGTTCCAGGCGACTTACAATGAATATAAAACCCGATACATGTTTCAGAGTTATGACCAAAACTCATTGCTTTTCGTGTTTTATGGCCATTTTCATGAGTTATTGCCCACATTTTGTGGGTTCACGGATTTTCATGGCTCGCCATACCCTTTACATGCTTGAGAGATAAGACCAAACTCATCGCTTTCGTGTTTTATGGCCGCTTTTCATGAACTATTACCCACATTTTTGGGGTTCCGTGGCGATTTACAACGACCTTATGACCCGATACAAGTTTCGTAAATATGACCAAAACTCATTGTTTTCGTGTTTTATGGCCGCTTTCATGAGCTATTCTCCACTGCTTTTGGGTTCTAGGGCGATTTACTTACGCACCATAAGACCCGATACATATTCGAGAGATCCGACCAAAACTCGCTGCTTTTCTTATTTCGCCATTTTCATGAGTTATTGCTCACTGCTTGGGGTTCGAGGGCGATTTACGCCGAGCGTAAGACCCGATACATGTTTGAGAGTGTGACCAAAACCTCGCTTTTTTCAAGGCTTTTATGGTCGCTTTTCATGATATTTTGCCAATAGTTTTGGGGTTCCAGGCGACTTACACTAACCGTAAGACCCGATATATGTTTGAGGGTTTTGACTAAAACCTCGCTGCTTTCGTGTTTTATGGTCTTTTTATGAGTTATTGCCCACACTTTTGGGTTCCAGCGGATTTGCATGGCTCGTAAGACCATTTACAAGTTTGAGAGATTTGGCCAAAACTCGCTGCTTTCGTGTTTTATGGCCATTTTCAGAGCTATTGCCCACTATTTTAGGGTTCCAGGCAATTACAATGACCATAAGATCCGATACATGTTTGAGAGATGTGACCAAAATCTGATGTTTTAGCAATTTATGGCTTTTTATGAGCTTTTGCCCGCAGTTTTGGGGTTCTAGGGCGACTTGCAATGACTGTAAGACCCGATACATGTTTCAGAGTTATGACCAAAAACTCATTGTTTTCGCATGTTATGGCTATTTCCATGAGATATTTCCCACTGTTTTGGGTTTCTATGCGATTACAACGACCGCCGACCTTACATGTTTGAGAGATCGACAAAAACTCGCTGCTTTTTATGGCTGCTTTCATGAGCTATTGCCCATAGTTTTATGGTTGCAAAGCGATTTACAGTAACCTTAAGACCCGGTACATGTTTAAGAGTTATGACCAAAACTTGTCATTTTCCCGTTTTGTGGCCATTTTCATGAGTTATTGCCCACGGTTTTTGGGTTCAAGGAAAATTTGCATGGCTCGTAAGACCCTTTACATGTTTGAGAGATATGACTAGAAACTTGTCATTTTCGTGTTTCATGATCGTCTTCATGAGCTATTACCACCAGTTTTGGGTTTCGTAATCCATTTTCAACGACCTTAAGACCCGATACCTTTTGAGAGTTATGACCCAAAACTCGCTGCTTTCGTGTTTTGTGGCTATTTTCATGATCTATTGTCCATTTTTTCGGGTTCTAGGGCGATTTACAACGATCGTAAGACCAGATACATATTGAGAGATGTGACCAAAACTCATTGCTTTTTGCATTTTATGGCTAATTTAATGATCTATTGCCCACTGCTTTTGGAGTTCCAAGAGGATTACAACGAACGAAGACGCGATACATGCTTAAGCGATGTGACCGAAATCTCGCTGTGATTTTGTGGCCGTTTTCATGAGCCATTGCCCACAGATTTATGGTTCCACGGCGATTTACACCAACCTTAATACCCGGTACATGTTTGAGAGTTATGACCTAAAACTAGCTGTTTTCGTGTTTTATGGCCGTTTTCATGAGTTATTGCCCACAGTTTGTATGTTCCACGAGGATTTGCATGGCTCGTAAGACCCTTTACATGTTTGAGAGATATGAGCTGAAACTCATGGTTTTCATGTTCTATGACTGTTTTCATGAGCTATTACCTACAGTTTTGGTGTTCTAGTGCGATTTACAAAGACCTTACGACTCGATACATGTTTGAGAGTTATGACCCAAAGCTCGTTGTTTTCGTGTTTTTTGGCCGCTTTCATGAGCTATTGCCCACATGTTTTGCGTTCCATCGAGATTTGCATGGACCATAACACCCGATACAAGTTTGAGAGTTATGACCAAAAACTCTTTGTTTTCGCATTTTATGGCTATTTTCATGAGCTATTTCCCACTGTTTTGGGGTTCTAGGGCGATTACAACGACCGTCATACCCAATACATGTTTGATAGATGTGACAAAAAACTAATCGTTTTCGTGTTTTATGGACGGTTTCATGACATATTGCCCATAGTTTTATGGTTCCAAGGCAATATACAGCAACCTTAAAAACCGATACATGTTTCAGAGTTATGACCAAAAACTGGACGTTTTCGTGTTTTATGGCCATTTTCATGAGTTATTGCCCACATTTTGTGGGTTTAAGGATTTTCATGGCTCGCCGCACCCTTTACATGCTTGAGAGATAAGACCTGAAACTCATCATTTTCGTGTTTTATGGCCGCTTTTCATGAGCTATTACCCACATTTTTGGGGTTTCGTGGCGATTTACAATGACCTTATGACCCGATACAAGTTTTAGAAATATGACCAAAACTCGTTGTTTTCGTGTTTTATGGTCGCTTTCATGAGCTATTCTCCATTGTTTTTGGGTTCTAGGGCGACGACGCACCATAAGACCCGATACATATTCGAGAGATCCGACCAAAACTCGCTGCTGCTTTTCCTCGCCATTTTCATGATGTTTTGGGGTTCGAGCGATTTACGAGTGTAAGACCCGATACATGTTTGAGAGATGTGACCAAAAACCTCATCTTTTTCAAGGCTTTTATGGTCGATTTCATGAGATTTTGCCAATAGTTTTGGGGTTCCAGGGCGACTTACACTAACCGTAAGACCCGATATATGTTTGAGGGTTTTGACCAAAACCTCGTCGTTTTTGTGTTTTATGGCCGTTTTCATGAGTTATTGCCCACGGTTTTTGGGTTCCAGGCGAATTTGCATGGCTCGTAAGACCATTTACAAGTTTGAGAGATATGACCAAAAACTCGCCGTTTTCGTGTTTGATGGCCATTTTCATTAGCTATTGCCCACTATTTTAGGGGTCCAGGGCGATTTACAGCGACCGTAAGATCCGATACATGTTTGAGAAATGTGACCAAAATCTGGATGTATTAGCATTTTATGGCTGGTTTCATGAGCGTTTGCACATAGTTTTGGGGTTCCAGGGCGACTTACAATGAATATAAAACCCGATACATGTTTCAGAGTTATGACCAATAACTCGCTGTTTTCGTGTTTTATGGCCATTTTCATGAGTTATTTCCCACATTTTGTGGATTCATGGCGGATTTTCATGGCTCGTCATACCCTTTACATGCTTGAGAGATAAGACCCGAAACTCATCGTTTTCGTGTTTTATGGCCGTTTTCATGAACTATTACCCACATTTTTGGGGTTCCAGGGCGATTTACAACGACCTTATGACCGATACAAGTTTCAGAAATATGATCAAAACTCATTGTTTTCGTGTTTTATGGCCGTTTCATGAGCTATTCTCCACTGTTTTGGGGTTCTAGGGCGATTTACGACGACCATAAGACCCGATACATATTCGAGAGATCTGACCAAAACTCGCTGCTTTCGCTTATTTCCGCCATTTTCATGAGTTATTGCTCACTGTTTGGGGTTCGAGGGCGATTTACGCCGAGCGTAAGACCCGATACATGTTTGAGAGCTGTGACCAAAACCTCGTATTTTTCGCGTTTTATGGTTGTTTTCATGATATTTTGCCAATAGTTTTGGGGTTCCAAGGCGACTTACACTAACCGTAAGACCCGATATATGTTTGAGGGTTTTGACTAAAACCTCGTCGTTTTCGTGTTTTATGGTCTTTTTTATGAGTTATTCCCCACACTTTTTGGGTTCCAGGCGGATTTGCATGGCTCGTAAGACCATTTACAAGTTTGAGAGATTTGGCCAAAAACTCGTCGTTTTCGTGTTTTATGGCCATTTTCAGTAGCTATTGCCCACTATTTTAGGGTTCCAGGGCGAATTACAATGACCATAAGTTCCGATACATGTTTGAGAGATGTGACCAAAATCTGGATGTTTTAGCAATTTATGGCTTTTTCATGAGCTTTTGCCCGTAGTTTTGGGGTTCTAGGGCGACTTACAATGATTGTAAGACCCGATACATGTTTCAGAGTTATGACCAAAACTCATTGTTTTCGCATGTTATGGCTATTTCCATGAGATATTTCCCACTGTTTTTGTATGATTACAACGACCGCCGAATTCGACACATGTTTGAGAGATCCGACAAAAACTCGCTGCTTTCGCTTTTATGGCTGCTTTCATGAGCTATTGCCCATAGTTTTATGGTTGCAAAGCGATTTACAAGAACCTTAAGACCCGGTACATGTTTAAGAGTTATGACCAAAACTTGTCATTTTCGTGTTTTGTGGCCATTTTCATGAGTTATTGCCCACAGCTTTTGGGTTCAAGGAAAATTTGCATGGCTCAGAAGACCTTTACATGTTTGAGAGATATGACTAGAAACTTGTCATTTTCGTGTTTCATGATCGCCTTCATGAGCTATTACCACCAGTTTTGGGTTTCGTAACGATTTTCAACGACCTTAAGACCCGATACCTTTTGAGAGTTATGACCCAAAACTCGCTGCTTTCGTGTTTTGTGGCTATTTTCATGATCTATTGTCCATTTTTTTCGGGTTCTAGGGCGATTTACAACGATCGTAAGACCATTTACATATTGGAGAGATGTGACCAAAACTCGCCGTTTTTGCATTTTATGGCTAATTTAATGATCTATTGCCCACTGTTTTGGAGTTCCAAGAGGATTACAACGAACGTAAGACGCGATACATGCTTAAGCGATGTGACCGAAATCTTGTCGTTTTCGCATTTTGTGGCCGTTTTCATGAGCCATTGCCCACAGATTTATGGTTCCACAGCGATTTACACCAACCTTAATACCCGGTACATGTTTGAGAGTTATGACCTAAAACTAGTTGTTTTCGTGTTTAATGGCCGTTTTCATGAGTTATTGCCCACAATTTGTAAGTTCCACGAGGATTTGCATGGCTCGTAAGACCCTTTACATGTTTGAGAGATATGAGCTGAAACTCACCATTTTCATGTTCTATGACTGTTTTTATGAGCTATTACCTACATTTTTGGTGTTCTAGTGCGATTTACAAAGACCTTACGACTCGGTACATGTTTGAGAGTTATGACCCAAAGCTCGTCGTTTTCGTGTTGTTTGGCCGCTTTCATGAGCTATTGCCCACATGTTTTGCGTTCCATCGAGATTTGCATGGACCATAAGACCCGATACAAGTTTGAGAGATATGACCAAAAACTCTTTGTTTTCGCATGAGCTATTTCCCACTGTTTTGGGGTTCTAGGGCGATTACAACGACCGTCAGACCCGATACATGTTTGATAGATGTGACAAAAAACTCATCGTTTTCGCGTTTTATGGACGGTTTCATGAGATATTGCCCATAGTTTTATGGTTCCAAGGCAATTTACAGCAAGCTTACAAACCGATACATGTTTCAGAGTTATGACCAAAAACTCGACGTTTTCATGTTTTATGGCCATTTTCATGAGTTATTGCCCACATTTTGTGAGTTTAAGGCGGATTTTCATGGCTCGTCAGACCCTTTACATGCTTGAGAGATAAGACCTAAAACTCATCAATTTCGTGTTTTATGGCCGTTTTCATGAGCTATTACCCACATTTTTGGGGTTTTAGGGCGATTTACAATGACCTTATGACCCGATACAAGTTTTAGAAATATGACCAAAAACTCGTTGTTTTCGTGTTTTATGGTCGTTTTCATGAGCTATTCTCCATTGTTTTTGGGTTCTAGGGCGATTTACGACGACCATAAGACCCGATACATATTCGAGAGATCTGACCAAAAACTCGCTGCTTTCGCTCGCCATTTTCATGATGTTTTGGGGTTCGAGCGCCGATTTACGAAAGTGTAAGACCTGATACATGTTTGAGAGATGTGACCAAAACCTCATCTTTTTCGCTTTTATGGTCGATTTCATGAGATTTTGCCAATAGTTTTGGGGTTCCAGGAGACTTACACTAACCGTGAAGACCCGATATATGTTTGAGGGTTTTGACCAAAACCTCGCTGCTTTTTGTTTTATGGCCGCTTTCATGAGTTATTGCCCACAGCTTTTGGGTTCCAGCGGATTTGCATGGCTCAGAAGACCATTTACAAGTTTGAGAGATATGACCAAAAACTCGTCGTTTTCGTGTTTTATGGCCATTTTCATTAGCTATTGCCCACTATTTTAGGGTTCCAGGGCGATTTACAGCGACCGTAAGATCCGATACATGTTTGAGAAATGTGACCAAAATCTGGATGTTTTAGCATTTTATGGCTGGTTTCATGAGCGTTTGCACATAGTTTTGGGGTTCCAGGGCGACTTACAATGAATATAAAACCCGATACATGTTTCAGAGTTATGACCAAAAACTCGCTGTTTTCGTGTTTTATGGCCATTTTCATGAGTTATTGCCCACATTTTGTGGGTTCACGGCGGATTTTCATGGCTCGTCATACCCTTTACATGCTTGAGAGATAAGACCTGAAACTCATCGTTTTCGTGTTTTATGGCCGTTTTCATGAACTATTACCCACATTTTTGGGGTTCCAGGGCGATTTACAACGACCTTATGACCCGATACAAGTTTCAGAAATATGACCAAAACTCATTGTTTTCGTGTTTTATGGCCGTTTCATGAGCTATTCTCCACTGTTTTTGGGTTCTAGGGCGATTTACGACGACCATAAGACCCGATACATATTCGAGAGATCTGACCAAAAACTCGTCGTTTTCGCTATTTCTGGCCATTTTCATGAGTTATTGCTCACTGTTTGGGGTTCGAGGGCGATTTACGCCGAGCGTAAGACCCGATACATGTTTGAGAGTTGTGACCAAAACCTCGTGTTTTTCACCTTTTATGGTCGTTTTCATGATATTTTGCCAATAGTTTTGGGGTTCCAGGCGACTTACACTAACCGTAAGACCCGATATATGTTTGAGGGTTTTGACTAAAACCTCGCTGCTTTCGTGTTTTATGGTCTTTTTATGAGTTATTGCCCACACTTTTTGGGTTCCAAAGCGTGATTTGCATGGCTCGTAAGACCATTTACAAGTTTGAGAGATTTGGCCAAAACTCGCTGCTTTCGTGTTTTATGGCCATTTTCAAGAGCTATTGCCCAATATTTTAGGGTTCCAGGGCGAATTACAATGACCATAAGATCCGATACATGTTCGAGAGATGTGACCAAAATCTGGATGTTTTAGCAATTTATGGCTTTTTCATGAGCTTTTGCCCGCAGTTTTGGGGTTCTAGGGCGACTTACAATGACTGTAAGACCCGATACATGTTTCAGAGTTATGACCAAAAACTCATTGTTTTCGCATTTTATGGCTATTTTCATGAGCTATTTCCCATCGCTTTTGGGTTTCCTGTATTACATAACGACCCGACACATGTTTGAGAGATCCGACAAAAACTCGCTGCTTTTCGCCTTGTATGGCCGTTTTCATGAGCTATTGCCCATAGTTTTATGGTTGCAAAGCGATTTACAGTAACCTTAAGACCCGGTACATGTTTAAGAGTTATGACCAAAACTTGTCATTTTCGTGTTTTGTGCCCATTTTCATGAGTTATTGCCCACAGTTTTTGGGTTCAAGGAAAATTTGCATGGCTCGTAAGACCCTTTACATGTTTGAGAGATATGACTAGAAACTTGTCATTTTCGTGTTTCATGATCGTCTTCATGAGCTATTACCACCAGTTTTGGGTATCAGAACAATTTTCAACGTCCTTAAGACCCGATACCTTTTTGAGAGTTATGACCCAAAACTCGTCGTTTTCGTGTTTTGTGGCTATTTTCATGATCTATTGTCCATTTTTTCGGGGTTCTAGGGCGATTTACAACGATCGTAAGACCAGATACATATTGGAGAGATGTGACCAAAACTCGTTGTTTTTGCATTTTATGGCTAATTTAATGATCTATTGCCCACTGTTTTGGAGTTCCAAGAGGATTACAACGAACGTAAGACGCGATACATGCTTAAGCGATGTGACCGAAATCTCGCTGCTGTGATTTTGTGGCCAATTTCATGAGCCATTGCCCACAGATTTATGGTTCCACGGCGATTTACACCAACCTTAATACCCGGTACATGTTTGAGAGTTATGACCAAAAACTAGTTGTTTTCGTGTTTTATGGCCGTTTTCATGAGTTATTGCCCACAGCTTGTAAGTTCCACGAGGATTTGCATGGCTCGTAAGACCATTTACAAGTTTGAGAGATATGAGTCAAACTCACCGCTTTCATGTTCTATGACTGCTTTCATGAGCTATTACCTACAGCTTTGGTGTTCTAGTGCGATTTACAAAGACCTTACGACTCGATACATGTTTGAGAGTTATGACCCAAAGCTCGCTGCTTTCGTGTTTTTGGCCGCTTTCATGAGCTATTGCCCACATGTTTTATGCTCCATCGAGATTTGCATGGACCATAAGACCCGATACAAGTTTGAGAGATATGACCAAAACTCTTTGTTTTCGTGATTTTATGGCTATTTTCATGAGCTATTTCCCACTGCTTTGGGGTTCTAGGGCGATTACAACGTAATGACCCGATACATGTTTGATAGATGTGACAAAAACTCATCGCTTTTCGCTTTTATGGATTTGTTTCATGAGATATTGCCTATAGTTTTATGGTTCCAAGGCAATTTACAGCAACCTTAAAAACTGATACATGTTTCAGAGTTATGACCAAAAACTCGACGTTTTCGTGTTTTATGGCCATTTTCATGAGTTATTGCCCACATTTTGTGGGTTTAAGGCGGATTTTCATGGCTCGTCAGACCCTTTACATGCTTGAGAGATAAGACCTGAAACTCATCATTTTCGTGTTTTATGGCCGTTTTCATGAGCTATTACCCACATTTTTGGGGTTTCGTATGATTTACAATGACCTTATGACCCGATACAAGTTTTAGAAATATGACCAAAACTCGTTGTTTTCGTGTTTTATGGTCGTTTTCATGAGCTATTCTCCATTGTTTTTGCGTTCTAGGGCGATTTACGACGACCATAAGACCCGATACATATTCGAGAGATCGACCAAAACTCGCTGCTTTTCGCTTTTCGCCATTTTCATGATGTTTTGGGGTTCGAGCGCGATTTACGACGCAGTGTAAGACCTGATACATGTTTGAGAGATGTGACCAAAAACATCATCTTTTTCGCGTTTTATGGTCGATTTAATGAGATTTTGCCAATAGTTTTGGGGTTCCACGGAGACTTACACTAACCGTAAGACCTGATATATGTTTGAGGGTTTTGACCAAAACCTCGTCGTTTTCGTGTTTTATGGCTGTTTTCATGAGTTATTGCCCACAGTTTTTGGGTTCCACGCGGATTTGCATGGCTCGTAAGACCATTTACAAGTTTGAGAGATATGACCAAAAACTTGTCGTTTTCGTGTTTTATGGCCATTTTCATTAGCTATTGCCCACTACTTTAGGGATCCAGGGCGATTTACAGCGACCGTAAGATCCGATACATGTTCGAGAAATGTGACCAAAATCTGGATGTTTTAGCATTTTATGGCTGGTTTCATGAGCGTTTGCACATAGTTTTGGGTTCCAGGGCGACTTACAATGAATATAAAACCCGATACATGTTTTAGAATTATGACCAAAAACTCGCTGTTTTCGTGTTTTATGGCCATTTCCATGAGTTATTGCCCACATTTTGTGGGTTCACGGCGGATTTTCATGGCTCGTCATACCCTTTACATGCTTGAGAGATAAGACCCGAAACTCATCGTTTTCGTGTTTTATGGCCGTTTTCATGAACTATTACCCACATTTTTGGGGTTCCAGGGCGATTTACAACGACCTTATGACCCGATACAAGTTTCAGAAATATGACCAAAACTCATTGTTTTCGTGTTTTATGGCCGTTTCATGAGCTATTCTCCACTGTTTTGGGTTCTAGGGCGATTTACGACGACCATAAGACCCGATACATATTCGAGAGATCTGACCAAAAACTCGTCGTTTTCGCTATTTCTGGCCATTTTCATGAGTTATTGCTCACTGTTTGGGGTTCGAGGGCGATTTACGCCGAGCGTAAGACCCGATACATGTTTGAGAGCTGTGACCAAAACCTCGTCTTTTTCGCGTTTTATGGTCGTTTTCATGATATTTTGCCAATAGTTTTGGGGTTCCAGGGCGACTTACACTAACCGTAAGACCCGATATATGTTTGAGGGTTTTGACTAAAACCTCGCTGCTTTCGTGTTTTATGGTCTTTTTTATGAGTTATTGCCCACACTTTGCGGATTTGCATGGCTCGTAAGACCATTTACAAGTTTGAGAGATTTGGCCAAAAACTCGTCGTTTTCGTGTTTTATGGCCATTTTCAGTAGCTATTGCCCACTATTTTAGGGTTCCAGGGCGAATTACAATGACCATAAGATCCGATACATGTTTGAGAGATGTGACCAAAATCTGGATGTTTTAGCAATTTATGGCTTTTTCATGAGCTTTTGCCCGCAGTTTTGGGGTTCTAGGGCGACTTACAATGACTGTAAGACCCGATACATGTTTCAGAGTTATGACCAAAAACTCATTGTTTTCGCATGTTATGGCTATTTCCATGAGATATTTCCCACTGTTTTGGGTTTCCAGGGCGATTACAACGACCGTCAGACCCGACACATGTTTGAGAGATCTGACAAAAAACTCGTCGTTTTCGCCTTTTATGGCCGTTTTCATGAGCTATTGCCCATAGTTTTATGGTTGCAAAGCGATTTACAGTAACCTTAAGACCCGGTACATGTTTAAGAGTTATGACCAAAACTTGTCATTTTCGTGTTTTGTGGCCATTTTCATGAGTTATTGCCCACAGTTTTTGGGTTCAAGGAAAATTTGCATGGCTCGTAAGACCCTTTACATGTTTGAGAGATATGACTAGAAACTTGTCATTTTCGTGTTTCATGATCGTCTTCATGAGCTATTACCACCAGTTTTGGGTTTCAGAACGATTTTCAACGACCTTAAGACCCGATACCTTTTTGAGAGTTATGACCCAAAACTCGTCGTTTTCGTGTTTTGTGGCTATTTTAATGATCTATTGTCCATTTTTTTGGGGTTCTAGGGCGATTTACAACGATCGTAAGACCAGATACATATTGGAGAGATGTGACCAAAACTCGCCGTTTTTTCATTTTATGGATAATTTAATGATCTATTGCCCACTGTTTTGGAGTTCCAAGAGGATTACAACGGACGTAAGACGCGATACATGCTTAAGCGATGTGACCAAAATCTCGTCGTTTTCGCATTTTGTGGCCGTTTTCATGAGCCATTTGTAGGGTTTCGTAGCATGGAAAACAAAAAAATTCTACCGCATACAAACAAACAAGCCAAGATCTATCTACTAGATTGTAGCAACGAGTCGATGGAATAACTCACCCTCGAAGATTCCAAAGTGTTTACGAGGATTCTCGTGGGTGATGTAGTCATACTCTTTCCGATCTCAAGATCGCGTGAGGCGATCCTTCCGGCTGCGTTCGTGGCGCTCCCTTGATCACCGCGTTGATTTTCGGCGAAGACCTTCCTCTCCTTGTTCCAGCAATGAGCGGAGGTTGTAGCACTCTCCTCGCGATTCCGGCTGAAGGCGTGAATGCGAAGTAGAGGAAGATCTCATGAAGGCTTCGCCTTAAGCCGGAGCGAGTATGGTGGAGTATGAGAGAGTCCCTCGACGATCTAGGGTTTAGACACGCTGAGGAGGGGGGCTAGGCTGGCGGCTAGGGTTGCTAGGCGGCGGCGGCGGTTTGCCCTAGGGCGGCAGCAGCAGGTGGCGGCACCGGCGGCTTAGGGTTTGGAGGAGAGGATCTTGTGTGTCTCTAGGAGGGAGCCCTGCCCATCCTTATATAGGTGGAGGGGCCGCCCAGCGAAGGGGAGCGAGAGGAGTCCCTCCCCAACTCGGCTTGGAGGTGGGCCAGCGGTTGGAGGAGGGAACTCCTCCCCAACTCGGTTTCCCACTCCTCCTCCTCTTTCCAAAAACTGCCGTTTGACTTTCAAACTAGCCGTTTGACTTTTCAAACTAGGATTTGAATAAACCCTCTATTTTGTTTAGCGATGACACCGAGTACATGATGCAATCATAACAACTTGATATAACACATTCATGTACCATTCCCCGGTGCGGACATTCGGAACCTTCTAGAACATTTTCGATGAAAACACCGAACCATTCTCCAACTCAAGCAGGACTTTCCTTATATGAATCTTATTCTCCGGACCATTCCGGATCTCCTCGTGATATCGAATCCCATTGAGACTCGAATAACATTAGGACTCTTTCTCATCATTCCATAACTACTCAAACAACGTCGAATCCTTAAGTGTGTCTCCCTACGGTTCATGAATTATGCGGACATGATCGAGACACTTCTCCGATCAATAACCAATAGAGGAATCTGAAATTCATATGGCTCCCACATATTTCTCGATTACTTTGCGATCGAAAGAACCACTTACATACGATATCAATTTCCCTTTGTCTCACGATAGTTTACTTATCAGAGGTTATGATAAATGCGTATCTGCATACCTAGTTCAACCTCGTTCTGATAAGTACTCTTTTCTCGTTCGTGATATGTGATCCCTTGAGCCCGGTCACATGCTTGCAAGCTAATTGGATGACATTTCACGAGAAGCCAGTATATCTACATCATATGGATGGACAAATCCACTCTTGATCCATGTGTTTCAACCAATACTTTCGAACACTCAATGCCACCTTTATAGCCACCCGATTCACGGTGTGGTGTATGATGTCATCAAAGTATCCATCCGGTAAAGGTGATATGCATGATCTCATGGTCGAAGGAATTAGATTACTATGTATCAGAAAGCATATAGCAATTGAACTATTAAAATGACTTGATCTTTATGCTACGCTTATCTATAGGAGTATGTCCACCATATCATTCTCCTAACGATATGATCTTGTTGTTAATAACATCTCAATGTTCATGATAGGGAAACCACAATCATCTATTAACCAACAAGCTAGTATTATATAGAGGCTTTACTAGGGACTTCAAATTAAGTTTACAAATCACACAAGTATTAATGTTTCCTTGTTAATACTATTATAGCCTGAATGTAAACATTGATATGCTTACATTCATGCTATTAACCAACAAGATCTATCTGTAAACATTGAATGTAAACCACAATCATCTATTAACCAACAAGATCTATCTGTTGGAGATATGCTTACATTCATGCTATAATAGTATTAACAAGGAAACATTGATACTTGTGTGATTTGTAAACTTAATTTAAAGTCCCTAGTATACTCAACGTTGGTTGATTGCATCATGTACTAAGTGTTCTCGCTGTTCAAATAAAGGATTAAATTGAATCCAAAACTGAAAAGTCAAATAGCAAGTTTGAAAAGTCAAAGCTACTTTGAAAGAGAGGAAAGAGGAAGGGGCAAAACCGAGTTGGGAGAATCCTCCTCCAACCGTGAGCCTCCACCAAGCCGAGTTGGGAGGGACTCCCCTCCCTCCTTGGCCTGGGCCCCTCCACCTATAAAAGGAGGCGGGGCTCCTCCTCTAGACACACAAGTTCCTATCCTCTAATCTAAACCTAGCCAAAGCCTCCGGTTTAGAGCCGTTTTGGTTTAGAGCTTCTAATTGCCCTAGCCTTGGTTTAGAGCCTTCTAATTTGTGTGTCTAAACCTAGACCACTAATAGCTCTCTCATACTCCACCATACTCGCTCAAAAGGCGAAGCCTGCAGGTCCCTCTACTTCGGTACACGCCCGTTGTCTTTAGGAATCGCGAGAATGCTACAACCTCCATTTTCTTTGGAACAAGAGAGGGAAGGTCTTCTGAATGTGGTGACCGAAGCGGAAGGATCGTCTACACGATCTTGAGATCGGGAAGAGTACGACTAGATCACCCACGAGAATCCGCTCTCGTTAAATACTTTGGAATCTTCGAGGGTAAGTTATTCCATCAACTCGTTGCTACAATCTCGTAGATAGATCTTGGCTTGTTTGTTTGTATGCGATAGAAAATTTTTGTTTTCCATGCTACGAAACCCTACAGTGGTATCAGAGCCGTGTCTATATGTAGATCTGTTGCACGAGTAGAACACAATGGTCATTATGGGCGTTGATGCTTTTATTGTCGATTGCTTCTTGTGTACTTTGCATCTTGCGGTATGTTGGGATGAAGCGGCCCGGGCTAACCTTACATGACATCGTTCATGAGACTTTCTCCACGCTTGACATGGAACTTGTATTGCATAAGTGGCTTTGGGTGCTGTTTCTCCTAGCATAGTTAAGATCCAATTTACACGGGTGATCAACAATGCTAGTATCAATGTTGTGGTTCTTGTTCGTAAGTTAGAACGACACTTATTGAAAGCCCCAAACCACGTAAAATATGCAAAGAAAGTAGGCGTCTAACTTTGTTTTGCGGGGTGTCGATGATGTGATATGGCCATGATTGTGATTATATTTGATGTATGAAATGTTCCTTATTGTAAGTTGGCAAGCGAAACCATATGGTTGTCTTTAATTTATGTTAAGACCAGCGTGTCTATTCAAAGTAGTTGTAATAGTTGAAGCCGGTGGGCGACAACCTTGGAAGCGTCATTGACCTTGATGCAATGCCGGTGATGATGTAGATCATGTTCGTGCTTGAATATGGAGATCGGAAGCACAAAGAAGAAAGGCCATATCATATCACATATTATTGAATTGCATGTGATGTTAATCCTTTATGCATCTTGTATTGCTTAGTAGGCAGCGGTAGCATTATAAGATGATCCCTCATGCATGAATTTCAAGTCATAAAGTGTTCACCCTTAGTTAGCACCGTTGCTAAAGCTTGTTGTTTCAAGCACCACGTGATGATCGGTGTGTTAGATTACGCAAGTGTATAGAACGTGAGCAAGCCAGATTTGCTCATGCGAAACTAAGGTTTGATCTTGTGAGCCTAGCATGTCTGGACATGGTCTCGGAACACGGATCACCAAAAGGTAAAGCATGAATCATATAGTAGATATGATGAACATGACGATTGTTCGCCATTGAAACTATATCAACTCTCGTGATGATCGGTGTTGATGTAGTGGATTTGGTTCATGTGATCACGAAAACAATGTGAGGGATGTTGTTTTGAGTGGGAGTTCACCTAGGTTAATTTTATTATTAATTTGAACTCAATTTGTCATAAACTTAGTCTAAACTATTGCAAATATGTTGTAGATCAATGGCAGCCCCTACCATCAATTTTAATGTGTTCCTAGAGAAAGAAAAGTTGAAAAACAATGGAAGCAACTTCGTGGATTGGTTCCTCAACTTGAGGATTGTCCTCACAGCTGGTAATTTGACCTATGTCTTTGGATGCATCATTGGTGACCCACTGCGGTGATGCTCCCGATGAAGTAAAGAATGTTACCTTTCTCGGAAGAATCAGTACTCCATAGTTTAGTGTGCTATCTTGTATGGTTTGGAATCGGAGCTTCAGAAAAGGTTTGAGAATTCAGACCCATATGATATTGTCGAGGATCTCAAATTTATTTTTGAGACTCATGCGGCAATTGAAAGCTATGAGGCTTACGAAAGTTCTTTAAGCGCAAGATGGAAGAGGCAGCTCCGTTAGTGAGCATGTGCTTAAGATGTCCGCACGCATAAACAAACTCCAAAGCTTGGGTATAGTGATTCCTAATGCTTTGGGGATTTACCGTGTCCTCCAATCACTACCACCAAGTTACAAGAACTTTGTGATGAACTACAACATGCAGAACATGAACAAGGAGTTTCCAGAACTGTTTGCTATGTTAAAGTCTGCAGAAGTGGAGATCAAGAAAGAGCACCAAGTGTTGTTGGTCAATAAGACCACCAAATTCAAGAAAGGCAAGTCTAAGTAGAAGGGACACTTCAAGAAGGGTGGTAATAAAGTTACCACGTGAAAGACCAAGGCTGGACCAAGCACGATCTTTGAGTCCTTTTCTGCAAGGGAGAAGGTCCTTTGAAGGAATTGCCCAAAGTACTTGGCGGATCTGAAGAACGCAACATCAAGAAGAAAGGTATATCGATATACATGTTATTGATGTGTATCTCACTACTACTCGTAGTAGTGCACAGGTATTGATCTTGGTTGGTTGCTCATATTTGTAACTCGAAAAAGTCTTTGCAGAATAAGCGGAAGCTAGCGAAGAACGAGGTGACGATGCGGCGTGGGAAGCGGATCAAAGGTTGATGTGATCGCGGTCGGCGCTACCCTTCATCTACCATCGGGATTAGTTTTATACTTAAATAATTGTTATTTAGTGCACTGTGTTGAGCATGAACATTATATCGGGATCTTGTTTATTGCGAGGCGGTTACCTGTTAAGTCGGAGAATAATGGTTGTTCGATTTATATGAGTAATATGTTTTATGCACATGCACCTTTGATAGATGGTCTATTCTTATTGAATCTCGATGGTGGAAATACACATATCAACAACATTGAGGCTAAACGTTTGAAATCAGCGATAATTAAACCTATATGTGGCACTGTCGTCTTGGTCACATTGTAGTGAAGCGTATGAAGAAACTACATTCCGATGGACTTCTTGAATCACTTGATTTTGAATCACTTGAAAGATGCGAAGCATGTCTGATGGGAAAAATGACTAAGACTCCATTTTCTGGTATGATGGAGCGAGCTACGGACTTATTGGAAATCATACATACCGATGTGTGTGGTCCAATGAGTGTAGCATCATGGTGGTTATCGTTATGTTCTTACCTTCACGGATGACTTGAGTAGATATGGGTATATCTATTTCATGAAACATAAATCCGAAACTTTCGAGAAGTTTAAGGAGTTTCAAAGTGAGGTAGAGAATCAACGTAACAAGAAGATTAAATTTCTACGTTATGATCGTGGAGGTGAATATCTAAGTTACGATTTTGGCGAGCATTTGAAGAAATGGAATACTTTCACATTGACACCGCCGGGAACACCACAGTAATGGTGTGTCGAACGTCGTGTCGAACTCTCTTAGATATGGTTCGTTCTATGATGTCACTTACTGATTTACCGCTATCATTTTGGGGTTATGCATTAGAAACACCGCATTCACTTTAAATAGGGCACCGTCTAAATCCGTGAAACGACACCGTATGAATTATGGTTTGGGAAGAAACCTAGATTGTCGTTCCTTAAAGTTTGGGGATCGAAGCCTATGTAAAGAAGTTACTGACCCAAGCTTGAACCCAAAGCGGAAAATGCGTCTTCATAGGATACCGAAGGAAACTATTGGGTATACCTTCTATCATAGATCCGAAGGCAAAATCTTCGTTGCCAAGAATGGATCCTTTCTAGAGAAGAATTTCTCTCGAAAGAAGTGACTGGAAGGAAAGTAGAACTCGACGAGGTTGTCGAACCTTCTCGAAATTGCGGTAGTAGCCTTAGGAAGAAGTTCTGTGGTGCTGCACCAATAAGAGAGGAAGCTAATGATGGTGATCATGAAACTTTGGTTGAAGTTGCTCTGAGCCTCGGAGGTCAACGAGAACTCGTACCACTCCATTGGTATGATCCGTTATGAGTGTCATGTTGGTGGACAACACCGATGACCGAGACATATGAGGAAGCGATGATGAGCCCGATTCCAATAAATGGCAAGAAGCCATGAAATCGAGATTGGATCCATGTACGAAAACCAAGTATGGACTTTGGTGGACTTACGCATGGCGGAAGGCTGTCGAGAACAAATGGATTTTCAAGAAGAAAACAGATCTTGATGGTAATGTTATCGTCTATAAAGCTTGACTTGTCGCAAAGGGTTTCGACAAATTCAAGGAGTTGACTACGATGAGACTTTATCACGATGCGAGCTAAAGTCTGTGAGGATTATGTTAGCAATCGTTGCATATTATGATTATGAGATATGGCAGATGGATGTCAAAACAGCATTCCTCAATGGAGATATTGATGAAGAGTTGTATATGATGCAACCCAAAGGTTTTGTCGATCCTAAAGATGCTAACAAGGTATGCAAACTTCAACGGTCCATCTATGGATTGAAGCAAGCATCCCGAAGTTGGAATCAACGTTTTGATAAGGTAATCAAAAGTTTTGGTTTTATACAAACTTATGGAGAAGCTTGTATTTACAAGAAAGTGAGTGGGAGCTCTGTAGCATTCTTAATACTATATGTGGATGACATATTGTTGATTAGGAATGATGTAGACCTTCTTAATAGTGTCAAGGAATATTTGAATAATAGTTTTTCAATGAAGGATCTTGGCGAAGCAGCTTACATATTAAGCATATAGATTTACAGAGATAGATCGAAACGCCAAATATCATTGTCACAGAGTACATATTTGGAAAAAGTTCTAAAGAGGTTTGGAATGGAAGAAAGCAAGAAAGGGTTCTTGCCCATGTTGCTTATCGACCTTGAGTAAAACTCAAAGTCCGACATCGGCGAAGATAGAGAAAGGATGAGTAAGACTCCTATGCCTCAGCCATAGGATCTCTAATGTATGCCATGCTATGTACTAGACCCGACATTGCATATCGTTAGTTTAACTAGAAGATATCAAAGTGATCCAGAGTGGATCATTGACGTGATCAAAAACATCCTTAAGTACTTGAGAAGAACTAAGGATATGGTTCTTTCTTATGGAGGTGATGAACAACTCGTTGTTAATGGTTACACCGATGCTAGTTGGAACCGATCCATGATTCTAAATCACAATGGATACGTATTTATTTTGAATGGTGCAGCTGATTAGGAGGAGTGCAAAGCAAAGCGTTGTGGCGAGATCTTCAACTGAATCGGAATACATGGCTGCTTCGGAGGCTTCACAAGAAGCGATATGGATGAAATAGTTCATTACAGAGCTGGGTGTGGTTCCTAGTGCGCTGGACCCAATGTCTATCTATTGTGATAACATGGGCGCCATAGCCAATGCGCAAGAACCAAGGTCACACAAGAAGCTGAAGCACATCAAGCTGCGTTTTCACGCTATTCGAGAACATATCCAGGATGGGGATATAAAGATTTTCAAAGTACACACAGATCTGAATGTGGCGGATCCGTTGACTAAACCTCTCCCGAGGGCAAAACATGACCAACACCAAACTGCCATGGGTGTTCGGTATATTACCATGTAATCTAGATTAGATGACTCTAGTGCAAGTGGGAGACTGTTGGAGATATGCCCTAGAGGCAATAATAAATGTAGTTATTATTATATCTTTGTGTTTATGATAAATGTTTACATTCATGCTATAATAGTATTAACAAGGAAACATTGATACTTGTGTGATTTGTAAACTTAATTTAAAGTCCCTAGTATAGCCTCTATACTTCACTAGCTTGTTGGTTGATTAATGATTGTGGTTTCCCTATCATGAACATTGAGATGTTATCAACAACAAGATCATATCGTTAGGAGAATGATATGGTGGACATACTCCTATAGATAAGCGTAGCATAAAGATCAAGTCATTTCAATAGTTCAATTGCTATATGCTTTCTGATACATAGTAACCTAATTCCTTCGACCATGAGATCATGCATATCACCTTTACCGGATGGATGTTTTGATGACATCAAACACCACACCGTAACTGGGTGGCTATAAAGGTGGCATTGAGTGTTCGGAAAGTATTGGTTGAAACACATGGATGAAGAGTGGGATTTGTCCATCCATATGACGGATAGATATACTCTGGGCCCTCTCGGTGGAATGTCATCCAATTAGCTTGCAAGCATGTGGCTCACAAGGGATCGAGATATCACGAACGAGAAAAGAGTACTTGTCGTAACGAGGTTGAACTAGGTATGCGAGATACCGAGCGATCATAACCTCGGATAAGTAAACTATCGTGAGACAAAGGGAAATTGGTATCGTATGTAAGTGGTTCATTCGATCGCAAAGTAATCATAGAAATATGTGGGAGCCATATGAATTTCCAGATTCCTCTATTGGTTATTGTTCGGAGAAGTGTCTCGATCATGTCCGCATAATTCACGAACCGTAGGGAGACACACTTAAGGATTCGACGTTGTTTGAGTAGTTATGGTATTATGAGAAAGAGACTGAATGTTGTTCGGAGTCTCGGATGGGATCCGGGATATCACGAGGTGATCCGGAATGGTCCGGAGAATAAGATTCATATAAGGAAAGTCCCGTTTCGGAGTTCGGGAATGATTCCGGTGTTTTCATCGGGAATGTTCTAGAAGGTTCCGGAATGTCCAGCACTCCGGGGGGGGAAGGGGTACATGAATGTGTCATTGCATATTGGAATGATTGCATCATGTACTAAGTGTTCTCGCTGTTCCAAATAAAGGATTAAATTGAATCCAAAACTAAAAAGTCAAATAGCAAGTTTGAAAAGTCAAACGGCTAAAACAGGAAAGAGAGGGAAAGAGGAAAGAGGGGGCAAAACCGAGTTGGGGAGGGAATCCCTCTTCCAACAGGCGGCGCCTCCACCAAGCCGAGTTGGGGAGGGACTCCCCTCCCTCACCTTGGCGCGCCGGACCCTCCACCTATAAAAGGAGGGGCAGGGCTCCCTCCTCTAGACACACAAGTTCCTATCCTCTAATCTAAACCCTAGCCAAAGCCTTCGGTTTAGAGCCGTTTTGGTTTAGAGCTTCTAATTGCCCTAGCCTTCGGTTAGAGCCTTCTAATTGGTGTGTCTAAACCCTAGACCACTAATAGCTCTCTCATACTCCACCATACTCGCTCCGGCTTAAGGCGAAGCCCTGCGGGATCTCCCCTCTACTTCCGGTACCACGCCGTTGTGCTGCCGGAATCGCGAGGAGAGTGCTACAACCTCCGCTGCCTGCTGGAACAAGGGAGAGGAAGGTCTTCGTCGAGTACCGAACGTGTGACCGACATCGGAAGCGCTGCCGGAACGCAGCGCCGGAAGGATCGTCTACACGATCTTGAGATCGGGAAGAGTACGACTACATCACCCACGAGAATCCGCTCTCGTTAAATACTTTGGAATCTTTGAGGGTAAGTTATTCCATCGACTCGTTGCTTCAATCTCGTAGATAGATCTTGGCTTGTTTGTTTGTATGCAATAGAAAAATTTTGTTTTCCATGCTACGAAACCCTACACTATCTACTAGAAAACCCTCGAGGATTACAACGAACGTAAGACGTGATACATGCTTAAGCGATGTGACCAAAATCTCGTCGTTTTCGCATTTTGTGGCCGTTTTCATGAGCCATTGCCCACAGATTTATTTTTCCACGGCGATTTACACCAACCTTAATACCCGGTACATGTTTGAGAGTTATGACCTAAAACTAGCTGTTTTCGTGTTTTATGGCCGTTTTCATGAGTTATTGCCCACAGTTTGTAAGTTCCACAAGGATTTGCATGGCTCGTAAGACCCTTTACATGTTTGAGAGATATGAGCTGAAACTCACCGTTTTCATGTTCTATGACTGTTTTCATGAGCTATTACGTACAGTTTTGGTGTTCTAGTGCGATTTACAAAGACCTGACGACTCGATACATGTTTGAGAGTTATGACCCAAAGCTCGTTGCTTTCGTGTTTTTTGGCCGCTTTCATGAGCTATTGCCCACATGTTTTGCGTTCCATCGAGATTTGCATGGACCATAAGACCCGATACAAGTTTGAGAGATATGACCAAAATCTCTTTGTTTTCGCATTTTATGGCTATTTTCATGAGCTATTTCCCACTGTTTTGGGTTCTAGGGCGATTACAACGACCGTCAGACCCGATACATGTTTGATAGATGTGACAAAAAACTCATCGTTTTCGCGTTTGATGGACGGTTTCATGAGATATTGCCGATAGTTTTTTGGTTCCAAGGCAATTTACAGCAACCTTAAAAACCTATACATGTTTCAGAGTTATGACCAAAAACTCGACGTTTTCGTGTTTTATGGCCATTTTCATGAGTTATTGCCCACATTTTGTGGGTTTAAGGCGGATTTTCATGGCTCGTCAGACCCTTTACATGCTTGAGAGATAAGACCTGAAACTCATCATTTTCGTGTTTTATGGCCGTTTTCATGAGCTATTACCCACATTTTTGGGGTTTCAGGGCGATTTACAATGACCTTATGACCCGATACAAGTTTTAGAAATATGACCAAAAACTCGTTGTTTTCGTGTTTTATGGTCGTTTTCATGAGCTATTCTCCATTGTTTTTGGGTTCTAGGGCGATTTACGAAGACCATAAGACCTGATACATATTCGAGATCGACCAAAAACTAAATGCGTTTCGCGTTTTACGGCCATTTTCATGATGTTTTGGGGTTCGAGCGATTCTGACGAGTGTAAGACCTGATACATGTTTGAGAGATGTGACCAAAAACCTCATCTTTTTCGCGTTTTATGGTCGATTTCATGAGATTTTGCCAATAGTTTTGTAGTTCCAGGGCGACTTACACTAACCGTAAGACCTGATATATGTTTGAGGGTTTTGACCAAAACCTCGTCGATTTTGTGTTTTATGGCCGTTTTCATGAGTTATTGCCCACAGTTTTTGGGTTCCAGGCGGATTTGCATGGCTCGTAAGACCATTTACAAGTTTGAGAGATATGACCAAAAACTCGTCGTTTTCGTGTTTTATGGCCATTTTCATTAGGTATTGCCCACTATTTTAGGGTTCCATGGCGATTTATAACGACCGTAAGATCCGATACATGTTTGAGAAATGTGACCAAAATCTGGATGTTTTAGGATTTTATGGCTGGTTTCATGAGCTTTTGCCCATAGTTTTGGGGTTCCAGGGCGACTTACAATGACTATAAAACCCGATACATGTTTCAGAGTTATGACCAAAAATTCATTGTTTTCGCATTTTATGGCTATTTTCATGAGCTATTTCCCACTATTTTGGGGTTCCAGGGCAATTACAACGACCGTCAAACCCGACACATGTTTGAGAGATGTGATCAAAAACTTGTTGTTTTCGCGTTTTATGGCCGTTTTCATGAGCTATTGCCCATAGTTTTATGGTTGTAGAGCGATTTATAGTAATCTTAAGACCCGGTTCATGTTTAAGACTTATGGCCAAAACTCGTCATTTTCGTGTTTTATGGCCATTTTCATGAGTTATTGCCCATAGTTTTTGGGTTCAAGGCAAATTTGCATGGCTCGTAAGACCCTTTACATGTTTGAGAGATATGACTAGAAACTTTTCATTTTCGTATTTTCTGGTCGTCTTCATCAGGTATTACCACCATTTTTGGGTTTTAGGATGATTTACAATGACCTTAAGACCCGATACATTTTTGAGAGTTATGACCCAAAGCTCGTCGTTTTCGTGTTTTGTGGCCGTTTTCATTAGCTATTGTCCATTTTTAGGGGTTTTAGGGCGATTTACAATGACCGTAAGACCAGATACATATTGGAGAGATGTGACAAAAACTCGCCATTTTTGCATTTTATGGCTATTTTAATGAGGTATTGCCCACTGTTTTGGGGTTCTAGGAGGATTACAACGAACGTAAGACCCGATACATGCTTTCTTACCAATGTTTATGCTATCTTTCATGGAGGTGTCGATTGGAGTATGGAAAAGGTTAGATTTTTTAGATTTTGTTTTTTCTGGCAGAATGAAGGACATAAGAAAAAATATCGCTTGACAAAGTGGAATATCATTTGTCGACCTAATGATCAAGGAGGATTTGGAGTAGAGGTTCTGGAAATCAAAAATAAATGCCTACTTAGTAAATGTTTATTCAAACTAATCAATGAGAAAGTCGTTTGGCAGGAGTTGCTACATAGTAAATATTTGCATTCAAAAACTCTATCACAAGTAAGTGTGCAACCAAATGATTCACCTTTCTGTAAGGGCCTAATGAAAGTAAAACAAGCATTGTTAGAGGCCGCTTTGAAGTTAAGGATGGAAAAACACTAGCTTTTAGGAGGACGTTTGGTTAGGAGACACGCCTCTAGCGCAGCAATATATATCTCTTTATAATATTGTGCAACGGAAACAAGTTACTGTGGCTGATGTGCTCTCCTCGAATCCACTGAATGTGAATTTTAGGAGACACTTAACGTAGAATAAGTGGGATGCATGGTATCTTCTATCTAGACTCATACAAATTAATCTTACAGAGGGATGTGACAAATTTTTGTTGGCGACTTACACAATCTGGTAGTTTCACCATCAAATCTATGTACCTTGACCTTTTGAATGGAAATACAAGGTTTCATAGAAAGTACATTTCAAAAATTAAAGTCCCTCTAAAAATCAGGATTTTTATGTGGTTTGTTCAAAGAAAGGTAATCCTAAGTAAAGACAACTTGAGGAAACGTCATTGGCAGAAAGACGCCAAGTGCTGCTTCTGTGACAAAGATGAGACTATTCAACATATCTTTATTGAGTGCCTTTTCACGAATATTATTTGGCGCCACCATCGAGTATTAACAATATTTTTGGTAATTGGCTCAAGGGCACCATCAAAAAAGAAAAAGAAATTCCAAATTCGGGTGGGAGCGTGCGCTATTAATTCTTTGGGCTATTTGGAATGTGCGTAATGATTTTATCTTTAACAAAGCATAAAATATTACTTTTTTGTAGGTTATTTACTTGGCTTCCCACTGGATCAGTACGTGGTCCTATCTCCAGCCAGCGGCGGATCGACAAGGGCTACTAGATGCAACCTTTTGGAGACGGCTGCACAGGAATTATTCAGCGGTGTGGCTGGGAATCTGATCTTAGAATCACATGTTGATGGCTTCGTGGCCTTTTGTGCTTGGATGTTCTAGATCGATAATTTCTGATCCTTGATTTTGTACTTGTGATGGAGACTACATACAGTTTTTTAATAAATAAATAAATAAGCCGTATGCATCACCCTGATGCAGAAGCTGTGGCGATTCCTCCTTTTCGGGAAAAAAACTAATATGCCCTAACCCATTCCTTCCGAAGCGGCATTCCATGAATTCAGCCACAATGTTCAAGAAATAACTCAAAATAAATGAGTGATCGATAGAGCCCTTGTGTCCTCCATGTATGCTTCTGCATGGAATCGTCTACCGCTTCTCATGTTACCATGAAGAAATTTGAGGAATAATTGGACCACAGGCGAAGAAATGACAGTGAAAAGTGAACTAAGAGGAATGTTTGGCCATACTATATTCATGGTGATTCATTGGCAATGAAATTGGAGGCTTGTTGAGTAAAAGGGCGATAAGGGTGATGATGCAGCTGCATGAATATAGCAAGGAGGTTTGTTATACATAATGAGCTTGGTTCTCTCGGTTAGCAAGTAGAATACCGTATTTACATACGAGATGATCTATGAGTGGGAACAAGTATTTGTTTACAATATTTCTAGGCAGTTAACCGTACATAATCTCCAACAGTAACTAACTATATATGCAACGATATCTGAGACCCCTCCTCCTCCTGACCCCTCCTCCTCCCGCACCCGCGCGGCGGCGGCGCGTCACGCCGGGCAGCCTCCCCTCCCCGCCGAGCCCTCCCTCCCGTGGTCTCTCCTCCCCGCCGTCGTCGCCCGAATCGTCGCCAGGCAAAGACCTAGGGGCGTGGCGGCGGCGGCCCTGATCGCGATCTGCCCGGGAAGGCAGCAACGTCCGTCCCGGTTGGTTTGGCAGTGGTGTTGCGGCGAGCGGTGGCCGATGATCCTCGGCCCAGATGGCGGCAGGAGGCGGCGGGGATCTGGTCCTAGACGCGATCTGTTCCGTATGTTGGCCTCGACGCCGGCGCCCAAGCGACCCGGGCCTTGTCCGTGACACTAGGGCGCTTGGGGCATCTGCCCCCGGCATGGTGGTGGTGGCCTCCTTCTTCGTCGGAATGGTCGGCCGGGTGGTCTTGCCGTCTTGCGGCGGATCCTGCTAGTTTTCGGCGGGTGGCGTGGGGGCTACTGGCTCAGTTTTAAGGAGGTGGTCCTGGATCCCTCTCAAGCCAAGACGATGATCTGCTGGATGTTGGTCTCCATTGATTTGGTTTTTGTGTCGTGTTCCGAAAGGCTCCGCCGGCGAACTCCATAAGTGCTATCATGCCGTGAGTTTGCTGGAAGAATTGAATTCGGTTGTACGCATCCATGTTTTACCCTGACCGTTTGGTTTCAGAGGGTGTGCTTCGAAGCTTTGTCGGCTGTTATTATCATGGGGCATGTTCTCGTTCCATGGTGCGGACGGAGAAAGTCATGGAGACCGACATCTGAGGACATACAATGGTGGTTCGAGTCTGGGTGGTGATGAGGAATTGGCTAGGTGACTTGTGAATTGGAGCAGTGGCGTGCAAGTGGGGGCGACTGCACAGGAGAGGTTTATGGTCCTACCTCTCAGGGTGAAAATTCAGGGTCTGGCCTTAATTGGTTATGCTTGGCAATGGCCTTGTTGAAGGTATTGTTTTGAGAGCGCGGACTTTCTCTAGGGTGAAAATCTGGATCTTTGATCGAGCGATGATGCTGTTTGTGCACTGTTTCCTTCTTTTTTTTGAACGGTTACGGGTGCAAACGCACCAGACAAGCTGCATTAAAATCAACGGTGAAGATACAAATTACAGGAGCAACCCCAAAGAACTAGGAAAATACAAAGCAGCCCTGCAATTTTATAGAGAGGACCCTGAAAAGACCGCAAGAAACGCGATCAAGCCCAACAGAGCACCTGCCCAACACCGATGATGCCCACGACTGCGGCAAGCCGAAGCACCGCCGGAAACTTGCCAAGGACGGAGCCAGCAGCAGGGAGCGACTGCCCTTTAGCTTATTGGTCCGGCGGGGCTACGGATCAGGCTGCAGAAGACCGCCGGAGAGATTCTCCCAAACAGCTTCGACTTCAGGAACGCCATCAGCAGCCACCACCTGCGAGCGACACTGTTCCCTTCTTGGAGGCATCGTTTTTGGAGAAGCTGGACTTCTGGTGCTGTCTTGGTGGTGGTAGTACTGCTGTTTCAATGAATGAGTCACCGTAGCAGGACTTTTCTTTTTTGTAATTCTTCTTTCTTTTTTTTTGTGTGCATCCGTGTGGCCACTAGGGCAATGTGTTGTTGTAGAGGCCGAGTGTAATTGGTATTATCTGATATTAATATATGCTCCTTTAAAAAAAACTATATATGCAACACCTTGCTCTGCCACCATGTGTCAATTCTTTATGTGACAGATTAGAGTTCCACCTCAATATATTGTATTCGTCCATAAAATATGATTGTAACTATTAAAGGTGTAAGGAGCAAAAAAACTTATAACACCCCATAATCAATCACAACTACCAACTACAATACGTTTTACAAAGTAATAGTGTACACTCTTTAGTATCTCGTGTCACACTACATATGGATATGTTTATTTTTAACGGCAAAAACTAAGAGAAATACATGACATGATTACACAAGATATAGATACAACCATGTGTTGGGACAAAGCCTAGATAGGCTCGACGAAGAGGCTCTTAATAGTCCGCTCAATATGTGCACTATGGGTGTACACATCGTTCCTGTTGCCATAGAAAAAAGTTGTACTAATTGCCAAGTTAATAAACTGCTGCAATGCTGGGAGAAGTGTATGATTTTCAAAGCGAGATTTGTTTAAGGTCCTCCATTCCTCTTCTACTAGTGCGTCAATTCTTGCAATGGCCACGTCACTTGTGACCCTATACTCATTGAAGTAACACTCAACTGAACTTGGCAGATCGGACTTGCACTTTCGACGCTGTATAATAACATCAGAAATCATGTTTAGAGCTTTCTAGCATATATAACATTAGATTAATAATCTTGCATGCATGTCTGGTGATTCTAAAAATCTGTTTTTACTCCCTGGTTTGAACATTCCCATTTATTTTTTGATGTAAACTTGTGTATAAATATAGTTGAATTAAGCAGAGGGAGTAAATAATATTTTAAATATTAACGCTATAGTATTATTCTGTATGGAGTAATAACCATTTTACTAGTCAAATTGTTTATCAAACTTAAATCTGAACATACTTACACATATACTAAGTTGAACAAAAGAACTCACATGCCATAAATTAGCCTCTGCAAATTATATATACCTCAAATGCACCAATGTCGTTCATGAAACGGGAAATCTTTCCGACTGCTACAATGACTTCCGGCACACTAGCGGCCCATTCTAGTGCTTGCTTCATCAATATGTCATTCAAGCCTATCATCATACTCACACATATTGTCGGAACACCTATGTTTAGGCTAGTCAAAGTAACATGGTCCACAAAGCTTGGCTTATGATTCCTGTGTGACCATTCGGCTTCATGCAGATAACCAGTCACATTATTTTGGACCTGTACGGCAAGTAAAGTAATGTATCTTAATCTAAATATTAACCGGTAGTCAATTTTTTAATACATCTATCTTTTGTACATTATAGTCTAAACATCAATCAATATTTTTTTAACATAGACTACTACTCTCTCCGGTCTTAATGTTTTAAGCAACTCAGTATATGAAATCCATATGTACATATTTATTTCAGATAATACTTCTGCAACATGATATTGTCATTATATTTCATATTTATACTGAGTAGTGTCAATATCATGTTTTTAGAATATTTTAATATCCAAAATATCAAGTTTCTCAAGACTATAGTGACTAATATATAGATTAGTAGTGTACTTCGTAAGTAGTACTAGTGGGTATTCAATTACTAAAATATTGGTATTTTATTGTATATTCCATCATTGTCGTACTGCCGTGTATGACATCAATAAAAAGTAAGACCGGATGTCCATATTAGACATTATATTAATGCTGAATCTATCATGGATTTGTAGGGCAAGTGACAATTATTGCATGGCTTATTGTCATATCTTCTAATTAATAACACTTCCTCGGTTATATATGTAGAGACGGGATATTGTCATATGTTGTTTATTTACATTAAGAAAAAGTTGTATGTTGTTACCGCTTTCTTGAGGTGTCCAATATCAAAGTGAATATTTATCGGCATCTCGTCCTCTATATTCTTGAAGGTCCTTAACAACTCCTCATAGAACTTTTTTAGGTACTCCGGTAGAATAGAAATAGCATTCTCATCCCATCTACAAGTTCAATTGCATTAAACAGTAAATAATTAGACAAGATACTTTAGGTATATCATTATATTGTACCTATTAATCAAACGCCTTCATTATCTTTCTTTAATAGCGAATATATTTTAGGAACAGGAGATCTATGTTCTAGTACAAAAATAGACTAATTGCTATTTCTCATTTATGGCTTATTGGTACCAATCTTCCTGCATGTTGGGTTTCATGTTAGTTTTGTTTCCTCATTTTCCAATCCTTACGGAAACATATATGTTCATGGAAAGAATGGAATAATATAAACTAGATCCTGGTAACACTACAAGTACAAAATATTCATCTCATTAATGGTGTTTTTGAACTCAATCCTAGGACCCAATAAACACAACATGGAATTATGTCAAGACTTGGCAAAAATGGTAATGTATACATGTGAATCATACCTCTATAGGTACCAAATTTTCCAAATTTTTCTTGCGCTCTCATACTATTTATCATATGTTTAGCACGTCATTTTGAGTATAATCGTAAAGGTACCTTTTGTCATATCACCTAAAAACACAAGTGTATTAAACTCACTATTTTTGATACAAACATGTTCCCATATATTATATTCACACGAGGTTTGGTATGAATGTGAAGTACTATGTTATTACTACGGAAACACAAAGGTATGATCTAGTTAACCATAACTACTGCACGTAGTGCTTAGGTGGCACAAATTTTTATAATCAAGATATCATTTTTTTCATTGCAAAATAATCAGGTGACACGAATTACTATCCATGATTGTCAGTGATTCTAATAAATTCATGATATTTTCTAAAAACAAGTACCTTACTAGTTTAGGTATATATATGATTAGACTAATTTATTTATAAAATGTGAAGAAATTAATCTGACCTTTGTATGGCTTCATGTAGCTTGTGGCTTTCCTCTAGTGTCGCATGGTTATCATATATGTCATCTAATGTGGTGATTAGTATAATCATCTTTGTTATGATACTCCGGGCAAGCTCAAAGGCAGTATCATAGTACAATACAGATGCCCAGGTGAAGCCCTCCACCACACGATCGCGAATAAAGGGTAGCCCGATGTATCCAGAAAATTGTTTCCACCACCTATGAATTAATTAGGATCTGTTATCCTAAGTGTACATAGTTCATATAGTTAAAACAAAATAAAGGTAGCCCTATTGAGCAATCCATTAAAGCATCACTCTATTGATTTCACCATATATGTATCGATATTACCATGCCCACATACCAAGGAGAAATAATAATTACATACTCATATTAATTAAAAATATGCAACTGTCTAGACTAATAAACTGAAAGAACTTTATTAAGATAAATCACTATTTACTCTTTATTTATTCGGTGAACATATAATTTAAAATGGTCCATCCCATATCTAGGGAATTTTATTGGAAAGTAGAGGGAGACCTCTAAGGTATGTACCCGTGAATGATTATTACTACTTTTGATCATCATGCTAGATAGAAAAAATAACATACCTCGTTATAGTTTTGAGCTCCTGCAAGTGCGCACGTTGCTGGAGGTTAAAATCTAGTTTCGCAAGCTCCAATAGAGTTGGGTTATGCTCTTCTTGTTCATACTCATGGATATAATGCAGCATTTCCACCCTCTTGTTGGTCCTTGGCAGTGCTATATGAAGGGCACGTTGTACTTGCTTGGCAAGTGGGGAATCTAGGCTACCACTCATTGATTCAAGATGATGCCTTGTAGAAGTCATGGCTACTTCGAGTGTTGTCTCACCATTGATGAGAAGATGAGTTGCATTGTATAAACTTAATAACCCCCTAGGATCATTACATATATCCTTGGTGAAGCTCCCATCTTCACTTATGAATTTATTGAAAACATCTGCAATCTCAAACAAATATTTTGTTAGTAATCACATAGTCAAAAAAATACCCCTATTAATGTAAACATCGAGTCAACTATATGGAAATATTATTATCGACAAAGTAAGCAACATAAGCTTGATAACCCAATTATTACCAAACTTTATCAACTACTTTTTGGCTTTAGTTGTGCAGACATTTATCATAGAGAAATAAACTTGGATACCTGGAGATACCCAATGTCCGTGCTCCCTAAGCAAGCGAAACCGAAGAGAAATGTCATGGAGGTTGTAGCTACTCAATTTGGTTTCCAAAATTTGTCTCAAAGCAATATCAATCTGCTCTTCAAAGTGGTGATCGATTCCCAAATGTTGTAATGTATCTACTAGGATCATTCTCCCATCCATGTTGCTGCAAGTCTTAAACAACAAGCAGACATCTTCTTTCAGTTTGTCGACTGTCATTTTGGTCCATTCCTCGGATCCCTGAAACACATGCATTTGTTATTTCGAATTAATAGAAACGGGTGCTTATTCAAAAAAAAACAAATGTTTCTACGACCCCCAAAATGGAGCGAATAGCATAAAACTACCACTATTATGCAAAATGGTACCACTTTATGTTTGGAAATCAAAATCTACCACTCTATAACACGTTTTGCAATTCAAGCAAATAACACGCTCATAGCAAATGACGACTAGAACTGACAAGCGGACTCATTTTTTCAGCAAGAGGGAATCATGCACAAAGGAGATTTGGCCGGAGAGAAAGATGACGTAGACGATTTTATTGATTGCGAGATTTGGCCGGAGAGAAAGATGACCTAGGCGACAAGGCCGAGTAGAGGGCGTCTTCGTCTATGCTCGTGGAGGACTCAAGGCGACAACAACGTCAAAGGCGACAACCTCAGTTTCTTGTGGGGGCGAGTAACAAAAGGTGCAAGGACCTCATTGGCCTTGTCGCGGGGAAGATTTGGATGTGGCAGACCAATGATGGGTAGTGGTGCCTTCGGAGCTGGCCAATGCTGCGCAGAGCAGCTATTGGGAAGGAAATAACCTCCTCCTTGCCATTTTTTTACTTTATTAGATATTTAGGTTTTTTAAGTGGGCTGACATGTGGGATCCAGCCCAACCTCACAAATTAAACAGTTTTTCACACCTTAACACTGACAAATGGGCCCCCTATCAGTCTAGTGTCAATACACTCCTAGCGCATCATTTACACGAATTGCGAAATATGTGTTGTAGGTTGGTATACTTTGGTCGCCAAGACGTAAAGTGGTACCATTTCGTAAATTTGATAGTTTCATGCTATTAACTCCCATAAATTACTGAAATGAATCCTATAGTGAACTTCTAACCGGTGGAAGGAATTTATTATATTACGAGTTTGTGTACATAGATAATAGGAACATTCTCCCTCGTTTCTATAATATAGTGCATATCAGATTTTTGAAAAGTCAAACGACATCAACTTTGACCAATTTTATAGAGAAAAATACCTATATCTACACTACCAAATATATATATATATATATATATATATATATATATATATACAATATGGAAATATACATCATGATGAATCTAGTATCACTGGTTTTGTATTTTAGATGTTATTATTCTTTCCTACAAACTTGGTCAAACTTAACATTGTTTGACTTCTCAAAATCTTATATGCACCACATTTTGGTAAGGAGGGAGTATAATATATCCTATTGTAGTTTAATATTATATAATCACTCAAATTGTTTATTACATCTTCCTCGCGAAAGAAGGAGCATGTTAGGTTATTGCCTAGCGGTTTTGACTTGTAAGAGTCTACACTATAGTTATACTACTACACATATTAGTCACCTATCCATACACTTAATCGGTGTAGCAACTTGGGTAAATAAAATAATTCTCCTACCCACCTCCTAGGAGAAAAGAGGAGAAATTCATCGTGTATTATTATGATTCAACTCTCAGTCCAAATAACGACTTCAATATATATATTGTGCATAGCAAAAGAAAAATATAGCACATGTGTGTATATTAAACCTTGGCCTAGATTGTTCTTCTTACGAAACCATGCGTTTAATGAAAAAACATATACCACACTGACGTCCCCTTAAATATTTCTAGATTACATTTATTTACTTGAATATGCATACGGATAAATTACTTGTGGTACAAATGGCAGAAGTATAGTTTATCTAAGTTACAACTTTATTGATAATTAATAGATTTTATGTATTTTTTAAACATATATGATATTTTTATTTGGGTTTACAGTAAATTACATTTCTTTTGCCTAAATAATTAATATTTTGCACTATTTGTTTCGCTTGAAAGTACAAACCCATGATTTCCTGTTGTGGCATAAGACTTGAAGGCATAGCTAAGATTAGCTAGTTTTCGATAAATATTTTTTAATTTCCCTCCTGGTTTAATCAATGACTCTAATTTATTTTTGTATCCATCGTGGACGCTGGAATTAGATACTATCCCTACAAAAGCACTGAGAACATCTTACCTAGAGAGAGGCAATACTAATATTAGCGATTGGATCAAAATCATATTGCCTATATGGGTTTAGGATCATCATACATAAGAGGTCTTTTCAACCTGATACATTGTATATTACAGCTTAGAGATGCAAAAGGTAAATTAACCATCGGCCATTCTAACTAATTTTCCGTGAGCTTTTACCTTGTAGTGGTACTTCTTAGTCCTGATTTGTAGCCTTCTTTGTTCTAATCCCAGTTTGAAAACTAATTACTTTTTCTTTGGTTTGATAGAATTTTGTCTTCATATAATGTCAAATCTATTATTCTAAGTCATTTAACATATTATCACATCTTTTTCTTAACATTTATAAATTTTAGGTCATAACTCAAGGCAATAAAATAATCAGTACTGCTTGTTGTATCTTCTATTGGATGTTTAATTATTGAAATGAGCACTTGGGTGCCTACATTATAGTAACTATCTACGTGGCAAAAACTAGAACAATAAGCGTATTGAGAGAACAAGACTGAAAAATTTGGGCGTGTTTTATTTTACCGACTGCGCCAAATTGTATTTGGCGTTCAGTTATTTTTTTAATATTATTAAAAATATATTATATATATTATTATGTCGTTACTCCTTATTGATTATCCGTTTATTTTTACAATAAAACAGATTTTCCTCCATCAATATATATTTTTACATGAAGAGTTGTTTGCAACAGCTTTAATTTCCTTCCAAATTCACATTTAATATAGCAATGATTTTTTGTTGATCACGAACTAAAAGATTAGCACTACGTATTGTTCTTCTTGGTTGAGGTGGGTGAACACATGTTTTGAGTCATAAGAAGTTAAGATCATATTATTTGATTACATAAACACTACTCCCTCCAACCCATATTAGTTGACTCAAATTTGTTTAGATTTAGATGAATCTAGACACTATTTAGTATATAGGTTTATTCAAATTTTGACAAACTCAAGTCAAGTAATATGGGTCGAAGGGAGTACTAGAAAATGGCTTATAGGAGACAACAGATCTATGATGCACCATCACGACAATAATCCCATGTTAAAACTAGCGGCGCATGAAAACCGGGAACACCCACGATAAGATGGTATCGCGCATGACAACAGATCTATGATGCACCAACCAAAGAACAGAGCGTGTGACTCGCTAGAGACTAATAAACGACATCGATGGACAAGCACAACTTTTTATTCACCGACATAGATTTAAATAAATGGCGCCGATTTGAATACAAAAACGATTAAAAATTGAATGCTTAGGAATTTTAACCGCCAAGATTCACTTGAGTCACTGATGAATCTTTTAACAAGCGGCGGCGTGCCACTCGCGCGCCACTATCATATACAACCGGTGGCATTTACCTCGTATACATCCTTGATATGGTAGCTAGTAACTGGGGGTGTGGGCACTACACGCCGCCAGTAATATTTATCAGTGGTGCTATATTAACGGCGCACGAAATGAACGCGTCCAATCCACTTTTCTCAACGCCGTCACTAGGCCTATCTCTACAATTGAAACAACATGATGGCCTCTGATGTGATTACCAATATAATGTTCTACATATATGTTGTGATATGTATCAGAATAAGATTCACGAGTTGTATGAACATATTTTTATCGTACAACACATGATCGAGCACACTGACATGAGCTAATGAAATATTTAAAGCTGGCAGGGTTTTGATGTGTAGGTATACCTGCTGCAGTGGCGGTGGCTCGTATCCAGCGAAGAAATCAATCCACGGTGAGGGCTCGTAGGTGAACTCAGGGGTGGCACTGGCAGCAACGACATGCGCCATGATGTGAAAAAGCACAGGATCTTACGTTGCTTTAATTTCGTGGGTCGAGGAAGTAGCTAACTGCAGGTTCGGTATCTCCTGGAACGAACTCAAGGAGAAGGAGGCCATTAAATAGATGCCGACGGTGAGACGCGCACTAGTAGCTCCTTGTTAAATCTTTAGCAGCCGGGCGGGCAGGATCATGCATAAAGTGGTGGCTGCTGCTGGTCAGCTGGTCGATGTGCACTCGCGCAAGTGCAGTGTGCCTTTGCGTGGCACCACATAAGAAGCATAGCGACACGTGTATGTGGCCTTCTCCTTGGACAATGTTGCCAGAAAAGTGCAGCTATGTGCACCCTGCTCCATTATTCGATGTGCATAAACATGAGTTTAATCTTTTTTACAGGTTATTATGTCGGTGTCTCATTGGACCCAACTCCGGGCTTTCCTCCTCCCAAAATATCAACGTGCCATGATGATTTACTACGAGGCTTCGTGACGGCATACTAGTAGATTGAGAGATAGGAAAAAACATTCCGTCTACACACTAGAGGAAAAATGGCCATCCGTTCGCGACCCCTCGGAGCATTAGTCCCGGTTGCGGCAGCAACCGGGACTAATGCTGCACGCCCCGTTGAGCGGCACGGGCCAGGGCATGGGTCCCGTTGGTAGTAAGATGCGTCCCGGTTGGAGCCACCAACCGGAACTAAAGGTTTGGCCACAGCCACGTGGCCTGGAACGCACCTTTAGTCCCGGTTGCTGGCTTCAACCGGGACTAAAGGCCCCTTGTCCTCTATAAATGCAACGCCCCAGCCCCCTCTGCCTCCACTCTGTTTTTTCGAATGGTGTAAGGTGTGAGGGTGTGTGCTAGTTTTTTTTCATGCATGCATTGGAGGTGTTTGTTGAAATGTTTGAGTGAAAAATCCCGTTGAATTTCTCATAGAACAAAAATATAGAAGGTGTTCGAGACGCACTTGAGCTTTCTCCTCTTTATTTCCCTCGATCGAGGTTAGCAATCTTATCTTTCTAGGTCATTGATACAATTCATGTGTCGGTGTGAATTGGTTATTTCACTATTTATGATGTCCTGTTTTTGATAAACTTACTTATATGATGCAGATGAACGGTCAGGAATAGATGTACGGTGACCGCGGTAGCCGGTATATCAAAGGTGTGGATAAATTTATCGATGTGGCTACGGCAAACAAAGAGAATGGATTTATACGTTGTCCATGTGTTCAATGTCGGAACCACAAGGAGTACTCTTCCTCGAAAATCATTCGCGCCACCGATTATGAAAGGTTTCATGCCCAACTATAATTGCTGGACCAAGCACGGGGAAAGAGGGGTTATGATGGAAGATGGTGAAGAAGAAGATGATGATAACAACTATCATCATATGTTTCCTGAATACAGTGATACTGCAATGGAAGACAATGGAGAGGAAAAAGGTGAAGAACGGGCATCAGATGAGCCGGCTGATGAACTTGGTAGGGTCATTTCTGATGCAAAGCGAGACTGTGAAACAGAAAATGAGAAGTTGAAGTTAGAGGGAATGTTAGAAGATCACAAGAAATTGTTGTACCCAAATTGTGAAGATGGCAGCACAAAGCTCGGTACGACACTGGAATTGTTGCGATGGAAGGCAGAGTGTGGTCTAACTGACTCCTCATTTGAAAAGATGCTGAAAATAATGAAGCCGAAGTTTCCAAAACATAACGAACTTCCCGATAGTACCTACGAAGCAAAGAAGACTCTCTGTCCTCTGGGATTAGATGTGCAAAAGATACATGCATGCATTAATGACTGCATCCTCTACCGCGGTAAGGAGTATGAGAATTTAGATAAATGCCCGGTATGCAACGCTATGTATAAGATCGACGAGATGACCCTGGTGATGTTGAGGAGAGCCTCCTAAGAGGGTTCCTGCTAAGGTTATGTGGTATGCTCCTATAATACCAAGGTTGAAACACATGTTCAGAAACAAAGAGCATGCCAGGTTGTTGCGATGGCACAAAGAAGACCGTAAGAAAGACGGGGAGTTGAGACACCCTGCTGATGGGTCACAGTGGAGAAAAATCGAGAGAGACTTCCCAGACTTTGCAGGTGACGCAAGGAACTTATGGTTTGGTCTAAGTACGGATGGCATGAATCCTTTTGGGGAGCAGAGCTGCAGTCACAGCACCTGGCCCGTGACTCTATGTATCTACAACCTGCCTCCTTGGTTGTGCATGAAGCGTAAGTTCATTATGATGCCAGTGCTCATCCAAGGCCCGAAGCAACCGGGCAACGACATTGATGTGTACCTTAGGCCATTAGTTGAAGAACTCTTACAGTTGTGGGGCAAACCAGGTGTACGTGCGTGGGATGAGAACAAACAGGAGCCATTTAATCTACGAGGGTTGTTATTCATAACCATCAATGATTGGCCTGCTCTTAGTAACCTTTCAGGACAGACAAACAAAGGATATAAGGCATGCACCCACTGTTTAGATAAGACCGAAGGTACATATTTGCATAAATGCAAGAAGGTTGTGTACCTAGCGAATCGACGATTTCTTCCGACCAATCATCCCGTAAGAAAGAAAGGCAAGCATTTCAAAGGTGAGGCAGATCACCGGAAGAAGCCTGAACTCCCAGCTGGTGATGATGTATTTGGTATGGTCAAGGACATAGAAGTAATCTTTGGAAAGGGTCCCGGCGGTCAATCAGTTCCGAACGACGTCGCTATAGGACACGCACCCATGTGGAAGAAGAAATCTATATTTTGGGAGCTGCCATATTGGAAAGTCCTGCGTGTCCGCTCTTCAATCGACGTGATGCACGTGACGAAGAATCTCTGCGTGAACCTGCTAGGATTCCTAGGCGTGTATGGGAAGACAAAAGATACACCTGAAGCACGGGAGGACCAACAAATTATGAAAGACCCAAAGAACATGCATACAGATAACAAGACGGATAAAGGGCGTCACTTAAGTCGTGCCAGCTATGCTCTTACCAAAGCAGAGAAGGAAATCTTTTTTGAAGTCCTTTACAGGGCTTCTCATCTAATATAAAGGGGATAATAAATATGGCAGAGAAAAAGTTCCAAAACCTGAAGTCTCATGACTGTCACGTGATTATGACGCAGTTGCTTCCGATTGCATTGAGGGGGCTTCTACCGGAAAATGTTCGAGTACCCATTGTGAAGCTGTGTGCATTCCTCAATGCAATATCTCAGAAGGTAATCAATCCAGATATTCTGCCAAGGTTACAGAAGGATGTGGTACAATGTCTTGTTAGTTTTGAATTGGTGTTCCCACCATCCTTCTTCAATATTATGACGCATCTCCTGGTTCATCTAGTGGAAGAGATTGCCATTCTCGGTCCGTATTTCTCACAATATGTTCCCCTTTGAGAGGTTCATGGGAGTCTTAAAGAAATATGTTCATAACCGTGCTAGACCAGAAGGAAGCATCTCCAAGGGATATGGAACAGAGGAGGTCATTGAGTTTTGTGTTGACTTTATTCCTGACCTTAAGCCGATTGGTGTTTCTGACTCGCGGCATGAGGGAAGACTAAGTGGAAAAGGCACGCTGGGAAAGAAAGCACTGATATGTAGGGACGGGGATTCTTTCACTAAAGCACACTACACAGTTCTACATAATTCCACCTTGGCAGCTCCGTATATGGAGGAACACAAGAATATTGTACGCCCAAAACCGGGGAAGCCCGAATCATGGATTACAGATGAACACATGAAGTCTGTCGGTGGTTGGATGCGGACACATCTCTTGAATGACACCACTGTTGGAGATCAGCTATACTTGTTGGCCGGGCACCATCTTCTACTGTATTGAATTTCCAAGGGTACGAAATAAATGGGAATACATTCTACACGATCGCCCAAGATAAAAAGAGCACCAACCAAAATAGTGGAGTCCGCTTTGATGCAATAGACGAATGGACAAAAGGACACATATTATGGTTACATAGAGGAGATATGGGAACTAGACTATGGAGTCTCTTTTAAGGTCCCTTTGTTTCAAGCAAATGGGTCAACCTGAATGGGGAAGGGTAAAGATAGACCAGTTTATGGAATGACAACAAGGATCTCAACAATCTTGGTTATAGAGATGAACCATTCGTCCTAGCCAATGATGTGTCTCAGGTTTTCTATGTGAAGGACATGTCCTCCGCATCGAAAAAAGAAAAATATGCAAACGAATACATCATATGATGATCCAAAGCGTCACATAGTTCTTTCAGGAAAAGAAACATCGTGGGAATCGAGGACAAGATGTACATGTCGAAGATTATAATAAGTTTGATGAAATTCCGCCTTCACAAAGGAAAACTAACCCAAGCATTCCGTTAAGTAAAGAAGATGCTCCATGGTTACGTCTCAAGCGGTCATAAGGAATGACATATGCCAAGAAGTTCATGCTCATATTATGTAACTCTAGTTCATGTCTTTCGCGGTTTGTGGCTTGACCGAAGGATATCTTTTCGGTTTGTGGCCTTTAGTCCCGGTTTTGTAGTCTCGCTTTTAATATTAATAAATGTCTTGAGTGTTAGTCCCATTTTGTGGCTGGACCGAGTGCCTCTATGACCAGTTTCTGAGATGCCGGAGGACTGGGCTCACGGCATCTCCTCAAACTGGCCGCAGTGGTGTCCCTGCTCGAAAACCATCTTGCAGCTTGTAACTTCACTAACTAGATCAATACGCCTCGAGCTAACTAATTTCACATATTAGGAGTGCCTCTATGACCAGTTTCATGGAGATGCCGAGGACTGAGCTCCGTCGGCATCTCCTGAAACCGCCGCAGTGGTGTCCCTGCCTCGAAACCATCTTGCAGCTTGTAACTTCACTAACTAGATCAATACGCCTCGAGCTAACTAATTTCACTTATTAGGAGCCTCTATGACCAGTTTCTCGGAGATGCCGGGACTGGCCCGCCGGCATCTCCCCAAACTGGCCGCAGTGGTGTCCCTGCTCTCGAAAACCATCTTGCAGCTTGTAACTTCACTAACTAGATCAATACGCCTCGGAGCTAACTAATTTCACATATTAGGGAGTGCCTCTATGACCAGTTTCTCGGAGATGCCGGAGGACTGGGCTCCGTCGGCATCTCCCTGAAACTGGCCGTAGTGGTGTCCCTGCTCTCTAAAACCATCTTGGAGATGCCTCAAACTGGCTAGAGGACTGGACTCACAAGGATGCATATTTATAGTACAAGCAGCTCGGCATAATGTCGACACTCACGACATAATGTCGACACTCACCCCTATTATTAGTGCTGACTCATCTTTAGTCCCGGTTGGTGTCTCCAACCGGGACTAAAGGTTCATCTTGGTATATTGATCATGTTTCGAAAAAACCTTCACAAAATTACCTATCATGTTCGAGGTTTCATGGCTTTCGGTCCAAATGACCGATGTTATGTGCTGAATCACGGCATAGTTTGTGATGTTGTGCCCATATTATGCATGTGTGTGGACATTGGTATGGAGAACAATGTTGCAGGAGGAAGTTTTCCTTTTTGTCGCACGGAAAAGCCCTTTTCCATTTTCCGAGCGCAAAAACGGGTCGCTTTTGAAGTAACCACCAAAATGCCGCTTCGTAATGCTACCGCCCTATTTTCCTAAAATACTAGACCACCTTACATGGACTATATCCCAACCGTACATCTCAAACCTTTTCGTCCATCCCTGGTAAAAGGATAAATGTCTGCCGAATCGCCAGGAAGTGGGTCTGGTTTGTACTATGTACATGATATATCGCCTGTGATTTTTGAAAAATCATTTTTAGACTCGCAATATGTGGTTTCTTCAGAGATCCAATGCAAGTTCTAACAATGCCCGTCCCCTATCTTCATGCACACCGGTTCGACCATAGTTAGAAATTCAAATAATTCAAAACGGGCATAATAAATTCAAAAAAAATCCGAACAATGAAAATCCTTCGCGTGGTGTCATATTATGTTACATAGTTGAAAGGAAAAATACCAGACTTGGTATATTGGTCATGTTTGGAAAAAACCTTCACAAAATGACCTATCATGTTCGAGGTTTCAAGGCTTTCGGTCCAAATGACCGATGTTATGTGCTGAATCACGGTATAGTTTATGATGTTGTGCCCATATTATGCATGTGTGTGGACATTGGTATGGAGAGCAATGTTGCAGGAGGAAGTTTTCCTTTTTGTCGCACGGAAAAGCCCTTTTCCATTTTCCGAGCGCAAAAAACGGGTCGTTTTGTGAAGTAACCACCAAAATGCCGTTTCAGAATGCTATCGTCCTATTTTCCTAAAATACTAGACCACCTTACATGGACTATATCCCAACCGGTACATCTCAAACCTTTTCGTCCATCCCGGGTAAAAAGGACAAATGTCTGCCGAATCGATAGGAAGTGGGTCCGGTTTGTACTACAGGTACATGATCTACCGCCCGTGATTTTTTGAAAAAATCATTTTTAGACTCGCAATATGTGGTTTCTTCAGAGATCCAATGCAAGTTCTAACAATGCCCGTCCCCTATCTTCATGCACACCGTTCGACCATAGTTAGAAATTCAAATAATTCAAAACGGCATAATAAATTCAAAAAATCCGAACAATGAAAATCCTTCACGTGGTGTCATATTATGTTACATAGTTGAAAGGAAAATACCAGACTTGGTATACTGATCATGTTTCAAAGGAAAAATCCAACAATGGCCGTCCCTATCACTTCTTATGTTTATAGTTTTTCTAAATTCCAAATTGATATTAAAAAATATAAGTTAATTCATTTTAATTGTAAATGGTTCATATTTTAAATGGTTACATTAATTATTTTTAAAATGTAAAATGTTTTTGAATTATTTATTTAAATCCAAACACTTTTTATGTTTAAATTTTTTCTAAATTCCAAATTAATATTCAAAAATATAAGTTAATTCATTTTATAAGGTTACATTAATTATTTTTTAAAAATAGAATATGTTTTTGAATTATTTATTCAAATCCATACACTTCTTATGTTTAAAGTTTTTCTAAATTCCAAAATGATATTAAAAATATAAGTTAATTCATTTTTAATTGTAAATGGTTCATATTTTAAATGGTTACATTAATTATTTTTTAAAACAGAAAATGGTTTTGAATTATTTATTCAAATCCAAACACTTTTTATGTTTAAAGTTTTCCTAAATTCCAAATTAATTATCATTTAAAAAACAATACAAATTTAAACCCCAAAATAAAAAATAAGGCGGGAACAGAGAGAAATACCTGAAACTTTTTGAAAACAGGGGAATATGTCCCGGTTGGAGCCACCAACCGGGACTAAATCCTAACGCGCCTCCGATTGCTGAAAATTGGAAAAAAAGTGGAGTATAGGTCCCTTGGTGGCTCCAATCGACGTATGCCTCTTTAGTCGCGGTGGAGCCACCAACCGACTAAAGGCCCATTCGTTATAACCGAGGGCGCCGCCGTTCCTCTCCTTCCCTTCTCCATTCTCTGCAACTCCGACGGCGCGCATAGGAAGACGCCGCCGCCCGCCGTAAGGCTGCTCGCCGCCGCTCCGCCCTGAGCGCTTCGTCGTCGCCGCTGCCCCGCCATGCGCGTCGCCATCCTCCAACCGCCGCCGTGCCGTCCCGCCGCCAGCGCCACCGCCGCCGCTGCCGCCGCCGGAAGGTGCGTCCCCTCCTCTTTCTCTGCCGCCGCCGTGCGGCTGCGGGCAGCGGCGCGGTGCGGCGGCGGGCAGGTGCGGCGCGGCGCTGGCGAGTAAGCGGCATACCGGGCGAAAGGCGCGGCGGCGCGGCGTCTTGGGTGGTCAGATCGCCGGGCGACCACCGGGCGTGGCTGGGCGCCGCCTCGGCGTGCTGGGCGCCAGCGTCGACGTGGCGCCTACGTGGCAAAAATGTTTTCTATTTTCTGTTTTGTTTAAATTCAGAAATGGTTTAATTAAATCCATAAATTGATATAATATTGTAAATACAATAATTAATTATTTATAACTCAGAAAATACAAATAATATATCAAAATGTTCAGAAAATGAGATCTAACTATTTAACCTCAAGTTTCTCCCACTTAGAACAAATCCACCCCTCTCATGTGTTCCGGAGTTTCTCCAGTTAGGTTTTCAATAACTTTTTATTTATAAGTCAGAAAAATACAAATAATATATCAAATTGTTCAGAAAAATGAAACCTATCTATTTAACCTATAATAATGCATTGTTCAACAATTTAAATGACAAGTATAATTAGAAGAACAAATGCACCCCTCTCATATGTTCCGGAGTTTCCCCGAGTTAGGGTTTTCACCCGTCGGAACCCCGATTAAATCGTCGAGCATGTCTTAGGGTTACATTCCAATGCAAATTAACTTGTCATATCATCATACTTGATTGAGCATTGCATCGATGCCATGTGTTGATTGTTTCCCTTTCTTTTCGGTGTTTCTATTATTAGGTTTATTATTAGTTAGGTATTATTAGGTTTATTAATTAGTTTGGTATTATTGGTCTTCAGCCCCACTGGTCAGTCAATGTGGGTAGCCCCAGACCCGATTCACATTGCCAGTCACTGTGGTTAGATAAGGAATCATTAATACCCCTTAGGTGCATGTGGGTTCCCCTCTCATATGCATCGGAGGTTTCTCCGAACTAGGTTACACCCCTCGGAACTCCGGAATATTGATAACCGTTGATTTTAGCTAGAGTTACCTATCTACTACACGGTTTCCTTTTTGTAGCTAGGTTTAGGGTTTCTCTTCATTTTTATTATTGTGTATGTATATATCGTGGTTTCTCCTTAACTTTCTCCTTTAGCCGCTTTGACTTATTCGCTTTTCCACCTATGCGTAAAATATGGATCCACACGCCGAGACGAAGAAAAGGAAGAGTTGATCCAAGGTGTGATCCGTGGGGAAGATAATTTAGACATATCAACGTTTTGAACAACTCCGGTGAGGGTGATCCTCTTTACCGGAGTAGACAACTTGTTTGAGGTTGAAGGTGTTGCCTTCCATGGGAGAAGGCGATGCCTTGTGTAATCGAGAAGACGACCGCTCCGCAAGGTGCATGTAATATAAATCAATTCATTAATTAATCATCTGCTATCTATATAGAAATAGTAACGACGATCTTTCTTCTTTTAGCCTCCGGATCGAAGGAATCTCTGAAAAGAGCGACGAGGCCCAACCAAAAGTTGCAGGACCATGAGAGGTTCAGATCGAAGATGTCGCTGCAGATGGCAGACCGAGCTCTCCGGTTGTCGCAACCAAATTTGTGGCACAATGCGGAGTAATCGTTAGGGACTTAATCCCGATCACCATTAGAAATTGGAATAGGCCTGCTAATGCGGATGAAGAGGGAACATGTTTATTTGTCCCTAACCACGCCAAAGATTTACTGTGGAAGAGGCTCATGGTTAATTTCAAACTACCGAAGATAGAGCTGGATCCAAATGCGGAGGATCCAGTTGAGGACGCCTTACAACATGGGAGAGCCATGGAGGCTAAGGTCAGGGAGTGGGCTTTGAAGAAGATGGCCCAGTGTTTCACCAACTGGAAGAAAAGATTGCACCTTGACTATGTCGTGAAAAAGAAGACTCCCGATTTCAAGAATATTCAGTTTGAGAAGATAAAACCATTCTGGGATGAGTTTGTGGAATACAAGAAATCAGAAAAGCTAAGAAAATGTCTGAAACGAATAAGCTGAATGCTGCTAACAAGAAGTATCACCATACTATGGGGCAAGGTGGCTACAGGGCTGGCATTCCTAAGTGGGAGAAACTTGAGCAGGAACTGCGTGATAAAAATATCACCCCAGAGACAGACGATTGGGTAGAACGTGCAAGGAATTGGTTTTACGGGCATGGGGGCACGTTGGACTCGGAAGGGAGGTGTATATATACCATACGACATAAAGAAGACCCCTTGCCAATCGAGAGGATCAGAAAAGCAGTAAAGGCTGTTAAAGATGGGGACTTCATTCCCGATAGAGAGAATGATGAGCTCACACTCGCCCTTGGAAATAAGGAACATGATGGACGAACACGAGGCACAATAGGCTCCCAATCATGGAGGACTGGTTTCAAGAGAGGAAGAAATATCCCGATAGAAGCCGTCGAGGAGTAAGGACAGAAGAAGCAAAAAGTCAGAAAGAGCGAATGCGTTTAATTGAAGAACGATTAAAGCAACAACAAGATGAAATTAACACACTTAAAGAGCAAAGTACTATCGGCGCCCCATCTCACCAGCACACTGCATTCGATGCTACCGGCCTATCGAATAATCGAAAAAGCAGTGTGGCTTCCACCGAGGTCCCGGGTGATGACAATGGCGATGACGATGATGCACCGACGATGGCTCCTGTTGGCTACCCAGTGGATGATATCACGAGATGACACATCGCGAGCTACATGTCAAAGTTGTGAACATATCAATGAAGGTGGCGGCGGCTATGCCTTACCAATTGGACCCACACCAACTTACCACTGTCCGGTTCCAGAGGGCTACGCTGTTGTCGGCGTGGATGAAATCATGCCCACCTTTGAGGTTTTGGATCTTCACTACCCTGCTGGTGAAGGGGATGTGACTGTGCTGGGTGACGCAAAAAACGTCACCATTCTATGGCCGAAGGATTGTATCGTGCTTCGAAATCACACGCCATCTTCGCCGCCGCCTCACCCGTCTCCAATGAGGTCGCCGCGCCATGGCAGCCGTCTGTCGCCTCACCCGCCGTCGCCTCACCAATCTCCGTGCAGCCATCTCGCGGGAGCCATCGTCGGCGCCTCGGGATAAAAAGCGTAAGCATCTTGGCCGTGGCGATCGCCGAACGTAAACAAGAGCCTCTTCCAAAAGTACCAACGGTTCCTCCCAAGAGAGCTTATGGTATCTTGAAGAGGAGATCATGCTCGGGTTGATGCGGAAACGGCAAATCGCTAAGCTGAGGCGGCCGAAAGCCAGAGTTCCCCAGACCAAAGAAGAAAAAGCCAAAGTGTTGAAAATGCTAAAGACTCTTCATCAACCCGAGCCAAAGCTGTCATCGACTATGAGAGTTCTATTCTCAAGTCACATGCGGCACAAAAGCCTCAAGAGCAAGACTGATGCAAGCGAAATCTATTGCCCAGCTCGGAGAACAAGCAAAACAGACTTGCGCCTCTCAAGGTGATTTCCCAAACCAATGTGGGTCGAGCAAATATGGGGCAAGTGCAAGATGATCCAGAGGTGCTTGCACACGGAGAAGCTGCTCAAGGTATGAGTATTGCCCAAGACTTATCCCAGTTAGAGTTCTTCCCGTGAGTGAAGTAGCATACAAATACCAAGACGGCAAACCTCTCGTCAAACCCGAGGAGGTAAATAATCTTTCAACAAAATGCGAAGATTGCATAATCGGTACATGCACGCCACAAGGGCCGGGCTAATCGGATAGTGCCGAGGGTTACAAAAAGCATCATGGGAAAGAAAGTGATGACATGATATCCATTGAATTTGTTGAGCTATTTCAATTATTCAATCAAGACGCCTTTGGACAAATCGCTCATCAGTGCCTATTGTCCGTAAGTACTAATTGTAATTAACTTAGTCTCCAGCTATCTCACTTTGTTTATTGCATGTATATAATCATACCGTAATATGCGTAATGAATATTCTCGAATGCAGCAGAGGACAAATCTATGATATTGGCTTCATTGACCCATATTGGGTTCATGAAGCTAATCTCAAAATAAGCCCCCAGGATACGGAGGATAATATAGTATACGCGTTAAGGTTTCAAGAAACCAAAAGGGAAATACTTTTTCCTTACAACTTCGAGTGAGTGTTATTGTCTTGTATACACTTTCTATTTCGCTTACTCGATGTTAAGTATATAATTGATTAGTTATGCATTCGCAGCTTCCACTATATTCTGTTAATCATTCAACTTGACAAAGGGCGTGTACTAGTCATGGACTCGAAACATAAACCCCTTGAGACGTGGAAGGACATGCAGATACTTCTCCAGCGGTAATTCTAATCATTACGACACTATATCGGCAACGCTCGTGAATTTTATGATATCAAGTACTTAATAACTTCTTTTATTCGTTTTCTTCGCCGGGCAGCGCTTGGAAACGGTTCACCAACAAGGCTAGGGGTGTTTGGAAAGAGGAGCTTACATTTCAACCACTAGATGTAAGCACCACTAGCTATATCCGCGCATCTCTTTGATTCTAGTTTTGATACAGTTATTATCATGCTTGATTATTATTTTGATTGAACTATGTTCTCGTAAAGTGCCTGACGCAGGGACCATGTAACAATCTATGTGGATACTATGTATGCGAGTTCATCCGGCAGACGTGCGATGAGAAGGGCAGAAATTTAGAGCAACTCCACGTATGTAAACAATTTCTATAGTTTTATTTTCAAACAAATTGTGTTTACTTTCATTCATATAGACTGACTCCTTTTTTAAATCAGATCGAACGTCTACGGGACGGTCTTCTGCCAAAGGATCGCGTACGAGCAATTCAGGAGGAATTGGCGGGATTCTTGGATGCAGAAGTCCTAGACCCGAAAGGGGAATACTATTCTGCTGTGTATAGACAATAGGGATTGTAAAAATAGCAACTCGATCCGTGTATAGACAAGGGGAATACTTTTGTATGTAGTGCATGAACTCGATCCGTGTATTGAATGTAATATTGTCATGATGATCTTGTGTAATACAAGGTTCCTTCATTGATAAGTGCAAAACACTAAATAAACAATAAAACAACCTAAATGAATTCTCTGCCGCGGCACAAAAAGTGGCGAAAATGCTGCCGCGGCAACAAAATGTGCAAATGAATTCTTCGCCGCGGAGAAATGAGCTAAATCTACGGCAGCAGAAGTTATTAGTCCCGTTCGTTACGAACCGGGACTAATGCTCCACCCTCGCTTGCTGCCACGCGTGCACCCATTTGTCCCGGTTGGTGGGGCAACCGGGACTAATGGTTAGAGCTTTAGTCCCGATTGCCCCGTCCCGGTTGGGCAACCGGGACTAATGGCTCTTACCAACCGGGACGCATGGACCGTTCTGCACTAGTGACAGTTTAATAAAATTGAAACACGCACGCACGCGTTTTAGCCAGTATGGTCATCCGGAGAGTGTTTTCTTTCGAAATAGGGAGCATAACGCCTGCTCTGCATCGTGGTAATTACGAAGCTCAGAATCACACACAATCGTTGTGTGTAGTGCTTAAGAAACACACACAATCGTTGGCCTAATCTTGCATTCCCTCTCCGTCTAGCTACCTCCTCGTTCCTCGAGTGCATGCAAACCTAGTCCACTCTTTAGCAGCCAGGTAGAGGACCATGCGTAAAGTGGTGGCTGCTGGTCAGCTGAGAAACGGTGGTTGGTCTGCACCACGTATCAAGCATAGCGACGCGTGTGGCCTTCTGCTTGGACAATGTTGCCAGAGAAGTGCAGCTACGTACACCCTCCGTTCCATGAATATTCATAAAATATTTTGTATATTTTAACATAGACTACACACGAACTGAAATAAATGATCATACACTAGTAAAATGTTTCTATGTATTGCCTCGAAGAAGTACATCTATCTACATACGATTCATAAATGTTAAAGTAAGAACCTTTATAATTCCGAACGGAGGGTGATCATTGTTCAATGGAATAGGAAAAGGTGGTTATCCAGAGAGTTTTTTTTTTTCGAAATGGAGGGCATAGCCTGGCTCTGCATCGTGATGATGCACATAGCCGTGTTACGAAGTTTCGAATCACACACAAGATCATTGTGTGTAGTACTGCTTAAGAAAAGACACTAATCGTCGGCTTAATCTTGGATTCCCTCCGTGTGCAACCAGTTTTCAATTTTTTTTTGAAAAAGGAAACAAGCATAGCGACGCGTGTGGCCTTCTCTGCTTGTACAATGTTGCATTACGTAGACTAGTCATAGTACAAGTAATTTCAGTAGTAAATAAGGGTTCAACTAAGCAAAGTTGTTTATGTGGCGCAGTTAAAAGAGATAGATGGAATAATATACTACTCCCTCCGTCCCGGTTTAAAGGACACAATTTGCAAACCATGCAATCCTAAAATACTTAGACACAAAAGCATTTAATCTCTGTATTTACTCCAGTGTGAAAAGAATAAAATACTTGCATGCACATGTGTGAACAAATGTGAACACTTTTCTGACTCTTTTTTTTCTCATGCATGTTCTATTTCATACTATTAAATGAACCAATTAGATGACACCTAGGGCCAAGAGAATTGCAAATTGTGTCCTTTAAACCGGGACGGAGGGAGTACTTGGTTACGCTAACATCACATATACCAAGATAAAATGAGTCTATAACCTAATAAATAACTATTTGCATGATATTATATAAATATTACTACTAATTAGTACTCCCTCCGTTTCAAAATATAAGATGTTTTAGGTTTGTGAAGAGAATGTATCTAGACTATTTTTAGTATGTAGGTTCATTGAAGTTTAGAGTGAACCTACACACTAAAATAAGTCTAGATATATTCTCTTTACAAATCTAAAACATCTTATATTTTGAAACAGAGGGAGTATAAAGTTAGTAACATAGACTAGACTAGTAACATATCTACTCCATGTCCTTTGCACTATGGGTAGCCTTAGCCATGCACAACTCCGTTTTGGTTCCCTTCTTCTGCGCTAGTTCCCTTAAAAAGGGTTTTTTTTTTTGCTAAAAGGTGCGGCATTTATTATAGAGATTCATCACATGCAATAAGAAAACATATCGGACATATATATTTACGGACTACCGCCGGCGGAAAGGGCCGCCGATGTTGATGCGAGCTATAGGCAGCCTCACTTTATTTGTTGACATCCGGAAAGACCGATCGACGACGACAGAGTCGTCAGAAATTCTAGAGGAGATGGGCGGCTGTGTCGTACAGTTGACGAGTACGCGTGGTGTCCATGCATGACTGATCAGTGTGTCAAGTCACCAGGTTGTTGGCGCGGCTGCTCTAGCCACCAAGTTAGACCTACCTCAAGATCAGCCCCATCCCATGCATGACCTATCCAGTTAGCTTACGTCAGCTCCTCCTTGTGCGGATGCATCAAGTTTTCTCACTGTCGTTAGTCGCCAGAGAAGTCCCGGTCGCAGGACGCAGCAGCCGGACGTGGAGTGGAACCTTCCGATCGATCTCTAGAGCATGCAATTTGATTAATTAGATCGACTGCACCCACGGTCATGTTAACTACAGTACTCCAAACCATGATCACCGGCGCATTGCGTATAAGTAATGTAAGCATGCATGTCTGCCCACATCAAGGTGGTTTTGGGAAACTCAGACATCATATGGAAATCATGAACAGCTCCTTGCAGCTATCTATCTAAATGGTTATGGAAACTGTTCAATGATAAATGACCATGATGGCAAGATTTTCTCAAATTAAAGCCAAATATCTGAAAAATTGCACTCTGGGTCGTCAAGCTACTGCCAAACCGGGGGACTCCCACTTTTGGCAAGGTTTGATGGATGTAAATAAACTTTTTTAGCCATGTTGTAGGATAAATACAGGAAACGGGAAGAAGACAAACTTCAATTCTGGGAAGATGTGTGGCTAAGAGATGAATCACTAGCAGCATCCCTCTTTCGTCCGAGATTGTACCTTATTTCCCCAAACCAATACATCACCGTCCACGAGGTTACTCTCATGGGGATTGATAGGCTTACTTTTAGACGCCCGCTATTAGGAGAAAATTAAGCTTGAGGATTAGAATGCTTTAAAGGATTTGTGGGAGACGGTTCCTTTGGCTGAGAATCAAGATGTTATGTTGATCTGGACACTATCAAATTCAGGGGAATTTAGTGTTAAATCCTTCTATCTTGCCATGCAAAATTGTGCGAAAGTTCCTTACAGCTTCCTATGGCAAGGAAAAATACCTTTGCATATCAAAACCTTCCTATGGTTGGAGATGAAAAAAAGCTTCCTCACCATGGATGTTTTGCTTAGCATAGGAGGGTACTGTGAAAAAAATTATCCATTTTTTCGAAAAAATGAAACAATTAATCATCTCTTTTTTAAATGTCCTGTGGCCAGATATGTATGGTTTATTAATTGTTAGTTGTGCTACTTGTCTCAAGTGCTAGTTCACTAGTGTTGAAAATTGCCTGGTAGAATGGCTAGGGAGATTTCCCAAGAAAATGAGGAAGCTACTTATGATTTGGATAGCGGCGGTTTTCTAGGCCATTCGGAAAACAAGAAATACCGCTTATTTTGACCATAAGTGGTCGAGTGAACCGATGAGATAATTCAGAGAATTGTATATTGGATTGATTACTGGTGTAATTTGCAGGTGAAGGAAAACGCAAAAACAGAGCTGTGGCTGGGTGCAAGGCTATTGGGAAGAATCGTTGATGAGGTGTTTGTGGCAACAGGAAGATGGAGACCGTGGACCAAACGCCTGACGAGCTGAATTTTGTTGATCTGAGGAGGGTTTTTGGGGTTTAATAGCATAACAAGGAGATAAGCTGGTTTCAGTGTGTGGAAGATGTATTATTGTATCTTTTGGAACCTTGTTTAGTTCCATCTTTTTCCTGGGAGGTTTAGAGAGCTAGGCTCTCCTAACCCTTCCCTTTTGTTTCTCCTTTTGTGCTTTGCTGTGGCTGGGCAGTTTTCTTGCTATGTTGAGATTGAAATTTTGTAGCCTTTTGTGGTTTCTTTTAGTGAAATCGGGTGGGGGTGGGGGGGGGGGGGGGCTTTTATCTAAAAAATACCATGTCTGCTCACAAAAGCTAGGTACTCAAAAAAAAGGAAAATTGCATATCAGTTCACATAATACAACAACCTACGGAAATGCATGGATATAGGGAGGTGTTGACTAAAACCCATCGAGGTTTCCATCCTCCGTAGGCGACGTCGTCGGTCCGGTCTACCTCCAATAGCCTCGGGGTCTTGGTGACAGGGCGGGCCATGGAATCAGGCCTATGGTATTCAAGTTGTTTTGTTTAGGATTTTAGTAATGTCTTCTTAGGGGTGTTGAGCTAGTGGCAACAACCTGAAGTTAGAATAATGTGCTCTACACCCTATCCACGCTACGGTGGTAAATTTTATGTTTATATTTGTGTTCTACTTGCAATTTTATGAATCCAATCATATATCATATGCATTTTTCTGAATAACAGAAAATTTCCTATGGATTAAAACATTTTCTTCCTATTTAAAATTAAGACAGAAACTAAATGGACAAGACTGTCCATGCTGCTGCGGCTCGCGATTGGCCTGCTGGGTTGGTGCTGTACTGACTAGACTACCTATGTGGGGCTGACGTGGTGTCCACGTGGAGCTAACACTACATCCATGTCGCGACCTCCTGCTCGACGTACGGTACCACCAGTTCGTTCCAAAACAGTACTGGTCCATTGGATCTGTGTGATGCTAACTGACATGATAATGGCCATGTCGACCAAGGTCGGGGTAGACGGAACGGGCTCTCTAATGTTGAGGAGCTAAGTTACAGTTCTCTGACTTTTCTTCTTCCAAATCATGTAATTAAGGCTAAAACTATGTAAATTATTTTGCATAATACAAATTTACGCTACGCATTTACATTAATTGCATAGAGACAAAATTATAATGTAATAAAATAAGTTTATTTTTTTAGATCTACAGTAATTAGATAGAGTGCTAATTAGGTGTTTAATGAGAAAAACCCCTGTTAGAGGATCCGGTTCTGTGGTAGACCGCCTGTGAACCCAAAACAGCAGCACGTGGCGAAGGATCCTCGGTAGGTGGTCCTAGGCAATGATATACAGTAGAGTCCAAGGGATAAAGAGGAGCACACCACATGATGAAGGAGATGAAGGCGAGATCTATGATGTCCTTGGTGAAGACGAGAGCGGTCTGTGGCGTTGGCTATGTCATGTCATGTGCGTCGCTCCTCAGAGGCTTCCTAGGACGAGGGGAAGAATAACGTACAAGAAGGAGGGTGAGGGGTGACGCAGGCTCAACGGAATTATCGTCGGAAGACGGCAGAACCGACGGGGAGTCATCTTGGAATTGAAGCATCCTTGCTGCGTGGGTGGTGTGCGTGTGCTGGGGAGGAGTGGAGGATGTGGATTTAAATGCGCGGTGCAAGGTGCCATTGTGGCTCAGGCATAGTGGGAGTGTGCGCATAGTGGGAAAACACGTGCGGTTCTTCGCGTCCGACAAAGTCGAGGAGGAGTTGTGGATGGATCTGACAAGTGGGCCCACCAAAAAGAGAGAGATAAAGGGAGGAGAGGCAATGGTTTTAGCTGGGCAGGCTCGGAAGCACCGTGATGGCTGTAAAAATACAATAATTTATCTCAGTGTTTAGACCTCATATTTGTCAAGTAATTGATAAAGGCCCCCTTCTTTTTAGCTTAAGATTCTGAAGAAGCTAGCTTCTGGAGAATCATGGGGAAAATCTGTGGTGGGGAGAAGCTCATAGAAGCTAGGTTGGACCCTTCTTTTTGGCTTATGAAAATTTAGCTTGTTTGATGTGTTCACTTGTGAAATGTCTACAATGCCCCTAAATTTCATATGTGATCTTAAAAACTATGATACCAACATGTGTATGCTAGTCCTTAGCAGATAATGACATAGAAATGAATAATGAAAAATATAAATAGTCACATGACATAGATACCATAATTTGCATAATCATTACATGCCAAATTAAAAGAAATCTCTTAGTGATTGCGACATTATTACAATAATAACAATAGACGAACACAGTTTCATTTACCATACATTGAAAAGAGATTGAAATAGAACAATAGGAATTACTAGTAGAATCATGTACAATAAGAATTACTAGTAAAAACACGGGCTCGTCGGCATTCCTACAAACACCACGTGCGCGCTCACGACAGCAAGAGAAAGCCTCAAAACACCACGCTCGGAAGGCCAATGGGACGGCGATTGGGGGGAAGGGGAACGAGCCCGCGCGGAGGATGAGGTCGCGACTGCGGGAGTTGCGCGGCGTGCCGGGTCGGGTTGGACGATGGTTGGCGGTGGCGGCGTCGGCGGCCGCGGCGACGGGCATGAGAGGAGGCCATGGCGAGGTTAGCCTGCAAGTCGCGGACGACACGGCGAACGGCGGCGCAGGGCGTCGGTCGGCGGCGTCTGGCGAGGAGAGGGTCGAGCGACGGCATCTGGCGAGGAGGGTTGGGGCGGCGGCGGCATCTGGCGAGGAGAGGGCCGGGGCGGCGGCGTTTGGCGAGGAGGGTCGGGGCGGCATCGACGTCTGGCGAGTAGAGCTTCAGGGCAGCGGCAGACTCGCGAGAGGGGGAAGCTGCAGCGACGGCGGAAGCTGGCGGCGGCAGCAGAGGCGCAACAAGGAACCCGCTCGATGCGTACGCGTGCGGGAGGAACCGGTCAGCTGAGCGCTGCCTTTTTTCCTTCTTTTCTTCTAATTCTTGGCGGTGGCAATTCTATGTAATTCTGACCAACGACATGTCTACAGATGGGCAACGTTTCGTTTCACTAAGGGGAATCGCGGGAATCACCCCAGAATCGAGGTTCGACCAGATTCTCACTTTACACACGAAACCAGCTTCTCGGTGGAAATAAGCTGGACAAAATCAGACCCATTCTTTTGGGCTTCTGTGATTCTGGGCCCAAAATCTGCTCAAGAAGCTGAAAAGAAGTCGGCCAAAATATCTCTATCATTGTCACTAATGACTAATTATTGCGTAGACATGGAAATGTTTTGGTTCATCTTTTTCCTTGCAGAAATGTGCAATTTTATGGTTAAATCTTGAGCAAATTAATAAAAATTTACGAGTTACCAACAATCCCAAATCAATTAGGCCACGAAGGAATCGTCTAGACGCTTTAAAGATCATTGGTACGCCCGTACGAGGTGATGTTGCCTCCACCTTGTCCACACAAGAAACTTTTGTAAAAGCTTCTATATAAGAATCATATCAGAACTGCCAGACCCCCTACCATGAGTCTGTAGAAACACATCTGAAACCATTTTGCACGTGGGAGAGGAGATGCACCAATGCCATCACCATCTCTGTAGCCATTCCTCCTCTTTCTATCCATCTCCACACCATAGCCATTGTCTTCTACTTGAAATCTTCATCTCATAATGATTGGCGGCATTGTAAGACAATTTTATATTTGTCTTCAAAATTTTTATATATGTTTATGATTTTTGATCTAATAATAAGTGAGTAGATCTCATTGGCTGCGGGCTGAGGTATAGCCTCGCAGCGCGATGTGCATCTTCTAATATCATGGGATATTGTGTTGTGATTGAATGTTAGATTTATCCTTAGTTTTCTTGTCTATTGCGTCGATCGAAAGACTTGTCAGGTACCCAAGACTCTGAGAATACAAGCAATGAGATGAGATGAGTGGTGATCGACTACTACATATGAAACCCAGTAACAGCAAGGGGATTACTGTAGGGGTTCGTAGCATGGAAAACAAAAAATTTCTATCGCATACAAACAAACAAGCCAACATCTATCTACTAGATTGTAGCAACGAGTCGATGGAATAACTTACCCTCGAAGATTCCAAAGTGTTTAACGAGAGCGGATTCTCGTGGGTGATGTAGTCGTACTCTTTCCGATCTCATGATCGTGTGGACGATCCTTCCGGCGCTGCCGCAGCGCTCGCAATCGGTCACACGTTGTACTCGACGAAGACCTTCCTCTCCTTGTTCCAGCAGGCGGAGGTTGTAGCACTCTCGCGATTCCGCAAAGACAACGACGTGGTACCGGAAGTAGAGGGAGATCCCAGGCTTCGCCTAAGCCGAGCGAGTATGGTGGATTATGAGAGAGGATATTAGTGGTCTAGAGATTAGACACACCAATTAGAAGGCTCTAAACCGCAGGCTAAAGCAATCAAGCTCTAAACCAAACGGCTCTAAACCTGAGATTAGAGGTGGAAACTTGTGTGTCTCAAGGAGGAGCCCCGCCTCCTTTTATGGGTGGAGGGGATAGGCGCGCCAGGGGAGGGAGGGAGTCCCTCCCCAACTCGGCCTAGGGCTGGGCGCCGGCCTGGAGGAGTGGGACTCCTCCTCCAAGTTGGTTCCAACTCCTCTTGCTTGTTTCCCACAGTTTCCTGTTTCCCACAGTTTCTGTTTTCCAGTTCTGTTTAGCCGTTGACTTTCAAACTGGCAATTTGACTTTCATGTTTTTGGAACAGCAAGAACACTTAGTACATGATGCAATCATTCAATGACACATTCATGTACCCTCCCCTCCCGGAGTGCCGGACAATCCGGAACCTTCTAGAACATTCCCGATGAAAACACCGGAATCATTCCCGAACTCCGAAACGGGACTTTCCTTATATGAATCTTATTCTCCGGACCATTCCGGATCACCTCGTGATATCCCGGATCCCATCTGAGACTCCGAACAACATTCGGTCTCTTTCATAATACCATAACTACTCAAAACAACGTCGAATCCTTATGTGTCTCCCACGGTTCGTGAATTATGCGGACATGATCGAGACACTTCTCAACAATAACCAATAGAGGAATCTGGAAATTCATATGGCTCCCACATATTTCTACGATTACTTTGCGATCGAATGAACCACTTACATACGATACCAATTTCCCTTTGTCTCACGATAGTTTACTTATCCGAGGTTATGATCGTCGGTATCTCGCATACCTAGTTCAACCTCGTTCAGATAAGTACTCTTTCTCGTTCCCGTGATATGTGATCCCTTTGTGACCAAGTCACATGCTTGCAAGCCAATTGGATGACATTCCACCGAGAGGGCCCAGAGTATATCTATCCGTCATGTGGATGGACAAATCCCACTCTTGATCCATGTGTTTCAACCAATACTTTCCGAACACTTAATGCCACCTTTATAGCCACCCAGTTACGGTGTGGTGTTTGATGTCATCAAAGCATCCATCCGGTAAAGGTGATATGCATGATCTCATGGTCGAAGGAATTAGGTTACTATGTATCAGAAAAGCATATAGTAATTGAACTATTGAAATGACTTGATCTTTATGCTACGCTTATCAATAGGAGTATGTCCACCATATCATTCTCCTAACGATATGATCTTGTTGTTGATAACATCTCAATGTTCATGATATGGAAACCACAATCATTTAATCAACCAACAAGCTAGTGAAGTATAGAGGCTATACTAGGGACTTCAAATTAAGTTTACAAATCACACAAGTATTAATGTTTCCTTGTTAATACTATTATAGCATGAATATAAACATTTATCATAAACACAAAGATATAATAATAACTACATTTATTATTGCCTCTAGGGCATATCTCCAACAGTCTCCCACTTGCACTAGAGTCATCTAATCTAGATTACATGGTAATATACAACACCCATGGCAGTTTGGTGTTGGTCATGTTTTGCCCTCGGAGAGGTTTAGTCAACGGATCCGCCACATTCGGATCTGTGTGTACTTTGCAAATCTTTATATCCCCATCCTGGATATGTTCTCGAATAGCGTGAAAACGCAGCTTGATATGCTTCAGCTTGTGTGACCTTGGTTCTTGCGCATTGGCTATGGCGCCCATGTTATCACAAGAGATAGACATTGGGTCCAGCGACTTGGAACCACACCCAGCTGTAATGAACTCTTTCATCCATGTCGCTTGTGAAGCCTCCGAAGCCCATGTATTCCGATTCAGTTGAAGATCTCGCCACAACGCTTTGCTTTGCACTCCTCCAGCAATCGCTGCACCATTCAAAATAAATACGTATCCAGTTGTGATTTAGAATCATCCGGATCGGTGTTTCAACTAGCATCGGTGTAACCATTAACAACGAGCTGTTCATCACCTCCATAAGAAAGAACCATATCCTTAGTTCTTCTCAAGTACTTAAGGATGTTTTTGATCAGATAATGATCCACTCGGATCACTTTGATATCTGCTAGTTAAACTAACAAGATATGCAATGTCGGGTCTAGTACATAGCATGGCATACATTAGAGATCCTATGGCTGAGGCATAGGAGTCTTACTCATCCTTTCTCTATCTTACCGATGTTGGACTTTGAGTTTTACTCAAGGTCGATTGGGCAACATGGGCAAGAACCCTTTCTTGCTTTCTTCCATTCCAAACTTCTTTAGAACTTTGTCCAAATATGTACTGTGACAATGATATTTGGCGTTTCGATCTATCTCTATAAATCTTTATGCCTAATATGTAAGCTGCTTCGCCAAGATCCTTCATTGAAAAACTATTATTCAAATATTCCTTGACACTATTAAGAAGGTCTACATCATTCCCAATAAACAATATGTCATCCACATATAGTATTAAGAATGCTACAGAGCTCCCACTCACTTTCTTGTAAATACAAGCTTCTCCATAAGTTTGTATAAAACCAAAACTTTTGATTACCTTATCAAAACGTTGATTCCAACTTCGGGATGCTTGCTTCAATCCATAGATGGACCGTTGAAGTTTGCATACCTTGTTAGCATCTTTAGGATCGACAAAACCTTTGGGTTGCATCATATACAACTCTTCATCAATATCTCCATTGAGGAATGTTGTTTTGACATCCATCTGCCATATCTTATAATCATAATATGCAGCGATTGCTAACATAATCCTCACAGACTTTAGCTTCGCTACTGGTGAGAAAGTCTCATCGTAGTCAACTCCTTGAATTTGTCGAAACCCTTTTGCGACAAGTCGAGCTTTATAGACAGTAACATTACCATCAGCATCTGTTTTCTTCTTGAAAATCCATTTGTTCTCGACAGCCTTCCGGCCATCCGGTAAGTCCACCGAAGTCCATACTTGGTTTTCGTACATGGATCCAATCTCGGATTTCATGGCTTCTTGCCATTTATTGGAATCTGGGCTCATCATCGCTTCCTCATATGTCTCGGGGTCATCGGTGTTGTCCACCAACATGACACTCATAACGGAATCATACCAACCTGGAGTGGTACGAGTTCTCGTTGACCTCCGAGGCTCAGAGCAACTTCAAGTTTCATGATCATCATCATTAGCTTCCTCTCTAATTGGTGCAGGCACCACAGGAACTTCTTCCGTGCTGCGCTACTCGCAATTCGAGAGAAGGTTCGACAACCTCGTCGAGTTCTACTTTCCTTCAGTCACTTCTTTCGAGAGAAATTCCTTCTAGAAAGGATCCATTCTTAACGAAGATTTTGCCTTCGGATCTATGATAGAAGGTATACCCAATAGTTTCCTTCGGGTATCCTATGAAGACGCATTTTTCCGCTTTGGGTTCAAGCTTGTCCGGCTGTAACTTCTTTACATAGGCTTCGCATCCCCAAACTTTAAGGAACGACAATTTAGGTTTCTTCCCAAACCATAATTCAAACGGTGTCGTTTCAACGGATTTAGACGGTGCCCTATTTAAAGTGAATGCGGCTGTTTCTAATGCATAACCCCAAAATGATAGCGGTAAATCTGTAAGTGACATCATAGAACGAACCATATCTAAGAGAGTTCGATTACGACGTTCGGACACACCATTACGCTGTGGTGTTCCCGGCGGTGTCAATTGTGAAAGTATTCCGCACTTCTTTAAATGCTCGCCAAACTCGTAACTTAGATATTCACCTCCACGATCAGAACGTAGAAATTAATCTTCTTGTTACGTTGATTCTCTACCTCACTTTGAAACTCCTTAAACTTCTCGAAAGTTTCGGACTTATGTTTCATGAAATAGATATACCCATATCTACTCAAGTCATCTGTGAAGGTAAGAACATAACGATAACCACCGCGCGATGCTACACTCATTGGACCACACACATCGGTATGTATGATTTCCAATAAGTCCGTAGCTCGCTCCATCATACCAGAAAATGGAGTCTTAGTCATTTTTCCCATCAGACATGCTTCGCATCTTTCAAGTGATTCAAAATCAAGTGATTCAAGAAGTCCATCGGAATGGAGTTTCTTCATACGCTTCACTCCAATGTGACCAAGACGACAGTGCCACATATAGGTCGAATTATCGCTTGATTTCAAACGTTTAGCCTCAATATTGTTGATATGTGTATTTCCACTATCGAGATTCAATAATAATAGACCATCTATCAAAGGTGCATGTGCGTAAAACATATTACTCATATAAATCGAACAACCATTATTCTCTGACTTAAACAAGTAACCGTCTCGCAATAAACAAGATCCCGATATAATGTTCATGCTCAACGCAGGCACTAAATAACAATTATTTAAGTATAAAACTAATCCCGATGGTAGATGAAGAGGTAGCGTGCCGACCGCGATCACATCAACCTTTGATCCGTTTCCCACGCGCATCGTCACCTCGTTCTTCGCTAGCTTCGCTTATTCTGCAAGACCTTTTTCGAGTTACAAATATGAGCAACCGAACCAGTATCAAATACCCAGGCACTACTACGAGTACTAGTGAGATACACATCAATAACATGTATATCAGATATACCTTTCTTCTTGATGTTGCCGTTCTTCAGATCCGCCAAGTACTTTGGGCAATTCCTTCGAGGACCTTCTCCCTTGCAAGAAAAGCACTTTCAGGTGCTTTGGTCCAGCCTTGGTTTTCTTCGCGTGGTAACTTTCTTACCACCCTTCTTGAAGTGTCCCTTTGCTTAGACTTGCCTTTCTTGAGTTTGGTGGTCTTATTGACCATCAACACTTGGTGCTCTTTCTTGATCTCCACTTCTGAGACTTTAACATAGCAAACAGTTCGGCAACTCTTTGTTCATGTTACGCATGTTGTAGTTCATCACAAAGTTCTGTAACTTGGTGGCGTGATCGAGGACGCGTAAATCCCCAAAGCATTAGGAATCACTATACCCAAGCTTTGAAGTTTGTTTATGCCTGCACATCTTAAGCACATGCTCACCGAGGAGCTGCCCTCTTCCATCTTGCAATTAAAGAACTTTTCAGAAGCCTCATAGCTTTCAATTGCCGCATGAGTCTCAAAAATCAATTTGAGATCCTCGACAATATCATATGGGTCTGACTCTTCAAACCTTTTCTGAATCTCCGATTCTAAACCATACAAGATAGCACACTGAACTATGGAGTACTGATTCTTCCGAGCGAGGTAAACATTCTTTACTTCATCGGAAGCATCAGCTGCAGGTGGGTCACCCAGCGGTGCATCCAGCACATAGGTCAAATTACCAGCTGTGAGGACAATCCTCAAATTGCGGAACCAATCCGCGAAGTTGCTTCCATTGTTTTTCAACCTTTCTTTCTCTAGGAACGCATTAATTGATGGTAGGGGCTGCCATTGATCTACAACATATTTGCAATAGTTTAGACTAAGTTTATGACAAATTGAGTTCAAATTAATTAATGAAATTAAACTAGGTGAACTCCCACTCAAAACAACATCCCTCACATTGTTTTAGTGATCACACGAACCAAATCCACTACATCAACACCGATCATCACGAGAGTTGATATAGTTTCAATGGCGAACAATCATCATGTTCATCATATCTACTATACGATTCATGCTTTACCTTTCGGTAATCCGTGTTCCGAGACCATGTCTGTACATGCTAGGCTCACAAGATCAAACCTTAGTTTCGCATGAGCAAATCTGGCTTGCTCACGTTGTATACACTTGCGAATCTAACACACCCGATCATCACGTGGTGCTTCAAACAACAAGCTTTAGCAACGGTGCTAACTAAGGCGAACACTTTATGATTTGAAATTCATGTGCATGAGGGATCATCTTATAATGCTACCGTCTACTAAGCAATACAAGATGCATAAAGGATTAACATCACATGCAATTCATAATATGTGAGATGATATGGCCTTTCTTCTTTGTGCTTCCGATCTCCATCTTCAAACACGAACATGATCTCCATCATCACCGGCATTGCATCAAGGTCAATGACGCTTCACCATGGTTGTCGCCCACCGCTTCAACTATTACAACTACTTTGAATAGACACGCAGGTCTTAACATAAATTAAAGACAACCATATGGCTCCTGCCGGTTGCCAACTTACAATAAGGAACATTGCATACATCAAATATAATCACAATCATGGCCATATCACATCACTGCACACCCCTGCAAAACAAAGTTAGACGCTTCTACTTTCTTTGCATATTTTACGTGGTTTGGGGCTTTCAATAAGTGTCGTTCTAACTTACGAACAAGAACCACAACATTGATACTAGCATTGTTGATTACCCGTTGTAAGTTGGATCTTAACTATGCTAGGAGAAACAGGCACCCGCAAAGCCACTTATGCAATACAAGTTGCATCTCAAGTGTGGAGCAAGTCTCATGAACGATGTCATGTAAGGTTAGCCCGGGCCGCTTCATCCCAACATACCGCAAGATGCAAAGTACACAAAAAGCAATCGACAATAAAAGCATCAACGCCCACAATGACCATTGTGTTCTACTCGTGCAACAGATCTACATATAGACACGGCTCTGATACCACTGTAGGGGTTCGTAGCATGGAAAAAAAAATTCTATCGCATACAAACAAACAAGCCAAGATCTATCTACTAGATTGTAGCAACGAGTCGATGGAATAACTTACCCTCGAAGATTCCAAAGTGTTTAACGAGAGCGGATTCTCGTGGGTGATGTAGTCGTACCCCTTCCTGCGCTGCGTTCCGGCAGCGCTTCCGCAGTCGGTCACACGTTCGGTACTCGACGAAGACCTTCCTCTCCCTTGTTCCAGCAGGCAACGGAGGTTGTAGCACTCTCCTCGCGATTCCGGCAGCACAACGGCGTGGTACCGGAAGTAGAGGGGAGATCCCGCAGGGCTTCTCCTTAAGCCGGAGCGAGTATGGTGGATTATGAGAGAGGGCTATTAGTGGTCTAGAGATTAGACACACCAATTAGAAGGCTCTAAACCGCAGGCTAAAGCAATTAGAAGCTCTAAACCAAACGGCTCTAAACCTGAGATTAGAGGTGGAAACTTGTGTGTCTCAAGGAGGAGCCCTGCCCCTCCTTTTATGGGTGGAGGGCTAGGCGCCAGGAGGGAGGAGTCCTCCCCAACTCGCCTAGGGCTGGCGCCCCGGAGGAGTGGGACTCCTCCTCCAAGTTGGTTCCAACTCCTCTTGCTTGTTTCCCACAGCTTTCTGTTTCCCAGCTTCTGTTTTCCACGCTTCTGTTTTAGCCGTTTGACTTTCAAACCGCAATTTGACTTTCATGTTTTGGAACAGCAAGAACACTTAGTACATGATGCAATCATTCAATGACACACTCATGTACCTCCCGGAGTGCCGGACAATCCGAAACTTCTAGAACATTCTCGATGAAAACACCGGAATCATTCCCGAACTCCGAAACGGGACTTTCCTTATATGAATCTTATTCTCCGGACCATTCCGGATCACCTCGTGATATGCCGGATCCCATCCGAGACTCCGAACAACATTCGGTCTCTTTCTCATAATACCATAACTACTCAAAACAACGTCGAATCCTTAAGTGTGTCTCCCTACGGTTCGTGAATTATGCGGACATGATCGAGACACTTCTCCGAACAATAACCAATAGAGGAATCTGGAAATTCATATGGCTCCCACATATTTCTACGATTACTTTGCGATCGAATGAACCACTTACATACGATACCAATTTCCCTTTGTCTCACGATAGTTTACTTATCCGAGGTTATGATCGTCGGTATCTCTGCATACCTAGTTAAACCTCGTTACAGATAAGTACTCTTTTCTCGTTCCCGTGATATGTGATCCCTTTGTGACCAAGTCACATGCTTGCAAGCCAATTGGATGACATTCCACCGAGAGGGCCCAGAGTATATCTATCCGTCATGTGGATGGACAAATCCCACTCTTGATCCATGTGTTTCAACCAATACTTTCCGAACACTTAATGACACCTTTATAGCCACCCAGTTACGGTGTGGTGTTTGATGTCATCAAAGCATCCATCCGGTAAAGGTGATATGCATGATCTCATGGTCGAAGGAATTAGGTTACTATGTATCAGAAAAGCATATAGCAATTGAACTATTGAAATGACTTGATCTTTATGCTACGCTTATCAATAGGAGTATGTCCACCATATCATTCTCCTAACGATATGATCTTGTTGTTGATAACATCTCAATGTTCATGATATGGAAACCACAATCATTTAATCAACCAACAAGCTAGTGAAGTATAGAGGCTATACTAGGGACTTCAAATTAAGTTTACAAATCACACAAGTATTAATGTTTCCTTGGTAATACTATTATAGCATGAATATAAACATTTATAATAAACACAAAGATATAATAATAACTACATTTATTATTGCCTCTAGGGCATATCTCCAACAATTACGATAGTTGTTTTAGAAATCCATTTGGGACTAATGGGTAATGTCATTAATCATAAAGGTTTGGTTTTTTTACTTAACAATTGTGTAACCCTGTGCAACGGTGGTGTAGTGGTTGGACAAAAGTATATGATAGATGTGGCTAGCAAATACTATAGTAGCTACGGGCATGTCACCCACATTCTTTATCATTATTTAATCACAAGCCATTGATACGTCATAAATGTATCTATAAATTTTTATGCTTCATGCTTGTTTTGTATCAACTTTGTTATGTTTTGTCTATACTTTGAGGTATTTTTATATATTTTTCGGAACTAACCTATTAACAAGATGTCGCAGTGTCAGTTGCCTATTTTCAGCTGTTTTTAGTTTTAGAAAAGCTAGTAAGGAAATATTCTCGAAATTGGACGGGCAAAAGCCAAAGTCAATATTTTACCAGAAGGAACACGGAGTCCGGAGGGAAAACGAAGTGGGGCCACGAGGCGGCCACACCTGGTGGCGGTGCGGCCAGGGGGACGCGCCAGCCCTAGGTGTGGCCCCCTCGGGCGCCCACCGACCTTGCCCCTTCGCCTATAAAGTCTCCCGAGGCAAAAAAAACCCTAAGCACACGATCAGATCTCCACGAAACAGTCTGTAGCCGCCGCCATCTCCATTCCTAGATCGGGGGGATCTGAAGTTCTTCCCGACACCCTGCCAGGAGGGAGAGATCATCCCGGAGGCCTTCTTCATCACCATGCCAGCCTTCGGAGTGATGCGTGAGTATTTCACCCTTGGACCATGAGTCCATAGCAGTAGCTAAATGGTTGTTTCTCCTCCTTTGTGCTATCATGTTTAGATCTTGTGAGCTCTGTTCATGATCAAGATCATCTATTTGTAATCATACATGTTGTGTTTGCGGGGATCCGATGGATATTGAGATGCTATGTCAGATTAATTATTGATTCTATCATGTCTTTGTTATTTGTGATCTTGCATAGATGCTTTGGCCAAGTAGATTCTTGCAACTCCAAGAGGGAGTATTTATGTTCGATAGTAGGTTCATGCCTCTAGTAATCTGGGGAAGTGACATAAATCTTTAAGGTTGTAGATGTGATGTTGCTACTCGGGAGAAAATAACAAACCTTTGCCCAAGGGCAATTGTTTTTTTTAGTTTACACACTTTGCTTGCTGCAATTATCTGTTGCTTTATAAAGTTTGACTTTGACTAAACTCAGAATGTAGGGTATTTTAGGACAGAGGGGGTACTAGTTTATTAATACGTGACCCACTTCACATACTCACAAGGTGCTTAGGAGCACGTGCTGTAGCCGGCTATTAGTTAAGAGCCTGCTTCCCTTCTCTCTCGTCTTCACACTCATCCAACTAAGTAAAAGAATAACTATTTTAATTTTTATAGTCAGCTGATTAGGACTTATTGCATTTGTTCTAAATCGTTCTTTATATAGCAGGACTTTATTTTTCTAATTTCTTTTTGTTGTGTGCATTTGTAAGACCACTAGTAACATACGATCATTATAGATTCTAGATGTAATTAGTACTATCTCTTAATATTAATATATACTTTTTCAAAAAGAAATGCATACAACCTTGTCCACTCTTTAGCAGCCGCCTGGCAGGAGGACCATCATGCATAAAGTGGTCAGCCGAGAAAACGGTGGTCGTCGATCTGCAGAGGCCAAGTGCAGTGTCCCAGTCCCATGCATGCATCCCACCTGAAATCATAGCCTACGATCGAGCTCCCGGAGCAAAAGGGTCTCTCTCTCTCTCCTAACTTTGTTGACAGCCGGACGAAGAAAGACCGATCGACGACGACGACGACAGAGCCGCCCCAGGTCGTTGAGGAGTAGGTGATCGAGGTTGAGATGAGACGCGCGGTTTCCATGCATGCATGACACCATGCATGTGTCCAGTACTCAGAGGCCACCTAGCTACCTCGACATCAGTCAGCCCCATGTCGGTCGGATAACATCAGCTCCTCGTTGTGGTCGGACCTAGCTAGAACCTGGTTGCGATCTGTAGAGCGACAGCGCCCACACGGTCATGCATGTTGACTACACTAAACTGTGATCACAGACGCACTGCCGCAGCCTTGGATCCATGAGACCTGGCGGACCACGGCGTCTAATTGCAAGCGGGAGGGTTTCTGTTTTTTATGTTGTTTTTATCAGTCTCTTTCGATGTACCGTTGACATTTTTGCGATGGTTATTACTCTGGTGCACCAATTCGTTGGTGTCTTAGTTTGACCACTTCTTATATGTATATTTTGATAAATTTTGCCTAGCTCCGGTGATAGAGGACCGAGAACGGCAGTGTCGTGTATGTCATTAGGACAAGGGGGGGTCTCCTAACAACGAGTTTAGGATCTCGTCGCTATTGTGAGATCCGAATGGCGATAAGATCCTACTCCTGCTATAAATTACTATAACAACAATAGATCAAAGATTACAGGAATTATGAGTATGTGATGCCATTAGGCTCTCGTGATATGACTTATAAATACGCTAGAACCTAGAGTTGTACGAAGAGTTCTAGCCGGATTGATTGTAGACTCTTAGACTAATTACTAATACATAAGCTACATAAGCTATTGACTCGTCTTCCAAGGTACTGGCTTCCATTCTAGGAAGTGGTATGCTGCCTTTCATATCCCTTCGCTAGAACTCTGTATGACTATCAACAACTAGGCAAACCGATTAGGCCCTTGTCCTAACCACCGTCTCTATATATGTGCCACCCAGGTTTGCCGGTTTTTGACCATGTTGTTGACATACCCATTTACTATATTCCTAATAATAGTACCCGGAGTACTCCAAGATCTTCGTATTCTCTCCAGCATGGCTGGTGCTGGCCGTTTGGGGGTTCCGTCCGTAATTATTTTTAAGTGGGGGAGTCGGTTCCAGCCGCGTCCCAAGTATCACCCCCAGCCTACAACACAACGGCGATATATTTGAAAAGTTGTTTCCGCAGCTAAAAACATGTTGTTCGTCGCAAGTTCATAGTCTCGACGATCAAAAAATAGTTGCATGTAGGTGATCGCAATATTACCATACCGCGAAAATCAAATTGCAGGATCTTCTTTCGATGGGGTACAAGGCGCCTCCGGTGTTGTCGTTGTTGCCATAGGGGTGGAGCTCGACGGTGTTGTTGGAGTCGCAATGGTGCCCGCATCTCTTGCAAGATAAGATCGCATTACTTCTTTTACCACGCCTTCACCTCCTCATCCATTGTCACCATGTCGGCGCCCAAGTCCTCCTTCCTCTTCTTGTCCGCCACATTTGTAGGGGTTCGTAGCATGGAAAACAAAAAATTTCTACCGCATGCACACAAACAAGCCAAGATCTATCTACTAGATTGTAGCAACGAGTCGACAGAAGAACTTACCCTCGAAGATTCCAAAGCGGTTAACGAGAGCAGATTCTCGTGGGTGATGTGGTCGTACACTTGCCGATCTCAAGATCGCGTAGACGATCCTTCCGGCGCTGCGTTTCGGCAGCGCTTCTGCAGTCGATCACACGTTCGGTACTCGATGAAGACCTTCCTATCCCTTGTTCCAGCAGGCAGCGGAGGTTGTAGCACTCTCCTCGTGATTCCGGCAGCACGACGGCGTGGTGTCGGAAGTAGAGGGAAGATCCCACAGGGATTCGCCTAAGCCGGAGCGAGTATGGTGGAGTAAGAGAGGGCCTTGGCGATCTACGGATTAGAGGCACCAAGGGGGTGGGGGTGTAGCCGGCGGCTAGGGCTTGGGGAAGCCCCAAGTCGGTGACTTGGAGGAGGCCCTGACGGCGGTGGCGACACTTGGAGGTGGTGGCGCCTAGGAGCTAGGGTTTGGGTGTGAGGGGTAGGGGTGCGTCCTACCCGTCCTTATATAGGTGGGGGAGGCAGTTTGGGAGGAGGGAGTCCTTCCCCAACTCCTCCTCCTTGGCCTGCGGGTGGAGGGAGTGGGACTCCTACCCTAGGTAGGTTTCCTACTCTCCCTCCACCAAACAATGTTCGGATTTGACTTTTCAAATTGGCATTTGACTTTCAAACTTGGATTTGATTTCTCTCTTCACATTGCCCAGCCAAGTGACCTAGTACATGATGCAACCATTACACATTGTCATGACACATCTATGTACCCTTCCCCTTCCGGAGTGCTGAACCTTCCAGACCAATCTAGAACATTCCCGGTGAAAACACCGAAAATTATTTCCGAACTCCGAAAAAGGAATTTCCTTATATGAATCTTATTCTCCGGACCATTCCGGATCTCCTCGTGATATCCCGGATCCCATCCGAGACTCCGAACAACATTTGGTCTCTTACTCATCATTCCATAACTACACAACAACATCGAATCCTTAAGTGTGTCTCCCTACGGTTCGTGAATTATGCGGACATGACCGAGACACTTCTCCGATCAATAACCAATAGAGGAATCTGGAAATTCATATGGCTCCCACATATTTCTATGATTACTTTGCGATCGAATGAACCACTTACATACGATACCAATTTCTCTTTGTCTCACGATAGTTTACTTATCCGAGGTTTTGATCGTCGGTATCTCTGCATACCTAGTTCAACCTCGTTACTAATAAGTACTCTTTTCTTGTTTCCGTGATATGTGATCCCTTGTGAGCTAGTCACATGCTTGCAAGCTAATTGGATGACATTCCACCGAGAGGGCCCAGAGTATATCTATCCGTCATATGGATGGACAAATCCCACTCTTGATCCATGTGCCTCAACCCATACTTTCCGAACACTCAATGCCACCTTTATAGCCACCCAATTACGGTGTGGTGTTTGATGTCATCAAAGCATCCTTCCGGTGATGGTGATTAACATGATCTCATGGTCGAAGGAATTAGGTTACTATGTATCAGAAAGCTTATAGAAAATGAACTATTGAAATGACTTCATCTTAATGCTACGCTTATCTATAGGAGTATGTCCATCATACCATTCTCCTAATGATATGATCTTGTTATTAATAACATCTCAATGTTCATGATCGAGAAACCACGATCATCTATTAATCAACAAGCTAGTATTATAAAGAGGCTTTACTAGGGACTCTAATTTAGTTTACAAATCACACAAGTATTAATGTTCCTGGTTAATACTATTATAGCATTAATGTAAACATTTATCATAAACACAAAGATATAATAATAACTACTTTCATTATTGCCTCTAGGGCATATCTCCAACAACATTGGTATTCAGGAGGCCAATCTTGATGTCTTGCTTCTCCAACATCACCTCCCACCTAGCATCGTACTTATCTTCCCTCAACACGACGTTCGTTGCGGTGTCGATGATGCACTTTTAGATTGAGGACTGCAAGCTCTGCGATCCCACATTGCCTTGATTTTTTTTTTGATGAAGGCGCCCTTCTGCGACCGGCGATTGCTACGCTTTTGGATCGTAGGAAGCATCCTGGTCCTTGGCAAGAGAGTTGTGATTGTCGGTCCACATCTCGGAATTTTTGGTCTGTGTGGAGACATGGATACACTAGAATTCATCGACGTTTTCCTAGCGACAAGCTTCAAACATTTGGACTATCTGCACAATGGACACAGCATTGGCGAAGGAAAATGGCGATGTAGAAAAAAAACGGAACAGAGAGACGATGAAGTGAGCATACTTGATCGACAAGATTGGTGCCGCTTCGGGGGTGACTTGTGATACCCTCTTCGATCACATGCCACTTGGTGCAAGCAAGTTGGATAGCGGCCCAAAGTTGCGATAGTGCTAACTTGTTGCGATCCATGTCAATCGTGTTTAATTCAGGATCCACAAGCTTGCGGTCATCGAACCCTGCAGTTACCCTTTCCCAATAGTGATCAGAATATTAATTTGTGCTAGTGATCATGTGGAGGCTCACGAGATTCCATGCTTCGGCAAGGCACTCGTCCCCTTTGGAATTCCACTTGATGCGAGCTTTGGAGATGGGCATCCCCGCCTTCCTCTTCCTTGTTCCTTTTGATGGCGCTGAATCCTCTTCAACCTCTGCTTTCGCATCCTCGCCCTCCTCTTGATCATCATAGTCGCCCTCCTCTTGATCATCATAGTCGCCCTCCTCTTGGTCATCATCCTTGTCCTTCCCTTGTGCAGCATGGGCTTCCTCTTGTGCAAAGAACCCAGGACTGGAAGAAGGGGTGACAGAGCCGAATTAGATGAGATCGTGCATGATGGAGTCACCTTGCATCATATTGCGGGCGTCCTGGCTTCCGCCACTAAAATGGTGCGATGAACCAGTTCCATGGGTCAGGGCAATTGGGAGAGGACCACGGCGCGGTGCCGACGAGAAAGCGTACAAGACATTGAGGTCAGCGTTGAAGATGGTGGGGCCATGAGGAGGGTTATGATCGGTCGCTCGTCCTTGTCTAGAAAGGATACATTGGGGTTGATGCCTCCAAGCGGGTCGTCGTCGTCTCAGGCGAGGGAAAGAACCTGAGAGAGGCACATACCATGGTCCTGGAACAACACCAAAGAGGATGGCAAGAGACTTATTGGGAACGAGACACGCTACCTTGGCTGACCCAAACACCGGGAAAGAACTGTCTGGCATGTGGCGGACGCACCGGCCTCTCCTTTGCCATCTTCACCGCCACCGCCTTCTTGGCCTTGGCCTTCACGTCCCTTTCCCTGCGGTCATATGTAATCGTCGCCCGATGCACGACTTCCTTTGCCCGCTCGGCTTTGGTCCACTTCGGCGGCTTCTTCTTTAGGGCCCTTGGCTTCCTTAGTTACTTCGCTGGCACATCACTACCTGAGAAGCGGGAACAATGAATTTCTTTGGCGGCATGGTGGATGGATCTGACACACGAAAATAGGGGGATTTGCGGCGGTGGACAGGCGGGATGGGGGTACGTGAGAAGAAAAGAAGGTAAACGAAAATGGAAACAGAAAAATTACTAAGGGGGAATAGTAATGTTGCCATTTTCAGACTTCAGTATGTATGACCGGAGAATGGTGATAACACTAGTCATTGTCGAGAGCTCAGCTTGTATGAACTGAGAATAGTGAGTGCACTAATATTTGAGATCCCTAACCTGACTATCCTAGGCGTTTGGTTTCAAAAAATTTAGTGACCCATCGAAATAAACAAAACCTCAGAAACACCGGAAGTTTGGATTATTTTTTTTGGAATTATTTAAGTTTTTTATATCAAATTTGACTTGAGTTTGAATTTTAGCTAAATATTGTCCCCAAAAATTTCTAGATAATTATATGTCAGTACCCAACCCATTAAACTTGGCATAATTTTGAAATTTTCGTCGGAATTTTGAACCCTAAAAACAATTTTAGGACGCTCTAATGAGCAAACGAGCACTCCTAAATATGGCGATCAGTTTCCAAGACGCCACGTCGCGCATGACGGCATGAACTAGTGACTACAACTTCAATTTGGAGGCCATCACCTTGTACGTTATATATATATCCGTTTGGTCTCTCCAAGGATGAGCAGGCCAGCACATACACTAGCCAATAAGTTGCCTGCCTGCCTGCCTGCCATGGATGGCTGGTTATTAAGCTTATGTTTCATAGTCCTGATAACTCCACTGGCCCTTTCGTTTCTGAATATTTCAGGGACCAAGAGCAAGCCACAGCCTCCCGGGCCATGGACTCTGCCGATCGTCGGCAGCCTCCACCATGTTGTCAGCGTCGTCCCACACCGCAAGATCACAGAGCTGTGCCGCCGGTATGGGCCAATCATGCTGCTCAAGCTTGGCGAGGTACCAACGGTGATCGTCTCCAGCGCGGAGGCGGTGGCGCAGGTGATGAAGACGAACGACCTCACGTTCGCGAGCCGGACGGGCACGCCGACGCAGAACATCGCCGGCTTAGGCGGCAGGGCATCATCTTCGCCCCCTACGGCGATCACTGGCGCCAGATGCGCAAGGTGTGCATCGTGGAGCTGCTCAGCGCCAAGCAGGTCAGGCGCATGCACGGCATCAGGCCAGAGGAGGTGGGCAGTCTCCTCCGTCACATCGCCAGCGCCGCCTCCACCGGAACCGCCGTTAACATCAGCGAGAAGATGTGGGAGCTCAGCAATGGCATCGTGGCGCGGGCGGTGTTCGGCGGCAAGTTCGCCGAGCAAAAGGAGTTCATCCGCGAGCTGGAGGTGGTGCTCACTCTGCTAGGCGGGTTCTGCCTCGTCGATCTCTTCCCGTCGTCGCGGCTGGCGCGGTGGCTCAGCTTCGGCGCACGCACCATGCAGAAAAGCTATGACCACATGCAGCGCATCATCGAAAATGTCATCGAGGGTCGTAAGGCCGCGCGAGCTGCCGGAGAAGGCGCCGGCAGCACCGATGACGAGGACCTGCTGGACGTGCTGCTCAGGCTGCAGAAGGAGGACTTCTCGATAACCACAGAGAATATATGCGCCGTCTTATTTGTGAGTACTTTTCATTATATGTATATAGCACTCACTTTTTAAGTAAGTAAAGCTTTTTCTTACTCTTTTGAAAAGCATGCATGCACAGAGAGCGTCAAATTTTAAGATTCAAAAAAAATACCAGGCTGTACATAATGATTTATAATACGTGGGTGCAAAAACATTATTATGTGAAAAAAGTAAAAAACTTTGTATTCCGGCCTAAGAAAAAAAAATTCAGATCTGAACTTGAATTGTGCAATTCTGGATGGGCCTCCGAATTTTTCCAAAAAAGGACTCCATGCAGCCCGTCCACGAGTGATTTTCGGGCATGCACACACGTTTTAGAGTGTAATACAAGTATGAGTCCCACCGCTGAGTCATGAGCAGAGCAGAGTTTAAATTTTCTGTAGCACCAGATTCCCTAAAAATGTGGAACTTATTTTGGGATTAATTTGATTACAATTTTGTCAAATTTGAGCCAATAATTTTATTATTTGGATTTCATTTTTTCTCATATTTTCAATAAAATATTTAGGTACTGACCATAGTGACATTGAAACTTCGGACCCATGGTTATAGTTGCTATATAGAAGAGGATGATTAACATGCAAAGAACCAAAACCTAGTTAGACCGACAAAATGGTCTGTACAATGTACGGTGAATAATTTCTAGCAAAAGATATTACTATGTATATAGATGTAATAATAATGAAATATCACATCAACAATATTGAATTAACTAGCATGTTATGTTGCAATAATTATTGAGCTAGACCAAAATAATATGTATGAAATAATAGATGTGCCATGACCAAGATGCAACTTCCATGTGCTCTAGAGGCTCACACTGTTTGTAGGTAAAGCATAATTATTATTACAAATCCATGTAGTCTATATATTATCAAAGAATAAATGCAACTCAAATAAAATCAAAATTTAAAATATAACTCATATGGAAATTAATATAGATGTAATTATTTATAAGGAACAACATGGAAAAATAGGTTACATCAATTTTCATGGAAGAATGGGTTGATCCACAAGTAGTCTAACAGTGAGAACTTTCTATCCCCAAGAGATTTGATATAAAAAAATTTATTTAAAATTATCAGGAGTATTTGAAATCAAGTACAAGATTATTCATAACAACGGAATTCTTTTAAAAATTAATGCAATAAGATAAATGATCTATTGGTTTTTAGGTAAATGTTTTTGGTTAGTAATTTTCTAATTTGTTAAATAAGAAGAAATTTAACAAAAACAAGTTAAATAAAATTTAGTTTTTAACTATAACAAACCGCTTTATTAGTAACCGCTTTATTACTAAATGCAATAAATCCATATTAACAAAATACTAGAATATTTGAAGAAACTTGCCCAACTAGGTTATTGACTTTAGTAGTCACAATAATCAACAAAATATTGGAATATTTGATGTTCTCGAGAATTTTCAAATTCACCAATATTTTTATTATCTAGGAAAAAACAAATAATTTAATAATACATTTTTAATAGACAGGAGTTATTAAAATACTATTTATTTATAAATAATGAACCAAGTTTATCCTATTGTTAAATATATGTTTAAATATATTTAAGTTAACCTTTCACAAATCAAATCAACCTAGCTTGGGCGTGGATATTCAGTTTGGGACATGGAACTATGATAAGAATGTTGAAAATAGGAATAGTAATATTTCGATGTGAACATAACAAACTAACACAATCAACTACCTTTTAAAACTGTTGACGAAATAAAACAATCCTTTAACATTGTAGTACCTCTTCTTGGTGAAAAATGAACTGATGATCCTCATGCTTCTCTTCTCATCCCTATTCCATCTCGCATGTCCTCCTCCTATCCACCTTAGTGCACCAAAGAGGGGTTATTAAAATTATTTGTGGCACTAGTTAGTAGTTGACTTAACATGATGTTATTTTTAAATGATAAATTTTTTATCTAATTTTTTAAGAAGTGATTCTAGCTCGTTTGGTAAGGGGAGTTGATGTACAATCCATCTACCTAGGTTAAAAGTCCTCATCGACACAGATTTTTGGTTCTTATTATTTTAGAAGAAAAAAATCATTGCAGGGGTTTCCTCTACCGTTCTTTAAAAAATTGTTATTTTTCTAGTAATTCATACAGACTAAAATCTAATTGTGCATATCGCATCAATTTATGTAGGATATATTTTCAGGAGGTACAGATACGACAGGAACCATTTTGGAGTGGGGTATGTCGGAGCTCGTCCGTCATCCTAAAGTCATGGCTAAGGCACAATTGGAGATCAGAGAGATGCTTGGTCCAGATCGAGTTGTCATTACTAATAGTGACCTTGCCAAACTCAACTACATGCGCATGGTGGTTAAAGAAGTTCTTCGGTTGCACCAACCCGCTCCCCTAATACCCCGCATGGCCAGAGAAGATTGTGAAATCATGGGTTATGACATGCCTAAAGGTACTACAATATTCATTAACGTCTTTGCGGCTTCCAGGGATCCAAATTGTTGGGAAAACCCTGAAGAGTTTGTGCCAGAGAGGTTCGAGAACAACAACGTGGATTACATTGGCACACATTATCAGTTCACCCCATTCGGGGCGGGGCGAAGGCAGTGTCCGGGGATGCTATTCGGCACGTCAACCCTAGAGATTGCACTGACAAACCTTCTCTACCACTTTGATTGGGTGCTTCCTGGTGGGGCGAGCATAGAGTCACTAGACATGTCTGAGAAATTCGGAATCACCGTGGGAAGAAAATCGGACCTACGGCTTATAGCCATCCCGCGTGGACATTTCAGCGGCACATAGATCATGGATACATCTATTCTTGTCTTCATATACTAGTGTGTCTATATAAAAACTGTGTGAAATCTATAAGAATAAGAGATAAGAGAATGTCGCATCCCTATGCTTCTGTACCAGAAATATTTTTCATGAATATAATAAGAAAATAGTATGTAATAACGCAGAGAGGAGTTCAAACGGCTGACATATATGCAGTGTCATGATATACTTTGTGTTTGTCTGCATGCGACGCGACAGCCTATCAATGGAAATTTTTTACGTATTTATTTTTAAATAAAAATAGAATATGTTGAGCCCACCAGCATGTTTTATCCAAGTGCTAAATGTGGTGCTTGTCCTTGCATGCCTACGCGGCGCGTCTCGCTCTCCGTGGCCTCTGCGACATGGCCGGACCGCCGCCCATCCGCCCTTATACCACACTGACCATCCATCGCCAATTCAGAGTTCGAACACACCACCACGTCCACGTACAAACAGATGGCTTCCTCAAGCAGCCGCATGCTGGCCGCGGCGGTGCTGGCGGCGCTGGTCGTGGTTGCGTGGTGCGGTCTCCCGCCGGTGTCGTTCACGGTGCAGACTGGGTCGGACGAGAAGAGGCTGGCGCTGCTGATCAAGTACGACGTGGAGGGGGACGCCATGGCGGTGGTGGAGCTCAAGGAGCCGGGCTCCAACGAGTGGCTCCCCCTCACCAAGGGCGCCGGCGACGTGTGGGAGATCAAGAGCGGCTACAAGCCGCTCAAGGGGCCCTTCAGCATCCGCGTCGTCTCCGTGAAAGGCATGCAGAACGTCTTCGACGACGTCCTGCCGGCGGACTTCGAGGTCGGCGCCAAGTACGCCCCACAAGAGTAGTGCCAGCATTTTGGTTCAGATTTTTGATTTTTTTTTTGTCGAATCGTAAGTAATTTGCCCAGTGTTTTATTAGCGATAAACCTACGTCCATCCGCAGCAACAACAAGTACGCAGTGCACCAATATTAGGTAGTTTAGAATTTGTAATGTGTCTCCTATCATATCTCTAGGAGAAGCTTCTTGCAATACGAGTCTTCTGTACTCTTATATACATACTTGATTATAAGGCTCAATACAACACCTAGTATGTTATGACGAACCTATTCGTTCTCATACTACCAGAGCAGCAGTATCCACATCAGAGAAGTCGATATCTCTATGATCTCCGCCGGGACCCGTAGCGGAGTTCGTCCAACGAACAAAATTGTCCTAGTGAGTTTTTCTTGATCTCTAGATCGCTTATCTCTTTCGGTCACCTGTCCGGTTCATCTTTTATGATTTGCCAGACATATTTTGGAATGCATTGCCCATCGCCAATCGTCTAAGCATAGTGATGCAAAAAAAAGAAATTGTCAAGACAAATTAATCATACATATATGATCTTAAATGTACTAATAGCATAACGGTAATTTATTTAAATAGAACTATATATAACTTACATAGATATAATATAGAGCTTTAATATCATCTAGAAGCCTCAAACAATGGCTCTCCTCGAATTAGGCTTTCTCCCAACTATATTAATATAGAAACCGTTTGAGACCGCTGCTGGGGCAGATAGCACAACTTCCAAAAGAAACAACAAAGAAAATGAAGAAGAAAAAAAGAAGAGAAAACAAAACCGACAGGAGTGGCTTGACGAAAACGAGAATGACCCACAACCGTTGCGCCCTCCGAAGAAGATCCACCACGCTCCTAGTGCCCCGAAGCATCGCGTACCAAGCAGCACCTTCAAGAAGGTAAGCGATGACAACGACACCGCTCCTTGGACTGGTCCTAGGGTTTCCCCCGGTACACTACGGGATGTGGGGAAGAGATACTCCCGACACCCTTTAGGAAGGACGACGACACCCGCAGGCGTCACGTCGGTGTCTGGACGACAAGAATTTCTCCCGATCTCCCCAAAAACCACACTCCCGGACACTTCGAATGGCTCCATCTAGCTCGCTGCCCACCTGCACACGCCACCACGGTCTTGAAGTCACCATCGTCGTCTCACCGTGACCCACGTTGCGAGGCTGGTAAGACCGAAAACAAGACACTTCGATGGGAATTGGCGATACAGTAGGACGCGGAAGGGAACTACCTCCATCGCCGGAGGGTGATAGCCGACTGGACGCAGCAGCAAGGGCAAACCCAACCCTCTATGTGAAGGGAATATGCCCTGAGAGGCAATAATAAAGTGTTTATTATGTGTATTCCAAGTATATGATAGATGTTTATTTTGCATGCTATAATTGTATTAATACGGAAACGTTAATACATGTGTGTTTAATAAACAAACAGAAAGTTCCTAGTTATGCCTCTCTTATAAGCTAGCTCGTTGATTAACAAGATGATCAAGGTTTCCTGATCATGGACATTGGATGTTGTTAATAACGGGATCACAACATTAGTGTAATGATGTGATGAACATTCATCCGAAGTATAGCATTACGATCAAAGTCATTGAGTTTATATTGCTATAACAACTTACGAAGTGATCCTAATCCTTAGACCATGAGATCATGTCAATCACTAACACCGGAAGAGTTTCTTGATAACATCAAACGTCACACCGTAACAGGGTGATTATAAAGATGGATTCAGAACTAATAAAGTGTTATGTTGAGGCTCATGGATCTAGAGTGGAATTTGTTCATCCCGATGACGGATAGATATACTCTGGGCCCTCTCGGTGATATCACATTGATTAGCTTGCAAGCAAGTGATTTGATCACTAGAATGTTATATCACAGGAACGAGAAAAGAGTGCATGTCGGTAACGAGATCAAACTAGGTATGGAGATACCGATGATCGAATCTCGGACATGTAATATATCGTGAAACAAAGGGATTAAGATACTAGCGTAAAAGGTTCCGACGATCACAAGAAAGTCATCGTTGAATGTGTGGAGTCGATGGGTCTCCAGATCCCGCTTCTGATTATTGATCCGAGAGGGGTCTCGATCATGTACGCATTATTCACGAACCGTAGGGTGACACACTTAAGAGACACCGACATCCAATTGGAGCAAATGTTTCATGCCGAAAGAATGAACAAGCGCAGGAATTTATTTCACTAGATACCGAAACAGGTTTTCGGGTGAAATTGCATAAAGTGGTTATGCATGTGAAATAGAATTCTAGCAAGGGGTTATTTGTGAATGTTTGTCATTAAAGTAATTGACAAAATTCTGAATAAAATAAAAGAGTTTTATTTAATGAGAGTTTGCATTAAATTTGGTGGAAATTTAATGGGAATTTTGAGTGGACTTTTGAGTGGAGGGAATTTAAAGGAGTTTTGGGAGTGGAGTGTCCACCCACATGAAGAGGGGAGGGCAAGGGGGCAGCCCCCATGCGCCGGCCACCCCCTTGGGGTTCCCCCCCTCCTCCTATAAAAGGAGCCCCCCTCCTCACTTGTCTCTCACACCTCCTCATGAAGGATCTCTCTCCCCCTCTAGAATTTATCCCCCATGGTCTCGGACTAGCGAGATACATGTTCCAGTGGATATTCGGGAAGAAAGAGTTGTGCTTTCGCTGCATCGCTGGAGCGAGGAGGCAGAGGTTGCTCGGTGCCTCGAACGTGTGTGCGAGCACGGATGCGCTGCTGATTTACGGCGCTAGGACTTCCTCTCGATCTTGAGATCGGCAAGAGATCGTCTACATCAACCACGAGTTGAACTCGTTAAGCTTTGTCGGTCTTCAAGGGTATGTTCTCTACGGATATACATCCGCCCGTTGTTTGTATCTAGTATATAGATCTTGGTATATAGTTCACATCGTAGGAAAATTTTTGTTTTCTATGCTGCGAACCTACAGTGGTATCAGAGCCGGATCTATGCGTAGATACTTTACACGGGTAGTACACATATGAGTATGTGGGCGATGATGATCATGTTGTTGCTCCTTTGTTGTGATTTTGGATATTGGTGGCATAGTGGGATGAAGCGTCCTGGACAAACTTTACATGTCCTCGCACATGAGACCTGTTCCACGCTTGACATGCAACTAGTTTGCATAAGTGGCTAGCGGGTGTCTGTCTCTCCTACTATAGTTAATATCTATTTTGCAAGCGAGTTGTCAACAATTTGATTATCCTCGTTGTGGTTCATGTTCTAGGTAAGAACGGTTCTATCTCGAAAGCCCTAACCCACGTAAAACTTGCAATGGATAAATTAGAGGCGTCTAGTTTAGATTGTTGCTGGGCTAGTGTTATGATATGGTAGTGTTGTAAGTAGAAGTATGAGATGATACTCTTACAACACACATAGCGTGTAAAATCCATAGACCTTGGATTTACACATATAGGTATGATAGTGATCATACCACGATGCACATGATAGAGATCATCTGCGGGAACCATATCATTTCACTAATAAACATATGATGTTTTGATTGCATCTTATATTGCTTGTTTAGCGCTTTGTTAGCATAATAAGATGATCCCTCATTTAAATATCAAGATAAGAATGTGTTCTTCCTTTAGTATGCACCGATTATGTTTTCGTCGCTCCAAGATATCACGTGATGATCGGGTGTTCTTGGATCCACGACCATATTTCGGGTGTAAAACAGTTACACACGCGAATACTAAGGTTCTAACTTGGCGAGCCTAGCATGTACAGACATGGCCTCGGAACACAGACCGAAAGGTTAAGAATGAGTCATATAGTTGATATGATGCCCATTTGATGCTCGCCTTTGAAGCTATACCGACTCACGTGATGATCGGACTTGGTGTAGTGGATTTGGTTCATGTAATCACCAAAAGGGCACGAGGGATGTCGCTTTTGAGTGGGAGTTCATTCGTAATATAGATTAGTTGAACTCAATCTATCATACATTTAGTCTAAACTTTACAAATTCTGTTGTAGATGGCACCACCTGCTTTTAATTTCAATGTGTTCATGGAGAAAGAGAAACTAGCAACGAACGGTAGCAACTTTACTGAATGGGCCATGAATTTGAGGATTCTCCTCTCTGCTGCACAAAAGCAATATGTGCTAGAAGCGCCGTTAGGCCCCCCACCTTTTGATGATGCCCCTGACGAGGAGAAGAATGTCTATCAGACTCATCAGGAGGACCACAACTTAGTTCATTGTGGCATATTGTATGGGCTAGAGCCGGAACTTCGAAAGCGTTTCGAAAACGGCAATGCATTTGATACAATGGGTGAGTTGAAAATGATTTTCGACACACATGCTACTGTAGAGAGCTATAATGCTTCAGAAAAGTTCTTTAGCTGCATGATGGAAGAGCACAACTCCGTTAGTGAGCATGTACTCAAGATGTCGGGTTACGCCGATAAGCTTGTGTCCTTGGGAATATCGATTCCCATTGACTTAGGCATCCATCGTGTTATGCAGTCTCTGCCACCTAGCTATAAGAGCTTCGTGATGAACTATAATATGCAAGGCATGAAGAAGTCTCTCCCCGAGATTCTGTCAATGCTTAAAACTGCAGAAGTGGAGATCAAAAAGGAACATCAAGTGTTGATGATCAATAGGAACACTTGTTTCAAGAAAGACAAGAAAGGAAAACGGAAGGGAAGTAAGGGCGGCAAGCCTGTTGCCGCGCCTGAAAAGAAACCCCGAGTTGGACCTAAGTCTGATTCCGAGTGCTACTATTGTAAAGGGACTGGCCACTGGAAGCGCAACTGCCCCAAGTATCCGCGCACAAGAAGGCAAGGCAAACAAAGGTATATATGATATACATGTTATTGATGTGTACTTGACTAGTGCTCGCAGTAGCACCTGGGTATTTGATACCGGTTCAGTTGCTAATATTTGTAACTCGAATCAGGGGCTGCGGAACAAGCGACCGCTAGCAAGGGGTGAGGTCAAGATGCGTGTCGGCAATGGATCAAACGTTGATGTGATCGCCGTCGGAACTCTGCCTCTCCACTTACCATAGGGATTAGTTATAAACTTGAATAAATGTTATCTGGTGCCTGCACTGAGCATGAACATTGTATCTGGATCGTGTTTGATGCGAAGTGGTTATTCATTTAAATCCGAGAACAATGGTTGTTCCATTTATATGAATGAAATCTTTTATGGTCATGCACCGATGATGAATGGTTTATTTCTATTAGATCTCGATGATAATGTTACACATATTCATAATGTTGATGCTAAAAGGATTAAACTTAATGATGATATATCCGCATATATGTGGCAATCGCCGTCTAGGTCATATTGGCGTTAAACGATGAAGAAGCTCCATTCGGATGGACTTTTGGAATCACTTGATTATGAATCATTTGATACATGTGAGCCATGCCTTATGGGCAAGATGACTAGAACGCCGCTTTTCGGTTCAATGGAACAGGCGATGATTTATTGGAAATCATACATTCGATGTATGTGGTCCAATGAGTGTGTCGGCGAGGTGGATATCGTTATTTTGTTACTTTCACGGATGATTTGAGTAGATACGGTTATATCTACTTGATGAAACACAAGTCTGAAACCTTTGAAAAGTTTAAGGAATTTCGAATGAAGTGGAAAATCATCGTAATAGAAAGATCAAATTTCTACGGTCCGACCGTGGAGGTGAGTATCTAAGTTACGAGTTTAGCACTCACATGAAAGAGTGTGGAATTGTTTCACAACTCACACTGCCGAACACCACAAATGAAATGGTGTGTCGAACGTCAGAATCGTACTTTATTAGATATGGTTCGATCTATGATGTCTCTGACGGACTTGCCGTTGTCATTTTGGGGTTATGCACTAGAAACTGTTGCATTCACTTTAAATCGGGCACCATCTAAATCCGTTGAAAATACACCGTATGAATTGTGGTTTGGAAACAAACCTAAGCTGTCATTTCTTAAAGTTTGGGGATGCGATGTTTATGTGAAGAAACTTCAACCGGATAAACTCGAACCCAAAGCGGAAAAATGCGTCTTCATAGGATACCCTAAAGAAACTATTGGGTATTCCTTCTATCACAGATCCGAGGGCAAGGTTTTTGTTGCCAAGAATGGATCCTTTCTAGAGAAAGAGTTTCTCGCGAAAGGTGTGAGTAGTCGGAAGGTAGAACTCGAAGAGGTTGTGGAACCTTCTCTTCAAAGTATGACGAGTAGCGCAGCGCCGGAAGTTGTTTCGGAGTTGGCTCCACCTGTTGAAGAGGGAACTAATGATAATGATCATGAAACTCCGAAAGAGAGTACTACCGAACCTCGCAGGTCAAACAGGACGCGTGCAGCTCCCGAGCTGTACGGAAATCATGTCATGAATTTCATGGTTGATGAAAATGATGACCCTGCGACGTATGAAGAAGCGATGATGAGCCCGGATTCCAACAAATGGTTAGAAGCCATGAAATCCGAGATGGAATCCATGTATGAAAATCAAGTTTGGAACTTGGTGGAATTACCTCACGACCGAAAGGCCGTGGAGAACAAATGGATTTTCAAAAGGAAAACTGATGCTGATGGTAATGTGACCATCTATAAAGCTCGACTTGTCGCAAATGGGTTTCGACAAATTCAAGGAGTTGACTACGATGAGACTTTCTCTCCCGTAGCGATGCTAAAGTCAGTTAGGATTATGTTATCAATTGCTGCATATTTCGATTATGAGATATGGCAGATGGATGTCAAAACCGCGTTTCTCAATGGTAATATTGAAGAAGAGTTGTATATGATACAACCAAAGGGTTTTGTCGATCCTAAGGATGCTAACAAGGTGTGCAAACTTCAGCGATCCATCTATGGATTGAAGCAAGCATCACGAAGTTGGAATCTCCGCTTTGATGAGGTGATCAAAGAGTTTGGATTTGTCCAAACTTATGGAGAAGCTTGTATTTACAAGAAAGTGAGTGGGAGCAATGTGGCATTCGATATTATATGTGGATGACATATTATTGATCGGAAATGATATAGAACTTTAAACAGTGTTAAAAGTTATCTAAACAAAGAAATTTTCAATGAAGGACCTAGGTGAAGCGTCATACATATTAGGCATAAAGATCTATAGAGATAGATCTAGGCGCCTAATAGGGCTATCGCAAAGTACATACCTTGATAAGATTTTAAAGAAGTTTAAAATGGACGGAAGTAAGAAGGGGTTCTTACCTATGTTGCAAGGCAAGACATTGAGTAAGACTCAAAGTCCGGCTTCGGCGGAAGAAAGAGAGATAATGGACAAAGTCCCCTATGCTTCAGCCATAGGCTCTATAATGTACGCCATGCTATGTACAAGACCGGATGTGGCACATGCTATTAGTTTGACTAGTAGGTACCAATCGGATCCAGGTTCGGAACACTGGATAGCGGTCAAGAATATCCTTAAGTACTTACGAAGAACTAAGGATATGTTTCTTGTATACGGAGGTGAAGAAGAGCTCGTCGCTAAGTGTTATGTCGACGCTAGCTTTGACACCGATCCGGATGACTCTAAGTCTCAATCCGGATACGTTTCTCATGAATGGCGGAGCGGTTAGTTGGAGGAGCTCCAAACAACCTGTGGTAGCGGGATCAACAACGGAGGCCGAATATGTTGCTGCTTCAGAAGCGGCTCAGGAAGCAGTTTGGATGAAGGAGTTCATATCCGAACTAGGAGTTGTGGCAAACGCGTTGGACCCAATGGTGATCTATTGTGACAACAATGGTGCCATTGCCAATGCCAAAGAGCCAAGGTCTCACAAGCATTCCAAGCATATTAAGCGCCGGTTTCACTCCATCCGCGAGCATGTCAAGGATGGAGATATAAAGATTTGTAAAGTACATACGGATCTCAATGTAGCAGATCCGTTGACTAAAACTCTCCTTAGAGAAAAACATGATCAACACCAGAACTCAATGGGTGTTAGATTTATCACTATGTAACTAGATTATTGTCTCTAGTGCAAGTGGGAGATCAAGGAATATGCCTTGAGAGGCAATAATAAAGTGTTTATTATGTGTATTCCAAGTATATGATAGATGTTTATTTTGCATGCTATAATTGTATTAATACGGAAACGTTAATACATGTGTGTTTAATAAACAAACAGAAAGTTCCTAGTTATGCCTCTCTCATAAACTAGCTCGTTGATTAACAAGATGATCAAGGTTTCCTGATCATGGACATTGGATGTTGCTAATAACGGGATCACAACATTAGTGTAATGATGTGATGAACATTCTGAAGGGAATATGCCCGAGAGGCAATAATAAAGTGGTTATTATCGTATTCCTTGTTTATGATAAATGTTTATTTTGCATGCTATAATTGTATTAATACGGAAACGTTAATACATGTGTGTTTAATAAACAAATAGAAAGTTCCTAGTTATGCCTCTCTTATAAACTAGCTCGTTGATTAACAAGATGATCAAGGTTTCCTGATCATGGACATTGGATGTTGTTAATAACGGGATCACAACATTAGTGTAATGATGTGATGAACATTCATCCGAAGTATAGCATTACGATCATAGTCATTGAGTTTATATTTCTATAACAACTTACGAAGTGATCCTAATCCTTAGACCATGAGATCATGTCAATCACTAACACCGGAAGAGTTTCTTGATAACATCAAACGTCACACCGTATGTGGTGATTATAAAGATGGGTTCAGAACTAATAAAGTGTTATGTTGAGGCCCGTGGATCGAGAGTGGAATTTGTTCACCCCGATGACGGATAGATATGCTCTGGGCCCTCTCGGTGATATCACATTGGTTAGCTTGCAAGCAAGTGATTTGATCACTAGAATGTTATATCACGGGAACGAGAAAAGAGTGCATGTCGACGAGATCAAACTAGGTATGGAGATACCGATGATCGAATCTCGGACATGTAATATATCATGAAACAAAAGGATTAAGATACTAGCGTAAAGGTTCCACGATCACAAGAAAGTCATCGTTGAATGTGTGGGAGTCGATGGGTCTCCGATCCCGCTCGATTATTGATCCGAGAGGGTCTCGATCATGTCCGCATTATTCGCGAACCGTAGGGTGACACACTTAAGAGACACCGACATCCAATTGGAGCAAAAGTTTCATGCCGAAAAGAAAAGGAAAGCGAGGAATTTATTTCACTAGACACCAAACTGTTTGGTTGAAATTGCTGAAACTGGTTCTGCATGTGAAATGGAATACTAGCAAGGGTTTTATGTGAATGTTTGTTAATTAAAGTAATTAACAAAATTCTGAATAAATAAATAAAAGAGTTTTATTTAAATGAGAGCTTGCATTAAATTTGGTGGAAATTTAATGCATGTGAGTGGATTTTGAGTGGAGGCTTTTAATGGGAGTGGAGGCTTTTCATTTTGAGTGGGAGCTCCACCCATGAATGTGGAAGAGGTGGGGCAGCCCCATGGCTGGGCGCATGGCCCCTTGGGTGCCCCCTCTCCCTATAAAGGCCCCCCTCTCCTCCTCTCACACCACACCTCCTCGTGAAGGATCTCTCTCCCCCTCTAGAATTTATCCCCCATGGTCTCGGACTAGCGAGATACATGTTCCCGGTGGCTATTCGGCAAGAAAGAGTTGTGCTTCCGCTGCATCGCTGGAGCAAGGAGGCGGAGGTTGCTCGGTGCCTCGAACGTGTGTGCGAGCACGGATGCGCTGCTGTTTTGCGGCGCTAGGACTTCCTCTCGATCTTGAGATCGGCAAGAGATCGTCTACATCAACCACGAGTTTGGACTCGTTAAGCTTTGTCGGTCTTCAAGGGTATGTTCTCTACGGATATACATCCGCCCGTTGTTTGTATCTAGTAGATAGATCTTGGTACATAGTTGTTCCCATCGTAGGAAAATTTTTGTTTTCTATGCTGCGAACCCTTGAGTGGTATCGAGCCGGATCTATGCGTAGATACTTTACGGTAGTACACATATGAGTATGTGGGCGATGATGATCATGTTGTTGCTCCTTTCTTGTGATTTTGGATATTGGTGGCATAGTGGGATGAAGCGCCGGACAAACTTTACATGTCCTCGCACATGAGACCTGTTCCACGCTTGACATGCAACTAGTTTTGCATAAGTGGCTAGCGGGTGTCTGTCTCTCCTACTATAGTCAATATCTAATTTGCAACGAGTTGTCAACAATTTGGTTATCCTCGTTGTGGTTCATGTTCGTAGGTAAGAACGGTTCTATCTCGAAAGCCCTAAGCCACGTAAAATTTGCAATGGATAAATTAGAGGCGTCTAGTTTAGATTGTTGCTGGGCTAGTGTTATGATATGGTAGTGTTGTAAGTAGAAGTATAAGATGATACTCTTACAACACACATAACGTGTAATCTCCATAGACCTTGGACTTACACATAAAGGTATGATAGTGATCATACCACGATGCACATGATAGAGATCATCTGCGGGAACCATATAATCTCACTAATAAACATATGATGTTTGATTACATCTTATATTGCTTATTTAGCGCTTTGTTAAGCATAATAAGATGTTCCCTCATTTAAATATCAAGATAAGAATGTGTTCTTCCTTTAGTATGCACCGATTATGTTTTCGTCGCTCCAAGACATCACGTGATGATCGGGTGTTCTTGGATCCTCGACCATACTTCGGGTGTAAAACAGTTACACACGCAAAATACTAAGGTTCTAACTTGGCGAGCCTAGCATGTACAGACATGGCCTCGGAACACGGACCGAAAGGTTAAGAATGAGTCATATAGTAGATATGATGCCCATTTGATGCTCGCTTTGAAGCTACACCGACTCACGTGATGATCGGACTTGGTGTAGTGGATTTGGTTCATGTAATCACCAAAAAGGCACGAGGATGTCGTTTTGAGTGGGAGTTCATTTCTAATTTGGATTAGTAGAACTCAATTTATCATAAATTAAATCAAAGTGAATTTGCATAATTTGTTGTAGTCATTGGCATTCGTTCACCACCATACGCATAGTTGTAATTGAGATAATAGAACTATAGAATTCTGGATATATACTTTACGAACTGGTATCGTATTGTGTTGAGTGTCAATCTAAAGTTTAAAGTCCTATTGCAAACTTTCAGCAAAATTATATTTACTCCGTGAAATTTAATAATTGGTATTAAATCGAGAGTAACAATTCCAGTGTTAGTATCTTAAGTATCATGTTTGCCTCCATGATTCTTGATTTAAACATCAAGTTTATCTAGGAGCTGAAAGAATTGTTTCAGAAACCATCATGTGTGGCAGATATAACGATATCTGAAACAATGTTTTGGTTGCAATATGATAGAGTATAATATATGTTCTCATATTGGATGAGAATTTACGAAGGTTGGAGATGCTAGACATCCTAATCATCCAAAAGGGTTTTGGAAAGTAATGTTATACTCACGATTCGCCTTTATAAGCTAAAGTAGCTTGATCATGAAAGTCGTCATGATAAGGGTGAATAGAATATGTATGTAAAATGTTTACTACACTAAAAGATTACTAAAGAATGGATTTTGAAAGAATACCGATCATTTTGATGATGGTGATCTACTTCAAAGTGCAAGTCCAAAGGTATTATTATTTGAATATACACGCTTTGGACTATGTGTCATGTATATGGCGCCACTTTTGATGTTGATAGATTCTTTTAAAAGGAAAAGGAAATGCTGAAAGAGAATCTATAAAATATATTTGGCAGAAAAGAAAAGATTGGAAATATCCAATTTAGGTATATGGATGATATACATGTTATGGTTGTATTTTTTGCTTGTTAAACAATGTGGTTCTTGGGTATTGGATACCGAATTGGTTGGTATGAAATTTCATACGGAATGACGCAATTCATGAACCACAATGGCCTAAGTAACTAGCAAGAGAAAATGTGATGATGTTCATCGAAAACAAACAAACCGTTGTTTGTATTTCTCGTTGACATCAAAGCAAGACTTCAAGATTTGTTTTAATAATTGTTATTTGAATCAGGTATTATAAGAACAAAGGTTGTTCAAATAATTACCGTATTCCATATAAGATGGATGATTTACAAATCTAGTTGAAGAAATCACATCCATAAATCCTAATGCTAAAATGTTGCAAGACAAATGATTGAAAGATCACTTATGAAGTGACATCGCTGTTTAAATTATATTGGAAAGAAAACATGAAGAATCTCCATTTTCATGGATTTTTGGAGTCTTTGATTTGATCAAGTGACGCTTGTGAGACTTTCCACGTGATAATTAAAACTTCGTTCAAAGGCCAAAGAAGAACGAATGACTAAAATATTGGAATTTATACATATCGATGTATGTATTCCATTATGTGTAGTAAATGCGATGGGTTTCAACTTCATATGCTTTCTCCGAAAATTTGAGTGAATGTTCACTTAATGCGAGGGAAGTATGAAATATTTGAAAATGTTTCAAAGACTTTCAAGATGAAGTGCAAAATCATTTTAAACAAGAAAATAAATGGTTTATGATTTTATCATAAGGGATTTGTTTGAGTTACAAGTGTAACAAGAAAATAAATGAATTATGATTTTATCATAAAGGGATTTATTTGAGTTGCAAGTTTAGCAAAACACCTAGATTTACATCTCTCGAAACACCATAGGAGTATGGAGTGTTTGAGATTTGTAATGAAACCTTGTTTGACATGGTTGGATCAAAGGTGTTATTTATAAAACTGCCATTATGTTTTAAAAGATTAAAGCTTTAGATACTACCGCTTTTACACTAAAAAGAGCTCCATCTTGATCCGTTGAAATGACACCATATGAGTTATGGTTTGGGGTAAAACCCAAGTTGTCCTTTCTTAAATTTTGGTATGCTAAACATAAGTAAGATGTTTACAACCAAAGTCGGATGAACATGTCTTTGTAGGTTATTTCGAATAACAATTGGTTATTCCTCCATAACACCGAGGACAAAAGGGTTTGTCGCTTGAAATGTAAAGTTTCTTGAAGAAGGAATTTTTCATAAATGTTAAGTGGGAGGACAATAGAACTTTGATAAGGTTAACGAACCTTAGCTATATGAGCTGAGTTGCGCAGCGCCGGAAATCGTTCCGAAGGCTGCCATAATGCTCATAGCTTATGTGCCTCAAAGGTTGTGGTCACGGAGATCTAAGTTCTTATTGAACCAAGTCGGTCGGATAAACAATCAAATACTAAGATTTGAGAGTAAATCATCATTGTTTGACAATGATTAACCGACTATATGCAAAGAAGCGATGATGGGCCCTGGCTCCGTCAAATGGCTTGAAGCCATAAAATCCGTGATAGTTCCATATACGAGAAATCAAGTTTTGAACTTGGAAGACCCTCCGGAAAGGTGTAAAAACCTATCGGTCGTATTTGGATCTATAAAGAAACAGACATGGATGTTTCACATCTATGAAATAGTCGACATGTCGTAAAGTATTTTATAACAATGTTCAAGGAGTTGACTATGACAAGATTTGATCTTTCATAGCGATATTTAGTCTGGACGGATTAAAGTAGCAACCACTACATATAATCTGTTATATGGTAGATGAATAAACAAAACAAAGTTCTTCTAATAGAATGGTTACCTAGGAAGTGTACATGACACGGTCCAAAGGGTTTTGTTAAATTCAAAGGATGCTAAAAGGGCATGCAAACTTCAATGGTTGAAGTAAGCATCGCGGAGTTGGAATCTTCACCGTGATGAAAAGGAGTTTTCATCAGGAGATGATGAAGATGCTTGCATTTGCAAGAAATTAAGTGGGAGCGCTAAGACATATTTCTAATACATTATGTGGAGGACATCTTATTGATTGGAAATGATGTATATTTTATTGACAAAGGTTAAGAATTTCATTTTGATGAAAGACTTAGGCAAAACCCGAATATTTAGCGTGAATGTCTATAGTGGATAGACTGTAACGCTAATATGTTTATGCCAAACGTACATATATAAGATATTGAATGAGTTCAATATAGAAACGACAAGAAACAGTTCTTGTTGCATGGAAAGGAATTGTATCAAGATTCAAGTGTATCGACACTTGATAAGTGAAACAAGATTCAAGTGTTTTGACACTTGATGAGTGAAATCACAAGAATGTTTTGATCAATCATACCATGATATGTACACATCCAGATATGTCCTATGCTCTAAGTGTTATGAGCATATACCAGAATGAATCATAAAATGATCATTGGACTATAGTAAGGATATTCTTATGATCTTTTGGAAGAACTAAGAATATATTTGTATAGAGGTGACAAACAATTACAAATAGTTCATTGTAAAGCGTTACATTGATACTAGTTTTGTCACAAGATACAAATTAAGTTTATCTCAATTTAAACTATGGGTGGCACAATGTAATGGAAAGGAGATTCCATGATGGATTTGGAAGAGTTCCAAAATTAAGACATTGTGACGAATACTACAACAAAAGGCTAAGTATGACTGCTATAGTAGCGACAAAGGAGAATTTGTGTCAAGTAGTTTGTTATCAAACTAAGGTGTGGTTATAGCAGGCTAACACTAAAGATATATTGTATGACAATAGTATCGATGTGTTTTAACCCCAAGGAACTAAAGGTCTCACCAAAAGACCAAATTTATACAATGCCATCTCATTGGAGAATGAGTGATGCGTGGAGCATAAAGACATGCAAATACACACGGACTGGCGTCGGATCCGTAGATTATGTTAACCGCTTGCAATTGTGTATATGGAACACCGGAAAGCCATAGGTGTTCAATACGCAGAGTTTTCAAACTAGATTATTGTCTCTAGTGCAAGTGGGAGACTGAAGGGAATATGCCCGAGAGGCAATAATAAAGTGGTTATTATCGTATTCCTTGTTTATGATAAATGTTTATTTTGCATGCTATAATTCTATTAATACGGAAACGTTAATACATGTGTGTTTAATAAACAAATAGAAAGTTCCTAGTTATGCCTCTCTTATAAACTAGCTCGTTGATTAACAAGATGATCAAGGTTTCCTGATCATGGACATTGGATGTTGTTAATAACGGGATCACAACATTAGTGTAATGATGTGATGAACATTCATCCAAGTATAGCATTACGATCATAGTCATTGAGTTTATATTGCTATAACAACTTACGAAGTGATCCTAATCCTTAGACCATGAGATCATGTCAATCACTAACACGGAAGAGTTTCTTGATAACATCAAAGCGTCACACCATGTGAGGTTATTATAAATATGGGTTCAGAACTAATAAAGTGTTATGTTGAGGCCCATGGATCGAGAGTGGAATTTGTTCATCCCGATGACGGATAGATATACTCTGGGCCCTCTCGGTGATATCACATTGGTTAGCTTGCAAGCAAGTGATTTGATCACTAGAATGTTATATCACGGGAACGAGAAAAGAGTGCATGTCAGTAACGAGATCAAACTAGGTATGGAGATACCGATGATCGAATCTCGGACATGTAATATATCATGAAACAAAGGGATTAAGATACTAGCGTAAAGGTTCAAGCGATCACAAGAAAGTCATCGTTGAATGTGTGGGAGTCGTATGGGTCTCGGATCCGCTTGATTATTGATCGAGAGGGTCTCGATCATGTCCGCATTATTCGCGAACCGTAGGGTGACACACTTAAGAGACACCGACATCCAATTGGAGCAAAAGTTTCATGCGAAAAGAAAAGGAAAGCGCGAATTTATTTCACTAGACACCAAAGCTGTTTGGTTGAAATTGCAAACTGGTTCTGCATGTGAAATGGAATACTAGCAAGGGTTTTATGTGAATGTTTGTTAATTAAAGTAATTAACAAAATTCTGAATAAATAAATAAAGAGTTTTATTTAAATGAGAGCTTGCATTAAATTTGGTGGAAATTTAATGCATGTGAGTGATTTTTAGTGGAGGCTTTTAATGGGAGTGGAGGCTTTTCATTTTGAGTGGGAGCTCCACCCACATGAATGTGGAAGAGGTGGGGCAGCCCCATGGCTGGCGCATGGCCCCTTGGGTGCCCCTCTCCCCTATAAAGGCCCCCTCTCCTCCTCTCACACCACACCTCCTCGTGAAGGATCTCTCTCCCCTCTAGAATTTATCCCCATGGTCTCGGACTAGCGAGATACATGTTCCCGGTGGCTATTCGGCAAGAAAGAGTTGTGCTTCCGCTGCATCGCTGGGCGTGGAGGCGGAGGTTGCTCGGTGCCTCGAGCGTGTGTGCGAGCACGGATGCTTGCTGTTTTGCGGCGCTAGGACTTCCTCTCGATCTTGAGATCGGCAAGAGATCGTCTACATCAACCACGAGTTTGGACTCGTTAAGCTTTGTCGGTCTTCAAGGGTATGTTCTCTACGGATATACATCCGCCCGTTGTTTGTATCTAGTAGATAGATCTTGGTACATAGTTGTTCCCATCGTAGGAAATTTTTTGTTTTCTATGCTGCGAACCCTTCACATTCATCCGAAGTATAGCATTACGATCAAATTCATTGAGTTTATATTGCTATAACAACTTACGAAGTGATCCTAATCCTTAGACCATGAGATCATGTCAATCACTAACACCGGAAGAGTTTCTTGATAACATCAAACGTCACACCGTAACAGGGTGATTATAAAGATGGATTCAGAACTAATAAAGTGTTATGTTGAGTCTCATGGATCGAGAGTGTAATTTGTTCATCCCGATGACGGATAGATATACTCTGGGCCCTCTGGGTGATATCACATTGATTAGCTTGCAAGCAAGTGATTTGATCACTAGAATGTTATATCACAGGAACGAGAAAAGAGTGCATGTCGGTAACGAGATCAAACTAGGTATGGAGATACCGATGATCGAATCTCGGACATGTAATATATCGTGAAACAAAGGGATTAAGATACTAGCGTAAAAGGTTCCGACGATCACAAGAAAGTCATCGTTGAATGTGTGGAGTCGATATGGGTCTCGAATCCCGCTTGATTATTGATCCGAGAGGGGTCTCGATCATGTCCGCATTATTCACGAACCATAGGGTGACACACTTAAGAGACACCGACATCCAATTGGAGCAAATGTTTCATGCCGAAAGAATGAACAAGCGCAGGAATTTATTTCACTAGATACCGAAACAGGTTTTCGGGTGAAATTGCATAAAGTGGTTATGCATGTGAAATAGAATTCTAGAAAGGGGTTATTTGTGAATGTTTGTCATTAAAGTAATTGACAAAATTCTGAATAAAATAAAAGAGTTTTATTTAATGAGAGTTTGCATTAAATTTGGTGGAAATTTAATGGAAATTTTGAGTGGACTTTTGAGTGGAGGGAATTTAAAGGAGTTTTGTGAGTGGAGTGTCCACCCACATGAAGAGGGGAGGGCAAGGGGGCAGCCCCATGCGCCGGCCACCCCCTTGGGGTTCCCCCCTCCTCCTATAAAAGGAGCCCCCCTCCTCACTTGTCTCTCACACCTCCTTGCGAAGGATCTCTCTCCCCCTCTAGAATTTATCCCCCATGGTCTCGGACTAGCGAGATACATGTTCCCGGTGGCTATTCGGCAAGAAAGAGTTGTGCTTCCGCTGCATCGCTGGAGCGAGGAGGCGGAGGTTGCTCGGTGCCTCGAACGTGTGTGTGAGCACGGATGCGCTGCTGATTTGCGGCGCTAGGACTTCCTCTCGATCTTGAGATCGGCAAGAGATCGTCTACATCAACCACGAGTTGAACTCGTTAAGCTTTGTCGGTCTTCAAGGGTATGTTCTCTACGGATATATATTCGCCCGTTGTTTTGTATCTAGTATATAGATCTTGGTATATAGTTCACATCGTAGGAAATTTTTTGTTTTCTATGCTGCGAACCCTACACTATGGCCGAGCCAAGAACAGATGGACTCGTGAAGCACCGCCGCCACACTGTAGCAAGGGTGTCACCGTTGACGCCAACCCTAGCGCTAGTCCCTACTCTTTCGCTCCACCAGTGAATCCTCTACCACCGAGATCCCCGCCACTACCATGCTCACCTGGGCTTGCCGGCCATCATCGGTCTAAGGAAAACCACGATCTCACACTTGCGGGGCAATAACAATCACCGAACTGGGACCAACGACATGGATGAGGGGGTCCATGTGAACCAGCACAAGGACGACGAGCAACGCAATCCCGGCAATGCCCGGGCTGCTTACAAGTCGGATCCCACGGACAACCTCCAGATCTGGCCCAGGCCATCGTGTCATCTAGCCACAGCCGTGCACACCGCCGCCCCGCGCCTCAACACCACGACCACCCTGCATCATCGCTGCCAGAACGCCGCCGCGACAGGCCGCCGCTGCCAGGCCAAGCTCGTCCACCCACCACCACGCCGCTGTCCCGGGCCAGACGAGCCACCAGAGGCAGCCTCCTGTAGACCCTGCCACTCCCGGCCCTCGCCGCCCTCCCCGTGCAGCCAAGGAAGAAATAAACCGCCACCGTGCTGCCACCACCCAACTGAGTCGCCGCGGCAAGTAGCGGCTGCGCGCTGCGCCCCACGCCCCAGAACGGCGGCGCTGGTCCGTGCGCCCTACCGTGCGATGGGTGAGAGATCCCCGCCGCCGGCCAGGCTTCTCCTAGGCACGCCATCTAGCGGCGGCAAGGGGAGGGGGTCCAGGGCCGGTGGCGGCACTAGGGCCCCCGTCCGTTCTCGGGAGCGGGTCGGGGAGAAGGTTCGGGGAAAAACGCCCCCAAACAATGGCTCTTGCTCTAGATCTACCGATATCCCCCAAACACCCGGCGAGTCCCCCGATGTTCCCGAGTCCTCGTCCTCGTCCCAGCCTCCCTTCGATCTGGAGCATGCATGCATGGAGGTCAATCTCAGGCAGCCGCCAGCACACCCAACCGTGCTCTCGCAGCCTCCATCGTGTTGCGGTTACAGATAGATAGAATACGGCCCAACAAGAGTACATGAGGCGGCCCAACTTCCCAACACGGACGCGCAGTTCAGCTGGAAGCCTGATTCCATATGTTCCGCTAAAAAACAAGTTAGACGTGGTCGATACATACGCTGCTCGCTGCCTTAGAGCATTCCCACTCAATCGGCGATTCCAGACCGAAATCCGGACTAAATTTTAGTTAGACGAACCTCGATTTCGGTCTAGAAACGCCGAGTTTCTACTCGTGTTCCTATTCCGATCCCCGTTTGACTAAAATTTTAGACGAATTTAAACTACATTAAATAATAAACTAAAAACATTAAAAAAGGCCACCGCCTATGCCATCGCCGCTTCTACATGCTGAAGTTGCCGTAGAAGGAGGTGTAGCCCGGATCGGCCCTGCCATCGTCGTCGTCGCTCGACGGCTGTGGCGGGCGGGAGCTCCCCTAGCCGACGTCGCCGCACCTTCAGGGCTGGTAGGAGGGGCCATTCTCCTCATCATCGTCGAGGACGAAGAGCGGGGCGCCGTGATAGGCGAGCGTGCTCCCGGACCACGCCTGCTGGAGGCGCTGGAAGCGGAGGCGCTCCTGCTCCTCCCAATCCGCCTTGGACCAGGTAGGATATCCAGCGACGACGGCTCCACCGGCAGCTGCGGCGCCTAGTCACGGAGTGACTGCTCCATCGCCATCCTTATGGCGGTATTCGCGCCTCGGAGCGTGCGACAGCCGAAGCCGTTCAACGTCGCACCATCGTTGGGAAAGCGCTCGGCCATGGGGATGTGGAGAGGGAGAGCAGTGAGTTCACCGGAGTGTTTGGTTCGCCGGAGTTGGGGGCTGGGGTGCTATGAGAGAGTGCGAGGAGCTCCGGCGAGAGGTACGGCTTTTATAGGCCAAGATGGGCGCCGAGTGCGGGAGGGGTGTAGCAGCGAGAGAGGGAAAAGGGGAAACAGGGGGAAGTTATTGCCCACCGGTCCATCACGGGAGCCGAGGGGCGGTGGTGGCACGACACTACGGCGACACGTGGCCGACGCGACTGACAGTTATTGTCCAGCGGTCGCCGCGTGGTTCCGAGGATCCGTCGCTGATTCGGCGGGTCCACACGCCGCTTCCTTTTTTTCGCCGAGTTCGCTTCGTCCGACATTTTCAGAACGTTTTCGGCATCCTTGGAATGGCCTAGAAAGTCCGGACCAAAGTTGGTCCAAATCCGGACGAAAAGAGGTTCCTGGGAACGCGACTAGACCGAATTTTGGCGATCGGACCTAATTTCGGTGTCCGGATCGAAGCGTCTTGGAAATGCTAGTGAAGATGCTCTTACACCTAGGTAAATCTGTGGACTAGCTGGTTCCAACCCACCTAAGAAGACCCTGTTAATTTGGAACAAAGCATAGGAAAAACACAGGAATAGAAAATACACAGAAATTGGGATGACATACCTCTCAAATCCTATGAAATCTGAAAACATAGGAATTGAGAAGTGTTGCCGTTTGAAACGGAGGATATGAAAATACAGGAAAGTCGCCTACACCATGGCCACAAAGTCGCAAAGCCACGGATGCTCTAGACGTTGTCGTGGAAAGCGAGCGGCTCGCTCGTCTGATCTAAGATCAGATCGACTCGAGGGCATGGGGATATGCACGATTTGGAGAGGCCACCGAACATTTAGGCAAACACTTGGTGGGCACTACTGCCACCTCTGTGTGGTGCAGTGCTCACGAGGGCAGGAGAGATCGTTGGAGGGTGCACAGGAGGCACGGATAAACTAGATGGCACCACCCTGAACTTGAGAGAAAATGTCGATGGCATGCAGCAGGCCGGCTTGTTGAATTCCTTTAATTAAATTGAGGCCCTGTAGAAAATTCGAATTATTCAACAACTATACTGTATATATATGACGATAGTTTTTCAGCCCTGATTCAGAAACACGTGAAAGGGCACGCACGCAGCACAGAGGGACAGAGGTTGACTGCGTGTTTTCTGCTCTGCTTCCTCCCTTTATTCAGAGTCCCGGGGTCCCTTGAAAACTCGACATGATGATTCAGTTGGACCGTGCCATCCCAGGTTCTACGATCATGGGCCGTTAAATAGCGACTACCAAATGCAGCTACTAAATATCCAGTAAGTGATTCACCTGAGGTTCTATTTTAATCTAGCCGCTTTGACCTGTCTGTGTAACACTTTGACCACTGCCACGTCGGCAGTATGAACCCAATAGAAGTACTAGCTGAAAAGGCCCCTGGTTCCGGCGACGCGCGCTTTCCGGACCGTGCCATCCCAACTTCTCTTAGCAATACATACAATGTCAGACCACAACAACCTATTCATATGTGTGTGCTCATGAACCTATGGAATAACACCTAACATATATGCAATAAAAACCTTAATTAAATAATAAAAAAGAAAAAACAGCCCTTTGCCGTGTACCTGACGACGAGGGTACACGGAAAAACTTTCGCCGTCTCGAGCCGTCTGCTAGGGTTCAGGACGCCGCCTTACCATCCTCTGTCATTGCTGCCTCGTCCCTGTTGTGGGAGCACTGGTGGAAACAGGGCCTAGTCCCGGGTCGTAAGGGCCTCTAGTCGAGGTTTTAGAACCGGGACTAACAAAGCGCGCGGGACTAGAGGACCAACCAATAGTCTCGGCCCAATCACCAGCCGAGACTAATGGATGTCCACGTGGCCGCCGTGGCACGTTCCGGGTGCACCCCACTAGTCCTGGTTGGTGTTAGGGACCGGAACTAGTGATTCTCTATATCATGGCAGCATTTTGTGCCCTTTCTCTGCCGTGGCAGAGCATTCATTTTGTATTGTTTTATTTATTTCCTTTTTATTTTAACATAGTTTTTAAATATTTCTACGCCATCACATATCGTACATGTTCGTGCATCTATAAGATAACTTGTATTACGATATCGAGCATACATTTATATACAATTTTGATCATTACATGGAAATAATAATTACCGGGACAAGAGCCCGTCTATTCGATTACATGGAAATAATAATTACCGGGACAAGAGCCCGTCTATTCGATTACATGGAAATCAGTAGCGCCTATTCACACTAAATTCTCCGGCATCATCTACGATCTCTTTGAAAATAAATCCCGCCAACTCCTCCACCATTCCTAGTACGCGTTGCTCTGGTAGGAGTTGATCCCGCATTCTCTCGAACTATATAAGAAAAAGAAGATCAATATGAATATCAATCATGATAACAAAAAGTGACGGTAATAAAATGATGGTATGAATGTATTGCTTTCGTTGCCTCTATAATCTTTGTGCTCGGTGGTAAACATGCGATTAAACTCGCAAACGTAGAATCCACATAGATTCGACCCCTGTGGCTGTCTCACGCACTTTACAAGAATAAAATTCGATCAAAATAATAATCTAGCATCATTATTGTATTAAAACTAGATGTAAAGAGATGCACGGACATATCACGTGCTACTGACCGAGACCGCCTTAAACATCAGCTTCTGACTAAATACACCCGTAACCTCGCACTTGATCCGGATCCAAACCCTGTCCGGCAAAGAAAATGAATGATTGAGTTATTCATTACGTGATATATGAGGAAATCAACAAAATAGACTGATATAGCGCGAAACTTACTTCTGGAGCATGTCCTGCACGCTGTGGAAATCTTTCAGGTTTCTTTTTGATGGGTCCATAACAACAACTCTTCCCTTATCAAGTTGAATGTCTAGCAGAATCCAGTGGAAGCTGCAAACATTTATATATACATCAGTAACTCATCAATTACACTTAGCATCGACTAATCAAAAGTGAATGTGTACAACAGAGTAAGACCCTCACTTGAAATTGTAAGGAAACAGTATGTGGTCACTAAAATTTTGCTCCATTAGAAACCTTAGAATGTTTTCCTCCGTCTCCTCGGGGTTTGACGTTATCGTGTTTATATGCACTTTATGTAGGTCAATGAAACCAACATTATATATTCTTCTTTTTTTATATTTCAGGATCTTCATTCTGCATAATAATAGAGTATAAAAGGATATAATCAGGATAATTACATGTACTGAACTGAACAACTGAAAAACTAAACATGTAGACAATAAATTCAACAACTTACAGACAATAGTAGTTGATGATGGATTTATCCAGGGCGTCGAGATGGTATAACTGGAACAGTTCTAAAAAATCAATATGGTCCTCTTTCGGGTCTGAAGTAGTACTCATGTGGGACTTTGGCTATGAGCATTATTCTCCCCTGCTTTATGACCGTCGAGTACCATTGACGGAGATTCCGCATTTGTGTTGACAGTTCTTCCATCCTCTCTTTGCTGACCAAATCCTCACCTTCGACATATCTACGAGCTACAACAGCCTTGGGTAGATGGCCGTCTTGGGAGCCTAACTATTCAGCAATACTAACTTTTATACTAGCCGCCAACTCCGCAGCTGCTTCCATATCTAGTGGCTGGGGAACGTTTTTGGAAAACACCTTGAGGGGTGCGATTGTTTTTTTGCCCTGTTGTTAGAGAAGGGGAACATCTGATCTTTTATTGCTTGTTGTTTTGCTCCCGCTTGCACATGTACTTGCTGATTTTTTCCTGCTTGCACTTGATTTGCTTGATTTGCTTGATTTGCTCTTCGTCACTTCTTTCTGAAGTGTGCGTAGATAGTCATATGGCTTATGGTGCAAATTATATTGCGATTTTGTGTTCAGAAAATCAAGTGCATATGCCTTTTTCTTCTCGGTGTATACCAGAGTGGGCTCGGGTTTCTTCTCCACAAAATGTGTCGCAACTTCGGTCTTTGCTATCGCTGCATTTTTCGCGTCAGTAGGATCATAAGGTCTAATGAGAAGATTCTTATGAGGCACTGTTGGGAGGGGAAGCATTTTCCATTTTGAGCTCCTGCGTCGTTTAGTACTTACTGATAGAGCATGCCTCCGCTTATTGTCCTTAGCAGGCGGCGAAGACTGAAGGCGGCGAAGACTGCTGAACCTCCGGCGGAGATCAAGATGGACTCACGATGTGGTGGTCGTAGTAATCATGGGGTGGGCTTCTTGGAGGTGATGGAGGTGAAGGTGACCTGCGACGACTCGGAGGCGGTGTTGGCCTTGGGGCCGAGCCTGGAAACTTGATGTTGTTCGCATGTGACTCTTGTCCAGGCCGGTTTCTGTCCCATCGCTGAAATAAGAGGACATCAAGAGTAGATTTTGAAATAAGAGGACAAGTTAAAGTTGAACCCTTTTTTCAAAGAACAATTACAGAATGGCGGTGAATAGAAAAATACTTGGGGTGGTGAATAGGAAAAAGGTTAAATTAATCAAAGACATCGAAGTATTGATCCATTACTGAGCGGTTTTTGAATATGAACGTTTATCCTATTTTGGACGGTATTTTGAACGTTTATCTTATTTTTGGAGCACACCTTTATCTCGAAGAACTCGGGGGAATATCTATCCCAATGCCGAAATTTTTTACTGAAGAAGAATATTATCAGCGACAGAATGGTCTCTGCATGTGCCTGTATTCTGACCGGTCAATTAATTGGCTGTTTTATTTTTTTCTCCTATGTACTACGAGGATAGTGCTAAGTCTTGTCTTCTGCTAGAAATTATATACAGGTGGCGGCTGCTAGTAGTATAAGCCAATTAGTCATATCTCTTCCAGTTCCTCGATGTTTCGGTTTAGTCAGACTGCTCCTGCAGCCTGTTCTCCGGTAGATGGTTAATAATTTGCGAGCGGCCGGCGGCTATGAAACACCGGCTCCTAGCTAGAAGATTTTGATTAAAGCCTCATTGATTTCTTTTTCAAAGTGATGATCGATTCCAAGATGCTCGAGTGTATCCACTAAGGAAATTCTTGTCGCCATGCTGTTGCAAGTATTAAACAACATGCGGGCGTCTTCCTTGATCAGTTTATCGGCCCTGACTATCATCCATTGCTCTGACCACTGCTATCGGTTACATCGAATTAACCAAAAGGAAAACCAGCACATTGGATCATTAGATAACTAGAAAAGTTAGCATGAAAGCGCTAAAATTGTTAATACCACCAAAATTCAAATCATACACAGCCTTTGCACAACCAGCATGAAAGTTATGTACATAGGGTACATAAATTGTTTGTTATCATTCGTACAATAACCTGAAATAAATTATAACATTCAAATATAAGCTGACGTACAAATGTAGATTTTAATCTCTACGCACCTGCTGTTGTTGTGGCTCGTATTCAGTGAAGAAGTCACCCCACGGCGAGGGATCGTGGCAGGCGCCATGGCAGGAGTGTCAGGAATGGAGGGGGCCATGTAATCTTACGAGTGTCAAGCCTGTCTTTCTCGAGGAATAAGCGAGCTTGTGTTGGCTTTGTGATGGCGTGTGACAATTCATGCCCTCCAAGAGGCCCTTAAATAGAGGGATCATGAATGCCACGCTTAATTTATGTCTAGGAAGGCTGCTAGATGTTCCTTCCCGGTAATGGCTGCGAGTCAAACAGAAGGCAGACAATGAGAATATAATAGGCCATCGCAAACAGAGCAGCGAAACATGTGCAAGGCACCGTGTGCGATGAAATTAGTGCATGCACCTGTTCCCCATTACAAGCGTGACGAAATTTTGCTAGATTTGGTTAGAACGTCACATGCGAAACAAGGCAGACAGTCTAAAACCATTGAGTTAGTTTCTTCCGATCTAGGGTTGTCATACCATTGACGATAGATGTTGCTCCCACATCTATCTATCTATCTATCTATCTATCTATCTATCTACTAATTTACATTGAGGTAGGTTCGTTCCCACAGCTTTTCTGGTCGGTTTTACCCTTGGCCATATGAGGATATTACTAAGGGAGCCACCACCAAGTCAACCGTGTTCATCCTGACACCTCTGCTCCAACACACGGCTCCAAAACGAATGGTTCCATGAGGATACCTCCGTCCCTTTTTTCCTTTCAGCGAGCGAACGAGCTCGCGTGAACGGATGGGGACGCGTGGTCGGCGGCAAGGTCGAGTGTTCGTTCCTTGGTGAAAGCGGCCGCAAGAGGCCAACACACACCTGGAACTATGAAAAGAATGTACGCTGCTGCATCAACGTCGGGAGCAGCCACCTGCACGCCACGCGACGCCCGCCAATCTGCCATGACGAGATTCGTCTTGTGAAGCTCTGCCACCAAGAGACTCCGCCCGCCAATCTGCCATGACGAGATTGGGCTTCGCTGGATGTCACAAAGTAGAGGACCACAACCAAGGTGGCAGCACCTGGGGGAGTGGGTGGGATTGGACAGGGAGGCGAAGGAGTAGGTGGGATCGGACGCACAACAGCAACCAGGCACGAAGGCGGGTCGGTGGCGCTGGAGTAGGGAGAGCGGGAGGTGGGTGATGGAGGCGGGGGAGGGGAAGGATCTAGATGCGCGACAATCGCGGCGCGTGGTTCTGTTTTTTTTCTTGGGTGGTGAAGGAGGTGGCGCGACGAAGGACGAGCGAAACGCGACATGGGCAGGAAACGAAACCGTTCCTCTTTTTTAGGTAGTAGAGATAGAGATAGAGATACAAGTGGCGGCTGTTAGTAGTATAAGCCATTTAGTCATATCTCTTCCAGTTCCTCGATGTTTCGGTTTAGTCAGACCATGTGGCTGTTTTCCATAGTTCCTGCAGCCAGGTCTCCGGACGGTAGATGTGTGGTTAATAATTTGATTTGAGAGCGGCCGGCGGCTATGAAACACCGACGTGAGCACCGGCTCCTAGCTAGAAGATTTGGTCGTGGCGTGCGTAACCCATAGGAGCAGGAGCAGAGAGGCGGCGGCGGCTGTTCTTAGGTATATATACCTATGCATTTGGGTACATTACAAGCATCACTAGAGCCACGAGAGCTGATCTTCGATAGTCATAAGCTGCACTGCAGTAATGGAGGGTTGGATGACCTTATGTCTGATAGGCCTATGGACGGCATTAGCGATTTGGTTTTTCAAGCTCTCCGGCGCCGGCGGTGGTAATGGAAAGCCAAAGAAGCAGGTTCTGCGGCCTCCTGGGCCATGGCGACTCCCGATCATCGGCAGCCTCCACCACGTCGTCAGCGCTCTCCGCACCGTACCATCACGGAGCTGTGCCGCAAACACGGGCCCATGATGTACCTCCGTTCAGGCGAGGTGCCCACCGTGGTGGCCTGCAGCGCCGAGGCGGTGGAGGAGATGGTCAAGGCCAACGACGTGGCCTTCGCAAACCGGCGGACCACCGGGATGCAGGACATCGCCGGCAACGGCGGCAAGGGCATCATCTTCACCCCCTACGGCGACCACTGGCGCGACATGCGCAGGCTCTGCATCGTGGAGCTCCTCGGCGCCAAGCAGGTGAGGCGCATGGAGAGCATCAGGGCACAGGAGATGGGCACCTCCTCCGCTACATCACGGTCGCGGCCTCCAATGGCGCTGCCATCAACGTCAGCCAGAAGGTGGCGGCGCTCAGCAACGACCTCGTCACGCGGGCGGTGTTCGGCGGCAAGTTCAGCAAGCAGGAAGATTACCTCCGCGAGGCCGACACCATGATGGACCTCCTGGGAGGCTTCTCCTCGTCGACCTCTTCCCGTCGTCGCGCCTCGTGCGCTGGTTCAGCAACGAGGAGCGCCGCATTAAGAATTGCGTCGACGTCATGGTGGGAATCATCACCGACATCCTCGTCGACCGCAAGGCGGCGCGAGCTGCCGGTAAAGACGACGCCTCCAGCACCGACGACGACGAGGACCTGCTGGACGTGCTGCTCAGGCTGCAGGAGGAGGACTCGCTCACATCCCCATTAACAACAGAGATTATATCCACCTTCTTGTTCGTGAGTATTTTTTTTCCCCACTCTACTCTTGATCTTGCCATTTTATTTGACTCCTCATGCTATTAGTATGTCTCCATCGATCATTCCTATGGATAGAGACAATTAATAATGTTAGCATCCAAAGTGCTAGACAGAAACTTGCTTAATTCAGTCACCGTTTCAGGGTGTAACTTTTTTGCTTTGACTCACTCGCTATGAACCCGTCATCAAGAAGAAAGCAAATCGTTATATACACCATACATGAATAATATTTCTTTACAAAACTTCTTCTAGAGGGCTGGATGCTCTTATGTTTCAGAAAGTAAGTATGTTAGTGTGGGAAATGAGACAAAGAAATCTTGAAATGCTCGGATAACTGGAAAAAAACGCCACCAAAACCCAGGCATGGGACTATAAATTTGTATTTGTCAGTAATAAAGATCTAATATAGCCTATCCGCTTCCAGTTATAGTGCTTGATATATCATGTCAAATTTATTTAAGAAAGGCATAATTTTATTTTAACAACTTGTTTGTTTATTACTATATATATAGTATTACATTGTTTCATAGATAACACAACACCATCATTTTCAGGACATATTTGGAGCTGCCTCAGAAACTACTGGAACCGCTTTGGAGTGGGCTATGTCAGAACTCGTAACTCATCCTAAAGCTATGGCTAAGGCACAATCCGAGGTTCGAGAGGTACTAGGTCCAAACCGAGGTATCATTGCCAATAGCGACCTTGCACAACTCCCCTACTTGCGGTTGATCATCAAGGAGGTTCTCAGATTGCATCCACCTCCACTACTCCCTCGCAAGACTAGAGAGGACTGCAAAATTATGGGTTATGACATGCTGAAAGGAACCAATGTATACATTAATGTCTTTGGAATTTCCAGGGATCCTAAGTACTGGAACAATCCTGAAGATTTTAATCCGGATAGGTTTGAAAACAGCAACGTGGATTTTAACGGCACAAGCTTTGCATTCACTCCTTTTGGTGGTGGGCGAAGACGCTGCCCAGGGATAACATTCGCATCATCAATTCTGGAGATCACATTGGCAAACTTCCTCTATCACTATGATTGGATTCTCCCTAATGGGGCAAGCCCGGATTCTTTGGACATGGCTGAGAAATTCGGATTCACTGTACGAAAAAGGTCTGAACTAGAGCTTATAGCTATTCCCCATGAATACTCCAAAGCTATGCAGATATAGATACAACTTTCAGTATACGAGGATGAATACTCCAGAACTATGCAGATATAGATTCCTATGTTTATGCATACATCAGAATAAGAGAATTTCAGGAAAAAATTGTGGTATCACAATATTATTCATGTTAATGTCAGCCGATAGTATATATATTTTGTTGTTGTCACACATCAATGCAGCTTTAGCACTAGGTGATCCATTTGTGATGAACTCGTCCACATGCTATACTTAGTTATATATATGGTCATGTATCTATTTTGTAATGTTCTGAACAAATAAATGCCATTTACATCGTTTGTTAACTACTTGGCGTGTCTATGTAACTTCTATTATTTGTCTCCACTATTCCATATTGTCCATGGTCTAATGTCAGTTTCCAAGAAATTTGATATGTTTTGGATGAGAAGCAACATGTGCCTATTGATAGTCACAATCAATGCATCATATAGAAGAGACATCAATTCAATGATGTGGATATGTAAAATAATTTTACATTTTAACTATCTTATTAATGATGTTTGTTTATCTGCTTCTTTTCATCAAAGAGGACACTGAAAACCGACCAAAGAGATCAGCATTTACATATGTTGTATAGTAAAAACTTGTGCAAACTTGAATAAAACAGTCAACCAGACTTTGGTGTTTGGCGAGGACGGAGCCAAGGGTAACATTCACCTCATCCATTTTGGATATCACATTGGAAAACTTTCTTTATCACTTCGACATGATGCTTCCCGATGGGTCCATCTCAAAGTCTTTAGACATGGGTGAGAAATTTGGATTCACTATCCGGAATAGGTCTGAAATGCAGCTTTGAGCTATTCCACTTGAATGCTCTAAAGCTGTGCATATATAGATCAACATTTCAGTACAAGAGGATGCTAATCCATATTGGTGGTATTAGTACCTTTATGCATGCATAAGAATAATAATAAAGTATATATCCTTGTTATATAAGCATGAAAGAAGCTATCTAGCAAGTACTTTCGAAGCATTGCCAAAGAACTTATGGTGGAAGACTTCGGGGTAGAGCCGTGCAATTTTCTACAGTAGAAGATCTTTAATGCCACATGGCACAATCTACTTTCATTGATACTATATGGAGAATTTTCCTCCATGACTTTCATTATTGTGACATTAACATTAACATGTTTAGTTAATCTCCATTTTCTCATCTGATCTTGGCCCCTTTTTCTGTTTCTTGGATTTACAAGTGATTAAGAAATATATTTTGTAAACAATTACATAATGTATACTTGAAGATATGAGATTATGAAGTATTCATCCATTTTATATTAATCGAGAATGTCATAGTCTGGTTTTCAAAATCATCATTATGTTACGGTGAGCCAGAGAAACGTTTGGATCCAAGATATATATATATATATATATATATATATATATATATGTATATGTGTGTGTGTGTGTGTGTGTGTGTGTGTGTGTGTGTGTGTGTCCTTGGAGTGTACACTGTGAGACTACCTTTTGTATTATGAAAGAATGTGGGCACACTAAGTAAACAAGAGGTCTTGCTAACAAGAAAAAAATATAGCTTAGTGTGCTTACCGCAAAACAACAGGAAGAATCTGAAAGCAAAGAAGAGGAAATTGATGCTGGTGATAAGCCTAGGACTCCCACAACTAGAATAATTGTATAATATTTTTTTGTACTTCAATGGTCAATGCCGTCATTGCTTCCGCATGCATCTTCTCATCATTAGCCGCCGGAGTGGAACCAATCATCGTACATATATACATCTTCCCATGGGTTAGCTGGGTCTCGCATGTTAGGGTCGCCTGGATCGCAGAAAAAAGATTAAAACAAATACTACTCACAATTTATTTTTTCTATTGCTGTCTATGCACTTGGAAGTCAAACAAACCCACGGGTCAAGCTTTGGTCATGGATTCAAGAAACATATGTTGCTGGGGTTAGGAAATTAGTTAAATGGAGAAGCATAAATAAACGAAATGCTAAGCAGTCTACACCTAGCTAGTTAGCTTGGGTGGGAAACTACAAGGATGGTTCAACGAGGCCTTGCAAAATGTAGGTAGGATACGAGTGAAAAGTTGACTACAAGAATTCATAGCTTTCTATAAAAAAAAGATTTCATAGCTAGAGGTGGAAATGTCTAGAATGGCGCAAGCCCGATGCAGTCATTGGATATTTGCACAGTACCATACTGCAGACTTGTGTGTGTGTGTTTGGGGGCTAGGGGTGTAAAAACTGTTTTAATACTTATAAGATGCCATCGCGTGGATACAACTCATGGGAGTGTACACCCGTTGATTTGTTTGCACAAGTATCACATTTTGTCGTAATTGTTTGCATAAAACAGAAATGTCTATAACATTTAGGCCCACCTGCCCATCAAGCCAATGACGACGATGCAACTAACATGGACGCAACTAATTGAGGCAGTCGAAAATCAAACAAATTATCCCCTTTGAAAGTTATCTATGAATCATTGGGCAAAGCTTGAAGGCACACAATTTTGCAACAAAAACTAGCGAAAAGCTTTGAGGGAAGACACTGCTCCACCAATGGTGAGCGGGATTTTAAAGTGTTATTTTTTATTTAAACTATGCATATAAGGTATGCATACCTAAGTTACATATATCTAAGGTATACATACCCTAAATATGTCTACTTAAGTTACATATACGCTGATGCATATGTACCCTGGATAGATGAATAAACACGTAACTTGGGTATGTGAACCATAGGTATGTATACCTTGGATATATATAACTTGGATACATATATCATAGGTATGTACACCTTATGTATATGAAATTTAGGTATGTACAATTTTGAAGCAAATACATGTATGCTGTCCGGGCACCATGATGTCCCATATGGACTTTTTAGGTATATAAAAACATATCTCCATGTTACATAAAATCTACACTTACTCATTCATCGATAGATGGTCTTGGTTGTCTACGGCTCATATAGACTTTGTCACTGTCTGCTCACTTGAACGGTTGGTACTGCATTGACGTTTTATGTTTTTCGCTTACCAGAAATAATGGAGGAGGCCATATGAACACATTCTGCATATCTTCATATCCCCTCTCCAAAGTGGGTATGCCCAAATTTCGACTCGAGAATTGCATTGAATAGAGTAATTAAGCTAACGTAGACTAGTAATTTGAGCAATGTATCCCGACTAACTGGCTCAAGACAAGTCCAAGACTGTGATAGAGGCAATTTAGTCGGAAGAATTACGACATCATCATTAGCCGGATAGGTCCAAACGTCTCTTAGCCGGACAGTTATGGAATTAAGCTAACGTAGACTAGTAATTAGTTGCTGCCATGTTAGGTGTAACATAATATTCAAAAAACAATATGTTAGGTGTAACATCATCATTAGCTGGATAGGTCCAAACGTTATAGACATTTCTGTTTTATGTAACCAATTACGACAAAATGTGATGCTTGTGCAAACAAATCAACCCGAGCGTACATTCCCATGAGTCATATCCACACTATGACATCTTGTAAGTATTAAAATAGTTTTTACTACCAAAAATATCCGTTGTTATGGTATTGCGCAAATAGCCGATGCTATGTGACATTTCCACCTCTAGCTATGAAATCCTTTTCTAAGAAAACTATGAAATCTTGCAGTCGACTTTTCACTGGTATCCTACCTACGTTTTGCACGACCTCATTAAACCATCCTCGATAGTTTCCCATCCAAGCTAACTAGCTAGGTGTAGACTGCTTAGCATTCCATTTATTTATGCTTTTAGACTTTTTGTTTAATTAATTCCATAACCCAGCAACATATGATGCTTGAATCCATGACCAAAGCTTGACCCATGGGTTTGTTTGACTTCCAAGTGCATAGATAGCTACAGGGAAAATAAATTGTGAGCAGTATTTGGTTTACTCTTTTTTCTACACAGGATCCAGGCGATCCTAGCCTGCGAGACCCAGAAACAATTGGAAGACGTATATATGTACGATGATTGGTTCCACTCCGGCTGCTAATAACGAGAAGATGCATGCGGCGGAAGCAGATAAAATATTCTGACGACATTGACCATTGAAGTAGAAAAAACAATTATACAACTATTGTGGTTGCGGGAGTCCCAGGCTTATCACCTCCATCAATTTCCTCTTCTTTGCTTTCAGATTCTCGCTGTTGTTTTGCGGTAAGCACGCTAAGCTATATTTGTTTCTTGTCAGCAAGGTCTGGGCCTTCTCTTTTTTACTTAGTGTGCCCACATTCTTTTCTCACAGTATACACTCCAAGAACATATATATAGCTTGGATCCAAAATGTTTCTCTAGCTCACTCTAACATAATGATGATTTTGCAAACCAGACTATGACATTCTCGATTAAGATAAAACGGATGAGTACTTCATAATCTCATATCTTCAAGTATACATTATCTAATTCTTTAGAAAATACATTTCTTAATCACCTATAAATCCAAGAAACGGAAAAGGGCCCAAGATCAGACACTACATGACTGGGCAGAGACACCGACGGCCGGCGCTACGCCGATGGCCAAACGCCAGGGATGTCGGCGTAGACCGCGACCAGGCTAGCTCACCCCACCCCCAAAGAAGCCGTCGGCGCAAAATTTCCCTCGGCGTAGAATAGCTACGCCGAGGGCTTTTTCTTTTTACCTCATTAATTTTTGAAAAATCATAACTAATCATTTTAATTTATAAAAATACAAATTATATATAAAAATTTGCATAAAAATAATATCTATCTATCTACACTAAAATATTACACATTTGTAAATAAAAATTAAGTGAAACATAAAACATTATATATAGTTTAAAACGGGCATAAGAAATTGAAAAACGATTCAAACAATGCGAAACCTTCGCGTGGTCTCAGATTGTGTGACATAGTTAGAAGTAAAAATATCAATCTTGGTATATTGATTATGTATCAAAAAAACCCTTCACAAAATGGCCTATCTCATTCGAGGTTTCATGGCTTTTGGGTCAAATGACCAATGTTATGGCTAGAATCAAGACATAGTTTGTGATAATGTGTCCATATTGTGCATACATATGTATCACGGGATAGCGAACAATGTTGTAGGAGGAAGTTTTCCTTTCGTCGTGCCAAAATCTATTTTCCATTTTCCGAGTCACGAAAAAGCAGGCGGTTTGTGAAGCAACCACAAAATGGCTAATTCAAAATGCTACCACCACATTTTTCAAAAATACTAGACAACCTTACATGGAAAATGTTCTAACAGGAGGATCTCAAACCTTTCCGTCTACCCTTGGTGAAAAAGACAAATTCCTGCCGAATCGGTAGGAAGTGGGTCAGATATGAACTATAGGTACATGATCTGATGCTCATGATTTTTGAAAAAAAATCATTTTTAGGTTCACAATATGCTATTTCATCAGAAATCCACTTCAAGTTTATCGAGACTCAGCTCCGAGCTAAGAATCTTCATGCCCAACGTTTGACAAAGTTTGACGATAGTTTAAAACGGGCATAGTAAATTCAAAAACGATCCAAACAATGCGAAACCTTGTGGTGTCATATTATGTGACATAGTTAGAAGTAAAATATCAAACTTGGTATATTGATCATTTCTCAAAAAAACCTTCACATAATGACCTATCTCATTCGAGGTTTCCTGACTTTCGGGTCAAATGACCAATATTATGGCTAGAATCAAGGCATAGTTTGTGATAATATGTCCATATTGTGTATACATGTGCATCATAGGATGACGAAGAATGTTACATGATGAAGTTTTCATTTTCTTCGCGCCAAAAAGCCATTTTCCATTTTCCGAGTGCAAAAACGAGCGGTTTTGTGAAGCAACCACCAAATGGTTAATTCAAAAATGCTACCAGCATATTTTTCAGAAATATTAGACCATCGTACATGGATAATGTCCTAACAGGGGAATCTCAAACCTTTCGGTCTATCCCTGGTGAAAAAGACAAATTCCTGCCGAATCGACAGGAAGTGAGTTCAGATATGAACTACAGGTACATGATCAAATGCTCATGATTTTTTACAAAAATCATTTTTAGGTTCACAATATGTTGTTTCATCGGATATGCACTTCAAGTTTAGTGAGTCTCATCCCCGAGCTAAGAATCTTCATGCCCGTCGTTCGACAAAGTTTAACGATAGTTCAAAGCGGGCATAAAAAAATTCAAAAACGGTCCAAAGAATGCGAAACCTTAGCATGTGATGCGCGCACCCAATGTTGTCGTGGGACGCTTCGTTGGAAACTCCAAGAGCAAGGTATGATGCAGCATAGCAGCAAGTTTCCCTCAGTTGAGACCGGGGTTATCGAACCAGTCGGAGGAAGGAAACGTCACACAGGTGTTGCAAGCAACGCGGAGACCTGCACAACACAAAGTCAAGACTTTGCCCCAATGAATCAGTGAGGTTGTCAAGCTCACCGGTTTGCTGTAACAAAAGATTAAACGTATGGTGTGGAAGGTAATGATTTGTAGCAAGTAAACATGTAATATTGGAAGATGTATCAATGGTAAAGATTGGACCGGGGTCCATAGTTCAATAAAGGTGCTCTCCGTGGATAAACAACATGGCATGAAGGGTAAACAAATTACAGCAGGGCAATTGACAGGAACTGAGCAAGGCATAACAATGTAATACTAGACAAAAAGATCCTATGAGATTCGATTGGGCAATACAACTAGATACATAGATCGCCATCCAACTGCATCTATGACTAGAAGTCCACCTTCAGGTTATCATCCGAACCCCCTCCAGTATTAAGTTGCAAGCAACAGACAACTGCTTTAAGGAAAGTGTGTAAGGTAAACAATACACTTGTTCCATGAACAAGAGACCATTGTTTTATCCCTAGTAGCAACAACACATCTACAACCAAAGAGATTTCTGTCACTTCCCTTGGAAACTAGAGGCATGAACCCACTATCGAGCATAAATACCCTCTCTTGGAGTCACTAGCAACTACTTGGACAAGATAGCTACTAACACCGGAGAGCATGCAAGATCACAAACAACACATACATGATAGAATCATAAAGACAAAACCATTAATCAATCTTACATAGTAATCTCAATATCCATCAGATCCCCGCAAACACAACATGCATGATTACAAATAGATTAGATCTTGATCATGAACGGAGCTCACAAGATCTATACATGAAAGCACAAGGAGGAGATACAACCATCTAGCTACTACATGGAACCATCGTCCAAGGTGGAACTACTCACGCATCAAACCGGAGAAGAAGGCCTCCGAGATGATCTCCCCGCCGGCAGGGTGCCGGGAAGAACTTTAGATCCCCCCCCGATCTAGGGATGATGGTGGCGGCGGCTACAGACGTTTTCGTGGAGTTTTGATCGGGTGCCTAGGGTTTCTGCATCGGAGGCTTCTTATAGACGAAGAGGCGAGGCTGTGAGGCGACGGGGGCCACACCGCCTAGGCGTGGGCCCACCTGGCGCGCCTAGGGGTTTGGACGCCTGGCCCGCTTCTCCGCCTCTCCTCCGGACTTCGTGGTCCACGGTAAAATATTGACGGATTTTGTCCGTCAATTTAGAATATTGATTTTACGCCTTTTGGAACCAAAATGAAGAAAACAGCAGCTGCTCAGTCAACTTATTAATAGGTTAGTTCCAGAAAAGATATAAAAACACCTAAAAGTGTAGACAAAGCAAAGCAAAGTAGATACTAAACAAGCATGGAACATCAAAAATTATAGATACGTTTCCGACATATCAAGCATCCCCAAGCTTAAATCCTGCTCGTCCTCGAGTAGGTAAGTGATAAAAAGAATAATTTTTGAGGTGACATGCACCATCAAAACCAAGATCAACCCATTTGCAAGCATTGAAATTTTGGATCAAAGAACTCTAAACATGTGCATAAAATATGGAGTTCTAACAATAAGACAAAGTAACTATGCATGCAACATGAAAGGCTACAAACAAAGGTCATGAATAACTTGCATTGAAAAATATTTGTTTGTTTCACATACAGAAAACATGGCATATTGGGAATCAGCTTGTCCCTCATAGAGTAGGAAATAGATGCATAAGACACCTTCAAAGTTCACAACGGTGACTAGAAACAAATAACACAAGAACAAGTAATATCACAATATGCATCAATCAATAAGCTTTGGGACACTGCACATAGAACTAAGAATGGCAACTATACTCTCTTAATGGTGCCTATGGGTAGAAGGTGGAGACTCAATAATAGTGGAAAAAAGGCCCTTCATAAAGGGAAGCAGGTATTTCAAGTTTCAAAAATAGCTTCCAAAAATTATGGTACTAGTTAGCTTTCAGCCCTCATTGCCCCTATCATACGCATCTTGAAGTGGTTAAGGTTAAAGTGAACAAACTATGGAGTATATGCTTGACAAAGTATAAGTTGGCAATCTCAAATCCCTTCAATACGAGGGCCACACCTCATTCTACTCAACTTCAGTCACCTATAAGTTCTTGTCATTGTAAGTACATGCATATCATAGAGAACCGCCAACGGGGTACCCCTTGCACATGGTAAAGGAGCTATCCCATAAAAAATGACAAGGCAAGCAGACAATGAGCATCTTAGCGATCTTTCTATTTACTTTGTGCATAGATTTTTAGTGAAGATGCTTCATAGATATCTCACTATGGTGATGCTGCAAGTTTCCACCATGATTAGGCATGACTTAGGCTAGCGGCCGAGACGTTTCTCTAAAACAAAATACTTACTCCATGGACTTACAAGTTCCCTCTTTATTTCACACCGGTGACATCGAAAGACAAAAGAGCATGATATCAACTAAGTACAAAGTACAAGTGCAATGTTGAAAACGTTCCCCATGACAGCATGGTTATACTAATTCCTACGTATAAGTGCAAGCATATACAACATAGACGACAAAATGGTTCAAGTTTATTTGGGGGAAAGAATATAAAGTGTGCCATAAATTTTGTGAGGGCTTTAATCACTAAGTTGTCACATAAGAAAATACTTTTTAATTGGAAGATAGCTGAAAACAAGAATATACTTGGAATGGTGTAACACACTATGCATAAGAGTTTATAGTGGACACTTTGGAATAACTTGGTTTCTTGGGAGTTTGAAGCATGAGTAGATCTTACTCATACAAGTGGAGGCTAGCAAAAGACTGGGAGCAACCAACTAAGAGAGCAATAGTGGCCATAATCATCCAGAGCGACAAACATTACTAATCAAAGCATAGAGTGGTACTACAAGTCACGGACTAAATGATCATAAAGGCCATGATGACTTCTCATAGTCCTAACATGGTGTGAGCATGTGCCAAGTCAACCCAAGCAAATCATCAAAGGAGAATACCACAATACTATGCTTTTGCATGCTAAAACAACACATAATTTCTTCAAGGAACACTAAGCAATCCCAATTGTTTGGAACAAGAGATGCTATAGCAATAATCACTAAGCATAAGTTCAAAACAACACCTAGCATGTCATGCTAAAGTGTAAGTCATATTCAATGCAAGCTCCTATTGCACTTTCATGCAGGAACTTTCACTAGTGCAGGCCCCCCCCCTTTAACTCTGGTTGGGAGGGCCCTCTAACAGCGGTTCCCCAACCGTTGTTGAGGGTTCGGTGTTAGAGGGGGGGCCTTTAACACCAGTTCTTATATGAACCGGTGTTAAAGGGTGGCGACGATGGGGCTGCAGAGCCTCACTTCCCTTTAACACCTTCGTATCCGAACCGGTGTTAATGGTTCTTCTGCAGCGAAGATTTAAACGTTTTCCCGCGAACTCGCAGCAGGGAAAACGACTCTATCTGCCATGCATTCTCTGCCCGTTCGGGCGTATTTCTGGAGGGGAGCGAGGGGAATCGATCGAGCGGTATACATAAATCGTCATCGGTACATACGAGTACATGAATAATTAAGCTATTATTATACGTAAACATCGTCATCGGCACATACATCATCATCGGCACATACATCGCATCGCTCATTTTGGTGGATATCTAAAGAGTTCTCCGCCAGCGTGACGACCTCATCAAGTATGAACCCGCCAATTCCTCTTGAATGGCTCAGTGCGTTCAAATGGTAGGAGTTGGTCCCGCATCCGCTCGATCTGAATATATATGAAGAATGGGCCGTCAATATATATATAAGAATAAAACTCAACACAATTGATGGTAATAAAATAATGTTGTGGACTTTGTTTACTTACTCTAAGTTGTTCTAGTGCGGCTTGGCCCGTCGCACATATCATGTTGCGAATGAACTCGCAAACATAGTACCCACATAAGTTATTGCCGTGTCCCTGATGCGCACTTTACGAGAATAGAGAGTTCAATCAAAATAATAATCAATAAAGCATGATATAATGGAATTGGAAGCTAGCTAGTATTACTTACATTTTGGTCTACAAATTTTAGTTCTTCTGACCATTCACCCACGGCCCTGCCAGTGAACCTTTTCCAAACCCTGTCCGGCAAAGAAAATGGATAAAGGAGTAATTAATTACTTATTGACACGAAAGTTGCCGATCTAGTGCGATAATATGATTGAAATTACCTTTGGAGCATCTCTCTAAAGTTTGCCCATATCTCTTTTTCTTTTCGTAACGAGTCCATGATAAGGACTTTTCCTGAGTCGGGTTGAATGACTAGCAGAATAAAGTGGAACCTACGCACGCATAACTCATCATCAGTTACACTTAACATCGAGTAAGCTGAAATAGAATGTGTACAAGAGAGAGGGTAAAGATCACGAGAAGTTGTAAGGCAATAGTATTTCCCTTTTGGTTTGTTGTCTCAGTAAAGACGTTAGCAAGTAATCTTCTGTTTGCCCGGGTTTGGTTTCTACCACTCCTTCATGAACTTTATTTGGGTCAACGAACCCAATGTCAAAAGGGCCTCCTTTCCTGCATTCCATAACCTTTTTCCTGCATAATAGTATATACATATATGTTGAGCATATATATATACATGCAATTAATAAAGTGAATGAGATGAGATATAAATTATAGAAATAGTACTTACATACAATAAAGGCTGATGGCAGCTTTGTCGAGTTCCTTCTGATTGAATAGAAAATGCAAGTCTTGAATGTTGAAGTCGATCGCGTCATCTCCGCAGAAGAGAATATCATCTCTTATATGCGCCGTGATCCATTCTACCTTTCTCGTCTTGCAGAAATGAAGGTACCACTTGTGCAATTTTCGCATCTTTGTTGGTAGATTCTTGAGCTCCTCTTTCTTGACGAGATTCTTCCCATACTTCCATGGCTGTATGGGGTTGGCATCGCATTTGGGCAAGTTGTCTCCCATGACGTTCAAGTATGCAATGTAAGTCATCCCCATCTCATTGGCCTTTCTTTGTAGAGCTGCCTCGTAATCATTTACGGGAGGAGCGTCCCGTGTGTCGAACATTTGGAGCGGGGCACATGATTGGTTTTCCTGCTCTCCGAGCATGGGAACTGTTTTCTGGGGTGCCTCACGACTGCTACTTTCAGTCTCCCTACGGCGCCTTGCATCCGCCTTCAAAATCCGGCGCTCGTAGTCCGGCACAAGTGGGATTTCAGGTTACAAAAGATTTTTGTAAAACTTATCCACCACCGCCGGATCTATTTTCTCCTTTGGCTCGGCCCGTCTAGGTGCAAATAATTTCTTGACCTGTTCTTCCGAGATCCTATTGGTCTCCTCGTCGCTGCAATTCCACGGTAAAACCGGCAATGGCTTGGCGGAAGGCTGCGGGACGTAGTTTTTTGAACTCTTTGGCGTACGGTTTCCTGCGGATTTCTTTGTGGCAGTGCTACTGATGCTCTTCGTGGCAGTGCTCTTCCGCTTACGCTAAGGAGATGGCTGAAGCACCGGAGATGGCTGACGGGTCGGAGATGGCTGCCGCGAGAGAGATGGTCAAGCACTGAGATGGCTGCCGCCAGAGATAGCTGAAGCTCGGGCTGCCGACGCAGAGACGGCGGGGGTGCCAGTGACCTCTAATTTGGAAGCACAATGTGTTCCTTCTTCCAAAGAATGGTTGTTTTCACTGCAAATTTGAGTTGAGTTTCCCCTTCACCTGTAGCATGGTCAAGCTGTGCTTCCTCATATTCCTTCACAACCTCATCCACCCCGACAATAGCATAGCCATCTAGAATCGGTCGGCAGTGGTAAGTTCCGCCAGCTACAGGAGGTAAGGCATAGCCGACAGCCACCTTAATGGATAAGCCCATTAATCCCACATGCATCTTAGCGTGTTCGCTCTCCGTGATCTAATCCACGGGGTATCGAGGACCCGTCATTTCAAGCGTGGGATGCACGTTCTCCGTGGAAGCCACACTGCTTTTTCACGCAGAGTCTGGGCCGCGGGAAGCTTCCAATGCAGGCTCTTTGTGCCGCTGAGATGGGCCGATAGCTTGATGGCTCTGTTGTGCATTCACTTGCGCCTGCAGCGCCGCAAGTGCATGTTCTATCTGTGTCATCCGCTCCGTACGCTCGTTTTATTTTCTGCCGCGCCATCTGTAAGAGTCGCTCCAGTCGGCAAACCCATCCTTCCACGTCATACCCCCTGTGCCGCGTGCATGTCCAGGGTGTTCTTTTTTACCGATGGCGCGTGTGAGCTGGTCATTCTCTCTGTCGGGATGAAAGATCCTGGCGGATGTTTCCTCGTATGTCGTGATGAGTTCAGTGACGGGTTTGGCAAGGAGGGTTGGGAAGATACACAATCCTGTTTCTGGGTCCAACCTTTCCCCGATTCCGTAGAACCAAGTCTTTTCACGTAGGTCCCACCCATCTGTCTGGGGTGTGATCCCTCTCTCGCGCAGGGCCTTCTCAGCTTCCTTCCACTTAGGCCTCTGAGATATGTAGCCACTTGACCCCGTCCTCTGGTGATATTCCTTCTTCAGGGCATTAAGCGTATTGGTTTCGACCTCTTTTAGCTATAGCACTTTTTTATATGTCTCAAATTCGGGCCAGTGAGGTCTTATCTTCGCATAATATGCGTCTTCGAAATTTGGAGTCTCGCCAGATTTGACAAATTTGTTCAATTTTGTCTTCCAGTTGCGGAAAGCGTCAGCCATCTTATTTAGAGTCCACTCTTTGACCTTTTCCTTTATAACCGGGTTGTTTTCATCCTCCTCTGGCGGAAGGGTGAAATTTACCAACAACGAATTCCAAAGCGTTTCTTTGGATCTGTCATCGACAAAGGTACCGTCGCCCTTCTTTGGCTTATTCTAATTTTCAATTATTATTGGGATTTGGTCCCTAACAAGAACTCCAGCCTGACGTACAAATTTGTCTTCGGCCTTTTTGGGCTCCATCGGCCTGCCATCAACACGGACTGCTTCGATCGTGAACTTGACACGATCTTTCAACCACTGGCTCGCGCCTCGCTTGCTCTTTTTCATAGAAGAAGATGGTTGCTGGCTGGTCGATCCAGAGGACTAAAAGAATAAATAAGCGTTAATTAATACATGTAGAAGAAGATTGTTGGTGGAAGTCAGCAGAGGCTTAATCAATGCATATGCCTCGCCGGACTTTGTAACCATTAAATTGCGTTCACCGGAGTCTTCATCTTCTCCATGACTAGTACTCGAGCTGTCGTCATCATGTCCCTCCAAGTTCAGATATTGTGAGGTGTCCTCATCAATAATGTTCTCCATTATTTCTTCTTCTTCAGGGTTTCTACTAAGTGGATCCATAGTTTCTAAAACAATAATATTATCTAGAGTAAGAGTGTAAACATTCAAGTGGACTTGGATTCATACACAAATATACATATTATTCATACAAAAATACACAAATAAATACACAAATAAGTCAGAGGTCCAATTTGTATACAAGTTTTAATCTATGTATGTAGTACAATTTATCGAGCAAACAAGTTTTAATCAGGATGAGTCAGCAATCACACACGTGGCAGACACGTGGCGCTCACCGGTGGGGTGACGTTGGTCTCGTCGGGCGGCGGGCGGCGTCGGCATTGAGGCGTGGCCTACGAGCTCTGAAGCGGCGGCGGCGAGACGCTCCTGCACGGGGAAGAGAGCGAGGTGGTCAGGGCTCCTCGAAATAGGCTTGCGCCCCGCTATATTAATATAGCAATCACAAGATACAACGACAATGTTGGAGCAACAGAAAAGCAACAACACAATCTAACCCAAAAGAAAATAAAGAGAAAAATAAAAGAAACAAATGCTGGCATCGAGCAGATCGACGAACGAAAACGACCCGTACCGCTGCACCCTCCGGAGTTGTCCCACCTCACTCCTAGCACTTCGAAGCACCGTGTTTCAAGCAACACCTTCAAGAAGGAATGCGACGTCGATGACGCTGTTGCCCGGACTTGTCCTAGGGTTTCCCCCGATACACGGAGGGGAGTGGAAAAGGGGTGCATCCGACGCCCTTCAAGAAGGATGACGGCACCCGCAGGTGTCACCGCGTCGATGTCGGACGAGCCGACAGGGATTTCTCCCGACCCCAAACAACCACGACCCCACTTGATCCGTAGCACTCCACCCAACTTGCCATCCACCAGCACGCGCCACCATGGTCTCACCGTCATCATCGTGATCTCACTGTCCCAACGCTACGAGGCTAGATCAGGCCTAGAGCAGGCTCGCAAAGCCGCCGCCGTTGCGCTGCAGCAGGTGCATGCGCCGCCATAGCCATCCCTAGTCCACGCAGTCCCGCCCTCCATCCCGCAGGAACATCGCTGAGCACGGCAGGGGCCGGCCCGCCTAGGCCCGTATGGCCCGCTCCGCCCCGTACCAGCTCTGCCCCGCCGCCAAAGGGAAGCGCCGCCGCCGGACTCGACGCCAACCGAGGTTCACTGCCGCCAGAGCTTTCTCCCGGGATAAAGCCCTCGCGCGCGGGTAGAGACCCGACCGCCGCCGCCGCCTCAAGACGGAACGCCAGCGTCTCGCCGACGGCGGCGGGAGGGAGGGGAAGGATGCGGGGAAGAGAGAGGGTCGGGGGCAGCGGACCTCAAGCTCCGAAGCGGCGGCGGCGAGACGGAGGACGATTCCTCCCTCACTCCGAGGGCGGCGGCGGCGAGACGCTCGCGGGTGGCGGTGGCGGCGCTTCTCTCTGCGCGCGGCCGGCGGTGTGTTCGATCGACCTGGCTCAGCTGGGGGGAAGAAAGGAAGGGGAAGGTGAAATAAATACCCCCCTTTAACACCGGTTCGTGGCTGGAACCGGTGTTAAAGGTAGGGGATTCCGTTTCCCGCGCGCCAGGAACCGGTGTTAAAGGGGGTGCTGTGAAACGAATAATGTTTCACCTTTAACATCGGTTCCTGTCTGGAACCGGTGTTAAAGGGGGGGGCATTTATTTCATGCATTAAAGGGGCATTTTTAATTCAAAAAATATGATATGAATTTAGAAAATTCATATCTTTTTCATTTCAAGTCAGAAAAATATGAATAATATATCATAATTTTCATAAAAATAATATCTATCCATTCATGTAAATCATTTTATATTTACTTTACATGAAAATTTTCAAAATAATTAAAACACTTACATATAAATTTTGATTATTCAATTCAAACAAAAATAAATTGTTAAATCCTAAAACTTTGAACATAAGAAATATTAAGCATCTAAAAAATGATTTTTATTAGATCAAATCATATTTTAATGCATCTTTTGTATTAACATTTTGAATTGATTGGATATTTAAATGTCGATCTTTGTATACACTTGAATCTCACCAAGCCTCGCTCAACTTGCATTGTTTTTGATAAAATAGCATATTGTGAACCTAAAAATGATTTTTGTAAAAAATCATGAGCATCGTATCATGTACTTGTAGTTCATATCTGACCCACTTCCTGCCGATTCGGTAGGAATTTGTCTTTTTCACTAGAATTAGCCATTTGGTGGTTGCTTCACAAAACCGTCCGTTTTTTATGCTCGGAAAATGGAAAATTCCTTTTTTGAATTAGCCATTTGGTGGTTGCTTCACAAAACCGTCCGTTTTTTATGCCATAACATTGGTCATTTGACCCGAAAGCCAAGAAACCTCGAATGAGATAGGTCATTTTGAGACAGTTACATAAAGCCGAACTGGAACTGAAAATTAAGATACATAAAAGAACTGAAAATTAAGATACATGGCCAGATTAAGTAACAATCGAACTGAAAATTAAGATACATAAAAGAACTAAAATTAAGGTACATGGCCGATTAAGTAACAATCGGCCGAACTTGTTTCGAATGTTGGAATGATTCAGTCATGCTCCGCCTACACCTGTAATACTCGCCATCAGAAGTCGTTACTCGACGCCGTCATCATTGTCGTCGTCGGGTCGCCGTAATTGAACCTCTGGAAATACGCGTGGGCTGGACTTGAGGGTAGAGCGTGGGCTGGACTTGAGGGTAGCGCAGACGGGGTTAGAGTCGTGGCGGTGTCATAGGCCATGACGCTCTAGAGAGTCCGACCGCCACCATAGCCGACGGCCTCGTTGAAGTTAGGAGGTGGGCGTCCTCCTCGTGCTGGCGCGCCTCTCACGCCGATCCACGAAGAAGGCTTCCCAAGTAGGGAAATAGTCGGGATGCCATCTGGGATTCTCCACTGCTCCGGCGTGAGCTCGGTAGTAGTGGTTCGTGATGGCCATCCGCGCGCCACACCTAGAGGGACAGGAGGAACTGCACGCCTCGACGCCAGCATCCAGCCGACGGGGACACAAGAGTAGGCGGGCAGGGGTAGTTCGAGGCGCAAAGCGCCTCCGCCTCCCTGGGGGTTAGTGCTACGGTGGAAGCCATGGGAATGAGTGATGAGGTTGCAGATATGAGTCTAGAGATGTGCAATGACAATGGATGCCAACCCCCTACATATATATATATAGTGAACTAGCGGGAAGAACTGGAGGGAAGAACTGGCGGGAAAAAAATGGCGGGAAGAAGAACTGGCGGGAAGAAAAATGGAGGGAAAAAATGGCGGGATGAACCTTTAGTCCCGGTTGGTGAAGATGAACCTTTAGTCCCGGTTGGAGACACCAACCGGGACTAAAGATGAACCTTTAGTCCCGGTTGGAGACACCAACCGGGACTAAACACGAGTCAGCACTAATAATAGGGGTGAGTATCGACATTATGTCGTGCGGCGTGTACCTTGTCCCGGATGGTGTCACCAACCGGGACTAAAGATGAACCTTTAGTCCCGGTTGGAGACACCAACCGGGACTAAAGATGAACCTTTAGTCCCGGTTGGAGACACCAACCGGGACAAAACACGAGTCAGCACTAATAATAGGGGTGAGTGTCGACATTATTTCGTAAGTGTCGACACTATGTCGAGCTTCTTATACTATAAATAGGCATCCTTGTGAGTCCAGTACTCCAGCCAGTTTGAGGAAGGGACACCACTACGGCCAGTTTCAGGGAGATGCCGACGGAGCCCAGTCCTCCGGCATCTCCGAGAAACTGGTCATAGAGGCACTCCCTAATATGTGAAATTAGTTAGCTCCCAGGTGTATTGATCTAGTTAGAGCAGTTACAAAGCTGCAAGATGGTTTTCGAGAGCAGGGACACCACTACGGCCAGTTTCAGGGAGATGCCGACGGAGCCTAGTCGTCCGGCATCTCCAAGAAACTGGTCATAGAGGCACTCCCTAATATGTCCTTCCTTATGATCGCTTCAGACGTAACCATGGAGCATCTTCTTTACTTAACGGAATGCTTGGGTCAGTTTTCACTGTGAAGGGCGGAATTTCATCAAACTTATTATAATCTTCTGACATGTCTGTCTTGTCCTCGATTCCCACGATGTTTCTTTTCCCTGAAAGAACTATGTGACGCTTTGGCTCATCATATGATGTATTCGTTTGCATATTTTTTTCTTTTTTTTGGTCTGGAGGACATGTCCTTCACATAGAAAACCTGAGCCACATCATTGGCTAGGACGAATGGTTCGTCTAAGTTCTTGTCTACCTTCATAAGATTGTTGAGATCCACCGTTGTCATTCCGTACTTCTTGTCTACCTCAACCCCTCCTCCTGTTAGCTTGACCCATTTGCATCGAAACAAGGGGACCTTAAAATTAGGTCCATAGTCAAGTTCCCATATCTCCTCTATGAACCCATAATACGTGGTCTTTTGCCCATTGTCTTCTTTGCATCAAGAGGACACCACTGTTTTGGTTGGTGCTCTTTTATCTTGTCCTATCGTGTAAAATGTATTCCCATTTATCTCGTACCCTTGGAAAGTACATACAATGAAGATGGTGTCCGCCAACAAGTACAAATGATCCCCAACAAGTGGTGTTATTCGTGAGAAGTCTTTGCAGCCACCGCCAAAACTCGCCATATGTTCACTTATAATCCATTATCGATCGCCCGGTGTTTGAGGCGTATTAAATTCTTGTGTTCATTGATATACGGGGCAACCAAGATAGATCTTTGTAAAACCGTGTAGTGTGCTTGATTGAGAGAATGCCCGTCACTACATATCATTGCATTACATCCTAGGGTGCCTTTTCCACAGTCTTCCCTCATGTCGTGATTCGGAACACCAATCGCCTTTAAGGTCAGGAATAAAATCAACATAGAACTCAATGACCTCCTCTGTTACATAGCCCTTGGAGATGCTTCCTTCTGGCCTAGCACGGTTATGAACATATTTCTTTAAGACTCCCATGTACCTCTCAAAGGGGAACATATTGTGTAGAAATATAGGACCGAGAATGGCAATCTCTTCTACTAGGTGAACCAGGAGATGCGTCATAATATTGAAGAAGGATGGTGGGAACACCAACTCAAAGCTGACAAGACATTGGGCCACATCTGTTTGTAACCCTGGTAGGCTTTCTGGATCGATTACCTTCTGAGATATTGCATTGAGGAATGCACATAGCTTCACAATGGGTACTCGAACATTTTCGGTAGAAGCCCCTCAATGCAATCGAAGCAATTGTGTCATAATCACGTGGCAGTCATGAGACTTCAGGTTTTGGAATTTTTCTCCGCCATATTTATTATTCCCTTTATATTCGACGAGAAGCGACGGGACCTTGATCGCTTAGACATTCAAAAAGATTTCCTTCTCGCTTTGGTAAGAGAATAGTGGCGGAGTTAAGTGGCATCATTTAGCCTTCGTTCTCGGGATGCATAGGCTCTTCAGGCCTTCACGTTCTGGTCCTGCCGTGCTTCCGGTGTATCTTTTGTCTTCCCATACACTCCTAGAAAGCCTAGCAGGTTCACGCAAACATTCTTCGTCACGTGCATCACGTCGATTGAAGAGCGGACCTCTAAGACTTTCCAATAGGGTAGGTCCCAAAATATAGATTGCATCTTCCACATGGGCGCATGTCCGGCATCGTCATTCGGAACAGATAGACTGCCCGGACCTTTTCCAAAGATTACTTCTAGGTCCTTGACCATACCAAATACCTCCTCACCGGTACGGAGGACATGCTTCCTCCGGGGTTATGCCAGACGTTTGAAATGCTTGCCTTTCTTTCTTACTGGATGCAGGTTCGGAAGAAATTGGCGATACCCTAGGTACACAACCTTCTTACATTTATCCAAATATACACTTTCAGTATCATCTAAACAGTGTGTGCATGAATTGTATCCCTTGTTTGTCTGCCCTGAAATGTTACTAAGAGCAGGCCAATCATTGATGGTTACGAAAAGCAATGCTCGTAGGTCAACTGGCTCCCCTTTGTGCTCATCCCACATAAGTACACCTGGTTTGGCCCACAGCTGTAAAAGTTCTTCAACTAATGGCCTTAGGTACACATCAATGTCGTTGCCGGGTTGCCTCGGGCCTTGGATGAGCACTGGCATCATAATGAACTTCCTCTTCATACACAACCAAGGAGGAAGGTTATAGATACATAGGGTCATAGGCCAGGTGCTGTGACTGCAGCTCTTCTCACCAAAAGGATTCATGCCGTCTGTACTTAGACCAAACCTTAAGTTCCTTGCGTCATGTGCGAAGTTCGGCTACTCTCGCTCGACTTTTCTCCACTGTGACCCATCAGCGGGGTGTCTCAACATCGCGTCTTTCTTACGGTCTTCCATGTGCCATCGCAACAACTTGGCATGCTCTTTATTTCTGAAGAGATGTTTTAACCGTGGTATTATAGGAGCATACCACATAACCTTGGTGGGAACCTTCTTCCTAGGGGCCTCGCCTCAACATCGCCAGGATCGTCTCGTCGATCTTATACCGCAGCAAAGGATACGGGCATGCATCCAAATTCTCGTACTTCTCACCGCGGTAGAGGATGCAGTCATTAATGTAGGCATGTATCTTCCGCGTCTAATCCTAGAGAGCGCACAACCTTCTTTGCTTGGTATGTACCGTCAGCAACTCATTATTTCTTGAAGAAGATTCTTCATTTTACCAACAACTTTGAAAATGTTACGGTCACACCATTCTCTGCCTTCCATTGCAGCAAATCCAAGTGGCACCTAGCTTTTTGTGGCCATCTTCGCAAGTTGGATACAACAATGTTTTGTGATCCTTTAACATCTGCTCCAGCTTCTCCTTCTCCTTTTCAGTTTCACATTCTTCCTTTGCATCAAGAATGGCCCGACCAAGATCGTCATCGGCGGGCCCACCTCCCTCTTGATCTTCATTATCTACCTCCATTGCATTATCATCATATTCAGGATACATATTATGATAGTTGTCATCATCCTCTTCTTCTTCGTTGTCTTCCATCACAACCCCTTTTCTCCGTGCTTGGTCCAACAATTATAGCTGGGCATGAAACCGGATCGAAACAGTGGGTGAATGGTTCGTATTTGAGTAGTCTTTCTTGTTCGACAAAGGAACACACGGATAACACATAAAACCATTGTGAACACGGTTTGCATTAGCCACAACGATGAAATTTTGGAGGCCCGTAATGTACTCGGAAGTCGGCGGTCACCGTACATCCATTGCCGATTCATCTGCATTAATATGTAGTATATATCAAAAATAATAGGGAGATGACCATTTATATATATAGTACATCAATGACACATGAAACTATAGTTGCCGACCTCGACCGAGACGGAAAGAGCAACAAGAAAGCTTATTTTGAGCTCTCGGCATTTCACCGAACACCTCTAGTGCATATGAAAACACAAACTAGCACTCTTCACACCCTCTTGATAGGCTCCAAAATGTGAAAGAATGGAAGAGTGGGGTGTGTGTGGGCTGGGTGGTGTCTTATAGCCCCTTTAACACCGGTTCATGCCACGAACCGTGTTAAAGAAATCTGTGCCATCGCTGAGGACCTTTAACACCGGTTCGTGGCACGAACCGGTGTTAAAGGACGCCATTTTTTCCCGCAGGGCCACGCTGATGCGGCCCCCTTTAACACCGGTTCAGAAGAACCGGTGTTAAAGCCCTTTTTCGGGATCAACAAAAGACCTCGTTTCCACTAGTGTTTCTACTCCTTTCCAACACCAAGCAACTTATTTGAAACAACACAACGAGAACGGGGGTCCAAACTACTTTATTCAAGCAAACTAAACAAACTAAGCAAAGCAAATAAAAACTAAGACGCTCCAAGAACAACACAACTGTATGTGAAACAATAAAAAGCGAAATGTCTAGACAAACCTGAGATTTTTATTGATGAAGAAGGGGATGCCTTGGGCATCCCCAAGCTTTGACGCTTGTACCTCTTGGATATTTCTTGGGGTGACACCGGGGTGGAATCCCCAAGCTTTAGCTTTTGTCCATTCTTCATCTCATTACATTATTCTCTCTCTACATCTGAAATTTTTCCTTCATACAAAACTTCACACAATCTTCATTAGCAACATTAGTGTATTCAAAAGATAATAGACCTTTAGGAAAAGCTTTGTAACAACAAGAATTTTCACTAAAAACACAATCTACTGTAGCAACTCCTTCAAAAAGCTCAATTCCCCAAAAGAGAACTCAAAAAGGAATCAATAAGTAGCAAATGCAAATAATGACAGAAATCTGTCAAAACAGACCAACGGGTAGAAACCTATTTTTTCGAAAATCTTTTGTTGCTCAAATAAAAAAGTGTTGAGCTAACATACTGGGGGATTTATTCATAAATGTTCAGCTCAATCCGAGTTATATACACTCCTCACGAATTTTTATGGTGGAGGACAGAAATCTGTTTCAGGACAGCAACTCTCGAAATCTTACTTCCCTCTCATTAGAGGTCATTCTTGACACAAAAAGCAAACAAAAAGGATAAGAAGGGGTCATTACTGAAGTAATAACTTCCAAGACTCAAGAAAACTCTTGGTTTATCTCCCAACAAGTACTTTTCTTTAACGCCTTTAAGTTAGGCACAAGAAGCAAGAAGAATCAAGTATTTTCAAATGAGGCATTAAGATCAATACTTGCAAAGTCTTTAAACATGAGAGGTATCTCACCCAAATGAGTCTTGGAGGATCCCTTCTCATTTCTCTTTGCTTTACTACTTTCATCAAAAGGATTTTTAGGAACAATCCAATCAAAATTCTTTTCAAAGGTTTCATGCATTCCAACAAGCTTAAAGGGTATGGGCATCTTAAATTCTTCTCTAGACTTAGTTTTATCAGAAGTACCCATAACATCTTCAATTGAGCCTAGCATATTGAAACGCTCAAAGACCTTTTTGGCTTCCCTAGCAACATCATGGAACTCTTTTAGTAAAGTTTTAAGAATAAATTCTCTCTTTTCAGCATTCTTTTCTTTCTTCAGTTTTTGGAACAAAATTTGCATCATGGGGTTAAGGCTAACAAACCTAGCCTCCAGCATATGAACTAAAGAGTTTGCAGCAATTTCATAATTAGGAACAAGCTCTTCTATAGATTTATCCTCAATATCCTCATGCTTGTTAACATAATTAAAGAATTCTTCAATATTATCTTTCCCAATTATGGAGCCACTACCTATTGAAAAGTTTTTTAGGGTAAAATTGGGGAGCAACATGGTGTTCTCAGCAGAGTTCATTTTGGCAAAGGTGGGAAAGCCAAAAACAGCGACAACAACTAGAGCAGGAACTATTTTTTTTTTTGTGTTTTTGAATAGGGAAAGCAAACCAAACTAGACTAATTTTTTTGGAGATTTTGAAAAGAGGCAAACAAAACCAAGCAAAAGAAACTAAGCAAACTAAAAACAAAGTAAAGAGAAAGGAAACGGAGGACTCCCCTTGTGAAGACGTCGTTAGCCTCCCCGGCAACGGCGCTAGAAAAAGGCTTGAGAAGCGCACCCAATGTTGTCGTGGGACGCTTCATTGGAAACCCCAAGAACAAGGTATGATGCAACACAGCAACAAGTTTCCCTCAGTTGAGACCGAGGTTATCGAACCAGTAGGAGGAAGGAAACGTCACACGGGTGTTGCAAGCAATGCGGAGAACTGCACAACACAAACTCAAGACTTTGCCCCAATGAATCAGTGAGTTTGTCAAGCTCACCGGTTTCCTGTAACAAAGGATTAAACATATGGTGTGGAAGGTAATGGTTTGCAGCAATTAAACATGTAACAGTGGAAGATGTATCAATGGTAAAGATTGGACCGGGGTCCATAGTTCACTAGAGATGCTCTCCTTAGATAAACAACATGGCATGAAGGGTAAACAAATTACAGCAGGGCAATTGACAGGGACTGAGCAAGGCATAATAATGCAATACCAGAAAAAAATATCCTATGAGATTCGATTGGGCAATACAACAAGATACATAGACCTCCATCCAACTGCATCTATGACTAGAAGTCCACCTTCAGGTTATCATCCGAACCCCCTCCGGTATTAAGTTGCAAGCAACAGACAATTGCTTTAAGCAAAGTGTGTAAGGTAAACAATCCACTTGTTCCATGGATAAGAGACCATTGTTTTCTCCCTAGTAGCAACAACACATCTATAACCGAAGAGATTTTTGTCACCTCCCTTGGAAACTAGAGGCATGAACCCACTATCGAGCATAAATACCCCCTCTTGGAGTCACTAGCAACTACTTGGCCAAGATAGCTACTAACAACGGAGAGCATGCAAGATCACAAACAACATAGACATGATAGAATCATAAAGACAAAACCATTAATCAACCTAACATAGTAATCTCAATATCCATCGGATCTCCGCAAACACAACATGCATGATTACAAATAGATTATATCTTGATCATGAACGGAGCTCACAAGATCTATATATGAAAGCACAAGGAGGATATACAACCATCTAGCTACTACATGGACTCATAGTCCAAGGTGGAACTACTCACGCATCATACCAGAGAAGAAGGCCTCTGGGATGATCTCCCCTTCGGCAGGGTGCCGGGAAGAACTTAAGATCCCCCTGATCTAGGGACGATGGTGGCGGCGGCTATAGACGGTTTCGTGGAGTTTTGATCGGGTGCCTAGGGTTTCTCCATTGGGGGCTTCTTATAGGCGAAGAGGCGAGGCTGGGAGGCGACCAGGGGGGCCGCACCCTGCCTAGGCGCGAGCCCACCCCTGGCCGCACCTAGGGGGTTTTGGCCTCCTTGGCCCGCTTCTCCATCTCTCATCTGGACTTCGTGTCGCCCACGGTTAAATATTGACTTTGGCTTTTGTCCCGTCCAATTATGAGAATATTGATTTTCTGCCATTCTGGAACCAAAAACAGAAGAAAACAGGCAACTGGCACTGTGGCAACTTGTTAATAGGTTAGTTCCAAAAAAGATATAAAAACACCTCAAAGTGTAGACAAAGCAAAGCAAAGTAGATACTAAATAAGCATGAAACATCAAAAAAATATAGAAACGTTTCCGACGTATCAGCGTTTGATAAGTCCAGTTTGCATCACCATTCTATATCATAATTTGCCTCTATTTATTGATATATTTCATTGATGGGTTTTGGCTCAAGCCTTGAGAATGTTTTATTCGAAATGAGAAGCCAGCGCCAAACGTTGCATCAGCTTGATGCACACAACCCTTTTTTATTGCAAAGTTCTACACAACTCGGCTAATGTAGTCAACAAGTTTTGACAGCTGGCTCTACAAAGACAAGTGAATGGTTAAGTGGTAATGTAAACATTACTATGCTATCCAAATGTACATCACAAAATGACATATTTTAAGAAAGTCCAAGGAATTATGTAATGAAATTATTAGGACTTGGGTCTCTTTCTTGGGCAGTGGAGCAATAATTTATTGAAAATTAACATGCATACTCGCCAAACAAATTTACAAGAATAGGGATGGGAACTCAAATGCCATCAACCATATTAGAGGTTGAGATGTTGTTTACCTATCCAAACATTATACAGCTTCCAGCCATTTACCACAAGTTCTAGGACCCTGAGTGTACTGTAACACAGTCATCATTAATAAGAATCACATTTCACCAAGTGGACGATATCACTGGAAGTAGAATTGGTACTGATTGTGCAACAAACAAAGATTTGGGACCAATTTAGCGACCAATTTTTTTGCTTACCAGTAGAGCAAGTGGTACCAATTGTCTCTCATACAAATGTCCAGACTTTCACTTTCCCTCCGTCTCGGAGAAGGCCATTCCTGAAAACCATTGTGTCGATACCTGTAGCTACTTGAATCATAGGAGGAGGTACCTACCAATGGCCAGTCGAGGCCTAGTGCCGCAACCATACCTGGAGCCACACCAAGCTAAGGACGAGGGGAAGGTGCGGAGGTCATACTCATCGCGGCATCATCATCATGGAGGAAGTGGTAGGTGTCGAACGCCTGGCGAAAGCGGCGGGTGATGCCGACGTGGGTGGCGACATCGTCCTGGGAGTGGCGCTCGGGTGGTGGAGGGAGATGCGGGCTTGAACTCGACCTTGCTGGCATCCCACCTAGTCCCCAACGTCTTGTAGTGGTCGGTGTCGCCCACCGCCGAGGTATCGATCCGTTGTTTCCTCACTCCAAGATCGAGACGAAGGTTCTTTGACAATTTCAGATCAAGAGCACCGGCATGCTTATCTATCTGGTACTTGGGGCGGTGAGTCGCGGAAGACACGAGCAAGGACGCGCTCTCATCGACGAGGTACACCGGAGTGCGGCCGCGGCGGAGCTAGGCTTCATCGGGAGGAGTCGTGGACGAGCTGCTCGATTTAGGGTTCGAATCTTCTTTTTCTGCCGAACAAGCACAGTAAAAACAGTTAGACTGTCTTGTGCTTGGAAGCATTTTGGGCTAGGGCCCATCGACACGATTTTTTTGGTGCGGTGCCGACTTTTCTCACTAGTACAAATCATACTGGTCTACTTTTTGTCAGTAGTATGAACTGACGTGAACCGTTGGATGCACGAAAATAAACGGTTGTTATTTATGTGAGGGTACCACAAAACAGCATAAAACAACAAGTGTTACGCTCCCGCTGCTCAACATGTTCACGGTGGACGTGAGCACAACACATGATTCATGAGACTATATTTTGCACTGCATAATAGTTGTATCTTTTCTACTGCTTATCTCGTTTTAGTTAATTTCTCGATGAAAAAGGAAAATAAACTTGGCAATCTTTGTGCATACATGATACACCAAATCAATTGTACCATTATGCCATTCTACAGACTCAGACTGGTTTCCGCTCATCCTGATACATTTTTTTGACATCTATTGAAAGGACTTGGGAGTAGACATAAAACCAAATATCCACACGATATACGTCACAAACTAACTGGTTTCCGCTCATCCATGTCTCGGGGTAAACCCTAGATAGGTTTGAGGAAGAAGCTCTCAATAATTTTCTGAAGATGTGTGCTGCTCGTATACACGTCGTTCCTATTATCATAAAAGAATGACGCGGTATACGCCAATCCGATAATCCGCTGCAGTGCTGGGAGTAGTGCACGATCCTCAAAACGAGCTTGGTTCAGAGTCTTCCATTCATCTTCAATCAAGGCATCTATCCTTGCAATGGCCACCTCTTCTGAGACGCCGTGCTCATGTATGTAACACTCAACAGAGCTTGATGCATCCCCTTTGCACTTTCGACGCTGCATAATACATAATTTTGTTAGATTATGGTACAAAGGATTAGGCATATATCGTTGAATAATAAACAAGTATGTGTATATACCTTAAATGCACCAATGTCATTCATGAAACGTACAATCCTCCCAGCTGATGTGACGACAGTCGGGACACTAGAAGCCCACTCGAGTGCTCGCTTCATTATTGCATCATTCATGCCAGCCACCACCGACACGGATAGTGTTGGTGCTCCTATGGTGAGACTAGTCAAATCCACTTGTTCTTTAAAGCTAGGATTGTAATTCTTGTGCGCCCATTCGGCTTCTTGGAGATAACCAGTGACATGATCTTGGATCTGCATGGGCGCACAAGCAAATTAACCAAATTTAGCATGCACAAAAACAATAGTAATTGCCATAGTATGAACTGTACAAGTAATGATAGTGTGGACCCAACATCCTCCACTCCATTGCGTCTTCCTCCCATGCCATCATCTTTCGTATCACTACATCTACGGACCTTAGACAAATGCATTGTCATGTGGCCTCCTCCATCCTCCTTGTCTTATCTTCCCTCATCCCATGTTCGTCCTCCTCGTCACCTTAATCCACAACTATTCACATTATCATCCCTTTATAGGTATTTCTTCACCCATAAGAAGGATTTCCTTGCACCTTAGAGGGAAGCTCAATATCCATCAACTGCTTGTAGACTTTAAGACCACCCACACATGCATTAGTCCTCCTTTCTTCTTCCAACTCTATGTCAGCCTATCCCCTTCCCTTCATCTCCCCCTTCCTGCTAACCGTACTGTCCCTCCTTTTTCTATCTTATTTTTAGGCCACACTGCTAGTCTTCCCCATCCTACGATGAGATGGTGCTCAAGTGTTTGATTCTTAAATATTTCCTTACATTCCCTTTGAAACTAAGATCTAGAGATGGTGTTTTTTGTGTTGATGCATTATAGATGTATAAAATAAATGTTTTCCATACCGAGGCAACTCTGCATGATTCTAAATAGAATGAACTTCTAACATATCTATACATTTATGTATTTGTTTTACATGAAAAAACCATACCGATTTCTTCAGGTAAGAAATGTCATAGTCCATGCCTATTGGGACTTGAACCTCAATGTCCTTGAATGTCCTCAACAACTCTAAGTACAAGTTCTTCATGTACTCCGGCAGAATAGAAATAGCATCCTCATCCCATCTACATAATTAATCGTGCATTACACAACAAAACAATGTGACAATCGACCTTAATTTGACATTACAATATTCTTCATGTCCAAGCTCTATAAGAAAAGTAGAAATGCTAAACTCAAATCGTACATCGCCATAATTATGTTAGTCCAATGAACCCATATATAATTATTGATCCAAACAGATGGTTGATATTCTTTTCAAACATTTTCATAGTACTAACGGTTAGGATTCCTATAATTACTATCATATGTTAAAATGTAAGCCAGTTAATCTCTAACCTTTGTATCGCTTCATGTAGCTTCCGACATTCCTCTATTGTGGCTTGAATATCATATGTATCATCTAGCGTGGTAATTATTACTATCATCTTGGCGATGATACTTCTTGGGAGTTTAAAGTCTTTTTCATGGTACACCACATAAGCCCAAGTGTAGCTCTCAACGATACGACTACGAATATAACTTAGCCCGATGTTTCTAGAAAATTTGTTCCACCACCTGTAAAAAATAATTTAAGTAGAGTATTTGGAGTATGTTAAGAGATAATAAAAACGTTTGGAACTAATAGATTGAATTAAATAAAATTTAAACATACTCGGTAATAGTTTTGAGCTCCTTCAAGTGAACATGTTGCAAAAGGTTAAAATCCAGTTTTGCAAGCTCCAATAGCATTGGGTTATGCAGTTCGTCTTCGCTGTATTCTGTGATATAATGTAGTGTTTCTATCCTCTTACATGTCCTTGGTAATGGTACATGAAGAGTGCGTTTGACTTGCTTATCAAGTGGTAAACAAATTGTACCACTCATTAACTCAAGATGATGTCGTGCAAAAGCCTTAGCTTCTTCTAGTGCTGGTTCACCATTAATGAGAAGATGAGCTGCATTGTATAAACATAAGAGCCCTCTTGCATCATTAGTTAGATCTGTGTTGAAGCTGCCATCTTCACCCTTGAATTTGTTGAAAACATCTGCAAGATCGGTAAATTGGTGTTGTCAGTAATATTATGCTTGTCATGTTATTTTGTATCTGATGAGAGTATATCCATTCCACTATACAATATAGTTCTCTAAAAATATAAGATTGACAACCGATTTTATTAAATGCAGAACTAATAGACGTTAGGTTGTATGCATCCACTAAGCCTCATGGATATGACCATATAAAGTTATGACAAAAAGGGTATAGTTAAATACCTGGAGACACCCAATGTCCGTGCTCCCTAAGCAAGCGAAATCCTAGAGCAACTTCACCGAGGCTTGAATTACTAAATTGACTCTCCAAGATTTTGATTAAAGCCTCATTGATTTCTTTTTCAAAGTGATGATCGATTCCAAGATGCTCGAGTGTATCCACTAAGGAAATTCTTGTCGCCATGCTGTTGCAAGTATTAAACAACATGCGGGCGTCTTCCTTCAGTTTATCGGCCCTGACTATCATCCATTGTTCTGACCACTGCTATCGGTTACATCGAATTAACCAAAAGGAAAACCAGCACATTGGACCATTAGATAACTAGAAAAGTTAGCATGAAAGCGCTAAAATTGTTAATACCACCAAAATTCAAATCATACACAGCCTTTGCACAACCAGCATGAAAGTTATGTACATAGGGTACATACATTGTTTGTTATCATTCGTACAATAACCTGAAATAAATTATAACATTCAAATATAAGCTGACGTACAAAAGTAGATTTTAATCTCTACGCACCTGCTGTTGTTGTGGCTCGTATTCAGTGAAGAAGTCACCCCACGGCGAGGGATCGTAGCCGGGCGCCATGGCAGGAGTGTCAGGAATGGAGGGGGCCATGTAATCTTACGAGTGTCAAGCCTGTCTTTCTCGAGGAATAAGCGAGCTTGTGTTGGCTTTGTGATGGCGTGTGACAATTCATGCCCTCCAAGAGGCCCTTAAATAGAGGGATCATGAATGCCACGCTTAATTTATGTCTAGGAAGGCTGCTAGATGTTCCTTCCCGGTAATGGCTGCGAGTCAAACAGAAGGCAGACAATGAGAATATAATAGGCCATCGCAAACAGACCAGCGAAACATGTGCAAGGCACTGTGTGCGATGAAATTAGTGCATGCACCTGTTCCCCATTACAAGTGTGACGAAATTTTGCTAGATTTGGTTAGAACGTCACATGCGAAACAAGGCAGACAGTCTAAAACCATTGAGTTAGTTTCTTCCGATCTACGGTTGTCATACCATTGACGATAGATGTTGCTCCCACATCTATCTATCTATCTATCTATCTATCTACTATCTACTATCTACTATCTATCTATCTATCTATCTATCTACTAATTTACATTGAGGTAGGTTCGTTCCCACAGCTTTTCTGGTCGGTTTTACCCTTGGCCATATGAGGATATTACTAAGGGAGCCACCACCAAGTCAACCGTGTTCATCCTGACACCTCTGCTCCAACACACGGCTCCAAAACGAATGGTTCCATGAGGATACCTCCGTCCCTTTTTTCCTTTCAGCGAGCGAACGAGCTCGCGTGAACGGATGGGGACGCGTGGTCGGCGGCAAGGTCGAGTGTTCGTTCCTTGGTGAAAGCGGCCGCAAGAGGCCAACACACACCTGGAACTATGAAAAGAATGTACGCTGCTGCATCAACGTCGGGAGCAGCCACCTGCACGCCACGCGACGCCCGCCAATCTGCCATGACGAGATTCGTCTTGTGAAGCTCTGCCACCAAGAGACTCCGCCCGCCAATCTGCCATGACGAGATTGGGCTTCGCTGGATGTCACAAAGTAGAGGACCACAACCAAGGTGGCAGCACCTGGGGGAGTGGGTGGGATTGGACAGGGAGGCGAAGGAGTAGGTGGGATCGGACGCACAACAGCAACCAGGCACGAAGGCGGGTCGGTGGCGCTGGAGTAGGGAGAGCGGGAGGTGGGTGATGGAGGCGGGGGAGGGGAAGGATCTAGATGCGCGACAATCGCGGCGCGTGGTTCTGTTTTTTTTCTTGGGTGGTGAAGGAGGTGGCGCGAAGGACGAGCGAAAACGACATGGGCAGGAAACGAAACCGTTCCTCTTTTTTAGGTAGTAGAGATAGAGATAGAGATACAAGTGGCGGCTGTTAGTAGTATAAGCCATTTAGTCATATCTCTTCCAGTTCCTCGATGTTTCGGTTTAGTCAGACCATGTGGCTGTTTTCCATAGTTCCTGCAGCCAGGTCTCCGGACGGTAGATGTGTGGTTAATAATTTGATTTGAGAGCGGCCGGCGGCTATGAAACACCGACGTGAGCACCGGCTCCTAGCTAGAAGATTTGGTCGTGGCGTGCGTAACCCATAGGAGCAGGGATATATACCTATGCATTTGGGTACATTACAAGTATCACTAGAGCCACGAGAGCTGATCTTCGATAGTCATAAGCTGCACTGCAGTAATGGAGGGTTGGATGACCTTATGTCTGATAGGCCTATGGACGGCATTAGCGATTTGGTTTTTCAAGCTCTCCGGCGCCGGCGGTGGTAATGGAAAGCCAAAGAAGCAGGTTCTGCGGCCTCCTGGGCCATGGCGACTCCCGATCATCGGCAGCCTCCACCACGTCGTCAGCGCTCTCCCGCACCGTACCATCACGGAGCTGTGCCGCAAACACGGGCCCATGATGTACCTCCGTCTAGGCGAGGTGCCCACCGTGGTGGTCTCCAGCGCCGAGGCGGTGGAGGAGATGGTCAAGGCCAACGACGTGGCCTTCGCAAACCGGCGGACCACCGGGATGCAGGACATCGCCGGCAACGGCGGCAAGGGCATCATCTTCACCCCCTACGGCGACCACTGGCGCGACATGCGCAGGCTCTGCATCGTGGAGCTCCTCAGCGCCAAGCAGGTGAGGCGCATGGAGAGCATCAGGGCACAGGAGATGGGCACCCTCCTCCGCTACATCACGGTCGCGGCCTCCAATGGCGCTGCCATCAACGTCAGCCAGAAGGTGGCGGCGCTCAGCAACGACCTCGTCACGCGGGCGGTGTTCGGCGGCAAGTTCAGCAAGCAGGAAGATTACCTCCGCGAGGCCGACACCATGATGGACCTCCTGGGAGGCTTCTCCCTCGTCGACCTCTTCCCGTCGTCGCGCCTCGTGCGCTGGTTCAGCAACGAGGAGCGCCGCATTAAGAATTGCGTCGACGTCATGGTGGGAATCATCACCGACATCCTCGTCGACCGCAAGGCGGCGCGAGCTGCCGGTAAAGACGACGCCTCCAGCACCGACGACGACGAGGACCTGCTGGACGTGCTGCTCAGGCTGCAGGAGGAGGACTCGCTCACATCCCCATTAACAACAGAGATTATATCCACCTTCTTGTTCGTGAGTATTTTTTTTCCCCACTCTCTACTCTTGATCTTGCCATTTTATTTGACTCCTCATGCTATTAGTATGTCTCCATCGATCATTCCTATGGATAGAGACAATTAATAATGTTAGCATCCAAAGTGCTAGACAGAAACTTGCTTAATTCAGTCACCGTTTCAGGGTGTAACTTTTTTGCTTTGACTCACTCGCTATGAACCCGTCATCAAGAAGAAAGCAAATCGTTATATACACCATACATGAATAATATTTCTTTACAAAACTTCTTCTAGAGGGCTGGATGCTCTTATGTTTCAGAAAGTAAGTATGTTAGTGTGGGAAATGAGACAAAGAAATCTTGAAATGCTCGGATAACTGGAAAAAAACGCCACCAAAACCCAGGCATGGGACTATAAATTTGTATTTGTCAGTAATAAAGATCTAATATAGCCTATCCGCTTCCAGTTATAGTGCTTGATATATCATGTCAAATTTATTTAAGAAAGGCATAATTTTATTTTAACAACTTGTTTGTTTATTACTATATATATAGTATTACATTGTTTCATAGATAACACAACACCATCATTTTCAGGACATATTTGGAGCTGCCTCAGAAACTACTGGAACCGCTTTGGAGTGGGCTATGTCAGAACTCGTAACTCATCCTAAAGCTATGGCTAAGGCACAATCCGAGGTTCGAGAGGTACTAGGTCCAAACCGAGGTATCATTGCCAATAGCGACCTTGCACAACTCCCCTACTTGCGGTTGATCATCAAGGAGGTTCTCAGATTGCATCCACCTCCACTACTCCCTCGCAAGACTAGAGAGGACTGCAAAATTATGGGTTATGACATGCTGAAAGGAACCAATGTATACATTAATGTCTTTGGAATTTCCAGGGATCCTAAGTACTGGAACAATCCTGAAGATTTTAATCCGGATAGGTTTGAAAACAGCAACGTGGATTTTAACGGCACAAGCTTTGCATTCACTCCTTTTGGTGGTGGCGAAGACGCTGCCCAGGGATAACATTCGCATCATCAATTCTGGAGATCACATTGGCAAACTTCCTCTATCACTATGATTGGATTCTCCCTAATGGGGCAAGCCGGATTCTTTGGACATGGCTGAGAAATTGGATTCACTGTCTAAAAGGTCTGAACTAGAGCTTATAGCTATTCCCCATGAATACTCCAAAGCTATGCAGATATAGATACAACTTTCAGTATACGAGGATGAATACTCCAGAACTATGCAGATATAGATTCCTATGTTTATGCATACATCAGAATAAGAGAATTTCAGGAAAAAATTGTGGTATCACAATATTATTCATGTTAATGTCAGCCGATAGTATATATATTTTGTTGTTGTCACACATCAATGCAGCTTTAGCACTAGGTGATCCATTTGTGATGAACTCGTCCACATGCTATACTTAGTTATATATATGGTCATGTATCTATTTTGTAATGTTCTGAACAAATAAATGCCATTTACATCGTTTGTTAACTACTTGGCGTGTCTATGTAACTTCTATTATTTGTCTCCACTATTCCATATTGTCCATGGTCTAATGTCAGTTTCCAAGAAATTTGATATGTTTTGGATGAGAAGCAACATGTGCCTATTGATAGTCACAATCAATGCATCATATAGAAGAGACATCAATTCAATGATGTGGATATGTAAAATAATTTTACATTTTAACTATCTTATTAATGATGTTTGTTTATCTGCTTCTTTTCATCAAAGAGGACACTGAAAACCGACCAAAGAGATCAGCATTTACATATGTTGTATAGTAAAAACTTGTGCAAACTTGAATAAAACAGTCAACCAGACTTTGGTGTTTGGCGAGGACGGAGCCCAAGGGTAACATTCACCTCATCCATTTTGGATATCACATTGGAAAACTTTCTTTATCACTTCGACATGATGCTTCCCGATGGGTCCATCTCAAAGTCTTTAGACATGGGTGAGAAATTTGGATTCACTATCCGGAATAGGTCTGAGATGCAGCTTTGAGCTATTCCACTTGAATGCTCTAAAGCTGTGCATATATAGATCAACATTTCAGTACAAGAGGATGCTAATCCATATTGGTGGTATTAGTACCTTTATGCATGCATAAGAATAATAATAAAGTATATATCCTTGTTATATAAGCATGAAAGAAGCTATCTAGCAAGTACTTTCGAAGCATTGCCAAAGAACTTATGGTGGAAGACTTCGGGGTAGAGCCGTGCAATTTTCTACAGTAGAAGATCTTTAATGCCACATGGCACAATCTACTTTCATTGATACTATATGGAGAATTTTCCTCCATGACTTTCATTATTGTGACATTAACATTAACATGTTTAGTTAATCTCCATTTTCTCATCTGATCTTGGCCCCTTTTTCTGTTTCTTGGATTTACAAGTGATTAAGAAATATATTTTGTAAACAATTACATAATGTATACTTGAAGATATGAGATTATGAAGTATTCATCCATTTTATATTAATCGAGAATGTCATAGTCTGGTTTTCAAAATCATCATTATGTTACGGTGAGCCAGAGAAACGTTTGGATCCAAGATATATATATATATATATATATATATATATATATGTATATGTGTGTGTGTGTGTGTGTGTGTGTGTGTGTGTGTGTGTGTGTGTGTGTGTGTGTGTGTGTCCTTGGAGTGTACACTGTGAGACTACCTTTTGTATTATGAAAGAATGTGGGCACACTAAGTAAACAAGAGGTCTTGCTAACAAGAAAAAAATATAGCTTAGTGTGCTTACCGCAAAACAACAGGAAGAATCTGAAAGCAAAGAAGAGGAAATTGATGCTGGTGATAAGCCTAGGACTCCCACAACTAGAATAATTGTATAATATTTTTTTGTACTTCAATGGTCAATGCCGTCATTGCTTCCGCATGCATCTTCTCATCATTAGCCGCCGGAGTGGAACCAATCATCGTACATATATACATCTTCCCATGGGTTAGCTGGGTCTCGCATGTTAGGGTCGCCTGGATCGCAGAAAAAAGATTAAAACAAATACTACTCACAATTTATTTTTTCTATTGCTGTCTATGCACTTGAAGTCAAACAAACCCACGGGTCAAGCTTTGGTCATGGATTCAAGAAACATATGTTGCTGGGGTTAGGAAATTAGTTAAATGGAGAAGCATAAATAAACGAAATGCTAAGCAGTCTACACCTAGCTAGTTAGCTTGGGTGGGAAACTACAAGGATGGTTCAACGAGGCCTTGCAAAATGTAGGTAGGATACGAGTGAAAAGTTGACTACAAGAATTCATAGCTTTCTATAAAAAAGATTTCATAGCTAGAGGTGGAAATGTCTAGAATGGCGCAAGCCCGATGCAGTCATTGGATATTTGCACAGTACCATACTGCAGACTTGTGTGTGTGTGTTTGGGGGTTAGGGGTGTAAAAACTGTTTTAATACTTATAAGATGCCATCGCGTGGATACAACTCATGGGAGTGTACACCCGTTGATTTGTTTGCACAAGTATCACATTTTGTCGTAATTGTTTGCATAAAACAGAAATGTCTATAACATTTAGGCCCACCTGCCCATCAAGCCAATGACGACGATGCAACTAACATGGACGCAACTAATTGAGGCAGTCGAAAATCAAACAAATTATCCCCTTTGAAAGTTATCTATGAATCATTGGGCAAAGCTTGAAGGCACACAATTTTGCAACAAAAACTAGCGAAAAGCTTTGAGGGAAGACACTGCTCCACCAATGGTGAGCGGGATTTTAAAGTGTTATTTTTTCTTTAAACTATGCATATAAGGTATGCATACCTAAGTTACATATATCTAAGGTATACATACCCTAAATATGTCTACTTAAGTTACATATACGCTGATGCATATGTACCCTGGATAGAGGAATAAACACGTAACTTGGGTATGTGAACCATAGGTATGTATACCTTGGATATATATAACTTGGATACATATATCATAGGTATGTACACCTTATGTATATGAAATTTAGGTATGTACAATTTTGAAGCAAATACATGTATGCTGTCCGGGCACCATGATGTCCCATATGGACTTTTTAGGTATATAAAAACATATCTCCATGTTACATAAAATCTACACTTACTCATTCATCGATAGATGGTCTTGGTTGTCTACGGCTCATATAGACTTTGTCACTGTCTGCTCACTTGAACGGTTGGTACTGCATTGACGTTTTATGTTTTTCGCTTACCAGAAATAATGGAGGAGGCCATATGAACACATTCTGCATATCTTCATATCCCCTCTCCAAAGTGGGTATGCCCAAATTTCGACTCGAGAATTGCATTGAATAGAGTAATTAAGCTAACGTAGACTAGTAATTTGAGCAATGTATCCCGACTAACTGGCTCAAGACAAGTCCAAGACTGTGATAGAGGCAATTTAGTCGGAAGAATTACGACATCATCATTAGCCGGATAGGTCCAAACGTCTCTTAGCCGGACAGTTATGGAATTAAGCTAACGTAGACTAGTAATTAGTTGCTGCCATGTTAGGTGTAACATAATATTCAAAAAACAATATGTTAGGTGTAACATCATCATTAGCTGGATAGGTCCAAACGTTATAGACATTTCTGTTTTATGTAACCAATTACGACAAAATGTGATGCTTGTGCAAACAAATCAACCCGAGCGTACATTCCCATGAGTCATATCCACACTATGACATCTTGTAAGTATTAAAATAGTTTTTACTACCAAAAATATCCGTTGTTATGGTATTGCGCAAATAGCCGATGCTATGTGACATTTCCACCTCTAGCTATGAAATCCTTTTCTAAGAAAACTATGAAATCTTGCAGTCGACTTTTCACTGGTATCCTACCTACGTTTTGCACGACCTCATTAAACCATCCTCGATAGTTTCCCATCCAAGCTAACTAGCTAGGTGTAGACTGCTTAGCATTCCATTTATTTATGCTTTTAGACTTTTTGTTTAATTAATTCCATAACCCAGCAACATATGATGCTTGAATCCATGACCAAAGCTTGACCCATGGGTTTGTTTGACTTCCAAGTGCATAGATAGCTACAGGGAAAATAAATTGTGAGCAGTATTTGGTTTACTCTTTTTTCTACACAGGATCCAGGCGATCCTAGCCTGCGAGACCCAGAAACAATTGGAAGACGTATATATGTACGATGATTGGTTCCACTCCGGCTGCTAATAACGAGAAGATGCATGCGGCGGAAGCAGATAAAATATTCTGACGACATTGACCATTGAAGTAGAAAAAACAATTATACAACTATTGTGGTTGCGGGAGTCCCAGGCTTATCACCTCCATCAATTTCCTCTTCTTTGCTTTCAGATTCTCGCTGTTGTTTTGCGGTAAGCACGCTAAGCTATATTTGTTTCTTGTCAGCAAGGTCTGGGCCTTCTCTTTTTTACTTAGTGTGCCCACATTCTTTTCTCACAGTATACACTCCAAGAACATATATATAGCTTGGATCCAAAATGTTTCTCTAGCTCACTCTAACATAATGATGATTTTGCAAACCAGACTATGACATTCTCGATTAAGATAAAACGGATGAGTACTTCATAATCTCATATCTTCAAGTATACATTATCTAATTCTTTAGAAAATACATTTCTTAATCACCTATAAATCCAAGAAACGGAAAAGGGCCCAAGATCAGACACTACATGACTGGGCAGAGACACCGACGGCCGGCGCTACGCCGATGGCCAAACGCCAGGGATGTCGGCGTAGACCGCGACCAGGCTAGCTCACCCCACCCCCAAAGAAGCCGTCGGCGCAAAATTTCCCTCGGCGTAGAATAGCTACGCCGAGGGCTTTTTCTTTTTACCTCATTAATTTTTGAAAAATCATAACTAATCATTTTAATTTATAAAAATACAAATTATATATAAAAATTTGCATAAAAATAATATCTATCTATCTACACTAAAATATTACACATTTGTAAATAAAAATTAAGTGAAACATAAAACATTATATATAGTTTAAAACGGGCATAAGAAATTGAAAAACGATTCAAACAATGCGAAACCTTCGCGTGGTCTCAGATTGTGTGACATAGTTAGAAGTAAAAATATCAATCTTGGTATATTGATTATGTATCAAAAAATCCTTCACAAAATGACCTATCTCATTCGAGGTTTCATGGCTTTTGGGTCAAATGACCAATGTTATGGCTAGAATCAAGACATAGTTTGTGATAATGTGTCCATATTGTGCATACATATGTATCATGGGATAGCGAACAATGTTGTAGGAGGAAGTTTTCCTTTCGTCGTGCCAAAATCTATTTTCCATTTTCCGAGTGCGAAAAACGGGCGGTTTTGTGAAGCAACCACAAAATGGCTAATTCAAAATGCTACCACCACATTTTTCAAAAATACTAGACAACCTTACATGGAAAATGTTCTAACAGGAGGATCTCAAACCTTTCCGTCTACCCTTGGTGAAAAAGATAAATTCCTGCCGAATCGGTAGGAAGTGGGTCAGATATGAACTATAGGTACATGATCTGATGCTCATGATTTTTGAAAAAAAAAATCATTTGTAGGTTCACAATATGCTATTTCATCAGAGATCCACTTCAAGTTTATCGAGACTCAGCTCCGAGCTAAGAATCTTCATGCCCAACGTTTGACAAAGTTTGACGATAGTTTAAAACGGGCATAGGAAATTCAAAAACGATCCAAACAATGCGAAACCTTGTGGTGTCATATTATGTGACGTAGTTAGAAGTAAAATATCAAACTTGGTATATTGATCATGTCTCAAAAAAACCTTCACATAATGACCTATCTCATTCGAGGTTTCCTGACTTTCGGGTCAAATGACCAATATTATGGCTAGAATCAAGGCATAGTTTGTGATAATATGTCCATATTGTGTATACATGTGCATCATAGGATGACGAAGAATGTTACATGAGGAAGTTTTCATTTTCTTCGCGCCAAAAAGCCATTTTCCATTTTCCGAGTGCAAAAACGAGCGGTTTTGTGAAGCAACCACCAAATGGTTAATTCAAAAATGCTACCAGCATATTTTTCAGAAATACTAGACCATCTTACATGGATAATGTCCTAACAGGGGAATCTCAAACCTTTCGGTCTATCCCTGGTGAAAAAGACAAATTCCTGCCGAATCGACAGGAAGTGAGTTCAGATATGAACTACAGGTACATGATCAAATGCTCATGATTTTTTACAAAAATCATTTTTAGGTTCACAATATGTTGTTTCATCGGATATGCACTTCAAGTTTACTGAGTCTCATCCCCGAGCTAAGAATCTTCATGCCCGTCGTTCGATAAAGTTTAACGATAGTTCAAAGCGGGCATAAAAAAATTCAAAAACGATCCAAAGAATGCGAAACCTTAGCGTGTGATGCGCGTACCCAATGTTGTCGTGGGACGCTTCGTTAGAAACTCCAAGAGCAAGGTATGATGCAGCACAGCAGCAAGTTTCCCTCAGTTGAGACCGGGGTTATTAAACCAGTCGGAGGAAGGAAACGTCACACAGGTGTTGCAAGCAACGCGGAGACCTACACAACACAAAGTCAAGACTTTGCCCCAATGAATCAGTGAGGTTGTCAAGCTCACCGGTTTGCTGTAACAAAGGATTAAACATATGGTGTGGAAGGTAATGATTTGCAGCAAGTAAACAGGTAATAGTGGAAGATGTATCAATGGTAAAGATTAGACCGGGGTCCATAGTTCACTAGAGGTGCTCTCCATAGATAAACAACATGGCATGAAGGGTAAACAAATTGCAGCAGGGCAATTGACAGGAACTGAGCAAGGCATAACAATGCAATACTAGACAAAAAGATCCTATGAGATTCGATTGGGCAATACAAGTAGATACATAGATCGCCATCCAACTGCATCTATGACTAGAAGTCCACCTTCAGGTTATCATCCGAACCCCCTCCAGTATTAAGTTGCAAGCAACAAACAACTTCTTTAAGCAAAGTGTGTAAGGTAAACAATACACTTGTTCCATGAACAAGAGACCATTGTTTTCTCCCTAGTAGCAACAACACATCTACAACCAAAGAAATTTCTGTCACTTCCCTTGGAAACTAGAGGCATGAACCCACTATCGAGCATAAATACCCCCTCTTGGAGTCACTAGCAACTACTTGGCCAAGATAGCTACTAACATCGGAGAGCATGCAAGATCACAAACAACACATACATGATAGAATCATAAAGACAAAACCATTAATCAATCTGACATAGTAATCTCAATATCCATCAGATCCCCGCAAACACAACATGCATGATTACAAATAGATTAGATCTTGATCATGAACGGAGCTCACAAGATCTATACATGAAAGCACAAGGAGGAGATACAACCATCTAGCTACTACATGGACCCATAGTCCAAGGTGGAACTACTCATGCATCATACCGGAGAAGAAGGCCTCCGAGATGATCTCCCCGTCGGAAGGGTGCCGGGAAGAACTTTAGATCCCCCCGATCTAGGGATGATGGTGGCGGCGGCTACAGACGGTTTCGTGGATCTTTGATCGGGTGCCTAGGGTTTCTGCATCGGAGGCTTCTTATAGACGAAGAGGCGAGGCTGTGAGGCGACCAGGGGGCCACACCCTGCCTAGGCGTGGGCCCACCCCTGGCCGCGCCTAGGGGAGTTTGGACGCCCTGGCCCGCTTCTCCGTCTCTCCTCTGGACTTCGTGTCGCCCACGGTAAAATATTGACTTTGGCTTTTGTCCCGTCCAATTTCGAGAATATTGATTTTCTGCCTTTTTGGAACCAAAAACAGAAGAAAACAGGCAACTGGCTCTGCGGCAACTTATTAATAGGTTAGTTCCAGAAAAGATATAAAAACACCTCAAAGTGTAGACAAAGAAAAGCAAAGTAGATACTAACAAGCATGGAACATCAAAAATTATAGATACGTTTCCGACATATCAAGCATCCCCAAGCTTAAATCCTGCTCGTCCTCGAGTAGGTAAGTGATAAAAAGAATAATTTTTGAGGTGACATGCACCATCAAAACCAAGATCAACCCATTTGCAAGCATTGAAATTTGGGATCAAAGAACTCTAAACATGTGCATAAAATATGGAGTTCTAACAATAAGACAAAGCAACTATGCATGCAACATGAAAGGCTACAAACAAAGGTCATGAATAACTTGCATTGAAAAATATTTGTTTGTTTCAAATACAGAAAACATGGCATATTGGGAATCAGCTTGTCCCTCATAGAGTAGCAAATAGATGCATAAGACACCTTCAAAGTTCACAACGGTGACTAGAAACAAATAACACAAGAACAAGTAATATCACAATATGCATCAATCAATAAGCTTTGGGACACTGCACATAGAACTAAGAATGACAACTATACTCTCTTAATGGTGCCTATGGGTAGAAGGTGGAGACTCAATAATAGTGGAAAAAAGGCCCTTCATAAAGGGAAGCAGGTATTTCAAGTTTCAAAAATAGCTTCCAAAAATTATGGTACTAGTTAGCTTTCAGCCCTCATTGCCCCTATCATACGCATCTTGAAGTGGTTAAGGTTAAAGTGAACAAACTATGGAGTATATGCTTGACAAAGTATAAGTTGGCAATCTCAAATCCCTTGAATACGAGGGCCACACCTCATGCTACTCAACTTCAGTCACCTATAAGTTCTTGTCATTGTAAGTACATGCGTATCATAGAGAACCGCCAACGGGGTACCCCTTGCACATGGTAAAGGAGCTATCCCATAAAAAATGACAAGGCAAGCAGACAATGAGCATCTTAGCGATCTTTCTATTTACTTTGTGCATAGATTTTTAGTGAGGATGCTTCATAGATATCTCACTATGGTGATGCTGCAAGTTTCCACCATGATTAGGCATGACTTAGGCTAGCGGCCGAGACGTTTCTCTAAAACAAAATACTTACTCCATGGACTTACAAGTTCCCTCTTTATTTCACACCGGTGACATCCAAAGACAAAAGAGCATGATATCAACTAAGTACAAAGTACAAGTGTAATGTTAAAAACGTTCCCCATGACAGCATGGTTATACTAATTCCTACGTATAAGTGCAAGCATATACAACATAGACGACAAAATGGTTCAAGTTTATTTGGGGCAAAGAATATAAAGTGTGCCATAAAGTTTGTGAGGGATTTAATCACTAAGTTGTCACATAACAAAATTCTTTTTAATTGGAAGATAGCTGAAAACAAGAATATACTTGGAATGGTGTAACACACTATGCATAAGAGTTTATAGTGGACACTTTGGAATAACTTGGTTTCTTGGGAGTTTGAAGCATGAGTAGAGCTTACTCATACAAGTGGAGGCTAGCAAAAGACTGGGAGCAACCAACTAAGAGAGCAATAGTGGCCATAATCATCCAGAGCGACAAACATTACTAATCAAAGCATAGAGTGGTACTACAAGTCACAGACTAAATGATCATAAAGGCTATGATGACTTCTCATAGTCCTAACATGGTGTGAGCATGTGCCAAGTCAACCCAAGCAAATCATCAAAGGAGAATACAACAATACTATGCTTTTGCATGCTAAAACAACACATAATTTCTTCAAGGAACACTAAGCAATCCCAATTGTTTGGAACAAGAGATGCTATAGCAATAATCACTAAGCATAAGTTCAAAACAACACCTAGCATGTCATGCTAAAGTGTAAGTCATAGTCAATGCAAGCTCCTGTTGCACTTTCATGCAGGAACTTTCACTAGTGCAGGGCCCCCCCTTTAACTCTGGTTGGGAGGCCCCTCTAACAGCGGTTCCCCAACCGCTGTTGAGGGTTCGGTGTTAGAGGGGGGGGGGGGCTTTAACACCGGTTCTTATATGAACCGGTGTTAAAGGGTGGCGCACGTGGGCCGCAGCTCAGCCCCTTTAACACCGGTTCGTGACCGAACCGGTGTTAGAATTCCAGCTGCGAGATTTAGGCGCTTTTCCCGCCGCGATGAACTCGCCACAGCAGGAAAACGGCCTAAATCTTCGCCAGCATTTCTGCCCGCCTGCTCGGGCGTATTTGCGGGAGGGGAGCGAGGTGAATCGATCGAGCGGTATACACATAAATCGTCATCGGTACATACGAGTACATGAATAATTAAGCAACTATTATTATACTGAAACATCGCCATCGGCACATACATCATCATCGCACGCACATCGTCATCGCTCATTTTGGTGGATATCTAAAGAGTTCTCCGCCAGCGTGACGACCTCATCAAGTATGAACCCGCCAATTCCTCTTGAATGGCTCGTATGCGTTCAAATGGTAGGAGTTGGTCCCACATCCGTTCGATCTGAATATATATGAAGAATGGGCCGTCAATATATATATAAGAATAAAACTCAACACAATTGATGGTAATAAAATAATGTTGTGGACTTTGTTTACTTACTCTAAGTTGTTCTAGTGCGGCTTGGCCCGTCGCACATATCGTGTTGCGAATGAACTCGCAAACATAGTACCCACATAAGTTATTGCCGTGTCCCTGATGCGCGCACTTTACGAGAATAGAGAGTTCAATCAAAATAATAATCAATAAAGCATGATATAATGGAATTGGAAGCTAGCTAGTATTACTTACATTTTGGTCTACAAATTTTAGTTCTTCTGACCATTCACCCACGGCCCTGCCCGTGAACCTTTTCCAAACCCTGTCCGGCAAAGAAAATGGATAAAGGAGTAATTAATTACTTATTGTCACGAAAGTTGCCGATCTAGTGCGATAATATGATTGAAATTACCTTTGGAGCATCTCTCTAAAGTTTTCCCATATCTCTTTTTCTTTTCGTAACGAGTCCATGACAAGGACTTTTCCTGAGTCGGGTTGAATGACTAGCAGAATAAAGTGGAACCTACGCACGCATAACTCATCATCAGTTACACTTAACATCGAGTAAGCTGAAATAGAATGTGTACAAGAGAGAGGGTAACAGTACTCACGAGAAGTTGTAAGGCAATAGTATTTCCCTTTTGGTTTGTTGTCTCAGTAAAGACGTTAGTAAGTAATCTTATGTTTGCCCGGGTTTGGTTTCTACCACTCCTTCATGAACTTTATTTGGGTCAACGAATCCAATGTCAAAAGGGCCTCCTTTCCTGCATTCCATAACCTTTTTCCTGCATAATAGTATATACATATATGTTGAGCATATATATATACATGCAATTAATAAAGTGAATGAGATGAGATATAAATTATAGAAATAGTACTTACACACAATAAAGGCTGATGGCAGCTTTGTCGAGTTCCTTCTTATTGAATAGAAAATGCAAGTCTTGAATGTTGAAGTCGATCGCGTCATCTCCGCAGAAGAAAATATCATCTCTTATATGCGCCGTGATCCATTCTACCTTTCTCGTCTTGCAGAAATGAAGGTACCACTTGTGCAATTTTCGCATCTTTGTTGGTAGATTCTTGAGCTCCTCTTTCTTGACGAGATTCTTCCCATACTTCCATGGCTGTATGGGGTTGGCATCGTATTTGGGCAAGTTGTCTCCCATGACGTTCAAGTATGCAATGTAAGTCATCCCCATCTCATTGGCCTTTCTTTGTAGAGCTGCCTCGTAATCATTTACAGGAGGAGCGTCCCGTGTGTCGAACATTTGGAGCGGGGCACATGATTGGTTTTCCTACTCTCCGAGCATGGGAACTGTTTTCTGGGGTGCCTCACGACTGCTACTTTCAGTCTCCCTACGGCGCCTTGCATCCGCCTTCAAAATCCGGCGCTCGTAGTCCGGCACAAGTGGGATTTCAGGTTACAAAAGATTTTTGTAAAACTTCTCCACCACCGCCGGATCTATTTTCTCCTTTGGCTCGGCCCGTCTAGGTGCAAAGAATTTCTTGACCTGTTATTCCGAGATCCTATTGGTCTCCTCGTCGCTGCGATTCCACGGTAAAACCGGCAATGGCTTGGCGGAAGGCTGCGGGACGTAGTTTTTTGAACTCTTTGGCGTACGGTTTCCTGCGGATTTCTTTGTGGCAGTGCTACTGATGCTCTTCGTGGCAGTGCTCTTCCGCTTACGCTGAGGAGATGGCTGAAGCACCGGAGATGGCTGACGGGCCGGAGATGGCTGCCGCGCAGGAGATGGCTGAAGCGCCGGAGATGGCTGCCGCGCAGGAGATAGCTGAAGCGGCTCAGACTGCTGACGCTGCGGAGACGGCGGGGGTGCCAGTGACCTCCAATTTGGAAGCACAATGTGTTCCTTCTTCCAAAGAATGGTTGTTTTCACTGCAAATTTGAGTTGAGTTTCCCCTTCACCTGTAGCATGGTCAAGCTGTGCTTCCTCATATTCCTTCACAACCTCATCCACCCCGACAATAGCATAGCCATCTGGAATCGGTCGGCAGTGGTAAGTTCCACCAGCTACAGGAGGTAAGGCATAGCCGACAGCCACCTTAATGGATAAGCCCATTAATCTCACATGCATCTTAGCGTGTTGGCTCTCCGTGATCTAATCCACGGGGTATCGAGGACCCGTCATTTCAAGCGTGGGCTGCACGTTCTCCGTGGAAGCCACACTGCTTTTCCACGCAGAGTCTGGGCCGCGGGCAGCTTCCAATGCAGGCTCTTTGTGCCGCTGAGATGGGCCGATAGCTTGATGGCTCTATTGTGCATTCACTTGCGCCTGCAGCGCCGCAAGTGCATGTTCTATCTGTGTCATCCGCTCCGTACGCTTTTTTTTTTGCGCGTCATCTCGAAGAGTCGCTCCACGGCAAACCCATCCTTCCACGCCATACCCCCGTGCCGCGTGCATGTCCGTGGTGTTCTTTTTACCGATGGCGCGTGTGAGCTGGTCATTCTCTGTCGGGATGAAAGATCTGGCGGATGTTTCCTCGTATGTCGTGATGAGTTCAAAGGTGTGGTTTGGCAAGGAGGTTGGGAAGATACACAATCCATTTGGGTCCAACCTTTCCCGATTCCGTAGAACCAAGTCTTTTCACGTAGGTCCCACCCATCTGCAGGGTGTGATCCTCTCTCGCCAGGCCTTCTCAGCTTCCTTCCACTTAGGCCTCGAGATATGTAGCCACGACCCGTCCTCTGGTGATATTCCTTCTTGAGGCATTAAGCGTATTGGTTTCGACCTCTTTTAGCTATAGCACTTTTTTATATGTCTCAAATTCGGGCCAGTGAGGTCTTATCTTCGCATAATATGCGTCTTCGAAATTTGGAGTCTCGCCAGATTTGACAAATTTGTTCAATTTTGTCTTCCAGTTGCGGAAAGCGTCAGCCATCTTCTTTAGAGTCCACTCTTTGACCTTTTCCTTTATAACCGGGTTGTTTTCATCCTCCTCTGGCGGAAGGGTGAAATTTACCAACAACGAATTCCAAAGCGTTTCTTTGGATCTGTCATCGACAAAGGTACCGTCGCCCTTCTTTGGCTTATTACAATTTTCAATTATGATTGGGATTTGGTCCCTAACAAGAACTCCAGCCTGACGTACAAATTTGTCTGCGGCCTTTTTGGGCTCCATCGGCCTGCCATCAACACGAACTGCTTCGATCTTGAACTTGACACGATCTTTCAACCATCGGCTCGCTACCGCTTGCTCTTTTCGTAGAAGAATATGGTTGCTGGCTGGTCGATCCAGAGGACTAAAATAAGAAATAAGCGTTAATTAATACATGTAGAAGAAGATTGTTGGTGGAAGTCAGCAGAGGCTTAATCAATGCATATACCTCGCCGGACTTTGTAACCATTAAATTGCGTTCACGAGTCTTCATCTTCTCCATGACTAGTACTTGAGCTGTCGTCATCATGTCCCTCCAAGTTCAGATATTGTGAGGTGTCCTCATCAATAATGTTCTCCATTATTTCTTCTTCTTCAGGGTTTCTACTAAGTGGATCCATAGTTTCTAAAACAATAATATTATCTAGAGTAAGAGTGTAAACATTCAAGTGGACTTGGATTCATACACAAATATACATATTATTCATACAAAAATACACAAATAAATACACAAATGAGTCAGAGGTCCAATTTGTATACAATTTTTAATCTATGTATGTAGTACAATTTATCGAGCAAACAAGTTTTAATCAGGATGAGTCAGCAATCACACACGTGGCAGACACGTGGTGCTCACCGGTGGGGTGACGTTGGTCTCGTCGGGCGGCGGGCGGCGTCGGCATTGAGGCGTGGCCTACGAGCTCCGAAGCGGCGGCGGCGAGACGCTCCTGCACGGGGAAGAGAGCGAGGTGGTCAGGGCTCCTAGAAATAGGCTTGCGCCCCGCTATATTAATATAGCAATCACAAGATACAACGACAATGTTGGAGCAGTAAAAGCAACAAACAATCTAACCCAAAAGAAAATAAAGAGAAAATAAAAGAAACAAATGCCGCATCGAGCGGATCGACGAAAAACGACCCGTGATCGCTGCGCCCTCGGAGTTGTCCCACCTCTCCTAGCACTTGGCACCGTGTTTCAAGCAACACCTTCAAGAAGGAATGCGACGTCGACGCTGTTGCCCGGACTTGTCCTAGGGTTTCCCCGATACACGGAGGGAGTGGAAAAGGGTGCATCCGGCCTTCAAGAAGGATGACGGCACCGCAGTGTCATCACGTCAATGTCGGACGAGCCGAGGATTTCTCCGACCCCAAACAACCACGACCCCACTTGATCCGTAGCACTCCACCCAACTTGCCATCCACCAGCATGCGCCACCATGGTCTCACCGTCATCATCGTGATCTCACTGTTAACGCCACGAGGCTAGAGCAGGCCTAGAGCAGCTCTCAAAGCGCCGCCGCTGCTGCGGCAGTGCATCTTGCCGCCATAGCCATCCCTAGTCCACGTCCGCCCTCCATCGCAGAACATCGCTGAGCATGGCGGGCCCGCCCAGGCCGTATGGCGCCGCCTGCACCAGCTCTGCCCCGCCGCCAAAGGGAAGCGCCGCCGCCGGACTCGACGCCAACCGAGGTTCACCGCCGCCAGAGCTTTCTCCCGGGCTAAATCCCTCGCGCGCGGGTAGAGACCCGACCGCCGCCGCCTCAAGACGCCACCGCGGTCTGCCGGCGGCGGGGAGGGGAAGGATGCGGGGAAGAGAGAGGGCCGGGGGTGGCGGACCTCGAGCTCCGAAGCGGCGGCGGCGAGACGGAGGAAGATTCCTCCCTCACTCCGAGGGCGGCGGCGGCGAGACGCTCGCGGGCGGCGGTGGCGGCGCTTCTCTCTGCGCGCGGTCGGCGGTGTGTTCGATTGATCTGGCTCAGCTGGGGGTGGAAGAAAGGAAGGGGAAGGTGAAATAAATACACCCCCCCTTTAACACCGTGGGCTGGAACCGTGTTAAAGGAGGATTCCGTTCAGCGCATTTATTACACCCCCCCTTTAACACCGGTTCCATCCAGAACCGTGTTAAAGGTGGTGCGTTGAAGCGAATAATGTTTCACCTTTAACACCGGTTCCTGTCTGGAACCGGTGTTAAAGGGGGGGGCATTTATTTCATGCATTAAAGGGGCATTTTTAATTCAAAAAATATGATATGAATTTAGAAAATTCATATCTTTTTCATTTCAACTCAGAAAAATATGAATAATATATCATAATTTTCATAAAAATAATATCTATCCATTCATGTAAATCATTTTATATTTACTTTACATGAAAATTTTCAAAATAATTAAAACACTTACATATAAATTTTGATTATTCAATTCAAACAAAAATAAATTGTTAAATCCTAAAACTTTGAACATAAGAAATATTAAGCATCTAAAAAATGATTTTTATTAGATCAAATCATATTTTAATGCCGCATCTTTTGTATTAACATTTTTGAATTGATTGGATATTTAAATGTCGCATCTTTTGTATACACTTGAATCTCACCAAGCCTCGCTCAACTTGCATTGTTTTTTGATAAAATAGCATATTGTGAACCTAAAAATGATTTTTGTAGAAAATCATGAGCATCGTATCATGTACTTGTAGTTCATATCGACCCACTTCCGCCGATTCGGTAGGAATTTGTCTTTTCACTAGAATTAGCCATTTGGTGGTTGCTTCACAAAACCGTCTGCTTTTTATGATCGAAAATGGAAAATTCCTTTTTGAATTAGCCATTTGGTGGTTGCTTCACAAAACCGTCTGCTTTTTATGCCATAACATTGGTCATTTGACCAAAGCCAAGAAACCTCGAATGCGATAGGTCATTTTGAGACAGTTACATAAAGCCGAAATCTGAAAATTAAGATACATAAAAGAACTAAAATTAAGATACATGGCCAGATTAAGTAACAATCGGCTGGAACTGAAAATTAAGATACATAAAAGAACTGAAAATTAAGATACATGGCGATTAAGTAACAATCGGCCGAACTTGTTTCGAATGTTGGAGTGATTCATCATGCTCCGCCTACACACCTGTAATACTACGCCATCAGTAGTCGTGCCACGCGCCGTCATCGCTGTCGTCGTCGGGGCCGTCGTAATTGAACCTCTGGAGAGTACGCGTGGGCTGGACTTGAGGGTAGCGCATGGGCTGGACTTGAGGGTAGCGTAGACGGGGGTTAGAGTCGGCGGTGTCATAGGCCATGATGCTCTAGAGAGTCCGACCAAGCCACACCATAGCCGACGGCCTCGTTGAAGTTAGGAGGAGGTAGGCGTCCTCCTCGTGCTCGGCGCCCTCTCACGCCGATCCACGAAGAAGGCTTCCCAAGTAGGGAAATAGTCGGGATGCCATGGGATTCCTCCACTGCTCGGCGTGAGCTCGGTAGTAGTGGTTCGTGATGGCCATCCGGCGCACCACCTAGAGGGACAGAGGAACTGCACGCCTCGACGCCAAAGATCCAGCCGACGGGGACACAAGAGGCCGGGGGTAGTTCGAGGCGCAAAGCGCCTCCGCCTCCCTGGGGGTTAGTGCTACGGTGGAAGCCATGGGAAAGAGTGATGAGGTTGCAGATATGAGTCTAGAGATGTGCAATGACAATGGAGGCCAACCCCTACATATATATATAGTGAACTAGCGGGAAGAACTGGAGGGAAGAACTGGCGGGAAAAAATGGCGGGAAGAAGAACTGGCGGGAAGAAAAATGGAGGGAAAAAATGGCGGGATGAACCTTTAGTCCCGGTTGGTGAAGATGAACCTTTAGTCCCGGTTGGAGACACCAACCGGGACTAAACATGAGTCAACACTAATAATAGGGGTGAGTATCGACATTATGTCGTGCGGCGTGTACCTTGTAACACCCTCAGAATCGGACCTATGCAAGTTTGAGCAAAATTCGCCAAACCCGCATAGAAACGATTCAAAGGTGCCCACCAGGCACTTTCGTGCGGGTGGAAAACGAAGTAATAACATTACACAACAGTCCTCGATGGGACCCACAAAACAGATATATATAACAGCGACTCAAAGAGTCAAGAATACAGATGTAATATACAAAGATCCAAATCACCTTGAAAACGATAGAGCGTCCAGCTACGGACAAGATGCAAATGGGGCTAAGAGCCCTGAAGAATAACCAATGGCGTCCATAACCCTGCCCAGGCCAAGCCGGAAGGGTAACCCTGCTAACGGCGTCGATCTCAAAACCTGCTTAAACAAAAGGGGTGCCGACAAAGGGCAAAGGAAAAGAGGAGCGCCGATCGAGGCCGACACGACGAGGCTAGAATTCGGTCCTCGCCTACATAGGTATGGTGGATCAAGCGGCGGCAAGATGCGCTAAACAACCTATAGAGACTCGATACAGCTGGCGGTTATCAGAGGGGGTAAGAATGACCTATTCGGATCCAACCTGAAGCTAACACCAAACAAACCCATCCCGGTGTTTCCCCCTCGAGACCAAACGAGGAAGTCAATCGAGGAACTCACACAGTTGGCAGTTTTACTTATTCAGTTATAGTTGTGGCACTTTACTAGTCAGATTCAGATAATCGTCCTGATAAAGTAAGCAGTGGGCACTTTTAGTTAACCATTCCGTTATAGTGGCAGCACTTACTAGTCGAATCTGATTAACATGAGATAACCCATAAACCCAGCAGTTGTTGGTACTTTTATTCAGCCATTCCGTTGAAGTTGCAAGATTTACTAGTCGATACAATTGTCGCGACAACCAAACAAGCAATTGTGGGCAGTATTAATTAGCCATTCCATTATAGTGAAGCTGATTACTAGTCATTATAAGTCAAATTTATAGCAGTAAACTTTAGTTATGCTTGTCTATGATCGAGATATCGTGCTCCAAGTCGTCCATATCCGCGGACACGGCTTTCGTAAAGTTTTACCCGGCGGTGCACCAATAGCAACACACGCCGATCAACCTCGGAAAACCAAATCAAAACCCAACGAGGCTTTCACGATGAACAATCACAAGATTCAGAAATATTTCAGGGGCCACCCTTAAGTAGATCCATAGAAGCGGTGACCGAGACGGGCTCAAGGTTATGGGGACGGCTGTGAACGATCGAACTCGAAAGTGTGGTGGGCTTGTCGACACCGGAATCGTGCCATGATCCTAAAGATGCAGTGTGCTCCTCGCACAAATTAAATCTGAAAGTAGCATGGCATAAGTACAGGATAGTAAAAACACCTCAAACTAGTTGTGGCCCCAAGAAATAAGACGGAATCAAGCTCGCTCGGGGGATCCCATACTCCCGAATGTGGATAGCGCGATAAATCAAGGAACAGTATCAAGTACTCGGGGTCTTACGGGACACAAGTGGGCTCGAAACCAAATATTTTCTATCACCCACCGATGCCTCTGCTTATTCAATTTTAGTTGTTAAACAGAAATTAAAGTGACGATAAGTAAAACTAGAATCATCTCCAACATCAACATGCGGCAATACATCAGCAACTGTGGCATATGACGACACACATCAGCACTTGAGCAAGCAACTACGACGCGCAAGTCCAACTATCTACCAAACAACAGGTAATAGGGTGTGTCCAAGGCAATATAAGGCTGCAGGGGATATATCGGGTACGGAAACTAGAGCATCGCAACACAGATAGCAATAGATCAACAGGAGGGAATAAAGACTATAAAAGTAAGATAGGTAGAAAGAGGGAGATGCTCGCCTGAAAACGTTGTCGAAGGTTTAACCGAAGATCGGGGCGAAGCTCACATCAACTCAACGGCCTTATCCGCGAAGAAGCAAAACACTAGAAGAAACACCGGATGCAATATTTAATACAACGGCAGAAGATCGGCATGATGCATGTCTGATGAATGGCATGGCAAAGGTGCGATGCAATTAGGTCATATTAAGCGGAACCGGGGTCCCGACAATTAATATGTGGTTCAAGTTGTTTAAACCCCCGCATATTAAATGTTGTTTAGCATGGCAAAAGATAGTACTGGTTCGCTACACAAGTTTAAATGAGGCCAATATAAGGCTAGATTTGCCCGCATATGGGCCCCATATTTAATTATGAGGTGAATTCGGCATAAGGCCCCCAAACCACATGACAATATGCATGCATGAGCAATTTATATGCAACAGTTCATATAGTTGACCATTTATAAAATAGGGTTCTCGGAGAGGGGTTCACACATTAGAGGGGGCTCGACGATCTTGGGGTTCCGGGGGGTTCGGGGTTCGACAGGGTCCAGGGTTCGACGGTTCGGGCTCGGCGGGATCGTTCTCGAATATCGGGGTAGGTCTTGTTGCGTCCGGGTTCTCGGCGAGATCGTCGTCCGGAAAGGAGTACTTGTCGCGTCTACCGTCTTCGGGTCGGTGGTCTCGACGATCTTTGGGTCCGGGAACCGCTTCGGAAACCGTGAGGCGATCTTGGCGCTCGATGTCCGTGAAATAGAACTTGTCGCACCTACCGTCTTCGGGTTCGCTCCAATCGGGCCCATGTCGGAGTACTTGTCGTCCCATGAAGGAGATCTTGCGTCTAGGGTCTCGGCGAACTCGGCGGTCCCAAGGGTCGGTCTCATGAGGCGGTCTTGATGCTCCGAGATGGAGAACTTGTTGCATCCGTGGCGATCTTGACGGCCTTCGGGTCATCAACCCCGTGAAGGGGATCTTGGAGCGGCGCCGGGTTCTGTTCTTCGGGTACCATGGGTTCTCGGCGTCTAAGAAGATCTTGTCGATCCAGAGTCATCGCCTTGGGGTTCCATGTCGGAGGCCTTGGTGGTTCCGACTTCATTTGTCGTGGAGGTCTTGAAGGGTTCGGGCACCGATGGCCTTCGCGTGTCCTCATAAGTCGTTCATGTCCATCTTGTTACCCTTGTCCGTTGATGTTTCCGAAGATCTTGTTTTCAGTTGTGTCCGAGGAGGTAGCCGAAACGAAAAGCAGAGATGCCCGATGGGTGTGGAGCTGCAAGGCAGCGACGTTCCAGAGGCCAGACGCGGTTGGTGGGGTCGGGGGCCTCCCGTGGTGGCGACCGGGGGCGACAGAGAAGGGCCGCAGAGGCGGCAGCGGCGCTTGCTGGCGAGAGGAGGCCGGGACTGCGCGGGACCCGTCCGCGGGAAGGCGGGGCGAGCGCGGAGGCAGCGAGGAGCATGGGGGCGGAGCGGCCGGAGAGGAATCCGGCGCCGGCGGCCAGGGCGACGCGGGCGGCGCGGCGAACGCGGACGGGCGGAGCGGCTCGACGGCAGAGAAGGCGCGAAGGACGCGGCAGCGGCGAGGTCCGGGTCGCGGGTTGGTGGAGCTCGGCGACGGCGAGGGTGGAGCAGGGCGAGCGGTGAGGAGGAGCAAGCGCGGCGCTGGCCCGGCCGGAGGAGGCGAGTGGCGTGGCGGTCGCCGGGCGGGAGGAGCCTCATGGCGGTGGCTGGCGCCACGCTGGCGGGAGGCGGCCGGAGCGACGGGCGGAGGCGGAGCTGGGGCGGCGGCAGCGAGGCCGCCCGGCTGCCCGGGAGGAAGAGGAGGCGCTGGGGGCCTGCGGCGGCCTGAGGCTCGAACGGCAGAGGGCGTGGTGGCGTCGCTGGCGCGAGCGGCGAAGCTGGGCGGAGGCTGGCGAGCGCCAGTGAGGGAGGCGCCAGGAGGAGGAGGGGTGGCTGGCGCGGCGCCAGGCGGGAAGGCGTCTGTGAGGAAGAGGGGAGGAGGGGGAAGGAGATGGTCACGCGGGCGGGACAGGTGGGGACTGGCGGGGTCCGGGGCGTGGAACGTGGGGGGCAGAGGTGGGCCAGGGGGGAGGTTGGCTGCGTGCGGCGAGTGGGCAGGGAGTGTGCGGGCGGGGGGGTTGTTTGACTGGGGGTGGGCCAGGGCGGTGAGGGCCCCAGCGGCAGAGAGAGAGGGGTAGGGCGGCTGGGTGGTAGGGAGAGAGGCCGGTGGTGTGGTGGGACCTGGGGGCCACGCGGGGTGTGGGAAAACTGGGCAGGGTGTGGCTGCTGTGCGTGTAGTGCGTGGGTCTGTGGGGTGGTGAGAGGAGTGAGGTGAGAGAGAGAGATGTGGCCACGTGGCAGCCCACGGTTGGTGGGGGGTGAGGGGTGTGGTGAGGTGGCAACGTGTGAGTGGCCAGGGTGAGGTGGAGGGTTGGGTTGGGTAGATTAGTGGGTAAGTTTAGGATTTAGGAGCGGGTGCAGTTGGACCGATTCAAAAACCTGGGGGTGGTCGTTCGGGTCGATCTGGCCCGTTCGACTGCCCCCACTAAAAATAATATAATTTTTATTTGTTTTAAACGGGCCGTATGCAATCCGATAGCGGCCAAAACAAAATAATCCGGAGCCCCGGGTTTGATATTTGATTACAGTTGGGGCGTTTTAGAAAAACAAAACGGGCTTGCGAACATGGTTTTATGCAAACAACACATGATGATGACGATGCAATGCACAAATTCAACGCGATTTTCTAGTAGTGGTTTTTTTTTTTTCGGGATGCCACATACCTTGTCCCGGATGGTGTCACCAACCGGGACTAAAGATGAACCTTTAGTCCCGGTTGGAGACACCAACCGGGACTAAACACGAGTCAGCACTAATAATAGGGGTGAGTATCGACATTATGTCGTGCGGCGTGTACCTTGTCCCGGATGGTGTCACCCGACTAAAGATGAACTTTAGTCCGGTTGGAGACACCAACCCGACTAAAGATGAACCTTTAGTCCCGGTTGGAGACACCAACCGGGACAAAACAATCGACTAATAATAGGGGTGAGTGTCGACATTATTTCGTAAGTCGACACTATGTCGAGCTGCTTATACTATAAATAGGCATCCTTGTGAGTCCAGTCCTCCGGCCGTTTGAGGCAGGGACACCACTACGGCCAGATTCGTGGAGATGCTGCCGGATCCCATCCTCCCATCTCCGAGAAACTGGTCATAGAGGCACTCCTAATATGTGAAATTAGTTAGCTCCCAGGTGTATTGATCTAGTTAGAGAAGTTACAAAGCTGCAAGATGGTTTTCGAGAGCAGGGACACCACTACGGCCAGTTTCAGGGAGATGCCGACGGAGCCTAGTCCTCCGACATCTCCAAGAAACTGGTCATAGAGGCACTCCCTAATATGTCCTTCCTTATGATCGCTTCAGACGTAACCATGGAGCATCTTCTTTACTTAACGGAATGCTTGGGTCAGTTTTCACTGTGAAGGGCGGAATTTCATCAAACTTATTATAATCTTCTGACATGTCTGTCTTGTCCTCGATTCCCACGATGTTTCTTTTCCCCGAAAGAACTATGTGACGCTTTGGCTCATCATATGATGTATTCGTTTGCATATTTTTTCTTTTTTTTGGTCTGGAGGACATGTCCTTTACATAGAAAACCTGAGCCACATCATTGGCTAGGACGAATGGTTCGTCTAAGTTCTTGTCTACCTTCATAAGATTGTTGAGATCCACCGTTGTCATTCCGTACTTCTTGTCTACCTCAACCCCTCCTCCTGTTAGCTTGACCCATTTGCATCGAAACAAGGGGACCTTAAAATTAGGTCCATAGTCAAGTTCCCATATCTCCTCTATGAACCCATAATACGTGGTCTTTTGCCCATTGTCTTCTGCTGCATCGAAGAGGACACCACTGTTTTGGTTGGTGCTCTTTTTATCTTGGCCTATCGTGTAAAATGTATTCCCATTTATCTCGTACCCTTGGAAAGTACATACAGTCGAAGATGGTGTCCTGGCCAACAAGTACAGCTGATCCCCAACAGTGGTGTTATTCGTGAGAAGTCTTTGCAGCCAGCCGCCAAAACTCGCCATGTGTTCACTTATAATCCATTCATCAGACTGCCCCGGGTGTTTGAGGCGTATTAAATTCTTGTGTTCATTGATATACGGGGCAACCAAGATAGATCTTTGTAAAACCGTGTAGTGTGCTTGATTGAGAGAATGCCCGTCCCTACATATCATTGCTTTACATCCTAGGGTGCCTTTTCCACGCAGTCTTCCCTCATGTCGTGATTCTGGAACACCAATCGCCTTAAGGTCAGGAATAAAATCAACACAGAACTCAATGACCTCCTCTGTTACATAGCCCTTGGAGATGCTTCCTTCTGGCCTAGCACGGTTATGAACATATTTCTTTAAGACTCCATGTACCTCTCAAAGGGAACATATTGTGTAGAAATATAGGACCGAGAATGGCAATCTCTTCTACTAGGTGAACCAGAGATGCGTCATAATATTGAAGAAGGATGGTGGGAACACCAACTCAAAGTCGACAAGACATTGGGCCACATCTGCTTGTAACCCGTAGGCTTTCCGGATCGATTACCTTCGAGATATTGCATTGAGGAATGCACATAGCTTCACAATGGGTACTCGAACATTTTCGTAGAAGCCCCTCAATGCAATCGGAAGCAATTGTGTCATAATCACGTGGCGTCATGAGACTTCAGGTTTTGGAATTTTTTCTCGCCATATTTATTATTCCTTTATATTCGACGAAGCCGACGGGACCCCGACATCGCTTAGACATTCAAAAAAGATTTCCTTCTCTGCTTTGGTAAGAGCGTAGCTGGCAGGAGTTAAGTGTCATCATTTAGCCTTCTCGTTCTCAGGATGCATAGGCTCTTCAGGGGCCTTCAGACGTTGCTGGTCCTGCCGTGCTTCCGGTGTATCTTTTGTCTTCCCATACACTCCTAGAAAGCCTAGCAGGTTCACGCAAACATTCTTCGTCACGTGCATCACGTCGATTGAAGAGCGGACCTCTAAGACTTTCCAATAGGGTAGGTCCCAAAATATAGATTGCTTCTTCCACATGGGTGCATGTCCGGCATCGTCATTCGGAACAGATAGACTGCCAGGACCTTTTCCAAAGATTACTTCTAGGTCCTTGACCATACCAAATACCTCCTCACCGGTACGGAGGACATGCTTCCTCCGGGGTTATGCCAGACGTTTGAAATGCTTGCCTTTCTTTCTTACTGGATGCAGGTTCGAAAGAAATTGGCGATACCCTAGGTACACAACCTTCTTACATTTATCCAAATATACACTTTCAGTATCATCTAAACAGTGTGTGCATGCATTGTATCCCTTGTTTGTCTGCCCTGAAATGTTACTAAGAGCAGGCCAATCATTGATGGTTACGAAAAGCAATGCTCGTAGGTCAACTGTCTCCCCTTTGTGCTCATCCCACATACGTACACCTGGTTTGGCCCACAGCTGTAAAAGTTCTTCAACTAATGGCCTTAGGTACACATCAATGTCGTTGCCGGGTTGCCTCGGGCCTTGGATGAGCACTGGCATCATAATGAACTTCCTCTTCATACACAACCAAGGAGGAAGGTTATAGATACATAGGGTCATAGGCCAGGTGCTGTGACTGCAGCTCTTCTCACCAAAAGGATTCATGCCGTCTGTACTTAGACCAAACCTTAAGTTCCTTGCGTCATGTGCAAAGTTCGGGTACTCTCGCTCGACTTTTCTCCACTGTGACCCATCAGCGGGGTGTCTCAACATCGCGTCTTTCTTACGGTCTTCCATGTGCCATCGCAACAACTTGGCATGCTCTTTATTTCTGAAGAGATGTTTTAACCGTGGTATTATAGGAGCATACCACATAACCTTGGTGGGAACCTTCTTCCTAGGGGCCTCGCCCTCAACATCGCCAGGATCGTCTCGTCTGATCTTATACCGCAGTGCAGTGATACCGGGCAGGCATCCAAATTCTCGTACTTCTCACCGCGGTAGAGGATGCAGTCATTAATGTAGGCATGTATCTTCTGCACGTCTAATCCTAGAGGGCAGACAACCTTCTTTGCTTGGTATGTACTGTCGGGCAACTCATTATTTCTTGGAAGAAGATTCTTCATTTTTACCAACAACTTTGAAAATGCGCTGTCAGTCACACCATTCTATGCCTTCCATTGCAGCAAATCCAGTGTGGCACCTAGCTTTTTGTGGCCATCTTCGCAAGTTGGATACAACAATGTTTTGTGATCCTTTAACATCTGCTCCAGCTTCTCCTTCTCCTTTTCAGTTTCACATTCTTCCTTTGCATCAGTAATGGCCCGACCAAGATCGTCATCAGCGGGCCCACCTGCTCCCTCTTGATCTTCATTATCTACCTCCGTTGCATTATCATCATATTCAGGATACATATTATGATAGTTGTCATCATCCTCTTCTTCTTCGTTGTCTTCCATCACAACCCCTTTTTCTCCGTGCTTGGTCCAACAATTATAGCTGGGCATGAAACCGGATCGAAACAGGTGGGCGTGAATGGTTCTGGTATTTGAGTAGTCTTTCTTGTTCTGACAGTGAACACACGGACAACACATAAAACCATTGTGACCACGGTTTGCATTAGCCACAACGATGAAATTTTGGAGGCCCGTAATGTACTCGGAAGTGCGGCGGTCACCGTACATCCATTGCCGATTCATCTGCATTAATATGTAGTATATATCAAAAAATAATAGGGAGATGACCATTTATATATATAGTACATCAATGACACATGAAACTATAGTTGCCGACCTCGACCGAGACGGAAAGAGCAACAAGAAAGCTTATTTTGAGCTCTCGGGCATTTCACCGAACACGTCTAGTGCATATGAAAAAACACAAACTAGCACTCTTCACACCCTCTTGATAGGCTCAAAAATGTGAAAGAATGGAAGAGTGGGGTGTGTGTGGGCTGGGGTGGTGTCTTATATAGCCCCCCCCTTTAACACCGGTTCATGCCACGAACCGGTGTTAAAGGGGGGGTGCGCGGGCCACTGCTGCAGGGACCTTTAACACCGGTTCGTGGCACGAACCGGTGTTAAAGGGGAGGCTCCTTTTTTTTCCGCAGGGGCCACGCTGGTATGGCCCCCCTTTAACACCGGTTCGTAGAAGAACCGGTGTTAAAGCCCTTTTTCGGGATCAACAAAAGACCTCGTTTCCACTAGTGTTTCTACTCCTTTCCAACACCAAGCAACTTATTTGAAACAACACAACGAGAACGGGGGTCCAAACTACTTTATTCAAGCAAACTAAACAAACTAAGCAAAGCAAATAAAAACTAAGACGCTCCAAGAACAACACTGGCGTGTGAAACAATAAAAACGAAATGTCTAGACAAACCTGAGATTTTTATTGATGAAGAAGGGGATGCCTTGGGCATCCCCAAGCTTTGACGCTTGTACCTCTTGGATATTTCTTGGGGTGACACCGGGGTGGAATCCCCAAGCTTTAGCTTTTGTCCATTCTTCATCTCATTACATTATTCTCTCTCTACATCTGAAATTTTTCATTCATACAAAACTTCACACAATCTTCATTAGCAACATTAGTGTATTCAAAAGATAATAGACCTTTAGGAAAAGCTTTGTAACAACAAGACTTTTCACTAAAAACACAATCTACTGTAGCAACTCCTTCAAAAAGCTCAATTCCCCAAAAGAGAACTCAAAAAGGAATCAATAAGTAGCAAATGCAAATAATGACAGAAATCTGTCAAAACAGACCAACGGGTAGAAACCTATTTTTTAGAAAATCTTTTGCTGCTCAAATAAAAAAGTGTTGAACTAACGAAAGTTATCTAACATACTGGGGGATTTATTCATAAATGTTCAGCTCAATCCGAGTTATATACACTCCTCACGAATTTTATGGTGGAGGATGTAAATCTGTTCAGGACAGCAACTCTCCAAATCTTACTTCCCTCTCATTAGAGGTCATTCTTGACACAAAAAGCAAACAAAAAGGATAAGGAGGGGTCATTACAGAAGTAATAACTTCCAAGACTCAAGAAAACTCTTGGTTTATCTCCCAACAAGTACTTTTCTTTAACGCCTTTAAGTTAGGCACAAGAAGCAAGAAGAATCAAGTATTTTCAAATGAGGCATTAAGATCAATACTTGCAAAGTCTTTAAACATGAGAGGTATCTCACCCAAATGATTCTTGGAGGATCCCTTCTCATTTCTCTTTGCTTTACTACTTTCATCAAAAGGATTTTTAGGAACAATCCAATCAAAATTCTTTTCAAAGGCTTCATGCATTCCAACAAGCTTAAAGGGTATGGGCGGATGTTTCCTCGTATGTCGTGATGAGTTCAGTGACGGGTTTGGCAAGGAGGGTTGGGAAGATACACAATCCTGTTTCTGGGTCCAACCTTGCCCCGATTCCGTAGAACCAAGTCTTTGCACGTAGGTCCCACCCATCTGTCTGGGGTGTGATCCCTCTCTCGCGCAGGGCCTTCTCAGCTTCCTTCCACTTAGGCCTCTGAGATATGTAGCCACCTGACCCCGTCCTCTGGTGATATTCCTTCTTCAGGGCATTAAGCGTATTGGTTTCTGACCTCTTTTTAGCTATAGCACTTTTTTATATGTCTCAAATTCGGGCCAGTGAGGTCTTATCTTCGCATAATATGCGTCTTCGAAATTTGGAGTCTCGCCAGATTTGACAAATTTGTTCAATTTTGTCTTCCAGTTGCGGAAAGCGTCAGCCATCTTCTTTAGAGTCCACTCTTTGACCTTTTCCTTTATAACCGGGTTGTTTTCATCCTCCTCTGGCGGAAGGGTGAAATTTACCAACAACGAATTCCAAAGCGTTTCTTTGGATCTGTCATCGACAAAGGTACCGTCGCCCTTCTTTGGCTTATTCCAATTTTCAATTATGATTGGGATTTGGTCCCTAACAAGAACTCCAGCCTGACGTACAAATTTGTCTGCGGCCTTTTTGGGCTCCATCGGCCTGCCATCAACACGAACTGCTTCGATCTTGAACTTGACACGATCTTTCAACCATTGGCTCGCGCCTCGCTTGCTCTTTTTCGTAGAAGAATATGGTTGCTGGCTGGTCGATCCAGAGGACTAAAATAAGAAATAAGCGTTAATTAATACATGTAGAAGAATATTGTTGGTGGAAGTCAGCAGAGGCTTAATCAATGCATATACCTCGCCGGACTTTGTAACCATTAAATTGCGTTCACCGGAGTCTTCATCTTCTCCATGACTAGTACTTGAGCTGTCGTCATCATGTCCCTCCAAGTTCAGATATTGTGAGGTGTCCTCATCAATAATGTTCTCCATTATTTCTTCTTCTTCAGGGTTTCTACTAAGTGGATCCATAGTTTCTAAAACAATAATATTATCTAGAGTAAGAGTGTAAACATTCAAGTGGACTTGGATTCATACACAAATATACATATTATTCATACAAAAATACACAAATAAATACACAAATGAGTCAGAGGTCCAATTTGTATACAAGTTTTAATATATGTATGTAGTACAATTTATCGAGCAAACAAGTTTTAATCAGGATGAGCCAGCAATCACACACGTGGCAGACACGTGGCGCTCACCGGTGGGGTGACGTTGGTCTCGTCGGGCGGCGGGCGGCGTCGGCATTGAGGCGTGGCCTACGAGCTCCGAAGCGGCGGTGGCGAGACGCTCCTGCACGGGGAAGAGAGCGAGGTGGTCAGGGCTCCTAGAAATAGGCTTGCGCCCCGCTATATTAATATAGCAATCACAAGATACAATGACAATGTTGGAGCAACAGAAAAGCAACAGCACAATCTAACCCAAAAGAAAATAAAGAGAAAAATAAAAGAAACAAATGCTGGCATCGAGCAGATCGACGAATCAACGACCCGTGACGCTCGCCTCGAGTTGTCCCACCTCACTCCTAGCACTTCGAAGCACCGTGTTTCAAGCAACACCTTCAAGAAGGAATGCGACGTCGACGACGCTGTTGCCCGGACTTGTCCTAGGGTTTCCCCGATACGGAGGAGTGGAAAAGGGTGCATCCGACGCCTTCAAGAAGGATGACGGCACCGCAGGTTTCATCGTCGATGTCGGACGAGCCGACAGGGGATTTCTCCTGACCCCAAACAACCACGACCCCACTTGATCCGTAGCACTCCACCCAACTTGCCATCCACCAGCACGTGCCACCATGGTCTCACCGTCATCATCGTCATCTCACTGTGCCAATGCTACGAGGCTAGAGCAGGCTCGCAAAGCCGCCGCCGTTGCGCTGCAGCAGGTGCACCGCCATAGCCATCCCTAGTCCACGCAGTCCCGCCCTCCATCCCGCAGGAACATCGCTGAGCACGGCAGGGCCGCCCGAGCCCGTATGGCCGCTCCGCCCGTACCAGCCTCGCCCGCCAAAGGAAGCGCCACGCTCCGGACGCCAACCGAGGTTCACCGCCGCCAGAGCTTTCTCCCGGGCTAAATCCCTCGCGCGCGGGTAGAGACCCGACCGCCGCCGCCGGCCCCGCACGGGAAACGCCCGCGGTCCTGCCGACGGCGGCGGGAGGGAGGGGAAGGATGCGGGGAAGAGAGAGGGTCGGGGGCAGCGGACCTCGAGCTCCGAAGCGGCGGCGGCGAGACGGAGGACGATTCCTCCCTCACTCCGAGGGTGGCGGCGGCGAGACGCTCGCGGGCGGCGGTGGCGGCGCTTCTCTCTGCGCGTGGCCAGCGGTGTGTTCGATCGATCTGGCTCAGCTGGGGGGAAGAAAGGAAGGGGAAGGTGAAATAAATACCCCCCCCTTTAACACCGGTTCGTGGCTGGAACCGGTGTTAAAGGAGATTCGCTTCCAGCGCATGAGTTACACCCCCTTTAACACCGGTTCCATCCAGGAACCGGTGTTAAAGGGGGTCTTGTGAAGCGAAATGTTTCACCTTTAACACGGTTCCTGTCTAGAACGGTGTTAAAGGGGGCATTTATTTCATGCATTAAAGGGCATTTTAATTCAAAAATATGATATGAATTTAGAAAATTCATATTTTTCATTCAACTCAGAAAAATATGAATAATATATCATAATTTTTAAAAAATAATATCTATCCATTCATGTAAATCATTTTATATTTACTTTACATGAAAATTTTCAAAATAATTAAAACACTTACATATAAATTTTGATTATTCAATTCAAACAAAAATAAATTGTTAAATCCTAAAACTTTGAACATAAGAAATATTAAGCATCTAAAAAATGATTTTTATTAGATCAAATCATATTTTAATGCCGCATCTTTTGTATTAACATTTTTGAATTGATTGGATATTTAAATGTCGCATCTTTTGTATACACTTGAATCTCACCAAGCCTCGCTCAACTTGCATTGTTTTTTGATAAAATAGCATATTGTGAACCTAAAAATGATTTTTGTAAAAAATCATGAGCATCGTATCATGTACTTGTAGTTCATATCTGACCCACTTCCTGCCGATTCGGTAGGAATTTGTCTTTTTCACTAGAATTAGCCATTTGGTGGTTGCTTCACAAAACCGTCCGTTTTTTATGATCGGAAAATGGAAAATTCCTTTTTTGAATTAGCCATTTGGTGGTTGCTTCACAAAACCGTCCGTTTTTTATGCCATAACATTGGTCATTTGACCCGAAAGCCAAGAAACCTCGAATGCGATAGGTCATTTTGAGACAGTTACATAAAGCCGAACTGGAACTGAAAATTAAGATACATAAAAGAACTGAAAATTAAGATACATGGCCAGATTAAGTAACAATCGGCCGAACTGGAACTGAAAATTAAGATACATAAAAGAACTGAAAATTAAGATACATGGCCAGATTAAGTAACAATCGGCCGAACTTGTTTCGGAATGTTGGAGTGATTCAGTCATGCTCCTGCCTACACCTGTAATACTACCATCGTAGTCGTCATTACTACTGCCGCCGCCGCCGCTGGGTCGCCGTAATTGAACCTCTGGAGAGTACGCGTGGGCTGGATTCGAGGGTAGAGCGTGGGCTGGACTTGAGGGTAGCGCAGACGGGGATTAGAGTCGGCAAAGATGTCATAGGCCATGACGCTCTAGAGAGTCCGACAGCGCCACCATAGCCGACGGCCTCGTTGAAGTTAGGAGGAGGTAGGCCGTCCTCCTGCTGGCGGCGCCCTCTCACGCCGATCCACGAAGAAGGCTTCCCAAGTAGGGAAATAGTCGGGATGCCATCCGGGATTCCTCCACGCTCGGCGTGAGCTCGGTAGTAGTGGTTCGTGATGGCCATCCGGCACCACACCTAGAGGGACAGGAGGAACTGCACGCCTCGACGCCAAAGATCCAGCCGACGGGGACACGTGAGTCGGGCGAGGTAGTTCGGCGCAGCGCCTCCGCCTCCAGGGGTTAGTGCTACGGTGGAAGCCATGGGAAAGAGTGATGAGGTTGCAGATATGAGTCTAGAGATGTGCAATGACAATGGAGGCCAACCCCTACATATATATATAGTGAACTAGCGGGAAGAACTGGAGGGAAGAACTGGCGGGAAAAAATGGCGGGAAGAAGAACTGGCGGGAAGAAAAATGGAGGGAAAAAATGGCGGGATGAACCTTTAGTCCCGGTTGGTGAAGATGAACCTTTAGTCCCGGTTGGAGACACCAACCGGGACTAAACAGGAGTCAACACTAATAATAGGGGTGAGTATCGACATTATGTCGTGCGGCGTGTACCTTGTCCCGGATGGTGTCACCAACCGGGACTAAAGATGAACCTTTAGTCCCGGTTGGAGACACCAACCGGGACTAAAGATGAACCTTTAGTCCCGGTTGGAGACACCAACCGGGACAAAACACGAGTCAGCACTAATAATAGGGCTGAGTGTCGACATTATTTCGTAAGTGTCGACACTATGTCGAGCTGCTTATACTATAAATAGGCATCCTTGTGAGTCCAGTCCTCCAGCCAGTTTGAGGCAGGGACACCACTACGGCCAGTTTCAGGGAGATGCCGACGGAGCCCAGTCCTCCGGCATCTCCGAGAAACTGGTCATAGAGGCACTCCCTAATATGTGAAATTAGTTAGCTCCCAGGTGTATTGATCTAGTTAGAGAAGTTACAAAGCTGCAAGATGGTTTTCGAGCGAGGACACACCACTACGGCCGGTTCAGGAGATGCCGACGAGCCTAGTCCTCCGACATCTCCAAGAAACTGGTCATAGAGGCACTCCTAATATGTCCTTCCTTATGATCGCTTGACGTAACCATGGAGCATCTTCTTTACTTAACGGAATGCTTGGGTCAGTTTTCACCGTGAAGGCGGAATTTCATCAAACTTATTATAATCTTCCGACATGTCTCTTGTCCTCGATTCCACGATGTTTCTTTTCCCGAAGAACTATGTGACGCTTTGGCTCATCATATGATGTATTCGTTTGCATATTTTTTCTTTTTTTTGGTCCGAGGACATGTCCTTTACATAGAAAACCTGAGCCACATCATTGGCTAGGACGAATGGTTCGCTAAGTTCTTGTCTACCTTCATAAGATTGTTGAGATCCACCGTTGTCATTCCGCACTTCTTGTCTACCTCAACCCTCCTCCTTAGCTTGACCCATTTGCATCGAAACAAGGGGACCTTAAAATTAGGTCCATAGTCAAGTTCCCATATCTCCTCTGTGAACCCATAATACGTGGTCTTTTGCCCATTGTCTTTTGCTGCATCGAAGAGGACACCACTGTTTTGGTTGGTGCTCTTTTTATATTGGCCTATCGTGTAAAATGTATTCCCATTTATCTCGTACCCTTGGAAAGTACATACAGTCAAAGATGGTGTCCTGGCCAACAAGTACTTTGATCCCCTAACAGTGGTGTTATTCGTGAGAAGTCTTTGCAGCCACCGCCAAAACTCGCCATGTGTTCACTTATAATCCATTCATCGACCGACCGGTGTTTGAGGCGTATTAAATTCTTGTGTTCATTGATATACGGGCAACCAAGATAGATCTTTGTAAAACCGTGTAGTGTGCTTGATTGAGAGAATGCCCGTCCCTACATATCATTGCTTTACATCCTAGGGTGCCTTTTCCACGCAGCCTTCCCTCATGTCGTGATTCGGAACACCAATCGCCTTAAGGTCGGAATAAAATCAACATAGAACTCAATGACCTCCTCTTACATAGCCCTTGGAGATGCTTCCTTCTGGCCTAGCACGGTTATGAACATATTTCTTTAAGACTCCCATGTACCTCTCAAATGGGAACATATTGTGTAGAAATATAGGACCGAGAATGGCAATCTCTTCTACTAGGTGAACCAGGAGATGCGTCATAATATTGAAGAAGGATGGTGGGAACACCAACTCAAAGCTGACAAGACATTGGGCCACATCTGTTTGTAACCCTGGTAGGCTTTCTGGATCGATTACCTTCTGAGATATTGCATTGAGGAATGCACATAGCTTCACAATGGGTACTCGAACATTTTCAGGTGAAGCCCCTCAATGCAATCGGAAGCAATTGTGTCATAATCACGTGGCGATCATGAGACTTCAGGTTTTGGAATTTTCTCTACCATATTTATTATTCCCTTTATATTCGACGAAGCCGACGGGACCACGATCTGTAGACATTCAAAAAGATTTCCTTCTGCTTTGGTAAGAGCGTAGTGGCAGGAGTTAAGTGTCATCATTTAGCCTTCTCGTTCTCGGGATGCATAGGCTCTTCAGGGCCTTGGGCGTTGCTGGTCTGCCGTGCTTCCGTGTATCTTTGTCTTCCCATACACTCCTAGAAAGCCTAGCAGGTTCACGCAAACATTCTTCGTCACGCATCACGTCGATTGAAGAGCGGACCTCTAAGACTTTCCAATAGGGTAGGTCCCAAAATATAGATTGCTTCTTCCACATGGGTGCATGTCCGCATCGTCATTCGAACAGATAGACTGCCAGACCTTTTCCAAAGATTACTTCTAGGTCCTTGACCATACCAAATACCTCCTCACCGGTACGGAGGACATGCTTCCTCCGGGGTTATGCCAGACGTTTGAAATGCTTGCCTTTCTTTCTTACTGGATGCAGGTTCGAAAGAAATTGGCGATACCCTAGGTACACAACCTTCTTACATTTATCCAAATATACACTTTCAGTATCATCTAAACAGTGTGTGCATGCATTGTATCCCTTGTTTGTCTGCCCTGAAATGTTACTAAGAGCAGGCCAATCATTGATGGTTACGAAAAGCAATGCTCGTAGGTCAACTGTCTCCCCTTTGTGCTCATCCCACATACGTACACCTGGTTTGGCCCACAGCTGTAAAAGTTCTTCAACTAATGGCCTTAGGTACACATCAATGTCGTTGCCGGGTTGCCTCGGGCCTTGGATGAGCACTGGCATCATAATGAACTTCCTCTTCATACACAACCAAGGAGGAAGGTTATAGATACATAGGGTCACAGGCCAGGTGCTGTGACTGCAACTCTTCTCACCAAAAGGATTCATGCCGTCTGTACTTAGACCAAACCTTAAGTTCCTTGCGTCATGTGCAAAGTTCGGGTACTCTCGCTCGACTTTTCTCCACTGTGACCCATCAGCGGGGTGTCTCAACATCGCGTCTTTCTTACGGTCTTCCATGTGCCATCGCAACAACTTGGCATGCTCTTTATTTCTGAAGAGATGTTTTAACCGTGGTATTATAGGAGAATACCACATAACCTTGGTGGGAACCTTCTTCCTAGGGGCCTCGCCCTCAACATCGCCAGGATCGTCTCGTCGATCTTATATACCATGCGGTGATACGGCAGGCATCCAAATTCTCGTACTTCTCACCGGTAGAGGATGCGTCATTAATGTAGGCATGTATCTTACGCACGTCTAATCCTAGAGGCGTACAACCTTCTTTGCTTGGTATGTCTTGTCGGGCAACTCATTATTTCTTGGAAGAAGATTCTTCATTTTTACCAACAACTTTGAAAATCTTGTGTCATCACACCATTCTATGCCTTCCATTGCAGCAAATCCGATGTGGCACCTAGCTTTTTGTGGCCATCTTCAAGTTGGATACAACAATGTTTTGTGATCCTTTAACATCTGCTCCAGCTTCTCCTTCTCCTTTTCGTTTCACATTCTTCCTTTGCATCAGTAATGGCCCGACCAAGATCGTCATCAGCGGGCCCATCTGCTCCCTCTTGATCTTCATTATCTACCTCCGTTGCATTATCATCATATTCAGGATACATATTATGATAGTTGTCATCATCCTCTTCTTCTTCGTTGTCTTCCATCACAACCCCTTTTTCTCCGTGCTTGGTCCAACAATTATAGCTGGGCATGAAACCGGATCGAAGCAGGTGGTGAATGGTTACAGTATTTGAGTAGTCTTTCTTGTTCGACAGTGAACACACGGACAGCACATAAAACCATTGTGACCACGGTTTGCATTAGCCACAACGATGAAATTTTGGAGGCCCGTAATGTACTCGGAAGTGCGGCGGTCACCGTACATCCATTGCCGATTCATCTGCATTAATATGTAGTATATATCAAAAAATAATAGGGAGATGACCATTTATATATATAGTACATCAATGACACATGAAACTATAGTTGCCGACCTCGACCGAGACGGAAAGAGCAACAAGAAAGCTTATTTTGAGCTCTCGGGCATTTCACCGAACACCTCTAGTGCATATGAAAAAACACAAACTAGCACTCTTCACACCCTCTTGATAGGCTCAAAAATGTGAAAGAATGGAAGAGTGGGGTGTGTGTGGGCTGGGGTGGTGTCTTATATAGCCCCCCCCTTTAACACCGGTTCATGCCACGAACCGGTGTTAAAGGGGGGGTGCGCGGGCCACTGCTGCAGGGACCTTTAACACCGGTTCGTGGCACGAACCGGTGTTAAAGGGGGGCTCCTTTTTTGCCGCAGGGGCCACGCTGGTACGGCCCCCCCTTTAACACCGGTTCGTAGAAGAACCGGTGTTAAAGCCCTTTTTCGGGATCAACAAAAGACCTCGTTTCCACTAGTGTTTCTACTCCTTTCCAACACCAAGCAACTTATTTGAAACAACACAACGAGAACGGGGGTCCAAACTACTTTATTCAAGCAAACTAAACAAACTAAGCAAAGCAAATAAAAACTAAGACGCTCCAAGAACAACACAACTGTGCGTGAAACAATAAAAACGAAATGTCTAGACAAACCTGAGATTTTTATTGATGAAGAAGGGGATGCCTTGGGCATCCCCAAGCTTTGACGCTTGTACCTCTTGGATATTTCTTGGGGTGACACCGGTGGAATCCCCAAGCTTTAGCTTTGTCCATTCTTCATCTCATTACATTATTCTCTCTACATCTGAAATTTTTCATTCATACAAAACTTCACACAATCTTCATTAGCAACATTAGTGTATTCAAAAGATAATAGACCTTTAGGAAAAGCTTTGTAACAACAAGACTTTTCACTAAAAACACAATCTACTGTAGCAACTCCTTCAAAAAGCTCAATTCCCCAAAAGAGAACTCAAAAAGGAATCAATAAGTAGCAAATGCAAATAATGACAGAAATCTGTCAAAACAGACCAACGGGTAGAAACCTATTTTTTAGAAAATCTTTTGCTGCTCAAATAAAAAAGTGTTGAACTAACGAAAGTTATCTAACATACTGGGGGATTTATTCATAAATGTTCAGCTCAATCCGAGTTATATACACTCCTCACGAATTTTTATAGTGGAGGACAGAAATCTGTTTCAGGACAGCAACTCTCCAAATCTTACTTCCCTCTCATTAGAGGTCATTCTTGACACAAAAAGCAAACAAAAAGGATAAGGAGGGGTCATTACTGAAGTAATAACTTCCAAGACTCAAGAAAACTCTTGGTTTATCTCCCAACAAGTACTTTTCTTTAACGCCTTTAAGTTAGGCACAAGAAGCAAGAAGAATCAAGTATTTTCAAATGAGGCATTAAGATCAATACTTGCAAAGTCTTTAAACATGAGAGGTATCTCACCCAAATGATTCTTGGAGGATCCCTTCTCATTTCTCTTTGCTTTACTACTTTCATCAAAAGGATTTTTAGGAACAATCCAATCAAAATTCTTTTCAAAGGCTTCATGCATTCCAACAAGCTTAAAGGGTATGGGCGGATGTTTCCTCCTATGTCGTGATGAGTTCAGTGACGGGTTTGGCAAGGAGGGTTGGGAAGATACACAATCCTGTTTCTGGGTCCAACCTTGCCCCGATTCCGTAGAACCAAGTCTTTGCACGTAGGTCCCACCCATCTGTCTGGGGTGTGATCCCTCTCTCGCGCAGGGCCTTCTCAGCTTCCTTCCACTTAGGCCTCTGAGATATGTAGCCACCGACCCGTCCTCCGTGATATTCCTTCTTGGGCATTAAGCGTATTGGTTTCGACCTCTTTTAGCTATAGCACTTTTTATATGTCTCAAATTCGGACCCGGTGAGGTCTTATCTTCGCATAATATGCGTCTTGAAATTTGGAGTCTCGCCAGATTTGACAAATTTGTTCAATTTTGTCTTCCAGATTCTTGGAAAGCGTCGCCATCTTCTTTAGAGTCCACTCTTTGACCTTTTCCTTTATAACTGGTTGTTTTCATCCTCCTCTGGCGGAAGGTGAAATTTACCAACAACGAATTCAAAGCGTTTCTTTGGATCTGTCATCGACAAAGGTACCGTCGCCCTTCTTTGGCTTATTCCAATTTTCAATTATGATTGGGATTTGGTCCCTAACAAGAACTCCAGCCTGACGTACAAATTTGTCTGCGGCCTTTTTGGGCTCCATCGGCCTGCCATCAACACGAACTGCTTCGATCTTGAACTTGACACGATCTTTCAACCATTGGCTCGCGCCTCGCTTGCTCTTTTTCGTAGAAGAATATGGTTGCTGGCTGGTCGATCCAGAGGACTAAAATAAGAAATAAGCGTTAATTAATACATGTAGAAGAAGATTGTTGGTGGAAGTCAGCAGAGGCTTAATCAATGCATATACCTCGCCGGACTTTGTAACCATTAAATTGCGTTCACCGGAGTCTTCATCTTCTCCATGACTAGTACTTGAGCTGTCGTCATCATGTCCCTCCAAGTTCAGATATTGTGAGGTGTCCTCATCAATAATGTTCTCCATTATTTCTTCTTCTTCAGGGTTTCTACTAAGTGGATCCATAGTTTCTAAAACAATAATATTATCTAGAGTAAGAGTGTAAACATTCAAGTGGACTTGGATTCATACACAAATATACATATTATTCATACAAAAATACACAAATAAATACACAAATGAGTCAGAGGTCCAATTTGTATACAAGTTTTAATCTATGTATGTAGTACAATTTATCGAGCAAACAAGTTTTAATCAGGATGAGCCTGCAATCACACACGTGGCAGACACGTGGCGCTCACCGGTGGGGTGACGTTGGTCTCGTCGGGCGGCGGGCGGCGTCGGCATTGAGGCGTGGCCTACGAGCTCCGAAGCGGCGGCGGCGAGACGCTCCTGCACGGGGAAGAGAGCGAGGTGGTCAGGGCTCCTAGAAATAGGCTTGCGCCCCGCTATATTAATATAGCAATCACAAGATACAACGACAATGTTGGAGCAACAGAAAAGCAACAGCACAATCTAACCCAAAAGAAAATAAAGAGAAAAATAAAAGAAACAAATGCTGGCATCGAGCAGATCGACGAACGAAAACGACCCGTGACCGCTGCGCCCTCCGGAGTTGTCCCACCTCACTCCTAGCACTTCGAAGCACCGTGTTTCAAGCAACACCTTCAAGAAGGAATGCGACGTCGACGACGCTGTTGCCCGGACTTGTCCTAGGGTTTCCCCCGATACACGGAGGGGAGTGGAAAAGGGGTGCATCCGACGCCCTTCAAGAAGGATGACGGCACCCGCAGGTGTCACCGCGTCAATGTCGGACGAGCCGACAGGGATTTCTCCCGACCCCAAACAACCACGACCCCACTTGATCCGTAGCACTCCACCCAACTTGCCATCCACCAGCATGCGCCACCATGGTCTCACCGTCATCATCGTGATCTCACTGTGCCAACGCTACGAGGCTAGAGCAGGCCTAGAGCAGGCTCTCAAAGCCGCCGCCGTTGCGCTGCAGCAGGTGCATGCGCCGCCATAGCCATCCCTAGTCCACGCAGTCCCGCCCTCCATCCCGCAGGAACATCGCTGAGCACGGCAGGGGCCGGCCCGCCCAGGCCCGTATGGCCCGCTCCGCCCCGTACCAGCTCTGCCCCGCCGCCAAAGGGAAGCGCCGCCGCCGGACTCGACGCCAACCGAGGTTCACCGCCGCCAGAGCTTTCTCCCGGGCTAAATCCCTCGCGCGCGGGTAGAGACCCGACCGCCGCCGCCCCAAGACGGAAACGCCCGGTCTGCCGACGGCGGCGGGAGGGAGGGGAAGGATGCGGGGAAGAGAGAGGGTCAGGGGCAGCGGACCTCGAGCTCCGAAGCGGCGGCGGCGAGACGGAGGACGATTCCTCCCTCACTCCGAGGGTGGCGGCGGCGAGACGCTCGCGGGCGGCGGTGGCGGCGCTTCTCTCTGCGCGTGGCCAGCGGTGTGTTCGATCGATCTGGCTCAGCTGGGGGGAAGAAAGGAAGGGGAAGGTGAAATAAATACCCCCCCCTTTAACACCGGTTCGTGGCTGGAACCGGTGTTAAAGGGAGGGGATTCCGTTTCCCGCGCGCATTTATTACACCCCCCCTTTAACACCGGTTCCATCCAGGAACCGGTTTTAAAGGGGGGGGGTGGTGCGCGCGGGAAACGAAATAAATGCCCCCCACCTTTAACACCGGTTCCTGTCTGGAACCGGTGTTAAAGGGGGGGGCATTTATTTCATGCATTAAAGGGGCATTTTTAATTCAAAAAATATGATATGAATTTAGAAAATTCATATATTTTTCATTTCAACTCAGAAAAATATGAATAATATATCATAATTTTCATAAAAATAATATCTATCCATTCATGTAAATCATTTTATATTTACTTTACATGAAAATTTTCAAAATAATTAAAACACTTACATATAAATTTTGATTATTCAATTCAAACAAAAATAAATTGTTAAATCCTAAAACTTTGAACATAAGAAATATTAAGCATCTAAAAAATGATTTTTATTAGATCAAATCATATTTTAATGCCGCATCTTTTGTATTAACATTTTTGAATTGATTGGATATTTAAATGTCGCATCTTTTGTATACACTTGAATCTCACCAAGCCTCGCTCAACTTGCATTGTTTTTTGATAAAATAGCATATTGTGAACCTAAAAATGATTTTTGTAGAAAATCATGAGCATCGTATCATGTACTTGTAGTTCATATCTGACCCACTTCCTGCCGATTCGGTAGGAATTTGTCTTTTTCACTAGAATTAGCCATTTGGTGGTTGCTTCACAAAACCGTCCGTTTTTTATGATCGGAAAATGGAAAATTCCTTTTTTGAATTAGCCATTTGGTGGTTGCTTCACAAAACCGTCCGTTTTTTATGCCATAACATTGGTCATTTGACCCGAAAGCCAAGAAACCTCGAATGAGATAGGTCATTTTGAGACAGTTACATAAAGCCGAACTGGAACTGAAAATTAAGATACATAAAAGAACTGAAAATTAAGATACATGGCCAGATTAAGTAACAATCGGCCGAACTGGAACTGAAAATTAAGATACATAAAAGAACTGAAAATTAAGATACATGGCCAGATTAAGTAACAATCGGCCGAACTTGTTTCGGAATGTTGGAGTGATTCAGTCATGCTCCTGCCTACACCTGTAATACTCGCCACTGTAGTCGTCGTACTCGCCGCCGCCGTCATCGCTGTCGTCGTCGGGGTCGCCGTAATTGAACCTCTGGAGAGTACGCGTGGGCTGGACTTGAGGGTAGCGCGTGGGCTGGACTTGAGGGTAGCGCAGACGGGGGTTAGAGTCGGCGGCAGTGTCATAGGCCATGACGCTCTGGAGAGTCCGACCGCGCCACCATAGCCGACGGCCGGCCTCGTTGAAGTTAGGAGGAGGTGGGCCGTCCTCCTCGTGCCTGGCGAGCGCCCTCTCACGCCGATCCACGAAGAAGGCTTCCCAAGTAGGGAAATAGTCGGGATGCCATCTGGGATTCCTCCACTGCTCCGGCGTGAGCTCGAAGTAGTAGTGGTTCGTGATGGCCATCCGGCGCACCACACCTAGAGGGACAGGAGGAACCGGCACGCCTCCGACGCTCAGCATCCAGCCGACGGGGACACAGTAGCCCGGCGGGCAGGGGTAGTTCGAGGCGCAAAGCGCCTCCGCCTCCCTGGGGGTTAGTGCTACGGTGGAAGCCATGGGAAAGAGTGATGAGGTTGCAGATATGAGTCTAGAGATGTGCAATGACAATGGAGGCCAACCCTACATATATATATAGTGAACTAGCGGGAAGAACTGGAGGGAAGAACTGGCGGGAAAAAATGGCGGGAAGAAGAACTGGCGGGAAGAAAAATGGAGGGAAAAAATGGCGGGATGAACCTTTAGTCCCGGTTGGTGAAGATGAACCTTTAGTCCCGGTTGGAGACACCAACCGGGACTAAACATGAGTCAACACTAATAATAGGGGTGAGTATCGACATTATGTCGTGCGGCGTGTACCTTGTCCCGGATGGTGTCACCAACCGGGACTAAAGATGAACCTTTAGTCGGTTGGAGACACCAACCGACTAAACACGAGTCAAGACTAATAATAGGGTGAGTATCGACATTATGTCGTCGGCGTGTACCTTGTCCCGGATGGTGTCACCAACCGGGACTAAAGATGAACCTTTAGTCGGTTGGAGACACCAACCGACTAAAGATGAACCTTTAGTCCCGGTTGGAGACACCAACCGGGACAAAACACGAGTCAGCACTAATAATAGGGGTGAGTGTCGACATTATTTCGTAAGTGTCGACACTATGTCGAGCTGCTTATACTATAAATAGGCATCCTTGTGAGTCCAGTCCTCCAGCCAGTTTGAGGCAGGGACACCACTACGGCCAGTTTCAGGGAGATGCCGACGGAGCCCAGTCCTCCGGCATCTCCGAGAAACTGGTCATAGAGGCACTCCCTAATATGTGAAATTAGTTAGCTCCCAGGTGTATTGATCTAGTTAGAGAAGTTACAAAGCTGCAAGATGGTTTTCGAGAGCAGGGACACCACTACGGCCAGTTTCAGGGAGATGCCGACGGAGCCTAGTCCTCCGACATCTCCAAGAAACTGGTCATAGAGGCACTCCCTAATATGTCCTTCCTTATGATCGCTTCAGACGTAACCATGGAGCATCTTCTTTACTTAACGGAATGCTTGGGTCAGTTTTCACTGTGAAGGGCGGAATTTCATCAAACTTATTATAATCTTCTGACATGTCTGTCTTGTCCTCGATTCCCACGATGTTTCTTTTTCCCGAAAGAACTATGTGACGCTTTGGCTCATCATATGATGTATTCGTTTGCATATTTTTTCTTTTTTTTGGTCTGGAGGACATGTCCTTTACATAGAAAACCTGAGCCACATCATTGGCTAGGACGAATGGTTCGTCTAAGTTCTTGTCTACCTTCATAAGATTGTTGAGATCCACCGTTGTCATTCCGTACTTCTTGTCTACCTCAACCCCTCCTCCTGTTAGCTTGACCCATTTGCATCGAAACAAGGGGACCTTAAAATTAGGTCCATAGTCAAGTTCCCATATCTCCTCTATGAACCCATAATATGTGGTCTTTTGCCCATTGTCTTCTGCTGCATCGAAGAGGACACCACTGTTTTGGTTGGTGCTCTTTTTATCTTGGCCTATCGTGTAAAATGTATTCCCATTTATCTCGTACCCTTGGAAAGTACATACAGTCGAAGATGGTGTCCTGGCCAACAAGTACAGCTGATCCCCAACAGTGGTGTTATTCGTGAGAAGTCTTTGCAGCCAGCCGCCAAAACTCGCCATGTGTTCACTTATAATCCATTCATCAGACTGACCCGGGTGTTTGAGGCGTATTAAATTCTTGTGTTCATTGATATACGGGGCAACCAAGATAGATCTTTGTAAAACCGTGTAGTGTGCTTGATTGAGAGAATGCCCGTCCCTACATATCATTGCTTTACATCCTAGGGTGCCTTTTCCACGCAGTCTTCCCTCATGTCGTGATTCTGGAACACCAATCGCCTTAAGGTCAGGAATAAAATCAACATAGAACTCAATGACCTCCTCTGTTACATAGCCCTTGGAGATGCTTCCTTCTGGCCTAGCACGGTTATGAACATATTTCTTTAAGACTCCCATGTACCTCTCAAAGGGGAACATATTGTGTAGAAATATAGGACCGAGAATGGCAATCTCTTCTACTAGGTGAACCAGGAGATGCGTCATAATATTGAAGAAGGATGGTGGGAACACCAACTCAAAGCTGACAAGACATTGGGCCACATCTGTTTGTAACCCTGGTAGGCTTTCTGGATCGATTACCTTCTGAGATATTGCATTGAGGAATGCACATAGCTTCACAATGGGTACTCGGCAGTCATGAGACTTCAGGTTTTGGAATTTTTTCTCTGCCATATTTATTATTCCCTTTATATTCGACGAGAAGCCAGACGGGACCCTGATACTGCTTAGACATTCAAAAAAGATTTCCTTCTCTGCTTTGGTAAGAGCGTAGCTGGCAGGAGTTAAGTGTCATCATTTAGCCTTCTCGTTCTCAGGATGCATAGGCTCTTCAGGGGCCTTCAGACGTTGCTGGTCCTGCCGTGCTTCCGGTGTATCTTTTGTCTTCCCATACACTCCTAGAAAGCCTAGCAGGTTCACGCAAACATTCTTCGTCACGTGCATCACGTCGATTGAAGAGCGGACCTCTAAGACTTTCCAATAGGGTAGGTCCCAAAATATAGATTGCTTCTTCCACATGGGTGCATGTCCGGCATCGTCATTCGGAACAGATAGACTGCCAGGACCTTTTCCAAAGATTACTTCTAGGTCCTTGACCATACCAAATACCTCCTCACCGGTACGGAGGACATGCTTCCTCCGGGGTTATGCCAGACGTTTGAAATGCTTGCCTTTCTTTCTTACTGGATGCAGGTTCGAAAGAAATTGGCGATACCCTAGGTACACAACCTTCTTACATTTATCCAAATATACACTTTCAGTATCATCTAAACAGTGTGTGCATGCATTGTATCCCTTGTTTGTCTGCCCTGAAATGTTACTAAGAGCAGGCCAATCATTGATGGTTACAAAGCAATGCTCGTGGGTCAACTGTCTCCCTTTGTGCTCATCCCACATACGTACACCTGGTTTGGCCCACAGCTGTAAAAAGTTCTTCAACTAATGGCCTTAGGTACACATCAATGTCGTTGCCGGGTTGCCTCGGGCCTTGGATGAGCACGGCATCATAATGAACTTCCTCTTCATACACAACCAAGGAGGAAGGTTATAGATACATAGGGTCAGGCCAGGTGCTGTGGATCGCAACTCTTCTCACCAAAAGGATTCATGCCGTCAGACTTAGACCAAACCTTAAGTTCCTTGCGTCATGTGCAAAGTTCGGTACTCGACTTTTCTCCACTGTGACCCATCAGCGGGTGTCTCAACATCGCGTCTTTCTTACGGTCTTCCATGTGCCATCGCAACAACTTGGCATGCTCTTTATTTCAAGAGATGTTTTAACCGTGGTATTATAGGAGCATACCACATAACCTTGGTGGGAACCTTCTTCCTAGGGGCCTCGCCTCAACATCGCCAGATCGTCTCGTCGATCTTATACCGCAGCGGTGATACCGGCAGGCATCCAAATTCTCGTACTTCTCACGCGGTAGAGGATGCAGTCATTAATGTAGGCATGTATCTTCGCACGTCTAATCCTAGAGGGCGTACAACCTTCTTTGCTTGGTATGTACGGGCAACTCATTATTTCTTGGAAGAAGATTCTTCATTTTACCAACAACTTTGAAAATGCGTCGGTCACACCATTCTCTCGCCTTCCATTGCAGCAAATCCGATTGTGGCACCTAGCTTTTGTGGCCATCTTCGCAAGTTGGATACAACAATGTTTTGTGATCCTTTAACATCTGCTCCAGCTTCTCCTTCTCCTTTTCAGTTTCACATTCTTCCTTTGCATCGAATGGCCCGACCAAGATCGTCATCGGGGCCCACCGCTCCCTCTTGATCTTCATTATCTACCTCCGTTGCATTATCATCATATTCAGGATACATATTATGATAGTTGTCATCATCCTCTTCTTCTTCGTTGTCTTCCATCACAACCCCTTTTCTCCGTGCTTGGTCCAACAATTATAGCTGGGCATGAAACCGGATCGAAACAGTGGGCGTGAATGGTTCTCGTATTTGAGTAGTCTTTCTTGTTCTGACAGTGAACACACGGACAGCACATAAAACCATTGTGACCACGGTTTGCATTAGCCACAACGATGAAATTTTGGAGGCCCGTAATGTACTCGGAAGTGCGGCGGTCACCGTACATCCATTGCCGATTCATCTGCATTAATATGTAGTATATATCAAAAAATAATAGGGAGATGACCATTTATATATATAGTACATCAATGACACATGAAACTATAGTTGCCGACCTCGGCCGAGACGGAAAGAGCAACAAGAAAGCTTATTTTGAGCTCTCGGGCATTTCACGAACACCTCTAGTGCATATGAAAAAACACAAACTAGCACTCTTCACACCCTCTTGATAGGCTCAAAATGTGAAAGAATGGAAGAGTGGGGTGTGTGTGGGCTGGGTGGTGTCTTATATAGCCCCTTTAACACCGGTTCATGCCACGAACCGGTGTTAAAGAAGTGCGAGCCATCGTTGCAGGGACCTTTAACACCGGTTCGTGGCACGAACCGGTGTTAAAGGGGAGGCTCCTTTTTTTTCCGCAGGGGCCACGCTGGTATGGCCCCCCTTTAACACCGGTTCGTAGAAGAACCGGTGTTAAAGCCCTTTTTCGGGATCAACAAAAGACCTCGTTTCCACTAGTGTTTCTACTCCTTTCCAACACCAAGCAACTTATTTGAAACAACACAACGAGAACGGGGGTCCAAACTACTTTATTCAAGCAAACTAAACAAACTAAGCAAAGCAAATAAAAACTAAGACGCTCCAAGAACAACACAACTGTGCGTGAAACAATAAAAACGAAATGTCTAGACAAACCTGAGATTTTTATTGATGAAGAAGGGGATGCCTTGGGCATCCCCAAGCTTTGACGCTTGTACCTCTTGGATATTTCTTGGGGTGACACCGGGGTGGAATCCCCAAGCTTTAGCTTTTGTCCATTCTTCATCTCATTACATTATTCTCTCTCTACATCTGAAATTTTTCCTTCATACAAAACTTCACACAATCTTCATTAGCAACATTAGTGTATTCAAAAGATAATAGACCTTTAGGAAAAGCTTTGTAACAACAAGACTTTTCACTAAAAACACAATCTACTGTAGCAACTCCTTCAAAAAGCTCAATTCCCCAAAAGAGAACTCAAAAAGGAATCAATAAGTAGCAAATGCAAATAATGACAGAAATCTGTCAAAACAGACCAACGGGTAGAAACCTATTTTTTCGAAAATCTTTTGCTGCTCAAATAAAAAAGTGTTGAACTAACGAAAGTTATCTAACATACTGGGGGATTTATTCATAAATGTTCAGCTCAATCCGAGTTATATACACTCCTCACGAATTTTTATGGTGGAGGACAGAAATCTGTTTCAGGACAGCAACTCTCCAAATCTTACTTCCCTGTCATTAGAGGTCATTCTTGACACAAAAAGCAAACAAAAAGGATAAGGAGGGGTCATTACTGAAGTAATAACTTCCAAGACTCAAGAAAACTCTTGGTTTATCTCCCAACAAGTACTTTTCTTTAACGCCTTTAAGTTAGGCACAAGAAGCAAGAAGAATCAAGTATTTTCAAATGAGGCATTAAGATCAATACTTGCAAAGTCTTTAAACATGAGAGGTATCTCACCCAAATGATTCTTGGAGGATCCCTTCTCATTTCTCTTTGCTTTACTACTTTCATCAAAAGGATTTTTAGGAACAATCCAATCAAAATTCTTTTCAAAGGCTTCATGCATTCCAACAAGCTTAAAGGGTATGGGCATCTTAAATTCTTCTCTAGACTTAGTTTTATCAGAAGTACCCATAACATCTTCAATTGAGCCTAGCATATTGAAACGCTCAAAGACCTTTTTGGCTTCCCTAGCAACATCATGGAACTCTTTTAGTAAAGTTTTAAGAATAAATTCTCTCTTTTCAGCATTCTTTTCTTTCTTCAGTTTTTGGAACAAAATTTGCATCATGGGGTTAAGGCTAACAAACCTAGCCTCCAGCATATGAACTAAAGAGGTTGCAGCAATTTCATAATTAGGAACAAGCTCTTCTATAGATTTATCCTCAATATCCTCATGCTTGTTAACATAATTAAAGAATTCTTCAATATTATCTTTCCCAATTATGGAGCCACTACCTATTGAAAAGTTTTTTAGGGTAAAATTGGGGAGCAACATGGTGTTCTCAGCAGAGTTCATTTTGGCAAAGGTGGGAAAGCCAAAAACAGCGGCAACAACTAGAGCAGGAACTATTTTTTTTTTGTGTTTTTGAATAGGGAAAGCAAACCAAACTAGACTAATTTTTTTGGAGATTTTGAAAAGAGGCAAACAAAACCAAGCAAAAGAAACTAAGCAAACTAAAAACAAAGTAAAGAGAAAGGAAACGGAGGACTCCCCTTGTGAAGACGTCGTTAGCCTCCCCGGCAACGGCGCTAGAAAAAGACTTGAGAAGCGCACCCAATGTTGTCGTGGGACGCTTCATTGGAAACCCCAAGAACAAGGTATGATGCAACACAGCAACAAGTTTCCCTCAGTTGAGACCGAGGTTATCGAACCAGTAGGAGGAAGGAAACGTCACACGGGTGTTGCAAGCAATGCGGAGAACTGCACAACACAAACTCAAGACTTTGCCCCAATGAATCAGTGAGTTTGTCAAGCTCACCAGTTTCCTGTAACAAAGGATTAAATGTATGGTGTGAAAGGTAATGGTTTGCAGCAATTAAACATGTAACAGTGGAAGATGTATCAATGGTAAAGATTGGACCGGGGTCCATAGTTCACTAGAGGTGCTCTCCTTAGATAAACAACATGCCATGAAGGGTAAACAAATTACAGCAGGGAAATTGACAGGGACTGAGCAAGGCATAATAATGCAATACCAGAAAAAAATATCCTATGAGATTCGATTGGGCAATACAACAAGATACATAGACCGCCATCCAACTGCATCTATGACTAGAAGTCCACCTTCAGGTTATCATCCGAACCCCCTCCGGTATTAAGTTGCAAGCAACAGACAATTGCTTTAAGAAAAGTGTGTAAGGTAAACAATCCACTTGTTCCATGGATAAGAGACCGTTGTTTTCTCCCTAGTAGCAACAACACATCTATAACCGAAGAGATTTTTGTCACCTCCCTTGGAAACTAGAGGCATGAACCCACTATCGAGCATAAATACCCCCTCTTGGAGTCACTAGCAACTACTTGGCCAAGATAGCTACTAACAACGGAGAGCATGCAAGATCACAAACAACATAGACATGATAGAATCATAAAGACAAAACTATTAATCAACCTAACATAGTAATCTCAATATCCATCGGATCTCCGCAAACACAACATCCATGATTACAAATAGATTAGATCTTGATCATGAACGGAGCTCACAAGATCTATATATGAAAGCACAAGGAGGATATACAACCATCTAGCTACTACATGGACCCATAGTCCAAGGTGGAACTACTCACGCATCATACCAGAGAAGAAGGCCTCTGGGATGATCTCCCCTTCGGCAGGGTGCCGGGAAGAACTTAAGATCCCCCTGATCTAGGGACGATGGTGGCGGCGGCTATAGACGGTTTCGTGGAGTTTTGATCAGGTGCCTAGGGTTTCTGCATTGGGGGCTTCTTATAGGCGAAGAGGCGAGGCTGGGAGGCGACCAGGGGGGCCGCACCCTGCCTAGGCGCGAGCCCACCCCTGGCCGCACCTAGGGGGTTTTGGCCTCCTTGGCCCACTTCTCCATCTCTCATCTGGACTTCGTGTCGCCCACGGTTAAATATTGACTTTGGCTTTTGTCCCGTCCAATTATGAGAATATTGATTTTCTGCCATTCTGGAACCAAAAACAGAAGAAAACAGACAACTGGCACTGTGGCAACTTGTTAATAGGTTAGTTCCAAAAAATATATAAAAACACCTCAAAGTGTAGACAAAGCAAAGCAAAGTAGATACTAAATAAGCATGAAACATCAAAAAAATATAGAAACGTTTCCGACGTATCAGCGTTTGATAAGTCCAGTTTGCATCACCATTATATATCATAATTTGCCTCTATTCATTGATATATTTCATTGATGGGTTTTGGCTCAAGCCTTGAGAATGTTTTATTCGAAATGAGAAGCCAGCGCCAAACTTTGCATCAGCTTGATGGACACAACCCTTTTTTATTGCAAAGTTCTACACAACTCGGCTAATGTAGTCAACAAGTTTTGACAGCTGGCTCTACAAAGACAAGTGAATGGTTAAGTGGTAATGTAAACATTACTATGCTATCCAAATGTACATCACAAAATGACATATTTTAAGAAAGTCCAAGGAATTATGTAATGAAATTATTAGGACTTGGGTCTCTTTCTTGGGCAGTGGAGCAATAATTTATCGAAAACATGCATACTCGCCAAACAAATTTACAAGAATAGGGATGGGAACTCAAATGCCATCAACCATATTAGAGGTTGAGATGTTGTTTACCTATCCAAACATTATACAGCTTCCAGCCATTTACCACAAGTTCTAGGACCACAGAGTGTCAGTAACACAGTCATCATTAATAAGAATCACATTTCACCAAGTGGACGATATCACTGGAAGTAGAATTGGTACTGATTGTGCAACAAACAAAGATTTGGGACCAATTTAGCGACCAATTTTTTTGCTTACCAGTAGAGCAAGTGGTACCAATTGTCTCTCATACAAATGTCCAGACTTTCACTTTCCCTCCGTCTCGGAGAAGGCCATTCCTGAAAACCATTGTGTCGATACCTGTAGCTACTTGAATCATAGGAGGAGGTACCTACCAATGGCCAGTCGAGGCCTAGTGCCGCAACCATACCTGGAGCCACACCAAGCTAAGGACGAGGGGAAGGTGCGGAGGTCATACTCATCGCGGCATCATCATCATGGAGGAAGTGGTAGGTGTCGAACGCCTGGCGGAAGCGGCGGGTGATGCCGGCGTGGGTGGCGACATCGTCCTGGGAGTGGCGCTCGGGTGGTGGAGGGAGATGCGGGCTTGAACTCGACCTTGCTGGCATCCCACCTAGTCCCCAACGTCTTGTAGTGGTCGGTGTCGCCCACCGCCGAGGTATCGATCCGTTGTTTCCTCACTCCAAGATCGAGACGAAGGTTCTTTGACAATTTCAGATCAAGAGCACCGGCATGCTTATCTATCTGGTACTTGGGGCGGTGAGTCGCGGAAGACACGAGCAAGGACGCGCTCTCATCGACGAGGTACACCGGAGTGCGGCCGCGGCGGAGCTAGGCTTCATCGGGAGGATTCGTGGACGAGCTGCTCGATTTAGGGTTCGAATCTTCTTTTTCTGCCGAACAAGCACAGTAAAAACAGTTAGACTGTCTTGTGCTTGGAAGCATTTTGGGCTAGGGCCCATCGACACGATTTTTTTTGGTGCGGTGCCGACTTTTCTCACTAGTACAAATCATACTGGTCTACTTTTTGTCAGTAGTATGAACTGACGTGAACCGTTGGATGCACGAAAATAAACGGTTGTTATTTATGTGAGGGTACCACAAAACAGCATAAAACAACATGATTCATGAGACTATATTTTGCACTGCATAATAGTTGTATCTTTTCTACTGCTTATCTCGTTTTAGTTAATTTCTCGATGAAAAAGGAAAATAAACTTGGCAATCTTTGTGCATACATGATACACCAAATCAATTGTACCATTATGCCATTCTACAGACTCAGACTGGTTTCCGCTCATCCTGATACATTTTTTTGACATCTATTGAAAGGGCTTGGGAGTAGACATAAAACCAAATATCCACACGATATACGTCACAAACTAACTGGTTTCCGCTCATCCATGTCTCGGGGTAAACCCTAGATAGGTTTGAGGAAGAAGCTCTCAATAATTTTCTGAAGATGTGTGCTGCTCGTATACACGTCGTTCCTATTATCATAAAAGAATGACGCGGTATACGCCAATCCGATAATCCGCTGCAGTGCTGGGAGTAGTGCACGATCCTCAAAACGAGCTTGGTTTAGAGTCTTCCATTCATCTTCAATCAAGGCATCTATCCTTGCAATGGCCACCTCTTCTGAGACGCCGTGCTCATGTATGTAACACTCAACAGAGCTTGATGCATCCCCTTTGCACTTTCGACGCTGCATAATACATAATTTTGTTAGATTATGGTACAAAGGATTAGGCATATATCGTTGAATAATAAACAAGTATGTGTATATACCTTAAATGCACCAATGTCATTCATGAAACGTACAATCCTCCCAGCTGATGTGACGACAGTCGGGACACGAGAAGCCCACTCGAGTGCTCGCTTCATTATTGCATCATTCATGCCAGCCACCACCGACACGGATAGTGTTGGTGCTCCTATGGTGAGACTAGTCAAATCCACTTGTTCTTTAAAGCTAGGATTGTAATTCTTGTGCGCCCATTCGGCTTCTTGGAGATAACCAGTGACATGATCTTGGATCTGCATGGGCGCACAAGCAAATTAACCAAATTTAGCATGCACAAAAACAATAGTAATTGCCATAGTATGAATTGTACAAGTAATGATAGTGTGGACCCAACATCCTCCACTCCATTGCGTCTTCCTCCCATGCCATCGTCTTTCGTATCACTACATCTACGGACCTTAGACAAATGCATTGTCATGTGGCCTCCTCCTTCCTCCTTGTCTTATCTTCCCTCATCCCATGTTCGTCCTCCTCGTCACCTTAATCCACAACTATTCACATTATCATCCCTTTATAGGTATTTCTTCACCCATAAGAAGGATTTCCTTGCACCTTAGAGGGAAGCTCAATATCCATCAACTGCTTGGAGACTTCAAGACCACCCACACATGCATTAGTCCTCCTTTCTTCTTCCAACTCTATGTCAGCCTATCCCCTTCCCTTCATCTCCCCCTTCCTGCTAACCGTACTGTCCCTCCTTTTTCTATCTTATTTTTAGGCCACACTGCTAGTCTTCCCCATCCTAAGATGAGATGGTGCTCAAGTGTTTGATTCTTAAATATTTCCTTACATTCCCTTTGAAACTAAGATCTAGAGATGGTGTTTTTTGTGTTGATGCATTATAGATGTATAAAATAAATGTTTTCCATACCGAGGCACCTCTGCATGATTCTAAATAGAATGAACTTCTAACATATCTATACATTTATGTATTTTTTTTACATGAAAAAACCATACCGATTTCTTCAGGTAAGAAATGTCATAGTCCATGCCTATTGGGACTTGAACCTCAATGTCCTTGAATGTCCTCAACAACTCTAAGTACAAGTTCTTCATGTACTCCGGCAGAATAGAAATAGCATCCTCATCCCATCTACATAATTAATCGTGCATTACACAACAAAACAATGTGACAATCGACCTTAATTTGACATTACAATATTCTTCATGTCCAAGCTCTATAAGAAAAGTAGAAATGCTAAACTCAAATCGTACATCGCCATAATTATGTTAGTCCAATGAACCCATATATAATTATTGAGCCAAACAGATGGTTGATATTCTTTTCAAACATTTTTATAGTACTAACGGTTAGGATTCCTATAATTACTGTCATATGTTAAAATGTAAGCCAGTTAATCTCTAACCTTTGTATCGCTTCATGTAGCTTCCGACATTCCTCTATTGTGGCTTGAATATCATATGTATCATCTAGCGTGGTAATTATTACTATCATCTTGGTGATGATACTTCTTGGGAGTTTAAAGTCTTTTTCATGGTACACCACATAAGCCCAAGTGTAGCTCTCAACGATACGACTACGAATATAACTTAGCCCGATGTTTCTAGAAAATTTGTTCCACCACCTGTAAAAAATAATTTAAGTAGAGTATTTGGAGTATGTTAAGAGATAATAAAAACGTTTGGAACTAATAGATTGAATTAAATAAAATTTAAACATACTCGGTAATAGTTTTGAGCTCCTTCAAGTGAACATGTTGCAAAAGGTTAAAATCCAGTTTTGCAAGCTCCAATAGCATTGGGTTATGCAGTTCGTCTTCGCTGTATTCTGTGATATAATGTAGTGTTTCTATCCTCTTACATGTCCTTGGTAATGGTACATGAAGAGTGCGTTTGACTTGCTTATCAAGTGGTAAACAAATTGTACCACTCATTAACTCAAGATGATGTCGTGCAAAAGCCTTAGCTTCTTCTAGTGCTGGTTCACCATTAATGAGAAGATGAGCTGCATTGTATAAACATAAGAGCCCTCTTGCATCATTAGTTATATCTGTGTTGAAGCTGCCATCTTCACCCTTGAATTTGTTGAAAACATCTGCAAGATCGGTAAATTGGTGTTGTCAGTAATATTATGCTTGTCATGTTATTTTGTATATGATGAGAGTATATCCATTCCACTATACAATATAGTTCTCTAAAAATATAAGATTGACAACCGATTTTATTAAATGCAGAACTAATAGACGTTAGGTTGTATGCATCCACTAAGCCTCATGGATATGACCATATAAAGTTATGACAAAAAGGGTATAGTTAAATACCTGGAGACACCCAATGTCCGTGCTCCCTAAGCAAGCGAAATCCTAGAGCAACTTCACCGAGGCTTGAATTACTAAATTGACTCTCCAAGATTTTGATTAAAGCCTCATTGATTTCTTTTTCAAAGTGATGATCGATTCCAAGATGCTCGAGTGTATCCACTAAGGAAATTCTTGTCGCCATGCTGTTGCAAGTATTAAACAACATGCGGGCGTCTTCCTTCAGTTTATGGGCCCTGACTATCATCCATTGTTCTGACCACTGCTATCGGTTACATCGAATTAACCAAAAGGAAAACCAGCACATTGGACCATTAGATAACTAGAAAAGTTAGCATGAAAGCGCTAAAATTGTTAATACCACCAAAATTCAAATCATACACAGCCTTTGCACAACCAGCATGAAAGTTATGTACATAGGGTACATACATTGTTTGTTATCATTCGTACAATAACCTGAAATAAATTATAACATTCAAATATAAGGTGACGTACAAAAGTAGATTTTAATCTCTACGCACCTGCTGTGTTGTGGCTCGTATTCAGTGAAGAAGTCACCCCACGGCGAGGGATCGTAGCCGGGCGCCATGGCAGGAGTGTCAGGAATGGAGGGCGCCATGTAATCTTACGAGTGTCAAGCCTGTCTTTCTCGAGGAATAAGCGAGCTTGTGTTGGCTTTGTGATGGCGTGTGACAATTCATGCCCTCCAAGAGGCCCTTAAATAGAGGGATCATGAATGCCACGCTTAATTTATGTCTAGGAAGGCTGCTAGATGTTTCTTCCCGGTAATGGCTGCGAGTCAAACAGAAGGCAGACAATGAGAATATAATAGGCCATCGCAAACAGACCAGCGAAACATGTGCAAGACACTGTGTGCGATGAAATTAGTGCATGCACCTGTTCCCCATTACAAGTGTGACGAAATTTTGCTAGATTTGGTTAGAACGTCACATGCGAAACAAGGCAGACAGTCTAAAACCATTGAGTTAGTTTCTTCCGATCTACGGTTGTCATACCATTGACGATAGATGTTGCTCCCACATCTATCTATCTATCTATCTATCTATCTATCTATCTATCTATCTATCTTCTATCTATCTATCTATCTATCTATCTATCTATCTATCTACTATCTACTATCTATCTATCTATCTATCTATCTATCTATCTATCTATCTATCTATCTACTAATTTACATTGAGGTAGGTTCGTTCCCACAGCTTTTCTGGTCGGTTTTACCCTTGGCCATATGAGGATATTACTAAGGGAGCCACCGCCAAGTCAACCGTGTTCATCCTGACACCTCTGCTCCAACACACGGCTCCAAAACGAATGGTTCCATGAGGATACCTCCGTCCCTTTTTTCCTTTCAGCGAGCGAGCGAGCTCGCGTGAACGGATGGGGACGCGTGGCCGGCGGCAAGGTCGAGTGTTCGTTCCTTGGTGAAAGCGGCCGCAAGAGGCCAACACACACCTGGAACTATGAAAAGAATGTACGCTGCTGCATCAACGTCGGGAGCAGCCACCTGCACGCCACGCGACGCCCGCCAATCTGCCATGACGAGATTCGTCTTGTGGAGCTCTGCCACCAAGAGACTCCGCCCGCCAATCTGCCATGACGAGATTGGGCTTCGCCGGATGTCACAAAGTAGAGGACCACAACCAAGGTGGCAGCACCTGGGGGAGTGGGTGGGATTGGGCAGGGAGGCGAAGGAGTAGGTGGGATCGGACGCACAACAGCAACCAGACGCGAAGGCGGGTCGGTGGCGCTGGAGTAGGGAGAGCGGGAGGTGGGTGATGGAGGCGGGGGAGGGGAAGGATCTAGATGCGCGACAATCGCGGCGCGTGGTTCTATTTTTTTTCTTGGGCGGTAAAGGAGGTGGCACGACGAAGGACGAGCGAAACGCGACATGGGCAGGAAACGGAACCGTTCGTCTTTTTTAGGTAGTAGAGATAGAGATAAAGATACAAGTGGCGGCTGTTAGTAGTATAAGCCATTTAGTCATATCTCTTCCAGTTCCTCGATGTTTCGGTTTAGTCAGACCATGTGGCTGTTTTCCATAGTTCCTGCAGCCAGGTCTCCGGACGGTAGATGTGTGGTTAATAATTTGATTTGAGAGCGGCCGGCGGCTATGAAACACCGACGTGAGCACCGGCTCCTAGCTAGAAGATTTGGTCGTGGCGTGGCGTGGAGCAGGAGCAGAGAGGGGGCGGCGGCTGTTCATAGGTATATATACCTATGCATTTGGGTACATAACAAGTATCACTAGAGCAACGAGAGCTGATCTTCGATAGTCATAAGCTGCACTGCAGTAATGGAGGGTTGGATGACCTTATGTCTGATAGGCCTATGGACGGCATTAGCGATTTGTTTTTTCAAGCTCTCTGGCGGTGGTAATGGAAAGCCAACGAAGCAGGTTCTTCGGCCTCCTGGGCCATGGCGACTCCCGATCATCGGCAGCCTCCACCACGTCGTCAGCGCTCTCCCGCACCGTACCATCACGGAGCTGTGCCGCAAACACGGGCCCATGATGTACCTCCGTCTAGGCGAGGTGCCCACCGTGGTGGTCTCCAGCGCCGAGGCGGTGGAGGAGATGGTCAAGGCCAACGACGTGGCCTTCGCAAACCGGCGGACCACCGGGATGCAGGACATCGCCGGCAACGGCGGCAAGGGCATCATCTTCACCCCCTACGGCGACCACTGGCGCGACATGCGCAGGCTCTGCATCGTGGAGCTCCTCAGCGCCAAGCAGGTGAGGCGCATGGAGAGCATCAGGGCACAGGAGATGGGCACCCTCCTCCGCTACATCACGGTCGCGGCCTCCAATGGCGCTGCCATCAACGTCAGCCAGAAGGTGGCGGCGCTCAGCAACGACCTCGTCACGCGGGCGGTGTTCGGCGGCAAGTTCAGCAAGCAGGAAGATTACCTCCGCGAGGCCGACACCATGATGGACCTCCTGGGAGGCTTCTCCCTCGTCGACCTCTTCCCGTCGTCGCGCCTCGTGCGCTGGTTCAGCAACGAGGAGCGCCGCATTAAGAATTGCGTCGACGTCATGGTGGGAATCATCACCGACATCCTCGTCGACCGCAAGGCGGCGCGAGCTGCCAGTAAAGACGACGCCTCCAGCACCGACGACGACGAGGACCTGCTGGACGTGCTGCTCAGGCTGCAGGAGGAGGACTCGCTCACATCCCCATTAACAACAGAGATTATATCCACCTTCTTGTTCGTGAGTATTTTTTCCCCCACTCTCTACTCTTGATCTTGCCATTTTATTTGACTCCTCATGCTATTAGTATGTCTCCATCATTAATTCCTATGGATAGAGACAATTAATAATGTTAGCATCCAAAGTGCTAGACAGAAACTTGCTTAATTCAGTCACCGTTTCAGGGTGTAACTTTTTTGCTTTGACTCACTCGCTATGAACCCGTCATCAAGAAGAAAGCAAATAGTTATATAAACCATACATGAATAATATTTCTTTACAAAACTTCTTCTAGAGGGCTGGATGCTCTTATGTTTCAGAAAGTAAGTATGTTAGTGTGGGAAATGAGACAAAGAAATCTTGAAATGCTCGGATAACTGGAAAAAAACGCCACCAAAACCAAGGCATGGGACTATAAATTTGTATTTGTCAGTAATAAAGATCTAATATAGCCTATCCGCTTCCAGTTATAGTGCTTGATATATCATGTCAAATTTATTTAAGAAAGGCATAATTTTATTTTAACAACTTTTGTTTGTTTATTACTATATATATATAGTATTACATTGTTTACTAGATAACACAACACCATCATTTTCAGGACATATTTGGAGCTGCCTCAGAAACTACTGGAACCGCTTTGGAGTGGGCTATGTCAGAACTCGTAACTCATCCTAAAGCTATGGCTAAGGCACAATCCGAGGTTCGAGAGGTGCTAGGTCCAAACCGAGGTATCATTGCCAATAGCGACCTTGCAGAACTCCCCTACTTACGGTATATCATCAAGGAGGTTCTCAGATTGCATCCACCTCCACTACTCCCTCGCAAGACTAGAGAGGACTGCAAAATTATGGGTTATGACATGCTGAAAGGAACCAATGTATACATTAATGTCTTTGGAATTTCCAGGGATCCTAAGTACTGGAACAATCCTGAAGATTTTAATCCGGATAGGTTTGAAAACAGCAACGTGGATTTTAACGGCACAAGCTTTGCATTCACTCCTTTTGGTGGTGGGCGAAGACGCTGCCCCGGGATAACATTCGCATCATCAATTCTGGAGATCACATTGGCAAACTTTCTCTATCACTATGATTGGATTCTCCCTAATGGGGCAAGCCCGGATTCTTTGGACATGGCTGAGAAATTCGGATTCACTGTACGAAAAAGGTCTGAACTAGAGCTTATAGCTATTCCCTATGAATACTCCAAAGCTATGCAGATATAGATACAACTTTCAGTATACGAGGATGAATACTCCAGAGCTATGCAGATATAGATTCCTACCTTTATGCATACATCAGAATAAGAGAATTTCAGGAAAAAATTGTGGTATCACAATATTATTCATGTTAATGTCAGCTGATAGTATATATATTTTGTTGTTGTCACACATCAATATAGCTTTAGCACTAGGTGATCCATTTGTGATGAACTCGTCCACATGCTATACTTAGTAATATATATGGTCATGTATCTATTTTGTAATGTTCTGAACAAATAAATGCCATTTACATCGTTTGTTAACTACTTGAAGTGTCTATGTAACTGCTATTATTTGTCTCCACTATTCCATATTGTTCATGGTCTGATGTCTGTTTCCAAGAAATTTGACATGTTTTGGATGAGAAGCAACATGTGCCTATTGATAGTCACAATCAATGCATCATATAGAAGAGACATCAATTCAATGATCACTACGGGAATAACAATATAGGCCGACGGCCCTTTTATGGGCTTATAGCTCCCATGCGACGTCTTTACGCGGAATTGGAAGGAACACGACATCGTTGAAAAGAATAGCTCGCATGCGACGGTTGTGAGGCAGCTAATATCCCAGGGACACAGGGGCCATAAAACGGTCGTTAAGGACACATTTAACTTTGTTCCAAGATTAGGGTTAAGCCAAACCGGTCGGTTGGGACAGCCAGTCAAGCCAGTCAAACCAACCGCTTCCGACCGAGAGCGCGTCCTGCCTCGTAGCTTCCCGGCGGGCGGACCCACCCATCGTTCTCGGCGCCGGCGGCGGCACGGCAATTAATTTAGGCGGCGGCGCTTTCGTTCGACGTCGAAGGTGGTGAGTGCCATTTGAAAGCTAATTACTCTCTCATTCTTCTCAATTCGAGATCTGAGCGTGCCCATTGATGCTAGATTGAGGCAAGGGTGTGCTGAACGGGGCGAGGGGGAACGAGATTGAGCATGGAGAGGGGACTTCTAATCGGTATATCCCATATCTCTGCACTTAATTTCTCTAAGGTTGAGCTCTTTGTTCGCTTCCGCTAGCTCACAGTGCCCGCCAAAAACAGGGGAGACGATGTTGCGTGCCAAACCTTCGAATTTCGCATCAATTTCTTTCCCTCTTGGGCTGTTTTAGTTGATGGCAGCACGCAGCTCATTGAGAGAGACACAGTTGTTAAATAGGAGGTGGAATTAGAACATGTTGATCCCCAAGAGCTAATAAACATGGGAGAGGAGGCGGTGAGGAAAATGGTGGAAAAAATTGGGGATAGTGTGGTTTGGGGGCCAGATCAAGAAGTTTCTTGGTTACGATTTGATGATTGCAAATGTGACTATGTTAGGGTTGAGACAGGGGAACATATAGTTGATGAAATCGATGAGCGAAACGGTTGGACAAGCAAAACTGTTCTGTTTTTAGCAGAGCTCATTGATCTGAAACCTGATTCGGGGGTTGGATATGTGGCCTCGAAGCTAGCTGCTCAGATGGTCGAGGATGATTGGGCTGCACAAAGGCAAGTAATGCCTATACTTACTGAGTTGGAAGTGTTAACAGTGGAGGATGATGCTAATGCACAAGGGGATGCTGCAGATGCTAATGCACAAAGGATTGTAACTGTTGACTGGAATTCAGTCGAGATACATGACCAGATTGATTTGGTCATTGCACCAATAGATGACATTGAAATGGTAAAGCTTTTTGGCATTCCTACAGATGACAGAGACAAGGAGAAGAAGAGGAATGAAGTTGCAAATGATGGTGACAACTATTTAAGAGATGAAGAGGCAGATATAGATCTAGAGTTGTGTGAAAATCCTGCAGTTCATGTAGATGATGCACATGATGATGAGCTAGTAACAGTTTATGACAAAGAGGACCCAGTTATTGAAGTTGGGAGATTGTTTCCAAGCATGGATGAATTCAGGATGTGTTTCAGGACATATATAGTCAAACGTGAGTTTGCTACCAAGACTATGTGGACTGATAAAAAGAAGTTCTATGCAAAATGCGTAGGTTATGATGGTGGTGCCAAGCCTTGCAAGTGGTATATATCTGCTAGACGCCAACCTCATGGAAGGACAATAATAGTGAATCAAATTCCAAAACCTCATACTTGCATTACAAGTTCTCAAACAGTTACAAAGATGACATCACAATTATGGGTTGCAGAAAAGATCAAGCCCATTTTAGCCACAACACGAAACCGCACTGCAAAGAGACTGAAAATAGACTTGGAAAAGCAGTACCCCATTAAGCTGAATTATACTACAGTGTGGAAAGCAAAGCAAAGGTCAATGAAAGAGCTATATGGTGATTGGGCAAATACCTTTCAAATGCTTTATAACTTCAAAGCAGAAGTAGAGAAGAGGTCACCTGGCAGTGTTGTGGAGATAGATACTGAGGTAACAGCTGATGGAAAGTCTTCTTCTCTAAATTCTTCATGGCTTTAAAGCCTTGCATCAATGGCTTCAAAGCAGGGTGCCGTCCATATTTGAGTATAGACTCATCTTTCTTGACTGGAAAGTGGAATGGTCAACTAGCAGCATGCAATGCTTTAGATGGACACAATTGGATGTTCCCTGTAGCTATTGGCATGTTTCAGTCTGAGACAGAGGCATCATGGACATGGTTCATGATGTAGTTGAAAAGATGCATAGGGCCAGTCTCTCCATTGGTAGTGCACACATATGCATGTAAAGGTTTAGAAAATGCAGTGAAGATTGTTTTCCCTCATGCTGAGCAGAGGGAGTGCTTCGGCCATATGTGGATGAATTTGATCAAAAAATTCAGAGGAGATGATTTTGGATGCATGTGGCCAGCAGCAAGATCTTACACCAGACAGACACATTCATATCACCTTGAGAAGATTAAGGTGGCATGCTCTGAGGAGGATAGGGTCAAGTTTTCATGGTTGCAAACCTACCATTCTCTTTTATGGTACAGGTCTGGTTTTAACACTGCCATCAAATGTGATCATATCAACAATAATTTGGTAGACAGTTTCAACAACAAAGTGAAGGAGTTAAAAGACTTGCCTGTCCATGACATGATTGACCAGATCAGGATCATGATCATGAGGTTGTGGGAATTGAGAAGAAGGCTTGGTGATGTTCTTCAAGGAGATAAGCTTCCTGATGTTGTGCAGCAGGTGGTTAACAGGAGCAGAAATCTTGCACATTTGCGTGTTGAGAAATCCTCATTGTGGGGTGCTGAAGTCAGAGATACAAAAGGCGGCGAGGCATGTTGTTGACACTCAATTGCATGAATGCACATGCCTTGTGTGGCAACACACTGGGAAGCCTTGTGAGCATGCCATACTTTTCTTGGCCTCCAAACACAAGATAAATATGCACCCATATTTGCATGAGTATTATTCTGTAGCAAAATTCAAGGCTGCATATGGAACACCAATTCCAGCACTTACAGATCAGTCTCAGTGGCCTGAAGTGGACATTCAGTTCTCCTTGTGTCCTCCTTTGATGAAAAGAAAGGCTGGCTGGCCCAAATAGAGTAGATTCAAGGCTTGGTTTGAGAAAGGTGGGAGCAGCAAGAAGGGAAAGAAAGATGAAAAGAAATATGCCAAGCCAAAAAGGGCCCAAAAAGGTAACAAGAATAGATGCAAACTCTGTGAAGAACTTGGACACTGAGCTGGCTCTACCAAGTGCAGATACACTGCTGAAAAGCCAAAGTATGTTCATCCAAAATCTATCCCATTTCTTGTTGATGATTTTTCTCCCCCAGCTAACTTGCTTGTTTTCAGGAGGAAGCGTGGAGAAAAAGGCCCACCTCTTGTTGTTGATGAATGCTGGCCAGTGAAAAGGGCAAGAATCAATGGCCAAAGAAAGAAGAGAAGTAACCAGATCATGTTTGGTGCTGCTGAGGTGCAATCTGAACTTGTTTTGGAGGATGATGTGCAAACTGTTGAGGCTTTAGGGCACACCGTTTCTGATTTGGAAGCTCTGTTGCAAAATGAGGGTCAAAATGAGCATGTTGTTGAGGCTCTAGTGAAAAATGAGCCTGTTGTTGAGGCTCTAGTGCAAAATGAGCCTGTTGTTGAGGTTCTGGTGCAAAATGAGCCTGTTGTTGAGGCTCTAGTGCAAACTGACCATGTTGATGAGGCTGTGGTGCAAAGTGACCATGTTGATGAGGCTCTGGTGCCAGATTGTGTTGTTGAGGAGGTGCAGGAGGTGAAGGAGACTCTTGGACATGTTGTGGGGAGGCCAGATGGTAATGGTAAGAAAAAGAAGAGCACAAACCTGTTGTGTGGTGTGAAACTTGTGAAGGAGAAGAAAACGAGGGGTAAGAAGAGCCAAAAGAAATAGACTTTGAATTTGGCACTTGTTGTTGTAAACATTTGTTATTGTAATAATTTAGCAGTTGTTGTTGTTGTAAACATTTGTTATTATAATAATTTGTCACTTGTTGATAATTTGGACAAAATTCAAATATGATGGTAAATTTGAATTTCAACAAATGTAGCTATGTCATTTTTCTATGTTTGTATGAGCTTCCAACGTTTTTCTCATATGCACAGTACAACTCATCCTCACCCTGATCCCTTTTGTGAAGTACAACTCACCCTCACCCAAAATGTGGTAGAAATGGGCTCCAAAGCTAGGGTAAACAACCCATTTCTAAGCAATTTTTTTTTGACCATTTATAAAACCAAGTTTGGTATTTTTCCTCAGAACTATGTCACATAACATGACACCATGCGAAGGTTTTGTATTTTTTTGATTTTTTTTGAATTAGTTATGCACATTTGAATGTCTGGTCAAACTTTTTGAAGGGTTTTCATAAATATTCTTAGCTAGGGGCTGAGGCTCACAAAACTAGCACTGGATCTCTGATGAAATAGCATGTTGTGAACCTAAAAATGATTTTTACAAAAAAATCATCAGCATGAAATCATGTACCTATAGTTCATATCTTACCCACTTCCAGCCGATTCGGTAGGATTTGTCTTTTTCACCAGGGATGGAATAAAAGGTTTGAGATACTTAAGTTGGGAAATTTTACATGCTAGGTGGTCTAGTATTTTTTAAAAATAGGATGTTACCATTTTGAAACTTAAATTTGATGGTTGCTTCACAAATCCCCCCCTCTTTCGGCACTCAGAAAATAGAAAATGGATTTTCTGTGCGTAGAAAAGGAAAACTTTGTACTACAACATTGTTAGTCATCCCATTATACACATGCATGCCCAATATGGGAACATTATCACAAACTATGCCTTGATTCTAGCCATATCATTGGTCATTTGACTCGAAAGCCAGAAAACCTCGGAGGAGATAGGTCATTTTGTGAAGGGTTTTTTTGAAATATGATCAATAGACCAAGTTTGATATTTTTCCTCACAACTACGTTACATAACATGACAACATGCGAAGGTTTTGTATTTTTTTGATTTTTTTGAATTAATTATGCACATTTGAATGTCTGGTCAAACTTGTGAAACCGCGTTGACTGTATCCTAAACCCAGCTAACCCTAAGGACGAATGAGGAACGTAGATCTAACCCTAGAGCGACACTGTGGCCGTCCGATCGCGTCTTCTAGAAGGATTCCACGAGTGGCTCTGGGCGATCCATGGAAGGGCTTGTTCTGCAACCTGATTGGTTGGCGTCTCTTAGAAGGATTTCGCGGCTAGCTCTTAGCGATCCGTGGGATGGATGATTCTGAAATCTGATTGGCTTTATCGTTTTTCCATGAACAGATAAGATACAGCGTGGAACACTCCATTGACCGTTGAACCGAGCGTGGCATGCGAGGGCGCTGGGCAGGGCGGGCTGCACCATGCATGCAGCTGCCTCTAGCGTCGCAGTCTAGCTATTTTGCGTGCAACAACGCTGCAGCGTATTTACTCCCTCCGTTGCATTAAATTAGTGTACACCTAACAACTTTATTTAGTCAAACTTACTTCCCTCATGTTCATGCGCCATAGAAAAAGTCAATATTTATAAACTTTGACTATGTATATAAGGCTAGTCATAGTGGGAGTAACTTGGATAGTAACATAGTTCTACATGTATCGTCAACTAAGCATTTAGATGACATGGCATGCAATTAAATGATGAGAGAGAGGTTTGTGGTAACTAGCAATGTTACCATAAAAAAAATTTCAAGACAGAATGAGTCTACATTGTAATAAATGAGACTTTGCATGATACCACATCTATGTTATTTAGCACTATGGAGTAGTAACTTAGACTAGTAACATATGCATGTTACTACTCTAAGTTACTCCCACATACTCCCACCGTCCGAAAATAAGTGGATGTATAGGAATTTTAAGAGAAATTATGGGATGGAGTAAAAAGTGCATTGGAAATGTGTTAGTCATGTTCTCTCTCATCTTTAATTCTTCCACCTCCAATGAGGTAAGTGCATGTATAAATTGAAGAGACCATTTGCTAAATGTTATTGGACTTGATTTCCATGAAGCAATTTTTTCTACTTTCAAGTGCACTGGAAAGGTAGAAATACACTTTTTGTGGACAAATTTTTGAAGCCAAACGTACACTTATTTGTGGACAGAGGGAGTATGCATGTCACTATGACCAGCCTAAGAAAAAATATGAAAATCTAAAATATGTAATAAATATAACGTACAACGTGGCACACTCTATTGACCGTTGGACCGAGCGTGGCATGCGAGGGCGCTCGGCGGGGCGGGATGCACCATGCATGCATGCTATGCAGCTGCCTCCCGCGTCGCAGTCTAGCTATTTTGCGTGCAACAGCGCTGCAACGTATTTACTCCCTCCGTCGCATTAAATAAGTGTACGTCGAACAACTTTCTTCAGTCAAACTTACTCCCCTCCGGTTCATGCGCCATAGAAAAAGTCAATATTTATAAATCTAAAATATCAACTTTGACTACGTATATAAGAAAAAAAAATCAAAATCTAAAATATTATAAACTTAGTTTCATACCCCCTCTATTCCCTCCAATTGACATCCCTCTGATTACTCCCACCGATTTTTCTTGCTTGTGTAAAAACGAACGAGTTTGTTGCATGCGATGTGTAAAAACGAACGAGTACCTTGGTACTAGATTCCTGCATTTATTACTGAGTAAATCAAGGCCAAATTCTATTTTCTCTTTTATTTTTCACTGCCAATGAACAACTACCTTGGACGTTTTTTCTCTCTTTCGCATTAATGCATGCATGCATGCAGGGGCGGGGGCGACGGTCGCATCCTAGCAAATTGTTTTTGCACTAACCGCATTAATCACGCACGCGGCTACGCCCGCTGCCTACACGTAACGCAGCTCACGCGGCTGCGCCAACGCTGGATTCCCACGCCGCCCTTCACGCCCCGTCCTCAATAAATAGGAAAAATGCTTTTGCCTCCTCATCTCATCTTGCCCCTCATCTTCAACCTCGAGCCCGTACCTTTGCCTCCTCCCAGCCCAAAACACTCCGGCGACCATGGCGATCTCCCCCCTCCGCTTCCCTTCCGATACTGAAGTTAACGACGAGGACAACCACCCGAACCACAAGCAGGTCTGGGAGCAGGAGGCGCCCATGCGCCCCAAGCATGGCAAAAAGGGGGGCGATGCGCCCCGCCCTGCCCCTGGGCGGAGGGCCACTTCGTCCACAACCCCCTCCCCGGCGGCAACCTCCCCGACGACGGCCCCTCCGAAGAGTACTGGAAGGCGGCGGAGAAGGAGGAGGAGGCGGAGCTGGCTGCTTACGCCAAGTGGGAGGAGAAGCAGGCCAAGCGCGCCTTGAAGAAAAGGCGCAAACGGGAGGATAATGAACGTCGGGAGGCCAATCGCTAGGCCTTCCAGGAGGAGCAGCGGCGGCTCGGAGGGCGACGGCACCGGCACCGCCTCCACCTCCGATGGAGTAGGGTAGCTAGGGTTAGGGTTTAGGCGCCAAGTTGCCCTTCCCTTCTATATTATTGTACCCCTTTTCTTTTTATTGTAATGTTATTGGGCTATCTAATATAAATGTTATCTAATATATTATCTATCCCGTGTTTTATTGTAATCAATGTTTTATTATATTGTCATTTGTCAAAACACCCAAAACAACAAGTGCATAAAACAAAAGACACAAAAGCAAGTTCTCATATAATACTCGTGCAATATTTATAAAATGAGTGAAATTAGAAAAGCTCAAAAGGAAGAATAAGTTAACGTTATGATGGTTGATTATTTTCAAACAACACATGGTTCATTTTCAAACAAGACATTTACATATTTACATAAGCTAAAGGGGAGCCCAAGTTATGTTAGTTAAATGGATGTCCTTGGACTTCATTTATATATTTACTTTCGCAAAAAATAAAAGATTGCGACCTGAGCACGAGTATCTGCAGATCCACACGTCCCTATTTAGATTGTAACGTGAGTACCATTTTTTTGCCCAATCTACATTTAGTTACTATTGGGCCTGGATACGACCATTTTGGCCTAGCTAAGTTCTATTTGGGCCTGGCCTTTTTTAATCACTCCTCGTCAATTGTTTTTTTAACTTTTTAACCCCTTCCCCTCCCTTGCACACGGGCGCCCCCTGCACACTGATAAAACTGAAGGAACACTGACGAAACTGAAGGAACACTGATTTCGAAAACAGAGCAGATCAAAATTAGCCCGAATTTGTGTTGCATTTTATTCAAGCCAAAGACATAGACCATTACATCCATTACAAAGCATCACTCGAACATTGATTGCGCTGTCTAATGACTAATGAGCAGGAGATAAACTAATCCGAGATAAATTACACAAAAATAAAAAAACCGGCCATCAGATTGTCCTGCTTCTTCAATTCGATTATTTGCCTTAGCTGCTTGTTCATCTTCTTCAGCTCGGCCTTCACTTCCGCATCCACCATAGTACCAGCGGAAATGGGGTTGCCACATCCCAATTGCTCCACCACGAACGGGTTTTCGAGCTCCCGGGATGCTACCTCCACCCAATTTGCTCGATGTACTCATCAAGCCACTCAAAATGCCCACATTTTGGCAGTTCATGAAATCGCAGAGATGAACCCTAAATCCCAAATTCGATGAAATGCATGAAATTTCGAAAGAAAAGCGAGAAATTGGCGCTCGGAACACTCAGATATCACCTTTCCTGGCTCGGGCTTGCTCTCACACTTCACAAATTCCTGGCCAATGTTGTCGTTCTTGTCGGTGGATGTGACAAGCCGCTTCAGGGGCGCGGTACTGGGGCAATCGGGGAACCTCCTCAGCGGCACTGCACCATACCGAAGCCATGAGCGGTGGGGGGCTGAGATGCTGGAACGGTGGCGTTGCCGCACTTGCTCGCCGGAGAAGAAAACGGAAGGGGATGAGATGCTGGAACGGTGGCGGGAGTGCTCGGGTGCGGGCACGGATCGGGGCCAACGGCTCTGTTCAACCACAGCGTGGGTCCCACGATATGAGGTGGACATCAGGTGAGTTCCGCCGTGACGTGGAGAGGCTGTGGGTCCTATTGTGCTCAGCTGATTCGAATTCGTTGATGGTCTCGTGGGGTTAAGTGAAAGTATCGCACGGGAGCTATTTGCCGCTTCAGAAGTGTCGCATGCGAGCTATTCTTTGCAACGATGTCGCGTTCCTTCCAATTCCACGTAAAGACGTCGCATGGGAGCTATAAGCCCCCCTTTTATAGGCCGAAGGCAATATGTCGGGGCCGTCGGCATAGTTTGATGGGCCGTCGGCCCAGTTTTACCGTCGGCGTAGCATACTAGGCTAACGGGAGAGCGACGGCGTCAAGTCTACGCCAATGGCAAAGCCGTCGGCGTAGCCATTTTTCTTTTTTGCCCCATTAATCTTACAAAAATCATTTAAATTCAGAAAAATACATATAATATATATCAAAATTTGCAGAAAAATAAGATCTATCTATATAAACTCAAATATTACATATTGGTTTACAAATATATATATATAATATAAATACTTTCGTCTAACATATTTTTCATTTTTTGAGTGCAAAAAACAGGGTGTTTTGTGAAGCAACCACCAAATGAAAGTTTAAAAATAATAATACCATATTTTTCAAAAATATTATACCATATTGAATGCACAATTTCCCAACATGGATATCTCAAACCTTTTCGTCCACCCCTCGTAAAAAGACAAAATCCTGCTGATCGGTATGAAATGAGTTAGATTTGAACTACAGGTACATGATATGATGCTTATAATTTTTTGCAAAAATCTTTTTTAGGTTCACAATATGCTATTTCATTAGAGATATAATGCAAGTTTAGTGAGGCTCAGCCCCGAGCTAAGAATCTTCATGCCCCTCGATTTACAAAGTTTGACGATAGTTTGAAACGGGCATAAAAAATTCAAAAACGATCGAAACAATGCAAAACTTTCGCGTGGTGTCATATTATGAGACATAGTTGCATGGAAAAATACCAAACCTGGTATATTGATTGTGTCTCAAAAAAACCTTCACAAAATGACCTATCTCAATCGAGGTTTTCTGGATTTCAGGTCAAATGACCAATGTTATTGCTAGAATCATGATATAGTTTGCAATGATGGCGAACAATGTTTCAGGAGGAAGTTTTCCTTTTTGTCGCACCAAAAAGCCAATTTTTATTTTCCGAGTGCAAAAACCGGGGCGTTTTGTGAAACAACCACCAAATAAAAGTGTCAAAATGATAATATCACATTTTTCAAAAATACTAGACCATATTGAATGGACAATTTCCCAACCGGGGTATCTCAATCCTATCCGTCCACCCCTCGTGAAAAAGACAAATTTCTGCCGAATTAGTAGGAAATGAGTTAGATTTGAACTACAGGTAGATGATATGATGCTCATGATTTTTTATAAAAATATTTTTTAGGTTCACAACATGCTATTTTATCAGAGATCTAATGAAAGTTTAGTGAGGCTCAGCCCCGAGCTAAGAATCTTCATGCCCCTCGATTTAGAAAGTTTGACGATAGTTTGAAACGAGCATAAAAAATTAAAAAACGATCGAAACAATGCAAAACCTTCGCGTGGTGTCATATTATGTGACATAGTTGCATGGAAAAATACAAAACTTGGTATATTGATCGTGTCTTAAAAAAACGTTCACAAAATGACCTATCTCAATCGAGGTTTTCTGGATTTCAGGTCAAATGACCAATGTTATTGCTAGAATCACGATATAGTTTGCGCTAATATGCCCATATTGTGCACTCGTGTATATCATGGGATGGCGAAGAATGTTGCAGGAGGAAGTTTTCCTTTTCGTCGGCCCAAAAAGCCATTTTTTATTTTTCGAGTGCCAAAAATGGTGTGTTTCATGAATCTTGACATAGTTTCAGTTGGTCTAATATTTAAAAGTTACGATATATAATTAAATAGATGATATGGATGTCATATTTGGATTCCTCTCATTTTTATGATCGATTTGGATATATTATTTGTCGAATTGTGATTTATGGATTTGTAGATATGAATTATTCAAATTTAAATAAAAAAGCAAAATAAATAAAATTTATTTTATTTTTATTTGATTTCAAGATTATAATTACTTATTCATTTTTGTTTACTCAAATAATTGTATGGAATATAAAAAAATAAATATGTCTAATATTATAGTGTAATGGTTAATAGGTTTGATATGATAATATTCACAACAAGTTCTAGTTTCTTTGTCGGAAGCTCATGTTAAAGGAACGAAGAAGTTAAGCGTGCTGGGGCTGGAGTAGTATCAGGATGGGTGACCGGTTGGGAAGTTTGACTAATTGTGCAATTTGACTTGAGACTAAGTATACTTAGAATTAAAAATGTCCATGTGAGATTAACAAGTTAAACAATTATAAAATTTTTAAAAAATTGAAAAAAAATGATTTTTTTCTGGAAAAATCTAGGCCGACGGTAAAGCCATCGGCTTAGCCAAACGGCCGTTAGTCATATAGGTGGGCCCCATATGGTCTACGCCGACGGGAGGAGAGGCTACGCCTCTCTGGCTGTCAGACGACAGCCATACGCCGATGGCGTAGCCCGATAACCTCTGTGCGGCATTTAGGGACTACGCCGACGGGACCCGGCCGTCGGCGTATTCAGCTTCTCCTGTAGTGGATGTGGATATTTAAAATAATTTTACATTTTAACTATCTTATTAATGATGTTTGTTTATCTGCTTCTTTTCATCAAAGAGGACACTGAAAACCGACCAAAGAGATCAGCATTTACATATGTTGTATAGTAAAAACTTGTGCAAACTTGAATAAAACAGTCAACCAGACTTTGGTGTTCGGTGACGACGGATCCCAACGGTAACATTCACCTCATCCATTTTGGATATCACATTGGAAAACTTTCTTTATCACTTCGACATGATGCTCCCGATGGGTCCATCTCAAAGTCTTTAGCATGGGTGAGAAATTTGGATTCACTATCCGGAATAGGTCTGAAATGCAACTTTGAGCTATTCCACTTGAATGACCTAAAGCTGTGCATATATAGATCAACATTTCAGTACAAGAGGATGCTAATCCATATTGGTGGTATTAGTACCTTTATGCATGCATAAGAATAATAATAAAGTATATATCCTTGTTATATAAGCATGAAAGAAGCTATCTAGCAAGTACTTTCGAAGCAGTGCCAAAGAACTTATGGTGGAAGACTTCGGGGTAGAGCCGTGCAAGTTTCTACAGTAGAAGATATTTAATGCCACATGGCACAATCTACTTTCATTGATACTACATGGAGAATATTTCTCCATGACTTTCATTATTGTGACATTAACATGAACACGTTTAGTTAATCTCCATTTTCTCATCTCACTACAGGAATGGATTGCTAACACTACTGGAAAAACCATCTTCGGTTCGATCAGAACAAGCCCAGCAGTCCCGGCCTGGCACAGCCCGTGACTAGTGGGAGCACTAGTCCCGGGCCGTGAGGCCTCTAACGGCTAGAAATGGCCGTAGTGACTAGTCCCGGGACGGACCAGGTCATTAGTCCCGGTCCATAATACAACCCGAGACTAATAACCTGGAGCAGGCCAGCTGGTCCTTTCGTGGACTATTAGTCCCGGGTCGTATCACAGCCCGGGACTAGTTGTCCACGACTATATAATATGCCTCCTGTCCTGCTGCCCTAAAGCATATGGTGGCCATTTTTCTCAAAGAAGCAAGAGAGTTCATGCCATTTTTTTCTCAATTTTTGTTCAAGATTTAGTTTGCAACACCTAAATCCAAAGCTTTAAAAGGTTAGAACTTCATTCTTTCATCTCTTATTGCTACTTTAGCTCTATAATGCTCTAGAAGTATAGACATATGGATCAAATGCATGCATGCTCTAGAAGTAGCTAGAAGGATTTTGATATATATGTGTAACAAATTTTGATTAGGCACATAGTTACTGAAAATTGAAATGTGTAATTTTAGAGTTTCAGAGCTTAGAATGGAATGAGGTTTTCACTGATAGAACAATAATAAAAAACTCCACATTTATCATGTTGATTGTTTTCTCCAATTCACAAATTGGTGCATGTAAATTTTCAAAATTCAAAATTAATGCTCTAGAAGCTCTCAATATAACTTGTAATAATTTTATCATGTTATGTAATGGTTTTGATATACTTTTACTATAATGCAGATGGTCCAGAATGGATGTATGCAGTCTTGACCGCTCTGGCGAGTTCATTAATGGCGTGCATGAATTCATCCGTGTTGCTGATGCAAACAAGCGCAATGGTTTTCTATTCTGTCCATGTAATGGATGTAGGAATCAGAAGGATTACTCTGACTCAAAAACCCTTCACAGCCACCTGTTGAAGTCCGGTTTCATGCCCAGTTATAATTGTTGGACCAAGCACGGAGAAAGAGAGGGGCTATAATGGAAGACAATGAATAAGAGGAGGAGGATGACAACTATGATGGTTTCCCTGAGTATGGAGATACTTCCATGGGGTGCTAAAGGGGAGGATGAAGAAGAGACACATGATGAACCCGCTGATGATCTTGGTCGGACCATTGCCGATGCACGAAGAGATTGTGAAAATGAAAAGCATAGGGAGAAGTTTAATCACATGTTAGAGGATCACAAAAAGTTGTTGTACCCAAATTGCGAAAATGGTTTAAAAAAGCTGGACAGCACACTGGAATTGCTGTGATGGAAGGCTGAGTGTGCTATACCTGACTCCTCATATGAAAAGTTGTTGAAAATGAAGAAGAATATGCTTCCAAAAGATAACGTATTGCCCGACAGTACGTACGAAGCAAAGAAGGTTGTCTGCCCTCTAGGTTTAGAGATTCAGAAGATACATGCATGCCCTAATGACTACATCCTCTACCGCGGTGAGGAGTATGAGAATTTGGATGCATGCCTGGTATGCACTTCACTTCGGTATAAGATTAGACGAGATGACCCCAGTGACGTTGAGGGCGAGCCCCCCGGAAGAGGGTTCCTGCGAAGGTGATGTGGTATGCTCCTATAATACCACGGTTGAAACGCTTATTCAGAAACAAAGAGCACGCCAAGTTGTTGAGATGGCATAAAGAGGAACGTAAGTCAGACGGGATGTTGAGACACGCCAATTTTCCAAAGTTTTTATATTTGATTTGAATTAAAAAAAGCAATTTTACAAATGAAATAATTTCTAAATGATGCAAACAGATAAATGGATATTATATTAATATTCTTTATATTTTTCTGATAATAATAGACATATTATTTGTTTTATTTGGATTATCACAATAAAAGATATGATTTTCCAAAGTTTTTATATTTGATTTGAATTAAAAAAAGCAAATTTACAAATGAAATAATTTATAAATGATGCAAACAGATAAATGGATATTATATTAAGATTCTTTATATTTTTCTGCTAATAATAGACATATTATTTGTTTTATTTGGATTATTACAATAAAAGATATGATTTTCCAAAGTTTTTATATTTGATTTGAATTAAAAAAGAAAATTTACAAATTAAATAATTTATAAATGATGCAAACAGATAAATGGATATTATATTAAGATTCTTTATATTTTTCTGATAATAATAGACATATTATTTGTTTTATTTGGACTATTACAATAAAAGATATGATTTTCCAAAGTTTTTATATTTTATTTGAATTAAAAAAGAAAATTTACAAATGAAATAATTTATAAATGATGCACACAGATAAATGGATATTATATTAAGATTCTTTATATTTTTCTAATAATAATAGACATATTATTTGTTTTATTTGGATTATTACAATAAAAGATATGATTTTCCAAAGTTTTTATATTAGTTTTGAATTACAAAAGAAAATTTACAAAAAAACAATTAGTCGCGGGTCGTGGCTGGACTCGGGACTAAAGGGTGCCTGCGCGCGCGAAAACGAAGCGGCCGAAAAACCCTTTAGTCCCGAGCCGTGGCTTAATCCGCGACTAAAAGGGGGTCTTTAGTCGCGGGTCAAGCCGTGGGACGAGACTAAAGACCCTTTAGTCTCGTCCCGTGGCTTGACCCACGACTAAAGGGGGGTCCCTATATATTCTAGCGCCAGGGGAGTTGCTGCCCCAACACTTCGCATTTCTCGACGAAGACGAAACACACATACGAACACGAAGCAGGGGGAGGTGCTGTCCGATTCCGCCGCCGCTCCGCCGTGCGAACGTGCTCCGTCGTGCCACCGCTCCGCCGTGCTACCGCGCGTCGCCTCGCTGCCTAGCCGCTCCGGCGCCGTGCTATCTCGTGCCGCCTCGCGCCTTGCCGGGCTGCCACCATTGTCTTGCGCCGCCGCCAGCGCCACCCATTGCGTGCCCCTCGTGTCTTACTCCGCCATCGGTGAGATCTCGAAGGGAGTACGGGCGCGGGTGTGGTTTTTTTGTAATTATTAGTTAGCTAGGGTTATTAATTATTGTAATTGTAATTGCCTAGGATTAGGATTAGGATTATTAGTTAGCTAGGGTTATTAATTATTGTAACGGTAATTAGGTAGAATTAGCTAGGTTTTTTTTGTAATTATTAGTTAGCTAGGGTTATTAATTATTGTAATTAGCTAGGGTTATTTTTTTTGTTTTAGTTATTATCTAGGATTATATTGTTTTACCACAATTAATATTTGGATTATTGTTTTACCACAAATAATATTAGGTTTTACCACAATTAATATTAGGAAATGTTATAGTTTTTTATATAGTTTTTCTATAGTTTTTTTATATTAGGGTTTTTTGTTTTAGTATTTGGATTATTGTTTTAATTAAAATATTAGAATTAGGATTAGGATTATTGTTTTAGTGATTTTTTTGTTTTATTTATTAAGATTAGCATTAGGATTAGGGTTATTTTTTGTTTTATTTATTAAGATTAGCATTAGGATTAGGGTTATTTTTTTGTTTTAGTTATTATGATTATTGTTTTAGCACAAATAATATTAGGATTATTATAATTAGGATTATATTGTTTTAGTTATTAGGATTATTGTTTTTACTAACCTGTTTAACTCTCTTTTTTATATATAGTTAAGTCATGGATCCATACGAAGATCCTGGTCGCATCGGTGAAGGTTTTCTTTAGGGCATGATAAGAGGTGAAATTCCTCTTAATACTACTACCGGCGTCGAAGATATTTTTCTCGAGGAAGAGATATCCTCATATCTGAATCCATCCGGTGATGGCCTAGAGGAAAACCTAATGTACCAAGGGGAAGACCAGATGGACAAAGGGCAAACAAATAACAACAATAATGATGGCCCCTCGACAGGATCCGGCGAGGTACATATATATATATATAAATAGTCTCGTGTTACCTCTATTCATTAACTGATCTAGATATATATTAATCACTCTCTCTTCTTCTTTTAGCCCACCGGATCGAAGCAATCAACAGCTCGAACGAAACGAGGGCCGAACAAAAAGTTGGATGGTAATCAGAGGTTCACCATCGAAGAAATATATGATGATGGTGAACCGATTGCTCTAGAGAAGCACCGGAGAAATATAAATCAATGCGGGGTGCTTGTTAGGGACAACCTGCCGATCACCATCCAAGAATGGAATAAGTCAAAGAAAGCCGGTGAAGAATCCAATAGCTATGTCACCGATAATGCCAAAGATGACCTTTGGCAGAAGCTCATAGCGCATTTCATACTACCTCCAGAGTATGAGGAATTTGAGGTAGATGGTATTACCCCAAGGCCGGGTGGGATTGAAAATAGAGCGAAAGTCAAGGAGTGGGCACTGAGCAAGATGGCTGAACTGTACCGAAACCACAAGAAAAGTTTATAAGCGAAATATGTCGCGAAAAAGAAAACTCCAGACTTCAAAGGAGTAAACGAGAAGTTGAGAGAATAGTGGCCCAGTTTTGTACAGTACAAGCAATCTGATAAAGCAAAGGCAAAGTCGGCAAAGAACGCGTTAAATGCTGCCAACAAAAAATACCATCATAAAATGGGGACATGTGGCTACAAGAGTGTCGTCCCTAAGTGGGAAACTATGGAGAAGGAAATGAGGGCTAGAGGCGTCACTCCTGGTACAGATGGATGGCCCGAGAGGTCAAAGCACTGGTGGTATGGGCACGGGGGATCCTTGGACCCAGAAACAGGGAAGACATTATTTCATGAGAAAATTCTCAAACCCTCCCAAGACCTTATTAAAGCAATGAACGATGCTCAATTGGGATTGTTCCGTCTCGAGAGAGAGAACGACGAGCTGACACGCGCCTTAGGGAATCCTGAAAAGGGAGGACGAAGACGAGGAAAAGGCGTCGGTGTCTCGTGGAAGAAAGGGTTTCCTCAGTACGATGCTAGTTACAGAAGCCGTCAGAGAAAGAAGGACCGGGAGGCAGACCGGATCTCCAAGGTAGAGCGGGACCTAGCTGATCTGAAGAACCTCATGCATGAAATTAGCCAAAGGCCACCGTCATCAACTCACCCGCGGTCTGATGATTCTGCATTGGATCTTAGCCAACGGAGAACAGCGTGGCTTCCACGGAGGTCCGTGCTGATGATCAAGCACTGCTGGATGATGCACCGGCTCCTCACTACCCCGTGGATGATGTCAGAGAGATGGCACAATGTGAGCTACATCAGCCAATGAACAACCTGTCCTTCAAGGTGGCGATTGGCACTGCTTTACCTTGTCTACCTGGAGCACTCCACTATTCACTTCCGATTCCACTAGGCTATGCTCGTGTCACGGTGGATGACATAGTGGAGGATTTTGCGGACCTAGAGATTGAAATCTCTACGCCTGAAGGCCTTACGAAACTAGGAGATGTCAAGCGCAACATCATTCTATGGAATAAGAAGTACATCAAATTTCCAGGCTCGGCGCCAAGTCCACCGACTCCAAGGAATCCAAGTCCACCCCGCATCGAATATCGTCAACCTCCAAGTCCACCCCAACCCGATTATCGCCAACCTCCAAGTCCAACCCAACCCGGTTATCGCCAACCTCCAAGTCCACCCCGCCCCGCTGACGATCGCCGCAGCAGGAGTACATCAACTCGATCTCCACCTCCGCCTCCGTGCAATACTACTACGTCGTCGAAGAAACGGAAGTTCGACGGTCCCCCGTGCCCCACATCGAAGAAAGGTCAAACGCCGAAGATAGTCGATATCCCGCCGGCTCTTTCAAAGAGACCTTATGACAAGACCGATGAGGAAACTAACGCGGATGTGGCTGCCAAGTTAATGCGCATTTTGCACCCAAAAAGCCTGAGCCAAAGCCGGTGTATAATGAAAAAACCAAAAAGTGGGCTAAGCCCTTTCTTGAGCAACCATCCCAGATATCGATGAATCTGGAATCATACTATGACCGGGAGATTATTAAGCAAGCAGAGAAGAAAAAAATCACAAGTGCAAAAAGCGGGAAGCAAGTTGCCCAGCTCGGAGCACAGAAGAATCAATCGGTCGCCCCGCTCAAAGTCATTTCAGACCTCGACAAGGCCTTCAGAGCTGAAATGGATATGGACATGCAAATAATGGACCCTAGAGCCCGTAATAATGCTGCACTTATAGGAATCATTGTATCGCAGGACAAAGCACTTGCTAACGAAGCAAATATGTCTCTTGGTCAATATTTAGGCTATGAAGATACGCCAGTGGGTTAGATAGTACGGCAGTATGTCCAAGGGGAGCCTATAGTCAGTAATGAGGAGCTCGCGCGTCTATCCACATATATGCGAAATCTGCACGAATGGTACATGTCGCAAGCACAAAAAAAGCATCAGAAAGATTGGTTTCCGGTGGACGCTAGAATGGAGCATCACTTCAAACCATACTCGATACAGGTTCAAATGACCGAACTGTTTCAGTTATACAACCAGCGCGCCATCGACAAATCTATCATTGGTTGCTACTGTCTGTAAGTTATTTATTTCTATAATTAAGTTTTTAGCTTTAGCTCGTTCATTGCATTTAATATATTATCCTAACTATATATCCTTTTGTATGATGATATTATATTCTGCAGAATGAAGATGCTTGAATGCAAAAGATAAAAAACATACGACGTTGGGTTCATTAACCCATATATCATTAATGAATATACGTTAAAGAATCACCCCAAGGACGTGGAGGAAGACCTGTGCAGGTTCTTAACCGAGAATAATTTTGTTAAGGAAATACTATTTCCTTACAACTTCAAGTGAGTGTTTATATATTGTACACATTTTATTTTTGCTTACTGGATGAGCTATGCATGTATGCTTATGTAAATGTCCGCAGATTTCACTGGATCTTGCTAAACATTCAAGTTGACAAGTCCCTAGTTGAAGTCCACGACTCATTAAGTTGGGACCAAGAGCAGTGGAGCGACATGAAAACAATGCTCCATAAGTAATTTCAATCATTATCGCATTATATCGTCCTCTTTCATTCATTTCCTAATATCAAGTAACTAATAACTCCTTTCTTCATTTTCTTTGCCGAGCAGGTGTTGGACACGGTTCAGACAGAAAATACCAGGTCCATTCAAAGAGGAGCTAACTTATAAAATGGCGAAGAGTTTACAACCGCCACTAGGAACTCATTTATGTGGATACTACGTCTGCGAGTACATCCGCGAGTTGACCAGTGAGCGAAAAGTTGACTCACATTATATTTATAATTTGCGGGAGAAACTAGAGCCAGACCAACGCATAAGAGCAATTCAAGAGGAGCTGGCGGGATTTATGATAAAGGACGTCCTTGATGTACATGGAGAGCATTATACGGATGACGTGGAACTCGATTTGCCTTAGTCATTTCCATGTAGCTCATATGATATATATATTCATCAATGACTATGTAATTTCAAAACATTTCTTCCTTTTGATATGATTGATTATATGTATGCTTGCAAGGGATCGATTAATTATATAAATGCATCGACCTGTAGTGTGTATGTAGTAGCGTATAATATGTATACTGAAATATATGTTTGAATTATAGTGAAACACAAAACGAAAAAGAAACGAAATGGCAAAAAAAAAGGAAATACACAATCTCTGCCGCGGCAGAGAAACACACAATTCTCTGCCGCGGCAGGAAACCTTATAGTCCCGGGTGGTGTTACGGACCGGGACTAGAGGGTTTCCGCCCCCCGCGGCGCTGAAACAGCCACGTGGCTGTTATCAGTCGCGGGCTGTAGCGAGCCGGGACTAGAGGGGGGGGGTCTCTAGACCCGTTTTCGTAGTCCCGAGCCCAAAACCGGGACTAGAGCCCGTTGCGGCCCGGGCCTACAGCCCTGTTTTGCACCAGTGTAAGCCGAGGGCGGCACCTGTATACTACGGACTTTTTGGGTGGTAAAAACTGTTTTAATACTTATAAGATGCCATCGTGTGGATACAACTCATGGGAATGTACACCCGATTGATTTGTTTGCACAAGTATCATATTTTGTCGGAATTGTTTGCATAAAACAGAAATGTCTATGACGTTTAGGCCCACCTGCCCACCAGGTCAATGACGATGATGCAACTAACATGGACGCAACTAATGCGAGGTAGTCGAAAATCAAACAAATTATCCCCTTTGAAAGTTATCTATGAATCATTGGGCAAAGCTTGAAGGGACACAACTTTTCAACAAAAACTAGCGAAAATCTTTGAGGGAAGACACTGCTCCACCGATGCTAAGCGGGATTTTAAAGCGTTAATGTTTTCTTTAAACTATGCGTATAAGGTATGCATACCTAAGTTACATATATCTAAGGTATAAATACCCTAAATATGTCTACTTAAGTTACATATATGTTGAGGCTATGTACCCTGGATAGATGTATAATCATGTAATTTAGGTATATGCACCATATGTATGCATGTATACCTTGGATATATATAACTTGGATACATATACCATAGGTATGTACACCTTATGTATATGAAATTTAGGTATGTACACTCCGAATATGTACAATTTTGAAGCAAATACATGTATGGTGTCCGGGTACCATGATGTTCCATATGGGCTTTCTAGGTACATAAACACATCTCCATGTCACATAAAATCTACACTTACTCATTCATCGATAGATGGTCTTGGTTGTCTACGGCTCATATAGACTTTGTCACCGTCTGCTCACTAGAACGGTTGGTACTGCATTGACGTTTTACGTTTTTCGCTTACCAAAAATAATGGAGGAGGCCATATGGACACATTCTGCATATCTTCATATCCCCTCTCCAAAGTGGGTATGCCCAAATTTCGACTCGAGAATTGCATTGAATAGAGTAATTAAGCTAACGTAGACTAGTAATTTGAGCAATGTATCCCGACTAACTGGCTCAAGACAAGTCCAAGACTGTGATAGAGGCAATTTAGTCGGAAGAAGGAGTTTGAGAAAACATTGCTCCTTTCAAATGGTCGCATCCTAATTTTGTATCTTTAGGAGGGGGAGGATAGTTCCAAAGTGATCGGGGGTATATAACATGCAGTTGTGGACATAACACGTGAACCAAAGAGTTCCTGAAATGGTATTGATGAGATATGAAGGAGGAACATGCAGAAGTGTCTTCCCTCAAAGCATTCCGCGAGTTTTTATTTCAAAGTTGTGTCCCTTGAAACTTTTGCGGAATGATTAGTAGATACCTTTCAAAGGGCATAATTTGTTTGATTTTTGACTGCCCTAATTAATTGCTGCCATGTTAGGTGTATCGTCATCATTAGCCGGATAGGTCTAAACGTTATAGACATTTCTGTTTTATGCAACCAATTACGACAAAATGTGATACTTGTGCAAAAAAAATCAAGGGCGTACATTCCCATGAGTTGTATCCACACTATGGCATCTTATAAGTATTAAATTAGTTTTTACTGCCAAAAATATCCGTTCTTATGGTGTTGCGCAAATATCCAATGCTATGTGACATTTCCACCTCTAGCTATGAAATCCGTTTTTACAGAAAGTTATGAAATCTTGCAGTCGACTTTTCACTGGTATCCTACCTACGTTTTGCAAGGCCTCATTAAACCATCCTAGTAGTTTCCCACCCAAGCTAACTAGCTGGGTGTAGACTGCTTAGCATTCCATTTATTTATGCTTTTCGACTTTTTGTTTAATTAATTCCATAACCCATCAAGATATGATGCTTGAATCCATGACCAAAGCTTTACCCATGGGTTTATTTGACTTCCAAGTGCATAGATAGCTACAGAGAAGAAAATAAATCTGAGCAATATTTGATTTACTCTTTTTAATCCGGATAGGTTTGAAAACAACAACGTGGATTTTAATGGCACAAGCTTTGAATTCACTCATTTTGGTGGTGGGTGAAGACTCTGTCCAGGGATAAAATTCACATCATCAATTCTGGAGATCACATTGGCAAACTTTCTCTATTACTATGATTGGATTCTCCCTAATGGGACAAGCCTGGATTCTTTGGACATGGCCGAGAAATTCGGATTCACTGTACGGAAAAGGTTTAAACTAGAGATTATAGCTATTCCCCATGAATACTCCAAAGCTATGTAGATATAGATACAACTTTTAGTACACTAGGATGTTGATCCGTTCCGGTGGCATTCCAACCTTTATGCATACATCAGAATAAGAGAATCTTAGGAAAAAATTGTGGTATCACAATATTGTTCATGTTAATGTCAGCCGATAGTATATGTTGTTGTTGTCACACATGAATGCAGCTATGACGTAGCAGTAGGTGATCCATTTGTGATGAAATAGTGCACATTCTATATTTAGAAATATATATGATCATGTATCTATTTTGTAATGTTCTGAACAAATAAATGCCATTTACATCGTTTGTTAGCTGCTTGACTTGTCGATGTAACTTCTATTGTTTGTCTCCACTATTCCATATTGTCCATGGTCTGATGTCAGTTTCCGAGAAATTTGACCAGTTTTGTATGAGAAGCAACATGTGTTGATTGCTAGTCACAATCAATGCATCATATAGACGAGACATCAAATCAATGATGTGGATATGTGTTATAATTTTAAATTTTAACTATCTTATTAATAATGTTTGTTTATTTGCTTATTTTCATCAAAGAAGACACCCAAAACCGACCAAAGAGATCAGCAGTTACATATGTTGTATAGTATTTGGTGTTGAATGAAACAATCAACCAGACTTTGGTGTTGGGCAACCATGGTGCCCAAGGGTAACATTCGCCACATCAATTTTGGAGATCACATTGGAAAATTTTCTTTATCACTTCGACATGATGTTTCCCGATGGGGCCAGCTCAAAGTATTTGGACATGGGTGAGAAATTTGGATTCACTGTCCGGAGTAGTCCGAATGCAAGTTTGAGATATTCCACGTGAATGCTCTAAAGCTGTGCAGATATAGATCAACATTTCGGTACAAGAGGATGCTAATCCTTATTGGTGGTATTCGTACCTTTATGCATGCATATGAATAATAATAATAAAGTATATATCCCTGTTATATAATCATGAAAGAACCTATCTAGCAAAGTACTTTCGATGCAGTGCCAAAGAACTTATGATGGAAGACTTCGGGGTAGAGCCGTGCAATTTTCTATAGTAGAAGGTATTTAATGCCACATGGCACAATCTACATTCATTGATACTACATGGAGAATTTTTTCTCCATGACTTTCATTGATGCGACATTAACAAAACATGGTTAGTTAATCTCCATTTTGTCATCTCACTACAAGAATGGATTGCTAAGCCAAGGGCTAAAAGCCGTCGACGTAGGCCATATAGTCGTCGGCGTAGACTCCTCGGCAAAGCTCTCCCTCGGCAGAGCGCACGAAGGCCGTCGGCGTATCGAAAAGTCGTCGGTGCCGATGGCTGCCCTCGGCATAGCGGACGTCGGCATAGCCTAACGTCTGGTTGCAAAAATAATGTTAATTTGTTTTTCTAATTATTTTTAAAAAAATTAATTTTTTTCTCAACACTCTTTAATCTTTGAACTGTTTGACTCGTTAATCTCTCACTTGGAATATTCTCAACACTAATTACACTTAATCCTCAATCAAATTATAGTCTTGGTCAAATTTCCGGGTCGATCACCTATCCTCACTGCTCCACCCCCAGCACACTTAACTTTCCAATTCCTTCAGAATCTATTTCCGCAAAGAAATTTATACCTTGTTGTCAATACTATGATATCAATCATATTAACTCTTATATCATCATGTCACATGTTTGTATTTTTTGAAATTACAAACAATTATTTAAGAAAACAATAATGAATAAGTAAAAATATTATTGAATTCAAATAAAAATATAATAATTTTTTTTTTGTATTTTTCTATTTAATATGGAATAATTAATATCTTTAAACCTATAAATCAGAATTTGACAAATAATATGTCTAAATTGATCAGAAAATGAGAGCAATCCAAATATGATATCCATATGAAATTTTCATAATCTATACCGTAATTATAGCCATAATTTCATTTTTCTCATTTAAAACGACAAGCATAAAGATTTGGCAGGAATCTGTCTGACCCACTTCCTACCGATTTGGTAGAAAATTGTCTTTTTAGCAAGGATGGATGGAACGGTTTGTTAGGAAATTATCCATGTAAGGTGGCCTAGCATTTTTGAAAAATATGGTGGTAGCATTTTGAATTAACCATTTGGTGGTTTCTTCATAAAACCGCCCGTTTTTTGCGCTCGGAAAATGGAAAATGCCTTTTTGCTATGACGAAAAGGAAAAGTTTCTCCTCCAATATTGTTCGCCATCCTATGATGCACATGTATGCACAATATGAACACATTATCACAAACTATGACTTGATTCTAGCCATAACATTTCTCATTTGACCCAAAACACAGGAAACCTCGAATGAGATAGGATATTTTGTGAAGGTCTTTTTAAGGCATGATCAATATACAAGTTTTGATATTTTTTCTTCTAACTATGTCACATAATAAGACACCACGCGAAGGTTTCGCATTGTTTGGATCGTTTTTGAATTTCTTATGCCCGTTTTAAACTATTGTCAAACTTTGTCCACGACGGGCATGAAGATTCTTAGCTCGGGGCTGAGCCTCGATAAACTTGAAATGGTTCTCTAATGAAATAGAATATTGTGAATCTAAAAATGATTTTTCTAAAAAATCATGAGCATCAAATCATGTACCTATAGTTCGTATCTGACCCACTTCCTACGAATTCGACAGGAATTTTTATTTTTCACGAGGGATAGACGGAGAGGTTTGAGATCCCCTATTAGGAAATTGTCCATGTAAGGTGGTCGAGTATTTTTTGAAAAATGTCGTGGTAGCATTTTGAATTACCCATTTGGTGGTTGCTTCACAAAACCGCCCGTTTTTGCGCTTGGAAAATGGAAAATTCCTTTTTGGTGCGACGAAAAGGAAAATTCCCCCATGCAATATTGTTCGCCATCCCATGATGCACATGTATGCACAATATGGACACAATATCACACACTATGCCTTCATTCTAGCCATAACATTGGTCATTTGACCTGAAAGCCAAGAAACCTTGAACAAGATAGTTCATTTTGTGAAGGTTTTTTTGAGACATAATTAATATACCAAGTTTGATATTTTTCCTTCTAACTATGTCACATAATATGACACCACATTGATGACCCACAAGTATAGGGGGTGTATCGCAGTACTTTCGATAAATAGGAGTGTCGATCCCAACGAGGAGCAGAAGGTGTTGACTAGTGGTATGGAGCAGGAAATCTCTGTAAATACTTAGCAAACGGATTTTGAGTGGTTTCTTGATAAAGCAACAAAATAAAGTGCAAGTAATAAAGACAACGAACAAACGCAGCAAGTGGCCCAATCCTTTCTTAGCAAAGGACAAGCCGGCGGAAATACTTGTAAGGACCAAACATTCTCGAGGACACATGTGAATTCTGTAAAGTGCTTTCACTTCAAATAGCTGAGTACTCTTCTTTGGTGTTGTAAGTGTTGTGTGGGTGAACCTGTGATAATGTACCGACCTTACTTGGCCTAATACATACTTGTGATTAAAGCCCCTGCAAGCATCCGCAACTACAGGAAAGTAATTAAGATATAAATCTAACCACAGCCTTAAACTCTGAGATTCTACACTCCCTTGTGCAAAGGTGTCCTAACGGGGGTTTAGGTTTCTGTCACTCCGGCAAGCCCACCATTAGTAGCCAAATGCACAATGCATTCTCCTAGGCCCATAAACGGAAGTATCATGTAGTCGACGTTCACATGACACCACTAGAAGAATAGCACCACAACTTAAATACTAATCCATTGAATAATAACTCAACACAAATCCACTACTAACAACATGACTTCTCCCAAGTCCTCAAGAACTAAACGAACTACTCACGAGACATCATATGGATCAAGATCAAAGATGATATGATAATGGATAACAATCTGAACATAAACAATAATCCAATGGTTCCACTCACAAGCATCAAATACAATAGTAATTAATACCGGGAAAGTTTCCCCTAAGAACTAAAGCAATATCCAACACAGTTGTTATAGCGGGATGGAGTGGTGCTGGTGGAGATGATGGTATGGGTTATGATGATGATGATGATGATGATACCGATGAATCCTAGCTTGACGATGGTGTTGATGGAGACGATCGCCCCTCTTCGAGTAGGAATTTATCCGGCAGAATTATGTCTGCCGGAGAGGTCTTTCTCTCTCGGTGTTTTCCCCAGCACAGAGGCGGCAGAACTCTATCTTTGGTCGTCGTCCTGGTGTTACGGTTCCGTACGGAAGATATAGGCAAGAGGGCGGAGTCGGAGGCCGAGCAGATGGGCACACCTGCCCTAGGCGCAACCTAGGGGGACCCGTGCCTAGGGGGTGTGGGCCCCCTGTGGCCCTTCTTCGCCTTCCTTTCTGGCTTCCTCTGTCTTCTGGGAAAATATATTTTTTCCATATTTTTCTGGTATTTTTTTGATCTTTGTGAAATTGCATCAAAACACCTCCTTTTCCATCAGAATCCAGACTCCGGCAGTCCATCCTCCAAGAATCATCCAACAGGCATAAACAGATGAAAAGACATAAGTAATACCTCATAATAAGACATATATCAATGAATAGAGGAAAATTAAGATATAGAATGGTGATGCAAATTGGACGTATCAACTCCCCCAAGCTTAGACCTTCGCTTGTCCAAAAGGGAAAACTGAGCTCAGTAAACATGTCCACAGGTTTATGGGGTAAAGTGTCGATAAAAGAATACGGACAAGAAGCATCACACTTACCATTACATAGCTCATAGAAGAAAGCAACTCACCATTATATATAACTTATCTTGCAACAAGTACATGAGTCACAATAGAGAGGCATAAAGATAAATCATAATTGGAATTGGCAAACTTTGTTCTTGGTCAGAGAACAGCTGGCAAACAGTTTCCCAAAAAGCTTTTTGTAGAAGTTTTCAAAACAGGAGCACTCTTTGCTCAAAAAGGTTTTTCAATGAAGGCTTTCAAAGTAATACTCAATAGCTAAGAGTTTTGTGCAAACAAGGAAGATAAATAACAAGATTGAATAAATCACCATATAAATGCTTGAAACACAACAACTCAAATGCTTGCTAGAGATAGAGAGAAAGTAGGTTTACTGACGCAACTTAGAAGTAGGAGAAAGGTCCCTTCATAAAAGGGAAAGCAGGGATTACAAGTCATAAAGAGCTTCAAAAAGATTATGGTACTTACTAGTTTTGAGCCCTCATTGCCCCTATCATAGGCATCTTGAGATGATTAAGGTTAAAGTGCACAAAGATGGAGTATATGCTTGACGAAATATAAGTTGGCAATCTCATGTCCCTTGAATATGAAGGCCACACCTCATGCTACTCAACTTCAGTTACCGATAAGTTCTTTTCATCGTAAGTACATGCGTAGCATAGAGAACCGCCAATGGGGTACCCCTTGCATATGGTACAGGAGATATCCCATAACCAAAATGACAAGGCAAGTAGACAATGAGCATCTCAGCGGTCTTTTTATTTACTATGTGCACAACTTTTTATTAAGGATGCTTCATAGATAGCTCACTATGGTGATGCTGCAAGTTTCCACCATGATTAGGCATGACTTAGGCTAGCGGCCCAGGCGTTTCTCTAACACAAAATACAGACTCCATGGACTTACAAGTTCCCTCTTTATTTCACACTATTGACATCCACAGACAAAAGAGCACGATATCAACTGTGTACAAGGTACAAGTGCAATGTTGAAAGCGTTCCCCATGACATCATGGTACTGCTAATTCCAACATATAGATGCAAGCATATACAACTTCGATGACACAATGGTCCAAGTCTATTAGGGGCAAGAAAAAAAGGTGTGCCATCAAGTTCATGAGAGCTTTACTAACTAGTTTTCACATAATAAAATACTTTTTAATTCGAAAGATAGATGAAGCTTGAGAATTTGCTTGGAATAGAAATATTGCTAATAGGTAGATATGGTGGACACGAATGGCACAGGTTTTGGTTCAAAGGGTTTGGAAGAATGAGAAGTATGCCTTCTCAAAACATGTTTTTGGCTAGCAAGGTTGGGTAGCAAGCAAGAGAGTTGAAAGAAACAAGCAGACATACAAGTAATAAAGCCAAACATGCAATATTCCTTGAAGACACAAAAGATCTTAAATAAAGAATACTAAGCTTATGATCCAACAAGAAAGAAAATAGATGATACAAAATACCTGTAAGCCTTTTCTTTTCCTTTCAAACCTCAAAAAGTGTTGCTACTGACCAGATCTCGGTTTGACAAAACCAATTTAGATCTACTTGATGCTCCCAAAGTGATGCCAATACTGATCAACAAGATCCATCATATAATAGAGATTGCAAACTAAAATAAGGAGTGCAAAAAGTAAAAGATGAGACTTCTCATTAATATTCAATAAAGGCACTCACACCAAGGGATACATAGATAATCAACTAAAGGAGAGATACTTCCACATGAAAACCAAACTATAAGATAACCTCTCTACCAAAGATATGAATCCACTAAAAATGTAAAAGATAAAAGATAATGATGGTGATACCACGACACTCCCCCAAGCTTGGAACAAGCCAAGGGGATGCCAAACCTGATGATGAATTACTCCTTCGGTGGTGGTGGTGTTCTATTGTCATCATAAAAATTCCAAGGCAAAGGTTCCCCATCCAAAAAGGACGGTGGTTTCTGCAATCCTGGAACTAGCAGCAGAGCTTATGCGATCAAATCTAGCCTCATACTCATAGTTTTGATTTTGTATGTTGTAGAGTTGTGCTTGTAACTAGTTGGTGGTCTGACGGAGTGAGAAGATCTCTTCTCGGAGCTCAGCAACCTCTCCCTCGTGCTTGGAGATCAGTTATGAACTTATCTTGTGAATAACATCCACTTCGCCTTCTGCCATCTTCTTGTACCTGAAAACTTCCTGCTCCAATGCTTCCATCCTGTCCTCCAGACTGCCTTCTCCTTTAGGGCATTGAGCTTCTTTCATCTCTACCTTCCCATCTTTGAGAATTAACTTCTTGGGATGAATCCTCAACTCATACATGTACGGGTTGAGGACGTCCGCAGAGGAATCCTCCGTGGGTGGTCCAGAGGAAGACACTGAGGCTCCAAATCTAAGAATTTGCCTGACGGAAACAGATCGAAACAAAAACACAACGAGAACTCGATACAAGAACCTCGGGGAACCCGGGGGGGTATATATTACGAAGTTTCAAAGCATAAGGAAGGTTTTGATACGAAAATTAGGCGGAGACGGAGCTCGGGGTGGTCTCACCGCCTCGGTAGCGCAGTGGGCCCGCACTGGGTGGGTTTGGCCACCCGTCCCCTGGTTCCTCCTCTGTTCCGTCTCGTAACTTCCCTTATGTATTAAAAACATCAAAAATATAAAAAGATTGGGCTTTCACGAACCTTCTGTTTTCACCACTTTTACCTATTCAAAGTCGAACTCTGCAGAATTTGGTGTTTGGCTTCTTATAAATTCTTCCGGAGTCACAAGTTGAATTGTGTCAACGTCTTCGTTATATGAATCTCTAGAAATATAATGCTTTAGTCTTTGACCGTTCACCACCTGTGTTGTGTCATCCTTTAGAGAAGATATTTTGATGGCACCTGAATGGTATACTTCCTTGATAACAAAAGGTCCTTCCCATTTTGAGAGTGGTTTCCCTGCAAAAAATCTGAGACGAGACCTATACAAAAGTACTTTCTCACCAACATGGAACTCCCTTTTTAGAATTCTCCTATCATGCCATCTTTTTACTTTTTCCTTAAAGAGCCTAGCATTTTCATAAGCCTCACTTCTCCACTCATCTAGATTACTTAAGTCGAGCAGTCTTTTCTCACTGGCAAGTCTAAAATCTCTATTCAATTCTTTCACTTCCCAATAAGCTTTCTGTTCTAATTCTAAAGGCAAGTGACAAGCTTTCCCATAGACCATTTTGTAAAGAGAAATCCCCATAGGATTCTTATAAGCAGTTCTATAAGCCCACAAAGCATCATTCAACTTTTTAGCCCAATTTTTTCTAGATCTATTAACAGTCTTCTGCAAGATAAATTTAATTTTCCTATTGGAAAGTACTACTTGCCCACTGGTTTGGGGGTGATAAGCTGAAGCAATTCTATGGTTTACATCATACTTAGCAAGAGTTTTTCTAAAACCCCCATGAATAAAATGAGAGCCTCCATCTGTCATGAGATATGTAGGCACACCGAACCTAGGAAAAATAATACCCTTAAGCATTTTCAAAGAGATGTTACCATCAACACTATTTGTAGGTATGGCTTCTACCCACTTTGTAACATAGTCGACATCAACAACAATATGAGTACCCTTTTGAAGGGGGAAAAGGTCCCATAAAGTCAAATCACCAACAATCAAAAGGTTCAATAACAAGAGAATAATTCATAGGCATTTCATTGCGTCTAGAGATGTTACCTACTCGTTGACATTCATCACATGATAAGGCAAACTTCCTTGCATCTTCGAAAAGGGTAGCCACTAAAATCCAGATTGTAAAACCTTTTGTGCAGTCCTATCTCCTGCATGATGTGCTCCATAAGCACTGCCATGAAATTTTCTAAATATCTCTTGTTGTTCAAATTCTGGAACACATCTTCGCATAATGCCATCTACTCCTTCTTTATATAAGTGTGGATCATTCCAAAAGTAATGCCTTAGATCATAAAAGACTTTTTCTTCTTTGTTGAGCTGTAAAGGTTGGAGGCAAATACTTGGAAACAATAAAGTTAGCATAATCAACATACCAAGGACTTTCATGCGGACTTACCCTTATTGCAGCCAACTGCTCATTTGGAAAATTATTATTAACATGCATTGGGTCGAAAGAAATGTTTTCCAAACGAGATAAATTGTCAGCAACAGGATTTTCAGCACCTTTTCTATCTACAATATGCAGATCAAACTCTTGCAAAAGCAACACCCACCTAATAAGCCTAGGCTTAGCGTCCTTATTTGTCATAAGGTACTTCACAGAAACATGATTAGTATGAATAGTAACCTTTGAATCAACAATATAAGGTCTGAACTTATCACAAACAAAGATTATAGCTAAGAACTCTTTTTCAGTAGTAGCATAATTCTTTTGAGCAGCATCTAGAGTCTTGCTAGCATAATGAATAACATTCAACTTCTTATCAACACGTTGCCCAAGGACAGCACCCAAATCAAAATCACTAGCATCACACATAATTTCAAAAGGTAAACTCCAATCAGGTGGTTGAACAATAGGAGCAGTTTTCAAAGCTTTCTTCAAAGTTTCAAAAGCTTTAGAATCACCATCAAAAATAAAAGGTACATCTTTTTGAAGAAGATTAGTAAGTGGCTTTGAAATTTTGGATAAATCTTTAATAAACCTCCTATAGAAACCAGCATGACCAAGGATACTACGAATACCTTTACAATCTCTAGGGCAAGGCATCTTCTCAATTGCTTCAATTTTGGCTCTGTCAACTTCAATGCCTCTTTCAGAGATCTTGTGTCCAAGAACAATCCCTTCATTAACCATAAAATGACATTTCTCCCAATTAAGAACAAGGTTGGTTTCTTCACATCTCTGCAAAACTTTATCAAGGTTGTGCAAACAGTTATCAAAATAAGTTCCATAGACGGAGAAATCGTCCATGAAAACCTCCACAATTTCTTCACAAAAACCATGAAAAATAGCAGAAATACATCTCTGAAAGGTATCAGGAGCATTACATAAACCAAAAGGCATACTTCTATAAGCATAAGAACCATAAGGACAAGTGAAAGTAGTTTTCTCTTGGTCTTGTGCTTTCACAGCAATTTGAGAAAACCCAGAATAACCATCAAGAAAACAAAAGTGAGTCTTTTTGGACAACCTCTCAAGCATTTGATTAATAAAGGGCAAAGGATAATGATCTTTCTTAGTAACTTTATTAATCTTTCTAAAATCAATGCACATTCTATACCCAACCACTACTCTTTGGGGAATAATCTCATTATCTTCATTAGGCACAACATTTATTCTCCCTTTCTTTGGAACACAATGAACAGGGCTAACCCATTGACTATCAGCAATAGGATAAATAATACCAGCATCAAGGAGTTTTAATACCTCATTTCTTACCACATCCTTTATCTTAGGATTTATACGGCGTTGGTGCTCAACAACTAGTTTTTAATCAAGATCTATATTAATAGCATGCTGACATATAGTGGGAGAAATTCCTTTTAAATCATCAAGAGTATAACCCATAGCTCCTCGGTGTTTCTTCAATATTTTCAATAGCCTTTCTTCTTCCTTTCCTGAAAGTTTAGAACTAATAATAACGGGATACACTTTCTTATCATCAAGATAAGCATATTTAAGATCATCAGGTAAAGGTTTAATTCGAAAACAGGGTCCCCTTTTGGTGGTAATGTGGTACCCAGATCTTCCATAGGTAGATTATGCTTAAGTAACTCAGGCTGACGAAGGAAAACCTCATCAATCTCATTTATTTCCTTCATGAAGACATTACTTTCATGATCTTCCATAAACCGCTGTAAGGCATTGTTAGGAGAAAGAGAAATAGCTGAAAGTTTTTCAACCGTGAAATCCTCATCAGGCAGTTCATTTTCATAAGGAGTTTTAGAAAATTTGGAAAAATTAAACTCATAAGACTCTCCCTCAAACTTAGTCAAAACTTTTCCATCCTACAATCTATGATAGCCCCACAAGTATTCAGGAAGGGACTACCAAAGATAATAGGATAGGTTTTACTAGCTTCTTTACCAAGTACTAGAAAATCAGCAGGATATTTAATCTTACCACAAAGGACCTCCACATCTCTTACAGTGCCAATGGGGCAAACTTGCTCTCTATTAGCAAGGTGGATAACCACATCAATGCCCTCCATCTCACAAGGACCAATCTCATGCATAATTTCCCTGTAAATCTCATAAGGAATAGCACTAGAACTAGCACCAATATCACATAAACCATAATAGCTATGATTACCAATTCTCACAGAAAGCACAGTGACACTAGCTTTTCTAGATCTTTTAGGATGAGAAACAATATTAGTAGCATCTTCACAGAAGACAATGTTCTCATCCTCTCTATTTCTAGTGACAAGATCTTTCACAATAGCTACCATAGGCTCAATATCAATAAGCTCATCGGGCTCCACAGTTTTCTTTGCGCTTTTGGTAACCACATTAGCTACAATAGAATGTTCCCTTACCTTGGCAGGAAAAGGGATTTTCTCAACATAAGGTTCAGGCAAAATAGGATCAACAGTACAAACCTCTATGCTAGCAGGAACATGGGTAACAATGTCTTTATAAGGAGCATGGTACTTGTCCCACTCTTTCTTGGGAATTTCAATGTAAGAGGCAAAGGCATTAAAACATTTTGCAAGAACTTGAGGATCAAGACCATACTCAATACTAATATCACAGAAGTCATCAGTTCCCATAAAAGATTTAATGCATTCATAATCATAGTTTATACCTGACTTTCTTCTTTTGTCATTCTCCCAAGCTTCAGTGTTCTCTTGAATACGGTCTAGGAGATCCCATTTAGCTTCTTCCTTCATACGTGTGAATGATCCATCACAAGAAGCATCTAGTAAATCTTTATCATGAAGAGAAATCCTAGCATAAAATTTATTGATAATAATATTGTTAGGGAGTTCATGAATATGACATTTAAGCATTAGTAACTTCAATCTCCCCCAAGCTTGAGCTGTACTCTCTCCATCACGAGGCCAAAATTTATATATCAGCTTCCTATCCTTATGAACCTCACTGGGAGGATAGAATTTAGAATAAGAGAGAAGCCATTTCCTCCCATTCCATGGATTGTCCATTCTTCAGCAGCATATACCATTCTTCAGCTCTCCCTTTCAAGGATATAGAGAGTAACTTCTTCTTCACATGCTCTGTTGTGATACCTGCACACTTAAACAACCCGCATAACTCATGGATAAAAATCAAGTGATCACCAGGATGGACAGTTCCATCCCCTAAATAATAATTAGCCATAACACGATCAATAATACTTGTAGGTATCTTAATAGGATCTATCTCAACAGGTGGTGGTTTATCTACTACCCTAGGAGTGGTAGTAGTTTTCCCAAACAGAAAACCAAGTGGGTTATCCATATTGGAAACAAAGCAACGAACAGAAACAAAAACAAAAACAATACTCACAGTAGAAGTTTTCCTTACCAGTTCCACTCTTGAATAGCGCTTCACTCCCCGGCAACGGTGCCAGAAAATTTTCTTGATGACCCACAAGTATAGGGGGTGCATCGCAGTACTTTCGATCAATAGGAGTCGATACCAATGAGGAGCAGAAGGTGTTGACTAGTGGTATGGAGCAGGAAATCTCTGTAAATACTTAGCAAACAGATTTTTAGTGGTTTTCTAATAAAGCAACAAAACAAAGTGCAAGTAATAAAGACAACGAACAAACGCAGCAAGTGGCCCAATCCTTTCTTAGCAAAGGACAAGCCAGTGGAAATACTTATAAGGACCAAATGTTCTCGAGGACACATGGGAATTCTGTCCAGTGCTTTCGCTTCAAATAGCTGAGTACTCTTCTTTGGTGTTGTAACTGTTGTGTGGGTGAAACTGGGCTAATGTACCGACCTTACTTGGCCTAATACATACTTGTGATTAAACCTCCTGCAAGCATACGCAACTACAGGAAAGTAATTAAGATATAAATCTAACCACAACCTTAAACTCTCAGATCCTACACTCCCTTGTGCAAAGGTGTCCTAACGGGGGTTCAGGTTTCTGCCACTCCGACAACCCCACAATTAGTATCCAAATACACAATGCATTCCCCTAGGCCCATAAATGGTGAAGCATCATGTAGTCGACGTTCACAAGACACCACTAGAAGAATATCACCAGCACTTAAATATTAAACCATTGAATAATAAGTCAACACAAATCCACTACTAACAACATGACTTCTCCCATGTCCTCAAGAACTAAACGAACTACTCACGAGACATCATATGGATCAAGATCAAAGATGATATGATAATGGATAACAATATTAACATAAAAAATAATCCAATGGTTCCACTCACAAGCATAAACTACAATAGTAATAAACACCGGGAAAGTTTCCCCTAAGAACTAAAGCAATATCCAACACAATTGTTACAGCGGGATGGAGTGGTGATGATGGTGCTGGTGGAGATGATGGTGTGGATGATGATGATGATCCCAATGAAGCCTAGCTTGACGATGGTGTTGATGGCGACGATCTCCCCTCTCCGGGAAGGAATTTCCCCGGCAGAATTCTGTCTGCCGGAGAGATCTTTCCCTCTCGGTGTTTTCCGCCCCACAGAGGCAATGGAACTCTATCTATGGTCGCCCTCCTAGTGTTAGGGTTCCGTAAGGAAGATATAGGCAAGAGGGCGGAGTCGGAGGTCGAGCAGGTGGGCCACACCTGCCCTAGGCGCGACCCAGGGGGAAGCGCCTAGGGGGTGTGGGCCCTTATGGCCCTTCTTCGCCTCCCCTTCTGGATTCCTCTGTCTTCTGGGAAAATATAATTTTCCCATATTTTTCTGGTATTTTTCTGATCTTTGTGAAATTGTATCAAAACACCTCCTTTTCCATCAGAATCTAGACTCCGGCACTCCATCCTCCAAGAATCATCCAACATGCATAAACAGATGAAAAGACATAACTAATACCTCATAATAAGAAATATATCAATGAATAGAGGCAAATTATGATATATAATGGTGATGCAAACTGGACTTATCACACGCTGATACGTCGGAAACGTTTCTATATTTTTTTGATGTTTCATGCTTATTTAGTATCTACTTTGCTTTGCTTTGTCTACACTTTGAGGTGTTTTTATATCTTTTTTGGAACTAACCTATTAACAAGTTGCCACAGTGCCAGTTGTCTGTTTTCTTCTGTTTTTGGTTCCAAAATGGCAGAAAATCAATATTCTCATAATTGGACGGGACAAAAGCCAAAGTCAATATTTTACCGTGGGCGACACGAAGTCCAGAGGAGAGATGGAGAAGCGGTCCAAGGAGGCCAAAACCCCCTAGGTGCAACCAGGGGTGGGCTCGCGCCTAGGCAGGGTGTGGCCCCCCTGGTTGTAGGGGTCCGTAGCATGGAAAACAAAATTTTCTATCGCATACAAACAAACAAGCCAAGATCTATCTACTAGATTGTAGCAACGAGTCGATGGAATAACTTACCCTGGAAGATTCCAAAGCGGTTAACGAGAGCAGATTCTCGTGGGTGATGTAGTCGTACACTTCCGATCTCAAGATCGCGTAGACGATCCTTCCCATCGCTGCGTTAAGCGGCTCCATGCAATCGGTCACACGTTAAATTCGACGAAGACCTTCCTCTCCTTGTTCCAGAAAATGGAGGTTGTAGCACTCTCCTCGCGATTCCGGCGGCCTGGCGTGGTATCGGAAGTAGAGGGGAGATCTCGCAGGGCTTCGCCTTAAGCCGGAGCGAGTATGGTGGAGTATGAGAGAGGCTTTAGTGGTCTAGGGATTAGACACACCAATTAGAAGGCTCTAAACCGAAGGCTTAGGGCAATTAGAAGCTCTAAACCAAAACTGCTCTAAACCGGAGGCTATGGCTAGGGTTTAGATTTAGAGGATAGGAACTTGTGTGTCTAGGAGGGGAGCCCTGCCCCTCCTTTTATAGGTGGAGGGAGGCGCGCCTGGGGAGGGGAGTCCCTCCCCAACTCGGCCTCAAGGAGGGCCGGCGGTGGGAGGAGGAACTCCTCCCCCAAGTCGGCTTCAAACTTCCTTCTCCTCTTTCCCACTTCCCAAAATAGCCGTTTGACTTTTCAAACTAGCCGTTTGACTTTTCAAACTAGGATTTGATTAAATCCTCTATTTGGTACATAAATGACACTTAGTACATGATGCAATCATACCAACTTGGTATAACATATTCATGTACCCCTTCCCCCCGGAGTGCCGGACATTCCGGAACCTTCTAGAATGTTCCCGATGAAAACACCGGAAACATTTCCCAACTCCGAAACGGGACTTTACTTATATGAATCTTATTCTCCGGACCATTCCGGATCTCCTCGTGATATCCCGGATCCCATCCGAGACTCCGAACAACATTCGGTCTCTTTCTCATAATACCATAACTACTCAAACAACGTCGAATCCTTAAGTGTGTCTCCCTACGGTTCGTGAATTATGCGGACATGATCGAGACACTTCTCCGAACAATAACCAATAGAGGAATCTAGAAATTCATATGGCTCCCACATATTTCTACGATTACTTTGCGATCGAATGAACCACTTACATACGATACCCATTTCCCTTTGTCTCACGATAGTTTACTTATCCGAGGTTATGATCGTCGGTATCTCTGCATACCTAGTTCAACCTCGTTACCGATAAGTACTCTTTTCTCGTTCCCGTGATATGTGATCCCTTGTGAGACAGTCACATGCTTGCAAGCTAATTGGATGACATTCCACCGAGAGGGCCCAGAGTATATCTATCCGTCATATGGATGGACAAATCCCACTCTTGATCCATGTGCCTCAACACATACTTTCCGAACACTCAATGCCACCTTTATAGCCACCCAGTTACGGTGTGGTGTTTTATGTCATCAAAGCATCCTTCCGGTGATGGTGATTAGCATGATCTCATGGTCGAAGGAATTAGGTTACTATGTATCAGAAAGCATATAGCAATTGAACTATTAAAATGACTTGATCTTTATGCTACTCTTATCTATAGGAGTATGTCCATCACATCATTCTCCTAATGATATGACCCTGTTGTTAATAACATCTCTATGTTCATGATCAGGAAACCATGATCATATATTAACCAACAAGCTAGTTTAACAAGAGGCTTTACTAGGGACTCTTTTATGTTTACAAATCACACAAGTATTAATGTTTCCTGTTAATACAATTATAGCATGGTATGTAAACATTTATCATAAGTATGAAGATATGATAATAACCTACTTTATTATTGCCTCTTGGGCATATCTCCAACAGTCTCCCACTTGCACTAGAATCAATATTCTAGTTTCAAACCTTTGTGTATTCAACACCTATGGCTTTACGGTGTTGTATGTACACGATTGCTAGTGGTCAACTGATCTCCGGATCTGACACTTCCAGGTCCGTGTGTAATTGCATGTCTTTGCGTCTCTACGCATCACTCATTCTCTAATGAGATGGCTTCGTACAAATTTGGTCCTTTGGTGTGACCTTTAGTTCTTTGGGGTTAAAACATGTTGATAATATTGTCGTACAATATATCTTCATAGTATTATCCCGCTGTGAACTACACCTAGTTTGATAACAAACTACTTGACACAAATGCCCTCTTTAGCTGCTATTATAGCAGTCATATATTTAGCCTTTTGTTGTAGTATCTGTCACAATGTCTTCACTTTGGAACTCATCCAAATCCATTATGGAACTTACTTTCCATTATATTGTGCCACCCTTAGTTTAGATTGAGATAAACTTAATTTGTATTTTGTGACAAAACTAGTATCAATGTAGTACTTTTACAATGAACTAACCATCTATTTGTCACTTCTACAAATAATATACTCTTAGTTCTTCCAAAAGATCATAAGAATATCCTTACTATTGTCCAATGATCATCTTATGAATTATTCTGGTATATGCTCATAAAATTTAGAGCATAGGACATATCTGGATTTGTACATATCACAGTATGATTGATATAAATATTCTTTGTGATTTCATACATCAAGTATCAATCTATACTTGAATCTTTGTTTCACTTACCCTGTGTCAATACACTTGAATATATCATCAATATTGAACTCATTCAATCCTTTCTGTGCGACAAGAACCTTTCTTGTAGTTTCTATATTGAACTCATTCAATATCTCATCTATGTACTTCAGGCACAACCATATTGGCGTCTATTGATGCCAATTATTTGGGTTTTGCCTAAGTTTTTCATCGAGATGAAATTCTTATCTTGTGTTAGTAAAAAGATACATCACTTCCAATCAACAATATGTCTTCTACATAATGTATTAGAAATATTTCTTAGCGCTCCCACTTAATTTCTTGCAAATGCAAGCATCTTCATCATCTCCGACGAATTTAAACTCCTTTAACAGTTTCATCATAGTGAAGATTCCAACTCCGCAATGCTTACTTCAACCATTGAAGTTTGCATATGTTTTTAGCATCCCTTGAATTTAACAAAAACTCTTTGGACCGTGTCATGCACATGTCCTAGGTAACCCTTCCATTAGAAGAACTTGTTTTTGTTTATCCAACACATAACAAAATTATATGTCGTGGTTGCTACATTAATCCATCTAGACTAAATATCGCTAAGAAAGATCAAATCTTGTTATAGTCAACCCTTGAACATTGTTGTGAACTCTTTCCCAAAATGTCGACCATTTCATAGATGAAACATCCATGTCTATTTCTTTATAGATCCAAACACAATTGTAAGGTCTTACACCTTTCTCGAGGGTCTTTCAAGTTGAGAACTTGATTTCTCGTGTATGGAACTATCACGGATTTTATGGCTTAAAGCCATTTTACGGAGTCAGGGCCCATCATCGCTTCTTTGCATGTAGTCGGTTCATTATTCTCAAATAATGATTCAACCCTCAAATCTTGGTATTTGATTGTTTACCCGACCTACTTGTTTCAAATAGGAACTTAGATATCCTTGACCACAACCTTTGAGGCACGTGAGCCATGAGCATTGTTGCTGCCTCCGGAACACTTTTAGGCGCTGCGCAACTCTGCACATATAGCTAAGGTTCTTTTAACCTTATCAAAGTTCTATTGTCCTCCCACTTAACTTTTCACGAAAAATTCCTTCTCAAAGAAACTTGACGTTCTAAGCGACAAACACTTTTGTCTCCGGTGTTTATGGAGGAATACTTAACATTTATACAAAGACGAGTTCATCGACTTTGGTTGCAAACATCTTTCTTATGCATAGCATACCAATGTTTAAGAAAGGACAACTTGGGTTTTATCCCAAACCATAACTTTATATGGTGTCATTTCAACGGATTATGATGGAGCTCTTTTCAGTGGAAAAACAGTAGTCTCTAAAGCTTTTAATCTTTAAAATATAATGGCAGTTTTATGAATTATACCTTTGATCTTACCATGTCAAACAAGGTTTAATTACACATCTCGAACGCTCCATACTCTTATGGTGTTTGGGATATGCAAATCACCAGGCGATTCCTTAAATCTTAGGTATTATGCTAAACTTTGTAACTCAAATATCTTCCTTTATGATCTTTATCATAAACTGTTTATATTCTTGTTACAATGATTTTGCACTTCATCTTGAAAGTCTTTGAACTTTTCAAATGTTTCATACTTCATCCTTGTTAAGTAAATATTCATATATTCACTCAAATTTTCGGAAAAAGCATATGAAGTTGAAATCCATCGCTTTTGACTACACATGATGGACTTTGTACAACAATATGTACAATTTCCAATAAGCTAGTCTTTCGTTCCCTTTTTGCCTACGAACGAAGTTTTAATTATCTCTGGGAATGTTTCACAAGCGTCATTTGATCAAAAATCAAAAGACTCCAAAATTCCATCCACATGGAGTTTCTTCATGTTTTCTTTCCATTATAATTTAAACGGCGATGTCACTTCCTAAGTGATCTTTCAATCAATTTGTCTTTCGACATTTTTAGCACTAGTTTTATGGATGTGATTTCTCCAACAAGATTTGTGAATCATCCATCTTTTATGGATTACGGCAATTTATTTGAACAACCCTTTTGTTCTCATAATACCTGATAAAACAAATCTTGAAGGCAAGCTTTGATGTTTAACGAGCAAATAATAACCCTTTATTTGTTCTCGATGAACATCATCACATATTCTTTTGCTAGTTACTTAGGCCATTGTAGTTCATGAATTGTGTTGTTTCGTATGACGATTCACACCAACAAATTCAGTATCAAATACTTAATAACCACATTGTTTAATAAGCAAAGAATATAGCCATAACATGTATATCATCTATATACTTAAACCGAACAATTCTAGTCTTTACTTTTACCATATATTTATGAGATTCTCTTTCAGTATTTCCTTTTCTGTTTGAAAGAATCTATCAACATCAATAGTGGAGTCATACATATGACACATAATCCAAAGCATGTATAATTAAATACCAATGTCTTTGGACTTGCACTTTGAAGTAGATCACCATCATCAAATGTTTGGTGTTCTTCCAAATTCCTTTCTTTAGTAATCTCTTGGTGTAGTAAATATTTTACCTACATGAAATATTCATCCTTATCATTGAATTATCCATGATCAAGCTACTTTTAGCTTATAACGGTGAATCATGAGTATAATGTTGCTCTCCAAATCCTTTTGGACGATTAGGACAACTAGTGTCTCCAACCTTTTGCAAATTCTCATCAAACATGAGAACATGACTTTTGCCATATTATACTCTATCATGTTGCAACCAAAACTTCGTTTCAGATATCACAATATCTTCCACACATCATGGTTTCTGAAACAACTCTTTCAGATCCTAGATAACCTTGATATTAAGACAATCCTTTGAATATCAAGAATCATGGAGACAAACATGATATTTATATACTAACATTGGAATTGTTACTCTTGATTTAATACCATTATTAAACTTCATGGAGTAATCAAAACTTACTGAAAGTTTGCAATGGGACTTTTAAACTTTAGATTAACACTTCAAAAACAATACCATACCAGTTCGTAAAGTAACTAACCAGAATTCTATAGTTCTATCATCTCAATTATAACTAAGCGCAAGGTGGTAAACGGATGCCAATGACTACAACAACTATGCAAATTCACTTTGATTTAGTTTATGATAAATTGAGTTCTAATTAATAATTAAATTAATCTAGGTGAACTCCCACTCAAAACAATATCCCTCACATTGTTTTAGTGATCACACGAACCAAATCCACCACATCAAAACCGATCATCACGAGAGTTGATATAGCTTCAATGACGAACAATCAACATGTTCATCATATCTACTATATGACTCATGCTCTACCTTTCGGTAATCCGTGTTCCTGAGGCCATGTCTGTACATGCTAGGCTCGTCAAGATCAAACCTTAGTTTCCGCATGAGCAAATCTGGCTTGCTCACGTTGTATACACTTGTAGAATCTAACACACCCGATCATCACGTGGTGCTTCGAAACAACAAGCTTTAGCAACGGTGCTAACTAAGGGTGAACACTTTATGACTTGAAATTCATGTGCATGAGGGATCATCTTATAATGCTACCGTCGTCTACTAAGCAATACAAGATGCATAAAGGATTAACATCACATGCAATTCATAATATGTGATATGATATGGCCTTTCTTCTTTGTGCTTCCGATCTCCATCTTCTAGCACGAACATGATCTCCATCATCACCGACATTGCATCAAGGTCAATTATGCTTCTCTATGGTTGTCGTCCACCGGCTTCAACTATTACAACTACTTTGAATAGACACGCGGGTCTTAACAGAAATTAAAGACAACCATATGGCTCCTTCCGGTTGCCGACTTACAATAAGGAACATTTCATACATCATATATAATCACAATCATGGCCATATCACATCACTGCACACCCCTGCAAAACAAAGTTAGACGCCTCTACTTTCTTTGCATATTTTACGTGGTTTGGGGCTTTCAATAAGTGTCGTTCTAACTTACGAACAAGAACCACAACATTGATACTAGTATTGTTAATCACCCGTTGTAAATTGGATCTTAACTATGCTAGGAGAAAGCAGGCACCATAAAGCCACTTATGCAATAAAAGTTGCATGTCAAGCGTGGAGCAAGTCTCATGAACAATGTCATGTAAGGTTAGCCCGGGCCGCTTCATCCCAACATACCGCAAGATGCAAAGTACACAAGAAGCAATCGACAATAAAAACATCAATGCCCACAATGACCATTGTGTTCTACTCGTGCAACAGATCTACATATAGACACGGCTCTGATACCACTGTAGGGGTTCGTAGCATGGAAAACAAAAATTTCTATCGCAAACAAAAAAACAAGCCAAGATCTATCTACTAGATTGTAGCAACGAGTCGATGGAATAACTTACCCTCGAAGATTCCAAAGCGGTTAACGAGAGCAGATTCTCGTGGGTGATGTAGTCGTACACTTCCGATCTCAAGATCGCGTAGACGATCCTTCCGGCGCTGCGTTCCAGCAGCGCTCCCGCAGTCGGTCACACGTTCGGTACTCGACGAAGACCTTCCTCTCCCTTGTTCCAGCAGGCAGCGGAGGTTGTAGCACTCTCCTCGCGATTCCGGCAGCACAACGGCGTGGTATCGGAAGTAAAGGGGAGATCTCGCAGGGCTTCGCCTTAAGCCGGAGCGAGTATGGTGGAGTATGAGAGAGGCTTTAGTGGTCTAGGGATTAGACACACCAATTAGAAGGCTCTAAACCGAAGGCTTAGGGCAATTAGAAGATCTAAACCAAAACTGCTCTAAACCGGAGGCTGTGGCTAGGGTTTAGATTTAGAGGATAGGAACTTGTGTGTCTAGGAGGGGAGCCCTGCCCCTCCTTTTATAGGTGGAGGGAGGCGCGCACGGGAGGAGTCCCTCCCCAACTCGGCCTCAAGGAGGGCCGGCGGTGGGAGGAGGAACTCCTCCCCCAAGTCGGCTTCAAACTTCCTTCTCCTCTTTCCCACTTCCCAAAATAGCCGTTTGACTTTTCAAACTAGCCGTTTGACTTTTCAAACTAGGATTTGATTAAATCCTCTATTTGGTACAGCAATGACACTTAGTACATGATGCAATCATACCAACTTGGTATAACATATTCATGTACCCCTTCCCCCGAGTCTTGGGACATTAGGAACCTTCTAGAATGTTCCCGATGAAAACACCTAAACATTTCCCAACTCAAAGCAGGACTTTCCTTATATGAATCTTATTCTCCGGACCATTCCGGATCTCCTCGTGATATCCCGGATCCCATCCGAGACTCCGAACAACATTCGGTCTCTTTCTCATAATACCATAACTACTCAAACAACGTCGAATCCTTAAGTGTGTCTCCCTACGGTTCGTGAATTATGCGGACATGATCGAGACACTTCTCCGAACAATAACCAATAGAGGAATCTGGAAATTCATATGGCTCCCACATATTTCTACGATTACTTTGCGATCGAATGAACCACTTACATACGATACCCATTTCCCTTTGTCTCACGATAGTTTACTTATCTGAGGTTATGATCGTCGGTATCTCTGCATACCTAGTTCAACCTCGTTACCGATAAGTACTCTTTTCTCGTTCCCGTGATATGTGATCCCTTGTGAGCCAGTCACATGCTTGCAAGCTAATTGGATGATATTCCACCGAGAGGGCCCAGAGTATATCTATCCGTCATATGGATGGACAAATCCCACTCTTGATCCATGTGCCTCAACACATACTTTCCGAACACTCAATGCCACCTTTATAGCCACCCAGTTACGGTGTGGTGTTTTATGTCATCAAAGCATCCTTCCGGTGATGGTGATTAGCATGATCTCATGGTCGAAGGAATTAGGTTACTATGTATCAGAAAGCATATAGAAATTGAACTATTAAAATGACTTGATCTTTATGCTACTCTTATCTATAGGAGTATGTCCATCACATCATTCTCCTAATGATATGACCCTGTTGTTAATAACATCTCTATGTTCATGATCAGGAAACCATGATCATATATTAACCAACAAGCTAGTTTAACAAGAGGCTTTACTAGGGACTCTTTTATGTTTACAAATCACACAAGTATTAATGTTTCCTGTTAATACAATTATAGCATGGTATGTAAACATTTATCATAAGTATGAAGATATGATAATAACCTACTTTATTATTGCCTCTTGGGCATATCTCCAACAGTCTCCCACTTGCACTAGAATCAATATTCTAGTTTCAAACCTTTGTGTATTCAACACCTATGGCTTTACGGTGTTGTATGTACACGATTGCTAGTGGTCAACTGATCTCCGGATCTGACACTTCCAGGTCCGTGTGTAATTGCATGTCTTTGCGTCTCTACGCATCACTCATTCTCTAATGAGATGGCTTCGTACAAATTTGGTCCTTTGGTGTGACCTTTAGTTCTTTGGGGTTAAAACATGTTGATAATATTGTCGTACAATATATCTTCATAGTATTATCCCTGTTGTGAACTACACCTAGTTTGATAACAAACTACTTGACACAAATTCCCTCTTTAGCTTCTATTATAGCAGTCATATACTTAGCCTTTTGTTGTAGTATCTGTTACAATGTCTTCACTTTGGAACTCATCCAAATCCATTATGGAACTTACTTTCCATTATATTGTGCCACCCTTAGTTTAGATTGAGATAAACTTAATTTGTATTTTGTGACAAAACTAGTATCAATGTAGTACTTTTACAATGAACTAACCATCTATTTGTCACTTCTACAAATAATATACTCTTAGTTCTTCCAAAAGATCATAAGAATATCCTTACTATTGTCCAATGATCATCTTATGAATTAATATGGTATATGCTCATAAAATTTAGAGCATAGGACATATCTGGATTTGTACAGATCACAGTATGATTGATATAAATATTCTTTGTGATTTCATACATCAAGTATCAATCTATACTTGAATCTTTGTTTCAATTCCACTGTGTCAATAAACTTGCATATATAATCAATATTGAACTCATTCAATCCTTTCTGTGCGACAAGAACCTTTCTTGTAGTTTCTATATTGAACTCATTCAATATCTCATCTATGTACTTCAGGCACAACCATATTGGCGTCTATTGATTCCAATTATTTGGGTTTTGCCTAAGTTTTTCATCGAGATGAAATTCTTATCTTGTGTTAGTAAAAAGATACATCACTTCCAATCAACAATATGTCTTCTACATAATGTATTAGAAATATTTCTTAGCGCTCCCACTTAATTTCTTGCAAATGCAAGCATCTTCATCATCTCCGGCAATTTAAACTCCTTTAACAGTTTCATCATAGTGAAGATTCCAACTCCGCAATGCTTACTTCAACCATTGAAGTTTGCATATGTTTTTAGCATCCCTTGAATTTAACAAAAACCCTTTGGACCGTGTCATGCACATGTCCTAGGTAACCCTTCCATTAGAAGAACTTGTTTTTGTTTATCCAACACATAACAAAATTATATGTCGTGGTTGCTACATTAATCCATCTAGACTAAATATCGCTAAGAAAGATCAAATCTTGTTATAGTCAACCCTTGAACATTGTTGTGAACTCTTTCCCAAAATGTCGACCATTTCATAGATGAAACATCCATGTCTATTTCTTTATAGATCCAAACACAACTGTAAGGTCTTACACCTTTCTCGAGGGTCTTTCAAGTTGAGAACTTGATTTCGTGTATGGAACTATCACGATTTTATGGCTTAAAGCCATTTCTGGTCAGGGCCCATCATCGCTTCTTTGCATGTAGTCGGTTCATTATTCTCAAATAATGATTCAACCCTCAAATCTTGGTATTTGATTGTTTACCCGACCTACTTGTTTCAAATAGGAACTTAGATCTCCTTGACCACAACCTTTGAGGCACGTGAGCCATGAGCATTGTTGCTGCCTCCGGAACACTTTTAGGCGCTGCGCAACTCTGCACATATAGCTAAGGTTCTTTTAACCTTATCAAAGTTCTATTGTCCTCCCACTTAACTTTTCACGAAAAATTCCTTCTCAAAGAAACTTGACGTTCTAAGCGACAAACACTTTTGTCTCCGGTGTTTATGGAGGAATACTTAACATTTATACAAAGACAGGTTCATCCGACTTTGGTTGCAAACATCTTTCTTATGCATAGCATACCAATGTTTAAGAAAGGACAACTTGGGTTTTATCCCAAACCATAACTTTATATGGTGTCATTTCAACGGATTATGATGGAGCTCTTTTCAGTGGAAAAACAGTAGTCTCTAAAGCTTTTAATCTTTAAAATATAATGGCAGTTTTATGAATTATACCTTTGATCTTACCATGTCAAACAAGGTTTAATTACACATCTCGAACGCTCCATACTCTTATGGTGTTTCGGGATATGCAAATCCACGGAACGATTCCTTAAATCTTAGGTATTATGCTAAACTTTGTAACTCAAATATCTTCCTTTATGATCTTTATCATAAACTGTTTATATTCTTGTTACAATGATTTTGCACTTCATCTTGAAAGTCTTTGAACTTTTCAAATGTTTCATACTTCATCCTTATTAAGTAAATATTCATATATTCACTCAAATTTTCGGAGAAAGCATATGAAGTTGAAATCCATCGCTTTTGACTACACATGATGGACTTTGTACAACAATATGTACAATTTCCAATAAGCTAGTCTTTCGTTCCCTTTTTGCCTACGAACGAAGTTTTAATTATCTCTGGGGATGTTTCACAAGCGTCATTTGATCAAAAATTATAAGACTCCAAAATTCCATCCACATGGAGTTTCTTCAAGTTTTCTTTCCATTATAATTTAAACGGCGATGTCACTTCCTAAGTGATCTTTCAATCAATTTGTCTTTCGACATTTTTAGCACTAGTTTTATGGATGTGATTTCTCCAACAAGATTTGTGAATCATCCATATTTTATGGATTACGGCAATTTATTTGAACAACCCTTTTGTTCTCATAATACCTGATAAAACAAATCTTGAAGGCAAGCTTTGATGTTTAATGAGCAACACAATAACCCTTTATTTGTTCTCGATGAACATCATCACATATTCTTTTGCTAGTTACTTAGGCCATTGTAGTTCATGAATTGTGTTGTTTCGTATGACGATTCACACCAACAAATTCAGTATCAAATACTTAATAACCACATTGTTTAATAAGCAAAGAATATAGCCATAACATGTATATCATCTATTTACTTAAACTGAACAATTCTAGTCTTTACTTTTCTGCCATATATTTATGAGATTCTCTTTCAGTATTTCCTTTTCTGTTTGAAAGAATCTATCAACATCAATAGTGGAGTCATACATATGACACATAATCCAAAGCATGTATAATTAAATACCAATGTCTTTGGACTTGCACTTTGAAGTAGATCACCATCATCAAATGTTTGGTGTTCTTCCAAATTCCTTTCTTTAGTAATCTCTTAGTGTAGTAAATATTTTACCTACATGAAATATTCATCCTTATCATTGAATTATCCATGATCAAGCTACTTTTAGCTTATAACGGTGAATCATGAGTATAATGTTGCTCTCCAAATCCTTTTGGACGATTAGGACAACTAGTGTCTCCAACCTTTTGCAAATTCTCATCAAACATGAGAACATGACTTTTGCCATATTATACTCTATCATGTTGCAACAAAACTTCGTTTCAGATATCACAATATCTTCCACACATCATGGTTTCTGAAACAACTCTTTCAGATCCTAGATAACCTTGATATTAAGACAATCCTTTGAATATCAAGAATCATGGAGACAAACATGATATTTATATACTAACATTGGAATTGTTACTCTTGATTTAATACCATTATTAAACTTCATGGAGTAATCAAAACTTACTGAAAGTTTGCAATGGGACTTTTAAACTTTAGATTAACACTTCAAAAACAATACCATACCAGTTCGTAAAGTAACTAACCAGAATTCTATAGTTCTATCATCTCAATTATAACTAAGCGCAAGGTGGTAAACGGATGCCAATGACTACAACAACTATGCAAATTCACTTTGATTTAGTTTATGATAAATTGAGTTCTAATTAATAATTAAATTAATCTAGGTGAACTCCCACTCAAAACAATATCCCTCACATTGTTTTAGTGATCACACGAACCAAATCCACCACATCAAAACCGATCATCACGAGAGTTGATATAGCTTCAATGGCGAACAATCAACATGTTCATCATATCTACTATATGACTCATGCTCTACCTTTCGGTAATCCGTGTTCCAGAGGCCATGTCTGCATGCTAGGCTCGTCAAGATCAAACCTTAGTTTCCGCATGAGCAAATCTGGCTTGCTCACGTTGTATACACTTGTAGAATCTAACACACCCGATCATCACGTGGTGCTTCGAAACAACAAGCTTTAGCAACGGTGCTAACTAAGGGTGAACACTTTATGACTTGAAATTCATGTGCATGAGGGATCATCTTATAATGCTACCGTCGTCTACTAAGCAATACAAGATGCATAAAGGATTAACATCACATGCAATTCATAATATGTGATATGATATGGCCTTTCTTCTTTGTGCTTCCGATCTCCATCTTCTAGCACGAACATGATCTCCATCATCACCGACATTGCATCAAGGTCAATTATGCTTCTCTATGGTTGTCGTCCACCGGCTTAAACTATTACAACTACTTTGAATAGACACGCGGGTCTTAACAGAAATTAAAGACAACCATATGGCTCCTTCCGGTTGCCGACTTACAATAAGGAACATTTCATACATCATATATAATCACAATCATGGCCATATCACATCACTGCACACCCCTGCAAAACAAAGTTAGACGCCTCTACTTTCTTTGCATATTTTACGTGGTTTGGGGCTTTCAATAAGTGTCGTTCTAACTTACGAACAAGAACCACAACATTGATACTAGTATTGTTAATCACCCGTTGTAAATTGGATCTTAACTATGCTAGGAGAAACAGGCACCCGCAAAGCCACTTATGCAATAAAAGTTGCATGTCAAGCGTGGAGCAAGTCTCATGAACAATGTCATGTAAGGTTAGCCCGGGCCGCTTCATCCCAACATACCGCAAGATGCAAAGTACACAAGAAGCAATCGACAATAAAAACATCAATGCCCACAATGACCATTGTGTTCTACTCGTCTGTGAGATCTACATATAGACACGGCTCGATACCCTTTGTAGGGGTTCGTAGCATGGAAAACAAAAATTTCTATCGCAAACAAAAAAACAAGCCAAGATCTATCTACTAGATTGTAACGAGTCGATGGAATAACTTACCCTCGAAGATTCCAAAGCGGTTAACGAGCAGATTCTCGTGGGTGATGTAGTCGTACTTCCGATCTCAAGATCGCGTGAGCGATCCTTCCCAGCTGCGTTAAACAGCGCTCCCGCGTTGGTCACTGCGTTCGGTACTCGGAAGACCTTCCTCTCCCTTGTTCCAAAGCGGCGGAGGTTGTAGCACTCTCCTCGCGATTCCGGCAGCACAACGGCGTGGTATCGGAAGTAGAGGGGAGATCTCGCAGGGCTTCGCCTTAAGCCGGAGCGAGTATGGTGGAGTATGAGAGAGGCTTTAGTGGTCTAGGGATTAGACACACCAATTAGAAGTCTCTAAACCGAAGGCTTAGGGCAATTAGAAGCTCTAAACCAAAACTGCTCTAAACCGGAGGCTGTGGCTACGGTTTAGATTTAGAGGATAGGAACTTGTGTGTCTAGGAGGGGAGCCCTGCCCCTCCTTTTATAGGTGGAGGGAGGCGCGCCTGGGGAGGGGAGTTCCTCCCCAACTCGGCCTCAAGGAGGGCCGGCGGTGGGAGGAGGAACTCCTCCCCCAAGTCGGCTTCAAACTTCCTTCTCCTCTTTCCCACTTCCCAAAATAGCCGTTTGACTTTTCAAACTAGCCGTTTGACTTTTCAAACTAGGATTTGATTAAATCCTCTATTTGGTACAGCAATGACACTAAGTACATGATGCAATCATACCAACTTGGTATAACATATTCATGTACCCCTTCCCCCCGGAGTGCCGGACATTCCGGAACCTTCTAGAATGTTCCCGATGAAAACACCGGAAACATTTCCCAACTCCGAAACGGGACTTTCCTTATATGAATCTTATTCTCCGGACCATTCCGGATCTCCTCGTGATATCCCGGATCCCATCCGAGACTCCGAAAAACATTCGGTCTCTTTCTCATAATACCATAACTACTCAAACAACGTCGAATCCTTAAGTGTGTCTCCCTACGGTTCGTGAATTATGCGGACATGATCGAGACACTTCTCCGAACAATAACCAATAGAGGAATCTGGAAATTCATATGGCTCCCACATATTTCTACGATTACTTTGCGATCGAATGAACCACTTACATACGATACCCATTTCCCTTTGTCTCACGATAGTTTACTTATCCGAGGTTATGATCGTCGGTATCTCTGCATACCTAGTTCAACCTCGTTACCGATAAGTACTCTTTTCTCGTTCCCGTGATATGTGATCCCTTGTGAAACCGTCACATGCTTGCAAGCTAATTGGATGACATTCCACCGAGAGGGCCCAGAGTATATCTATCCGTCATATGGATGGACAAATCCCACTCTTGATCCATGTGCCTCAACACATACTTTCCGAACACTCAATGCCACCTTTATAGCCACCCAGTTATGGTGTGGTGTTTGATGTCATCAAAGCATCCTTCCGGTGATGGTGATTAGCATGATCTCATGGTCGAAGGAATTAGGTTACTATTTATCAGAAAGCATATAGCAATTGAACTATTAAAATGACTTGATCTTTATGCTACGCTTATCTATAGGAGTATGTCCATCACATCATTCTCCTAATGATATGACCCTGTTGTTAATAACATCTCTATGTTCATGATCAGGAAACCATGATCATATATTAACCAACAAGCTAGTTTAACAAGAGGCTTTACTAGGGACTCTTTTATGTTTACAAATCACACAAGTATTAATGTTTCCTGTTAATACAATTATAGCATGGTATGTAAACATTTATCATAAGTATGAAGATATGATAATAACCTACTTTATTATTGCCTCTTGGGCATATCTCCAACACTGGTCGCCTCCCAGCCTCGCCTCTTCGCCTATAAGAAGCCCCCAATGCAGAAACCTTAGGCACCCGATCAAAACTCCACGAAACCGTCTATAGCCGCCGCCACCATCGTCCCTATATCAGGGGGATCTTAAGTTCTTCCCGGCACCCTGCCGAAGGGGAGATCATCCCAGAGGCCTTCTTCTCTGGTATGATGCGTGAGTAGTTCCACCTTGGACTATGGGTCAATGTAGTAGATAGATGGTTGTATATCCTCCTTGTGCTTTCATGTATAGATCTTGTGAGCTCCGTTCATGATCAAGATCTAATCTATTTGTAATCATGCATGTTGTTTTTGCGGAGATCCGATGGATATTGAGATTACTATGTTAGGTTGATTAATGGTTTTGTCTTTATGATTCTATCATGTCTATGTTGTTTGTGATCTTGCATGCTCTCTGTTGTTAGTAGCTATCTTGGCCAAGTAGTTGCTAGTGACTCCAAGAGGGGGTATTTATGCTCGATAGTGGGTTCATGCCTCTAGTTTCCAAGGGAGGTGACAGAAATCTCTTCGGTTATAGATGTGTTGTTGCTAGTAGGGAGAAAACAACGGCCTCTTATCCATGGAACAAGTGGATTGTTTACCTTACACACTTTGCTTAAAGCAATTGTCTGTTGCTTGAAACTTAATACTGGAGGGGGTTCGGATGATAACCTAAAGGTGGACTTCTAGTCATAGATGCAGTTGGATGGCGGTCTATGTATCTTGTTGTATTGCCCAATCGAATCTCATAGGATATTTTTTTCTGGTATTGCATTATTATGCCTTGCTCAGTTCCTGTCAATTGCCCTGCTGTAATTTGTTTACCCTTCATGCCATGTGGTTTATCTAAGGAGAGCACCTCTAGTGAACTATGGACCCCAGTCCAATCTTTACCATTGATACATCTTCCACTGTTACATGTTTAATTGCTGCAAACCATTACCTTCCACACCATATGTTTAATCCTTTGTTACAGGAAACCGGTGAGCTTGACAAACTCACTGATTCGTTGGGGCAAAGTCTTGATTTTGTGTTGTGCAGTTCTCCGCGTTGCTTGCAACACCCGTGTGACGTTTCCTTCCTCCTACTGGTTCGATAACCTCGGTCTCAACTGAGAGAAACTTGTTGCTGTGCTGCATCATACCTTGTTCTTGGGGTTTCCAATGAAGCGTCCCACGACAACATTGGGTGCGCGCATCAAGCCTTTTTCTAGCGTCGTTGCCGGGGAGGCCAACGACGTCTTCACAAGGGGAGTCCTCCGTTTCCTTTCTCTTTACTTTGTTTTTAGTTTGCTTAGTTTCTTTTTCTTGGTTTTGTTTGCCTCTTTTCAAAATATCCAAAAAAATTAGTCTAGTTTGGTTTGCTTTCCCTATTCAAAAACACAAAAAAAAAATTAGTTCCTGCTCTAGTTGTTGCCGCTGTTTTTGGCTTTCCCACCTTTTCCAAAATGAACTCTGCTGAGAACACCATGTTGCTCCCCAATTTTACCCTAAAAAACTTTTCAATAGGTAGTGGCTCCGTAATTGGGAAAGATAATATTGAAGAATTCTTTAATTATGTTAACAAGCATGAGGATATTGAGGATAAATCTATAGAAGAGCTTGTCCCTAATTATGAAATTGCTGCAGCTTCTTTAGTTCATATGCTGGAGGCTAGGTTTGTTAGCCTTAACCCCATGATGCAAATTTTGTTCCTAAAACTGAAGAAAGAAAAGAATGCTGAAAAGAGAGAATTTATTCTTGAAACTTTACTAAAAGAGTTCCATGATGTTGCTAGGGAAGCCAAAAAGGTCTTTGAGCGTTTCAATATGCTAGGCTCAATTGAAGATGTTATGGGTACTTCCGATAAAACTAAGTCTAGAGAAGAATTTAAGATGCCCATACCCTTTAAGCTTGTTGGAATGCATGAAGCCTTTGAAAAGAATTTTGATTGGATTGTTCCTAAAAATCCTTTTGATGAAAGTAGTAAACCAAAGAGAAATGAGAAGGGATCCTCCAAGCCTCATTTGTGTGAGATACCTCTCATGTTTAAAGACTTTGCAAGTATTGATCTTAATGCCTCATTTGAAAATACTTGATTCTTCTTGCTTCTTGTGCCTAACTTAAAGGCGTTAAAGAAAAGTACTTGTTGGGAGATAAACCAAGATTTTTCTTGAGTCTTGGAAGTTATTACTTCAGTAATGACCCCTCCTTATCCTTTTTGTTTGATTTTTGTGTCAAGAATGACCTCTAATGAGAGGGAAGTAAGATTTGCAGAGTTGTTGTCCCGAAACAGATTTCTGTCCTCCACCATAAAAATTCGTGAGGAGTGTCTATAACTCATATTGAGCTGAACATTTATGAATAAATCCCCCAGTATGTTAGCTAACTTTCGTTAGTTCAACACTTTTTTATTTGAGCAACAAAAGATTTTCGAAAAAATAGGTTTCTACCTGTTGGTCTGTTTTGATAGATTTCTGCCATTATTTGCATTTGCTACTTATTGATTCCTTTTTGAGTTCTCTTTTGGGGAATTGAGCTTTTTGTAGGAGTTGCTACAGTAGCTTGTGTTTTTAGTGAAAAGTATTGTTGTTACAAAGCTTTTCCTAAAGGTCTATTATCTTTTGAATACACTAATGTTGCTAATGAAGATTGTGTGAAGTTTTATATGAAGGAAAAATTTCAGATGTAGAGAGAGAATAATGTAATGAGATGAAGAATGGACAAAAGCTAAAGCTTGGGGATTCCACCCCAGTGTCACCCCAAGAAATATCCAAGAGGTACAAGCGTCAAAGCTTGGGGATGCCAAAGGCATCCCCTTCTTCATCAATAAAAATCTCAGGTTTGTCTAGACATTTCGTTTTTATTGTTTCACGCACAGTTGTGTTGTTCTTGTAGCGTCTTAGTTTTTATTTGCTTTGCTTAGTTTGTTTAGTTTGCTTGAATAAAGTAGTTTGGACCCCCGTTCTCGTTGTGTTGTTTCAAATAAGTTGCTTGGTGTTGGAAAGGAGTAGAAAGTTCCTTCATGAAAGTGCAACAGGAGCTTGCATTGAATATGACTTACACTTTAGCATGACATGCTAGGTGTTGTTTTTACATTATGCTTAGTGATTATTGCTGTAGCATCTCTTGTTCCAAACAATTGGGATTGCTTAGTGTTCCGTGAAGAAATTATGTGTTTTTTTAGCATGCAAAAGCATAGTATTGTGGCATTCTCCTTTGATGATTTGCTTGGGTTGACTTGGCACATGCTCACACCATGTTATGACTATGAGAAGTCATCATAGCCTTTATGATCATTTAGTCCGTGACTTGTAGTACCACTCTATGCTTTGATTAGTAATGTTTGTCACTCTGGATGATTATGGCCACTATTGCTCTCTTAGTTGGTTGCTCCCAGTCTTTTGCTAGCCTCCACTTGTATGAGTAAGCTCTACTCATGCTTCAAACTCCCAAGAAACCAAGTTATTCCAAAGTGTCCACTATAAACTCTTATGCATAGTGTGTTACACCATTCCAAGTATATTCTTGTTTTCAGCTATCTTCCAATTAAAAAGTATTTTGTTATGTGACAAATTAGTGATTAAAGCCCTCACAAACTTTATGGCACACTTTATATTCTTTGCCCCTAATAAACTTGAACCATTTTGTCGTCTATGTTGTATATGCTTGCACTTATACGTAGGAATTAGTATAACCATGCTGTCATGGGGAACGTTTTCAACATTGCACTTGTACTTTGTACTTAGTTGATATCATGCTCTTTTGTCTTTGGATGTCACCGGTGTGAAATAAATAGGGAACTTGTAAGTCCATGGAGTAAGTATTTTGTTTTAGAGAAACGTCTCGGCCGCTAGCCTAAGTCATGCCTAATCATGGTGGAAACTTGCAGCATCACCATAGTGAGCTATCTATGAAGCATCCTCACTAAAAAGCTATGCACAAAGTAAATAATAAGATCGCTAAGATGCTCATTGTCTGCTTGCCTTGTCATTTTTTATGGGATAGCTCCTTTACCATGTGCATGGGGTACCCCGTTGGCGGTTCTCTATGATACGCATGTACTTACAATGACAATGTAACACCCCGGTTCTGAAAAGACCGTGGCCTCTATGTGACATGCCAATTCCTGGATCGGTTCATTGGCCCACAATAGAGTAAGATAGATAACATAGAAAAATATCCGTGTATCATGAATACCGATGATCCAGAGTACCATTATTACAATAAAATCTTAGCATAATGCTAGCTCAAATTATTCAGGTAGCAACATAACCAAGTAAGTCCTCCATTCTTCAAATTGCCCACAAGTGAACAAGTGCCGAGTGGAGTACCGTGGCCTATAACGATCAATCAGAATCAGAATTCCGCGCTAGCTATCATATCTCCTCCAGGTGAACTCACTCTAATAGACCTTTTCATAGACTTAGTAGGTAACTTATACTTATCCACAAATGCCCTTGATATGAATGAATGCGATGCACCAGTATCGAAAAGTATAAGTGCAGGGTAAGTGTTGATTGGGAACTTACCAATCACAAGGTCAGGCTCATCTGGAATCTCCTCCACATTCATGTGGTTCACTGTGGCCTTCTCACCGTTGGTTGGCTTCAGTCCTTTCCTCTCCAGGCAGTTGTCAGCATAGTGTCCCTTCTGCTTACATTTGAAGCACGTCACCTCACTCAGATCCTTCTTCACAAAGCTGCGGTCACGGTTGCGGTCATGTCCACCGTGTCCTCCAGGGTGGTGAGAGTTTCCTCCCTTGTGGTTGTGGTGGCTGCTCCTATGGTTGTCATGGCGATGTCCATCGCGGCGGTCATGGCTCCCATGGTCACTTCCTCCATGCTTGGAGTATCCATCATATGAAGTGCGAGTCTTGTGGTGTGAACCAGAGTGATGAGTATTGCTCTTTCTCTTGCGGTTCTCCACCTGTTTGTGCTTCCCCTCCAAGATCCTAGCCTTGTCCATAAGCTCCTGGAAAGTGGGGCAGTAGACCACAAGTAGCTGTACTGAAAGCTCATCACTGAGGCCATCCAGGAATCTCTCCCTCCTTTTGGCATCAGTGTCAACATCCTCAGGTGCATAACGGGACAGGTTGTTGAACTCCTCAATGTACTCGGCCACGGTGCGATTGGTTTGGCGCAAGTTGCGGAACTCCTTCCTCTTCAGGCTCAGAACTCCTGAAGACACGTGGTTGGTCCTGAAACCTTCCTCAAACATTGCCCAAGTCACGGTATCCAGCGGGTGGGTGATCTGAAAAGTGTCCCACCAAGAAGCGGTTGGTCCCTCCAGTAGGTGAGCGGCAAACCTCACCTTCTCAGTATCTGTGCATCCTACAGTTACTAGATCCTTGTTGACTGAATGCAACCAGTCAAGAGCAACCATTGGTTCCGTTGCAGTAGAGAACTTAGCTGGCCTTAGCCTCAGAAATCTGGTGAGAGCATCTCCCTGAGGCTGATTGTTTCCATTGTTGTTGTTCTGATTTGCCATGAACTGAGTCATCACTTGGGTCAGCTGTGCCTGAGCTTCCATGAGCTGCTCCATCTCAGTGGGGTGACGGCGGGGAGGCATCTGCGGTTTAGCATAGGTAAGTTTAGAAAGAATCAACTACGACAATAGGATTCTACCCATGCATATGATCAATCAACAACAAACAATAGCAGACAATCACAAGCAAACAACACATCAAAAAACAAGCGATCCAGCAACATCTCAGGTGTTATCCTAGCAGTATATACCTATTGAAATAGTTTTGCAAGAGTTGGCAATGGTTAACCAAACAGTTGATCATCTAAACAACAAAAACAGCAATCTGACAGAACAGTCCAGCAGCGTTCACGAATTTTTACGCCTGACTTAAACTCGTCAGAAAATTTAGCTGATTTTTGTACATATAGTACAGAGAGTTTCGCATCAGCCCAATTTTTTTCAGATTTTTCCGAGTTACCAGAAAAATATGGAAAATCGCGCAGTACTGCTGTATCAGCAGAAAAACTGAAGCGAAAATAACACAGATGATAACCAAATTGCCATAACTCTTTCATAAAATTTGCACAAATAATTCCTGGGATATTGGGGTACACAAATAAGCAACTAATCACTCTTAAACTAACACGAACTAAGTTTCACAACGATCGAGACTAATCCTAACGGATTTTACCTAACGAGGACTAATTGCTGGACTTCTAACTACTTCTTGAAGAGATTGAGGTAGGTCCTTGCGGTCATGCGTTGGCGCTTCGGCTCGCGGTACAACCATGGCGGCGGAGTGTACACTTCTCCTGAATCATCACTTGAGACCTCAAACTCCACCTCTTCTGGATCCTCCTCTTCTTCTTCATTCTGAGCTGCAACTGCAACAGCTTCATCTCCACCATCATCGTCTCCATCATCATCATCCTCGTCCTCATCGTCATCATCGTCTCCACTGTCATCATCATCCCCATTGTTGCCATCATCTCCATTGTCATCATCCGAGGGTGGATTTAGCTGTGCTTGGAGAGCGGCAATCTGGGCTGTTATAGCTTCAATAGTTTGGTCCCTTTCCTGGACGGTCCCTTGCAACTGTTGTATGTTCTGGGTGTTCTCCTGCACCGTACCATGAAGATGGGCTATGGTTGCATCTCTAGCTATCAGGACATTCTCTAGAACTCCCACAGCTTCATGCAGGGTGTCAATCTCCTGTCCTTGGACCACCATACCATTGCTAGTAAAATCTGCAATCTCCTTTATCATCCTCACCTTCTCTGCTAGAGCTCCATTCTCCCTCTCCATGTCCTCTATGTGCCTCCGACGGGGCGGCATGTTGTTCCTGTCGCCCAGGGTAACCACAATGTTCCCATCATCATCACGCCTTCCATAATCACGGTAGGGTGAATCTGCTGGTAGTAGGTGTCGGACATAATGGCACTGGCGAGACAGGGCTTCATGTATGGCCAAGTTGATTCCAAGTCCCCAGTTGCAGTATGTCTTGGTGTAGACCAAGTGCACGGGGTTTGGCAAGGCGGCATCTCTGAATATGAAGGTAGTGATCTCCCATGCATCCTCTCCATATCCATAGGTGTACAGCCTTCTTCCCTTGAACATAGGCAGTGGCAATCCCAATGACTGAGAGAGCTGAGCTAACTGCCTTGCAAAGGGCCTTGGTGACTCCATGGTGACATACTCAGTCCTGACGTCTCCCATCTATCAAGTAAAAGAGGAAAGTGTGAGAATAGCATATGGTAAGAATTTACGAGGGTGAAAGGCATAAGAGGAAAGACAGAGTTAATATAGGCTTAATAATTCTATGGCTTCCTAATCCAATCCTAGGTCACGATCCTACAGTCGACACACGGGCTCTGATACCATCCTGTAACACCCCGGTTCTGAAAAGACCGTGGCCTCTATGTGACATGCCAATCCCTGGATCGGTTCATTGGCCCACAATAGAGTAAGATAGATAACATAGCAAAATATCCGTGTATCATGAATACCGATGTCCAGAGTACCATTATTACAATAAAATCTTAGCACAATGCTAGCTCAAATTATTCAGGTAGCAACATAACCAAGTAAGTCCTCCATTCTTCAAATTGCCCACAAGTGAACAAGTGCCGAGTGGAGTACCGTGGCCTATAACGATCAATCAGAATCGGAATAACCTGCAACATGAAACGTAGCAGCCCCGAAGGGTCAATACATGGAATGTATGGCAAGTAGAGCTAGTAAAGGAGACAATAGTACTAACATCTACATGCATATTTGGCAAGTGGAGCTGTGTCTGGCTTGCATTTGCAAATACATTTGTCCTACTTTCATAAACAGTTTTTGATTTTCTTTGAAAAGATCCCAATTAAGTTAACCCAACAATATTAAAACAATTATGAAATTAGAATGAGCGAGAAACATGTCATGGGATCAATATCAAGCAACTCAGATGTCCATAACTGGGGACACGGTGAATCGATTAGATTATACACTCTCCAGAGGTTAGTACACTTTACCCATGTGACTTGGCCAGTCCAGCTCGTACCATCACTCTCATTTTGGGTGATGATAGGGAGAAGACCAAGAAGAGACTGTTCGGGAAGTAGCCCCTCAATCCCGACGCGCACCGGTCCAACCTACCAAAATTCTACATCCCTGGATACGCGGGTTCGAGTTACCACAACCTACTAAGTCTAACCAACCGCCCATTCCATTATTGTCACATGGTTGTACACGTAAGCTACACAATAAAGAAGCCAATCATTCTCTCTTGATACCTGGATGCCTTTCCGCAATAAACCACCAAAAATTATCAATGCCATCACACCCAGGGGATTCATTGATTAAGTTGTTTTAGTTTTCACAGACCAATACTTTTAGAAACAAGTCTCAATGATGTAACCCAGCCCTCGTACAACAAGCATGGCTAAGCACATCTACCAACGGTGGTTCATCTACAAGGAAAGCCCTACCACATAATAGGACATAGCATAGCGATAGTATCATCCTACACATGCATCTACAAAATACACGACAATGCATTGAAAATAGTAGGACGATATCCTGAACAAAGTAGCATCTACTTGCCTTGGTTGTAGCGGTCGGAAGAACAATCCACACACGAGCAAGCGTTGCACTCGTCACAATCTACACGATACAATTGCATTCATAAACAAACAATGCACAAGCATATGCAACAAATATGATGCATGAATGCAAGAACGACAAGTGAATTGGTGCTATAGCTGCACCACAACATCCTATACCATAATACTACCGATTGCATGCATGGAAAATAGTTTTAGCGCTAGGAAAACTATTAAGTAAAAGTAATGCTCACAACTAGAGCTAGAACTTGAATAATTCACTACCGGTAGTATGATGTTTGTAAAATCTTGGGAAAATTCTACCGCATAGGTATCGCTGATTAGAAACAGTACCAATTGGAATTACTCAAAAATGAATTATAAAACTCCCCGAGTAATTAAAACACTGCAGAAATCCACTAGACAGTGTCTGCAGAAGTTTTTACTATAATCCTATCTTTTTAATTCACGATGAGATTCCCCTCGTTCCACTGAATTCAGGGACATATCATACGCGATTTTTGGAGCTACGGATCTTTTTCTACGAATTTATTACTCCGAAAAGGCCATTAACTAGTTTGATTAAACTGTACTAAACCTTGCTGCAAATGCCTGAACCAAAGGTACAGCGAGATTCTACACGACTCACTGAATCCACACATATTTTATTTGCAATTTTTGGCCAAGCGGTTTAATTTTTACGCAATTTACAAGATTCTACCAAAATCTGTCAACAAAAAGGATTAACGAAATTAACCAGTCAACTGTGTCTGTTGACTGATCAAAGCGTCTGCTGACTGGGCGCTGACTGGGCGTCTGATTAGTCAACGTCTGAGTTTGATCGGTCAACTAACGATCTAAGCCGTTGATCTAAGATCTGACGGTGGCTGCTGTCTTACCGGAAACGAACGGCGAAACGGACGGCGGCGAGTTCCGGACGGTGACGGCGATCGGTTCCGGCGTTGGGGTTCTTCCTGCACGGACGTACACGGTTAGCGCAACGGATCAATAACGTCAACGCGGCGCGCGGATTCCCGGCGGCGGCGGCACAGGCACGCGTCCCGAGGAGGCGGCGCGATCGAGGCAGGCGGGGCAGGGCGCGCGGGTGCGGATCCCGAGGCTGGGTGGGGTCCTTTTGTGGCCCTTCGCGCGAAATCCTAAACTGAACGGTTCGGAGTTGGTTTAGAACTCGGAAATCGGTCCGGAATTTCGGACCGTTTTCCGGCGATTCACTAAAACGGCCGCAACTTCTCCGTACGAGCTCCGATTTAAGCGATTCTTGCGCCTACGGGTTCTTACGGTCGAGGGGAACATTCTAGCGTCAAGTTTTGAGCGAAACCACTAATCTACAAGGTTGGTCAACGCTAGTCCTACTAAAGCTTCCCGCAGGAACCTCGTATCAAAATAGAATAGGGTTTTGCAAACGGCGTTTCGCCGAACCTTTTCACTCGACGGTTTCGCATGGAAAAGCATGATGTGATGATATGAATGATATGCAAGACCAAATCTAAAATTTGGGATGTGACAGACAAGAACTTATAGGTGACTGAAGTTGAGTAGCATGAGGTGTGGCCCTCGTATTCAAGGGATTTGAGATTGCCAACTTATACTTTGTCAAGCATATACTCCATAGTTTGTTTACTTTAACCTTAACCACTTCAATATGCGTATGATAGGGGCAATAAGGGCTGAAAGCTAACAGGTACCATAATTTTTGGAAGGTCTTTTTGAAAGTTGAAATACCTGCTTCCCTTTATGAAGGGCCTTTCTTCCACTATTATTGAGTCTCCACCTTCTACCCATAGGCACCATTAAGAGAGTATAGTTGCCATTCTTAGTTCTATGTGCAGTGTCCCAAAGCTTATTGATTGATGCATATTGTGATATTACTTGTTCTTGAGTTATTTGTTTCTAGTCACCCTTGTGAACTTTGAAGGTGTCTTATGCATCTATTTGCTACTCTATGAGGGACAAGATGATTCCCAATATTCCATGTTTTCTGTATGTGAAACAAACAAATATTTTTCAATGCATGTTATTCATGATCTTTGTTTGTAGACTTTCATGTTGCATGCATAGTTACTTTGTCTTATTGTTAGAACTCCATATTTTATGCACATGTTTAGAGTTCTTTGATCCCAAATTTCAATGCTTGCAAATGGGTTGATCTTGGTTTTGATGGTGCATGTCACCTCAAAAATTATTCTTTTTATCACTTACCTACTCGAGGACGAGCAGGATTTAAGCTTGGGGATGCTTGATATGTCGGAAACGTATCTATAATTTTTGATGTTTCATGCTTGTTTAGTATCTACTTTGCTTTGCTTTGTCTACACTTTGAGGTGTTTTTATATCTTTTCTGGAACTAACCTATTAATAAGTTGCATGAGCTGCTGTTCGTTTTCTTCTCTTTTTGGTTCCAAAAAGGCAGAAAATCAATATTCTCGAAATTGGACGGGACAAAAGCCAACGTCAATATTTTACCGTGGGCGACACGAAGTCCAGAGGAGAGACGGAGAAGCGGGCCAGGGCGTCCAAACCCCCCTAGGCGCGGCCAGGGGTGGGCCCACGCCTAGGCAGGGTGTGGCCCCCCTGGTCACCTCACAGCCTCGCCTCTTCGTCTATAAGAAGCCTCCGATGCAGAAACCCTAGGCACCCGATCAAAACTCCACGAAAACGTCTGTAGCCGCCGCCACCATCATCCCTAGATCGGGGGGGGGATCTAAAGTTCTTCCCGGCACCCTGCCGGCGGGGAGATCATCTCGGAGGCCTTCTTCTCCGGTTTGATGCGTGAGTAGTTCCACCTTGGACGATGGGTCCATGTAGTAGCTAGATGGTTGTATCTCCTCCTTGTGCTTTCATGTATAGATCTTGTGAGCTCCGTTCATGATCAAGATCTAATCTATTTGTAATCATGCATGTTGTGTTTGCGGGGATCTGATGGATATTGAGATTACTATGTAAGATTGATTAATGGTTTTGTCTTTATGATTCTATCATGTATGTGTTGTTTGTGATCTTGCATGCTCTCCGGTGTTAGTAGCTATCTTGTCCAAGTAGTTGCTAGTGACTCCAAGAGGGGGTATTTATGCTCGATAGTGGGTTCATGCCTCTAGTTTCCAAGGGAAGTGACAGAAATCTCTTTGGTTGTAGATGTGTTGTTGCTACTAGGGATAAAACAATGGTCTCTTGTTCATGGAACAAGTGTATTGTTTACCTTACACACTTTGCTTAAAGCAGTTGTCTGTTGCTTGCAACTTAATACTGGAGGGGGTTCGGATGATAACCTGAAGGTGGACTTCTAGTCATAGATGCAGTTGGATGGAGATCTATGTATCTAGTTGTATTGCCCAATCGAATCTCATAGGATCTTTTTGTCTAGTATTGCATTGTTATGCCTTGCTCAGTTCCTGTCAATTGCACTGCTGTAATTTGTTTACCCTTCATGCCATGTTGTTTATCCACGGAGAGCACCTTTATTGAACTATGGACCCCGGTCCAATCTTTACCATTGATACATCTTCCAATATTACATGTTTACTTGCTACAAATCATTACCTTCCACACCATACGTTTAATTCTTTGTTACAGCAAACCGGTGAGCTTGACAACCTCACTGATTCATTGGGGCAAAGTCTTGACTTTGTGTTGTGCAGGTCTCCGCGTTGCTTGCAACACCTGTGTGACGTTTCCTTCCTCCGACTGGTCGATAACCCCGGTCTCAACTGAGGGAAACTTGCTGCTGTGCTGCATCATACCTTGCTCTTGGAGTTTCCAACGAAGCGTCCCACGACAACATTGGGTGCGCGCATCACATGCTAAGGTTTCGCATTCTTTGGATCGTTTTTGAATTTTTTTTATGCCCGCTTTGAACTATCGTTAAACTTTGTCGAACGACGGGCATGAAGATTCTTAGCTCGGGGATGAGACTCACTAAACTTGAAGTGCATATCCGATGAAACAACATATTGTGAACCTAAAAATGATTTTTGTAAAAAATCATGAGCATTTGATCATGTACCTGTAGTTCATATCTGAACTCACTTCCTGTCGATTCGGCATGAATTTGTCTTTTTCACCAGGAATAGACCGAAAGGTTTGAGATTCCCCTGTTAAGACATTATCCATGTAAGATGGTCTAATATTTCTGAAAAATATGCTGGTAGCATTTTTGAATTAACCATTTGGTGGTTGCTTCACAAAACCGCTCGTTTTTGCACTCGGAAAATGGAAAATGGCTTTTTGGCGCGAAGAAAATGAAAACTTCATCATGTAACATTCTTCGTCATCCTATGATGCACATGTATACACAATATGGACATATTATCACAAACTATGCCTTGATTCTGGCCATAATATTGGTCATTTGACCCGAAAGTCAGGAAACCTCGAATGAGATAGGTCATTATGTGAAGGTTTTTTTGAGACATGATCAATATACCAAGTTTGATATTTTACTTCTAACTATGTCACATAATATGACACCACAAGGTTTCGCATTGTTTGGATCGTTTTTGAATTTCCTATGCCCGTTTTAAACTATCGTCAAACTTTGTCAAACGTTGGGCATGAAGATTCTTAGCTCGGAGCTGAGTCTCGATAAACTTGAAGTGGATTTCTGATAAAATAGCATATTGTGAACCTAAAAATGATTTTTTTTTCAAAAATCATGAGCATCAGATCATGTACCTATAGTTCATATCTGACCCACTTCCTACCGATTCGGCAGGAATTTGTCTTTTTCACCAAGGATAGACGGAAAGGTTTGAGATCCTCCTGTTAGAACATTTTCCATGTAAGGTTGTCTAGTATTTTTGAAAAATGTGGTGGTAGCATTTTGAATTAGCCATTTTGTGGTTGCTTCACAAAACCGCCCGTTTTTCGCATCGGAAAATGGAAAATAGATTTTGGCACGACGAAAGGAAAACTTCCTCCTACAACATTGTTCGCTATCCCATGATACATATGTATGCACAATATGAACACATTATCACAAACTATGTCTTGATTCTAGCCATAACATTGGTCATTTGATCCAAAAGCCATGAAACCTCGAATGAGATAGGCCATTTTGTGAAGGATTTTTTTGATACATAATCAATATACCAAGATTGATATTTTTACTTCTAACTATGTCACACAATCTGAGACCACGCGAAGGTTTCGCATTGTTTGAATTGTTTTTCAATTTCTTATGCCCGTTTTAAACTATATACAATGTTTTATGTTTCACTTAATTTTTATTTACAAATGTGTAATATTTTAGTGTAGATAGATAGATATTATTTTTATGCAAATTTTTATATATAATTTGTATTTTTTTAAATTAAAATGATTTAGTTATGATTTTTTAAAAATTAATGAGGTAAAAAGAAAAAGCCCTCGGCGTAGCTATTCTACGCCGAGGGAAATTTTGCGCCGACGGCTTCTTTGGGGGTGGGGGGAGCTACCCTGGTCGCGGTCTACGTCGACATCCCTGGCGTTTGGCCATCGGCGTAGCGCCGGCCGTCGGTGTCTCTGCCCAGTCATGTAGTGTCTGATCTTGGGCCCTTTTCCGTTTCTTGGATTTATAGGTGATTAATAAATGTATTTTCTAAAGAATTACATAATGTATACTTGAAGATATGAGATTATGAAGTACTCATCCGTTTTATCTTAATCGAGAATGTCATAGTCTGGTTTGCAAAATCATCATTATGTTAGAGTGAGCTAGAGAAACATTTTGGATCCAAGCTATATATATGTTCTTGGAGTGTACTCTGTGAGAAAAGAATGTGGGCACACTAAGTAAAAAAGAGAAGGCCCGAACCTTGCTGACAAGAAACAAATATAGCTTAGCGTGCTTACCGCAAAACAACAGCGAGAATCTGAAAGCAAAGAAGAGGAAATTGATGGAGGTGATTTTTTTTTTGAACGCGAACAGGTGCAAGAGCACCCGAAATATGGGACTCCCGCAACCACAATAGTTGTATAATTGTTTTTTCTACTTCAATGGTCAATGTCGTCGAAATATTTTATCTGCTTCCGCATGCATCTTCTCATTATTAGCAGCCGGAGTGGAACCAGTCATGGTACATATATACGTCCAGTGGTGGAGGACGGAAAAAATATAAGGTAGGGCGAACTCCAATAAAAGTAAGAACCAACTCGTTTTTGATGATTTTTTGCCATTGACAAAACGCTTTCAACTATTGTCGCTACGAGTAAAAGCAATGCCGAATCAACAAGGCAATAAAGGATATGAAGCATGATGTATCATTCAAATATTAACATAATATCCGAAATGTTTAATTCTTCGCATATGCATAACATATATATTTAAGTTATCTTATATAGGCTCATGTTCATAATAAGATAAATCTCCGTAAGCTGAGAAATCTCATTCACTTGGAAACTATAAAATTAGTTACTTGAGTCAAGATAAAAAGTTCTGAAGAAACTCTAACGACAACTCATCAAAGCAACAATCAAAATCAGTTGTAATAGATTCTATAGAATAATATAAAGTATGCATACTCCAAAATAATCAATAGTGACCTAGCGTACTGTCTCTTTTAATTATTTTTTACTCATTTTGTTAGCATTTCATCCATACTTAGGATTGTAATATCATTTTTGCATGAATTCACATATTTCAGGAGGGATCTAAACCATCATTTCTCCAATTGATCCAGAATGTCAACTAGAATTTTAGATCAATAGTATGTACAAGCCAAAATAGAAACATAAAACATAAACCATCATATAATTAGAGTTAGTTCTGGCCACATGCCATAAGGTGGCCAAATAACTCTCTGGTCCTCCTTAGATACCCTATCTAGGATATTGTTTAGAGTCTAATTTTATTAGATTGAGAATTAGATGTTGCAAAGAGAAAGATTTGGTTTAATACTAGACTATATCTAGACCTTATTTCAATCCGAAATCAGTTTTGCGCAGTGTTCACTAAAACAAGTATAACTTTCACATACGAAGTTCGTTTTTAGCGTATGACCACTCAAAATGTTCAGAAAACACATACGCATCTAAAGCTTCTTGCCAAAAAATCAAGGTAGGGCGGCTGCCCTACCTTCCCATTGTTTCTGGGTCTCGCAGGCTAGGATTGCCTGGATCCTGTAGAAAAAAGAGTAAACCAAATACTGCTCACAATTTATTTTCCCTGTAGCTATCTATGCACTTGGAAGTCAAACAAACCCATGGGTCAAGCTTTGGTCATGGATTCAAGCATCATATGTTGCTGGGTTATGGAATTAATTAAACAAAAAGTCTAAAAGCATAAATAAATGGAATGCTAAGCAGTCTACACCTAGCTAGTTAGCTTGGATGGGAAACTATCGAGGATGGTTTAATGAGGTCGTGCAAAACGTAGGTAGGATACCAGTGAAAAGTCGACTGCAAGATTTCATAGTTTTCTTAAAAAAGGATTTCATAGCTAGAGGTGGAAATGTCACATAGCATCGGCTATTTGCGCAATACCATAACAACGGATATTTTTGGTAGTAAAAACTATTTTAATACTTATAAGATGTCATAGTGTGGATATGACTCATGGGTATGTATGCTCGGGTTGATTTGTTTGCACAAGTATCACATTTTGTCGTAATTGGTTACATAAAACAGAAATGTCTATAACGTTTGGACCTATCCGGCTAATGATGATGTTACACCTAACATGGCAGCAACTAATTACTAGTCTACGTTAGCTTAATTCCATAACTGTCCGGCTAAGAGACGTTTGGACCTATCCGGCTAATGATGATGTCGTAATTCTTCCGACTAAATTGCCTCTATCACAGTCTTGGACTTGTCTTGAGCCAGTTAGTCAGGATACATTGCTCAAATTACTAGTCTACGTTAGCTTAATTACTCTATTCAATGCAATTCTCGAGTCGAAATTTGGGCATACCCACTTTGGAGAGGGGATATGAAGATATGCAGAATGTGTTCATATGGCCTCCTCCATTATTTCTGGTAAGCGAAAAACATAAAACGTCAATGCAGTACCAACCGTTCAAGTGAGCAGACGGTGACAAAGTCTATATGAGCCGTAGACAACCAAGACCATCTATCGATGAATGAGTAAGTGTAGATTTTATGTAACATGTTGATATGTGTTTATATACCTAATTATAAAAAGTCCATATGGGACATCATGGTGCCCGGACAGCATACATGTATTTGCTTCAAAATTGTACATACCTAAATTTTATATACATAAGGTGTACATACGTATGGTATCCAAGTTATATATATCCAAGGTATACATACCTATGGTTCACATACCCAAGTTACGTGATTATTCATCTATCCAGGGTACATATGCATCAGCGTATATGTAACTTAAGTAGACATATTTAGGGTATGTATACCTTAGATATATGTAACTTAGGTATGCATACCTTATATGCATAGTTTAAAGAAAAAATAACACTTTAAAATCCCGCTCACCATTGGTGGAGCAGTGTCTTCCCTCAAAGCTTTTCGCTAGTTTTTTTTGCAAAATTGTGTGCCTTCAAGCTTTGCCCAATGATTCATAGATAACTTTCAAAGGGGATAATTTGTTTGATTTTCGACTGCCTCAATTACTTGCGTCCATGTTAGTTGCATCGTCGTCATTGGCTTGATGGGCAGGTGGGCCTAAACGTTATAGACATTTCTGTTTTATGCAAACAATTACGACAAAATGTGATACTTGTGCAAACAAATCAACGGGTGTACACTCCCATGAGTTGTATCCACATGATGGCATCTTATAAGTATTATAACAGTTTTTCCCCCCCCCCCCCCACACACACACACACGCGCGCGCGCACGCACACGCACACGCACACGCACTGTAACTACCTCGGTGAATTACGCTCCTAGATACAAGCCTGGATGAGCGGTAGTGGTTGAAATAGTACGGTGGGGCCCCAAAAGCCACTTACGGGTAGACCTTTCGGCCGTCCCAACCAGTTCCAACTCAACGGGACCTGTACGGGCGGCGTAATCGGAAGGCGAAGGGATTTACTACATACACAAATGAGTATCTATGCAAGCCACCATACAAGAGTACATGAGAGCCATACCATCTAGAAAGAAAGGAAATATAGCAACGCCATACGGCAAGATTCAAATGACCTAGATAGATATAATATTTTAGGGTAATTCCTCATACATCACACATCAGAGTATCAAGCGGAAGCGGCAAAACAAAGTCCGAGTACGGATAAGAAGCAAATCGGCATAAGATGCCATAGAACTAAGCACATCCCGCCCACAGTTCTCACGGATCCCCGTTCCCGGAATCTCTACACCGAACGATCGTTGCCCACATCATCAGCCTCTTCCACCCAGTATCCGTCCTGCGAGGGTACCTGTTCATCTGAACCAATAATTTATCGTGTGAGACCCTAAGGGTACTCAGCAAGTCTTAATGCCTCTAAAGGGGACACAACCTGGGGTGACGCAATTGCAGCAAAAGATAAACCCTAGCAGTTCTATAGATACTCGCTAACCATCCGCCTAACCAAAGATAGACGGATGTCCGTGAATTAAGGACAACAGTTATAACAGTAATTTCATCAGATCCATCCTCCTCCTCGCTTACCAACGAGGAAGCGGACGAACAACCCCCATCCGTTGGCAATTTTATTAACCATTCCATGAGTATTGCACTATTTACTAGTCATTTACTTAGTCAAATTAAAGCGGTACTTTAGATATTTTTGTCTATGGTCGAGAAACTGTGCTCCAAGTCGTCCATAACCGCGGACACGGCTTTCAGAAAGTTTTAACCCGGCCGGGGTGCACAAATAGCAACACACACTCGATCAACCTCGGAAAAACCAAATCAAAACCCAACGAGGCCTTCACGACAAAGCAATCACAGGATTCGGAAATATTTCAGGGGGCCACCCCATTAAGCTACCCGCCACGAAGTTAGCTGACTCCGAAACGGACTCAAGGTTTGGGTATACGGCTGTGAACGACTGGGAACCCAAAACTGGGCTTGTCGACACCGCGGAATCGTGTCCCGATCCTAACAAGACAGGTGCTATCATCGCACAATTTAAATAAAGCGATAAAGCATGGCATAAGTATAGGATAATAAATAAAACCTCAAACTAGTTTGTGGCCCCAAGAAATAAGATGAATCAAGCTCTGCTCGGGGGTCCCATAAGCCTCCGGATGTGGATAGAGCGAATAATCTTGGAACAGGAATCAAGTACTCGGGGTCTTACGGGACACAAGTGAGCAGGAAAAACCAAATAGCAGATGTTGCTCACCGGTGCCACTTTCATTAGTTATCCCATTACTACTCAGGTTAAGTTGTTTAGGTACCTCATTATCCATCAGACTCTCACATACCCTACACATGCTGTTCTACGACTCGCATGGCTCAAACAACTCCTGTAGTAATGGCTCATGGGATGGAGGAACAAGCTTGGTGGGGTTTGAAAGTAAAGGCTATGCAATTCTTGGGATTCAATTTAATGCAATCGCGACTCAATGATGCAAGAATAAGATAGAGGCAATAGGTACTGTATGTATGCAAGCATGTGGTAGTGCTTGCCTGGCAACTCAGTTGAAGCGAGAGACGGATCTGGGTAGTGCTCCTGGTTCTCGTGATATATCCCCTGCTCAGAGTCTATCCGAAGAAGAACCAAACAAACAAGGGCCAACATAAATAAAGTGCACAAGCATAGGAATAAATGCGTCAAGCAAACAATCCTGCCATGATGAATGATGCACAAGTTGCATGGCAATAAAGTAGCATGGCAAGGGTGAGGTGTAGAACACAAGAAGTAACATTTTTATGGGGTTTTGGTCCCATTTTATTGTCATAATAGTTGTTGTATACTTTATATTTATATGATGCATGCTGCAATTGAAGTCATGGATAGCATAAACAGAAAGGTCTCGTTGAGCTGATCATTTTAGACATATCATTTGTTAAATTCGGAGTTATAAATCAAAAGTTATTGATTTATTAAGTTCCAGTGGCATTTGTGTCATTTTACTCAACTTGGAATTTTAAATGTGCAAAAGGTAATTTGAATAGCATATTTGAAATCCTCACATTTTTCTGATTTAAAAACATATATTATTTATATTATTTGGGTTTATATTTAAAAATTTATATTAAAACAGATTTAGATTTGAATTTTAGATAATTTGAAAAGATTTGAATTTAAAACAGGAAACAGACAAACTTTTCCTACCCAGACAGACTCAGCCACGCTCCATGACGGGTGGGCCACGGCACTGACTGGGTGCCACGCGCGTGAAAAACTTTCTGCCACCGCGGCTGCTGCTAGCCCTGGTCGCTGACCGGTGGGTCCATCGGTGGGGCCGGGCCCACACGACAGCGAGGGGGGAATGGTCAGCCCCGCGGCACAGTGGGGGGGACTGCGGGTTGGTTGAACAAAACTAGGGGACCCTTTTTATAAAACGCACACAGAGGCTGACAGTGGGGCTTAGGGGGAGCGCGGGTTGATGCAGCAAAAAGCGTAGGGGGTTATGTGCAAAACAGCGCCCGTGCACTGTTTTTCTTCCGCGCGTGTGGCCGAACGATGCGCGGCCGTCGCAGGCGCGGCGCGCGGGGGGTCGAACCCGCGACCTAGCGGGCGCGAGCGGAGGCGGCTGCCGCTGCGGTGGCTTGGCGCTGATGGGAGGTTGCTGGGACGCGGCTAGGCATAGTCTCCACGGCGCGCAGCGAGCAGACAAGCGTGCACGCCGTCGCACAGAGGGTGCTTGATGAAACGAACGGCGGTCCTAGACGACGACAGCGTGGCGGAGCATGTCCAGGAGGGCGAAGAACTCACCGCGAGGGCGTCGGTGAAGATGGTTCGGGCTGGGAAGCAGACGATCGCCGGCGCGGCTCGCGGACGGCGGTGCTAAGTTTTCGCGGCGTCGTCGACGTGCAGGGTTACCGGGGGCTTCTCCTCCTCGCTGCTGGGTACGGGGGCGACGCAGAGGTCCTCCGCGACCTTGCCGACACGATCTCTCCCGCCTGCGCCTCCTGGAGCTCCGGGGAATGGTGGAGACCGACGGTGGAGGTCGGCGATGGAGGTGAAGAAGAGAGGGGCAGAGGGGAACGAGGCAGGGACTCTGGGATGGGATCTAGGGGAGGCTAGAGGGGTGAGGAAGGTAGATAAGGACGGGGGCAGGTGGGGGCTTGCGTGGGGGAGGGGAAGATGGAAAAGGTGGCCTCGGTGCCACCTTTCCTCCTTCACGTGATCAGCCAGGGCAGGCACATGGGGAGCTGGCAGGAGGGGTAGGATGGTCTCGGAGGCAGGGGCAGGCTCGGGCGGGGGCCCCAAGGCAGAGAGGGAGGGAGCTGGAGAGAGAGGGGGTAGCCTCGGGTGGTTAGATCTAGGCTCGGGTAGAGCTAGGTTTGGAGCTAGGTTAGGGTTTGGGGGTTGGTAGCTAGGGCAGGGAGAGGTTGCCAGGGAGAGAGGGTGGCCGGTGGGGCTAGCTAGGTGAGAGAGGGAGGGAAGGCCGAGAGAGAGGGGGACATGTTAGCTAGGGTTTGGTTATGGTGGGATTTAAGGAGAGAGGGGGGTGGCTTAGGGTTTAGGTTTAGAGAGGGGGGAAGGTTAGATGCTAGGGTGTTCTTTTGTTAAGATCAAACCAAGCACCAACCAAAACCCCAACAAGACCAAGACTAGAAAAAGGGGGAGGAGGTGATGATGGTAAGGATGGGTATGGTGATGAGGTTTAGGCATGATCATACAAGACCAAGCCTAAGGGGTAGAGAGAGATGATCCATTTTAAAATCAAATAAAAACAAATGTCAAGCCAAAGGGGTACTTGCATGGGCCATGCATAATTAATTAATACCATGTTTATCTTTGTGAAAACAAGATTATTTACATGGCATTTTCTTATGCATTCCAAAGTGTGGAGTAAGGCCCAAGCAAAAGAATTTAGAAAGAATTCCAAGTGGAGTATAAGGAGATGATCACATTGGATTATATTTGGGACTTGCTAGTGTGTATATGCCAATAGGTATTTAATAAGCCCACAAAAATATCCCAACATGATGATAACCCCAAAATCACACATATGGAAGCTAGGAAAAGGGGTCCCACTCACAAGGCATGCAAAGGTGGCCATGTGGCTCTCATGTATCAATAATGTGAAAACAAAATGATGCCAAGATGAGAACATGTGGAAAAGGATTGGATCCATCACAACCCATATGAGCTAGAAGTAAAACCCATAAATGCCAAGCTCATATTTAGTTGGATGGTGGAATTATAAGGTGGTGAAGAAAAGGTGGTGGAGTCAATAAGAGATATGCCCCCAAATCAACTTGGGCATCTAACAATATATCAAGAACCAAATACAATATCAAGAGGCAAATACAAATATTAATGCATATGAGATAAGAACCAAAACAAAAGGGTTTTTGTATGATGCTCCAATGCAAGGAGGCATGATGACATGAGCATGACATGATGATGATGCAACAATTATATGTAGGAAGTGGCCCTTTTATTACTAGATCAAGTAGCATTACAGGTGTTAGACAACTGGGATGCTACAACTCTCCCCCACTAAACAGGAATCTCGCCCCGAGATTCTAGGAAGAAGAAGAAGACACAAAGAGGGTGGGATAGTTGGCACGGAGTTCATCTTCACGCTCCCAAGTGGCTTCATCAACAGAATGGTGTGACCACTGCACCTTGCAGAACTTGATGGACTTGTTGCGAGTCCTTCTTTCTGCGGTCTCAAGGATTTTGGTGGGGTGTTCTTGATAAGACAGGTCTTCTTGGAGATCGATTAGCTCATGATCCACGGTCCTCGGGATCTTTGAAGCACTTCTTGAGCTGAGAGATGGAAAACATCATGGACTTTGAGTTTTCCTAAGCTCAAGTGCATAAGCAACTTCTCCTCTTCTACCACGAATCTTGAAAGGACCGATGTATCTAGGATCCAACTTTCCTTTGATACCGAAGCGGTGTGTTCCTCTCATGGGAGTGACACGAAGGTAGACGAGATCACTAGGGGCATACACCATATCCGTGTGCTTCCTGTCATAATTGCTCTTCTGACGACTTTGAGCAATCTTCAGGTTCTCAAGAATGATATGCACCTTCTCCTATGCTTGAGTTACAATGTCAGGGCCAAACCAGATTCTTTCTCCTGCACCTGACCAACCAATCGGAGTTCTGCACTTGCGACCATAGAGAGCCTCAAATGGTGCCATCTTCAGACTCTTCTGGAAGCTGTTGTTGTAGGAGAATTCAGCATAAGGAAGACATTCCTCCCACTTCATGCCAAAGGAGATGACGCAAGCACGAAGCATATCCTCCAGAATCTGATTGATCCTTTCGACTTGTCCTTGCGACTGAGGGTGGTAAGCAGTGCTGAAGTTCAACTTTGTTCCCAAAGCATTTTGGAAACTCTCCCAGAACTTTGAAGTGAAGATGCTCCCACGGTCTGAACTGATCTCAAGCGGAACCCCATACAGAGAGACAATTCTGTTGATATAGAGCTCAGCCAACTGAATTCCAGAAATTGTTTCCTTGACGGGTAAGAAATGAGCCACTTTAGAAAGCCTGTCGATGACAACAAAGATTGCATTGTTGCCCTTCTGTGACCTTGGAAAGCCAGTGATGAAGTCCATCTCTACTTTCTCCCATTTCCATTCCGGAGGTTTCAATGGCTGTAGAAGACCGAATGGTTTCTGATGGACAGCTTTCACTCTGCGGCAGACATCACATTCTGAGACATACTTGGCACAATACCGTTTCAAACCAGGCCACCAATATTGTGTTTTGAAGTCCATGTACATCTTTGTGCTGCCCGGATGGATAAAAAGAACCGAATCATGCGCCTCCTTGAGAACTTGCTCTCTCAAACCCGGGTAGTTCGGAACAAACATCCGGTGTTCAAAGAAAAGCGTGCCTTGATCATCAACGTGGAAGGACTCATACTTCGGAAGCTCAAGTTTAGAGATGATCTTTTTGGTGTGCGGATCACCCAGCTGACGAGAGCGAATCTTTTCTTCCAAGAGAGGAGTAGCCAGAAGGTTCAGGAGATGCCCTTGTTCCACAATTTCCAGGTTGAGCTGACGGAATTCCTCGCACAAGAGAGGCTGTTGTTCTTCCATCATGAGGTTGTTGACATAAGCTTTACGGCTAAGCGCATCGGCCATGACATTAGCTTTGCCCGGTGTGTAGTTGATGGTCACATCAAAGTCATTGATTGCTTCAATCCATCTCCTCTGCCGAAGGTTGAGATCAGGCTGAGTGAAGATATACTTCAAACTCTTGTGGTCAGAAAAGATCTCACAACGGTTACCAAGCAAGTAGTGCCTCCATAGCTTCAAAGCAAAGACAACTGCTGCGAGCTCGAGGTCATGTGTGGGATAGTTGATCTCATGCGTCTTCAACTGACGAGAGGCATACGCAACCACTTGCTTCTCTTGCATAAGGACCGCACCCAATCCTTGCAAAGAGGCGTCGCAGAATATCTGGAAAGGCTTAGATGTATCCGGAGGAACCAAGACTGGTGTGGAAGTGAGCTTCTCTTTGAGTGTCTCAAAACTTGCTTGACATGCAGGAGTCCACAGGTACTTCTTGCCTTTCTTGAGGAGATCGGTAAGAGGCTTCGCTATCTTCGAAAAGTTCTGAACGAAGCGACGGCAATAGCTAGCCAAACCAAGAAAACTCCGCACTTCTTTGACATTAACAGGAGGAAGCCATTCAACAATTGTCTTCACAGTTTCCGGGTTGACTGCAATGCCCTTGGCAGAGATGACATGACCAAGATAGGTTACTTCAGGCAGCCAAAACTCGCACTTTGAGAACTTTGCATACAAGCGGTTCTCACGAAGCTTGTTTAGGACACACCGCAGGTGTTCTTCATGCTCTTCCTTAGACTTGGAATAGACCAGGATGTCATCCAGATAGACCACAACGAACTTATCAAGGTACTCCATGAAAACCGAGTTCATCAGCCTCGAGAAGGTAGCAGGTGCGTTGGTGAGACCGAAAGACATGACCGTGTACTCATACAGGCCATAGCGGGTGGTGAAAGCTGTTTTAGGCACATCTTCCTTGCGATTCTTGATTTGGTGATAACCACTTCTCAAGTCCAGCTTAGAGAACACCACAGCTCCAGCTAGCTGATCGAAAAGATCATTAATCCGCGGGAGGGGATATTTGTTCTTGATGGTTTTAGCATTGAGAGCCCGGTAGTCAACACATAGTCTATCGGTCCTGTCACGCTTCTTCACAAAGATTGTTGGGCTACCCCAAGACGGCAATCGTGTTGAATGAAACCCAACTTCTCTTGTTCATCAAGTTGTCGTTTGAGTTCAGCCAACTCAGAAGGACCCATTTTATAAGGCCGCTTGGAGATAGGAGCCGTTCCAGGTTCAAGCTCAATTACAAACTCAACCTCACGATCCGGAGGCATACCCGGCAACTCTTCAGGAAAAACATCTGGGAACTCGCAGACCACCGGTACACTCTGAATAGCTTCCATAGCATCATCATTCAGAGCCGCCAAAGAGAAAAGCTGGACAGCAGGAGTCAGACTTGGAGAAAAGACTATATGGCCTTCAGGAATCTTCAGAGAAACTGAGCGTTCAGCACAATCAATCACAGCTGCATTTGCCGTTAACCAATCCATGCCCAAGATGACATCAATGTCAGAATTGCCCAGAACAATTAAGGAAGCCGAGAACGAAGAGCCACCAATCTCAATTTGATTGCCATGGCTGATCTTAAATGCTATCATATTTGCTCCAGGAGAAAGAACCATTAACCGCTTAAGAATAGGATCCATTGCTAACTCATTCTCATTTGCAAACTTGTGAGAAACAAAAGAATGCTATGCACCAGAATCAAACAAAACTCGTGCAGGGACTGAGTTAACGGAAAGCATACCCATCACAACTCCAGGTGCATGCTCAGCTTGAGTGGCGTTGACACACGAACAACAACCGCAGACCCGGGCTTGGTGTTGATGTTGAGAGCCCGAGGTGGTGGTGCACGAACCATAGGAGAGCTTGCTGCAGATCTTGGCGGGGGTGGAGGGAGAGCTTTGTTCTTCAACGGACAGTTCCAGTTGAGATGTCCAGGATCTCCACACGTGAAGCAGACACCAGGTGGACGTGGAGCAACATAGCCAGGGACTCCGCCAGGCGCTCCAGGGTAGTGGTGGTTGTAGCCCCTGGGAGCCGCAGTGGTGAAGTTTGGTGGCCTTGACGCGTAACTTGCAGGTCTTGGTGGAGCCGGAAGCGACGGTGGGGTGTTAGGAACCCAGACACGCCGCTTAGAAGGAGCTACCATAACTGCAGAGCTTGATGCATCCCTGTTGTGTTTCTTGGACTCCTCAAACACTTGCCTGCTTGCTTCCTCTTGCAAAGCTGTGTGCTGTAGTTCCAGGAAAGATGCCAGCCTTGCATGTGTGATTGCATACTTGATCGATGCATTGAGCCCTTGCCTGAACCTCTTCTGCTTCTTCTTGTCATCAGATACCTCATCGCCACCATAACGAGAAAGATTCATGAAGTTCCTGATGTAGGTGTTGACGTTATCATTTCCTTGCTTCAGGTTGAGAAAAGCCTCCTTCATCCTTTCCATAACAATTTCTGACAGAAACTGCTCCTTGAACGCTCCAGTGAACCTTTCCCAAGTAGGCTAAAAACCCGTGCAGCTTGCCTTCAAGTAATTCTCCCACCAGAGAGTTGCATCTCCCTTCAGAAGGTGAGTAGCACACTTGACCCACTCCTGCTCAGGAACATCAGCAGTCTCGAGCAACCTTGACATCTCACGCAGCCAATCATCCGCGTCCAGTGGTCGATCAAAAACATCAAACTGGCGAGGGTTGAATTTCAGGAAGCTCTTGATGTCTCCTCGCTTGGGAGGTGGAGGTAGTGGAGCAAACTCGTTCCTCCTGACACTCTCCTCAAAGCGTTGCTGGTTCTGCTGCATTGCTGCCAAAGCATTAGCGATGTTTGACAGCGCGGAGCCCAGTTCAGGTGGTATGTCCTCATCAGTACGGCGTGGTGGAGCCATCCTGTGATTGATATAAAACTCAAGTCAGTACTATAATGGAGAATGATAATAATCCAAAATAGTACCAAGATGGAATTAACCAAGATTAAAGGATACAATTAACTGAGATGATATTAAAATATCAACAAAGTTCAAAGCACCTGGAAGATATTAAGCATATCGCACACGACTGAAAAGGAGTGTGGTACACAAATATATCAAAGAAAATTTTTCCACAAATTTCGGCATTAAAATACCAATAGATGCGCAAAATTACTTAACGAATCAAGATTAGTGACTCTACCGATAAAATATACAAAGCGAATGATAAGAGTAGTGGTATGGTCGCGACTCCATCCCGCACTCAAATCATTACTCCGCACATGAACAAGTGGAACACATATCCTAACCCCTTCTTCTCACGTTGAACCTAAGATTGGTAACTACGGAACGAACACCCCAAACAAGATAGCGTCGGATACAAAGAGTAAGATAGATTGCGTCGGTTTGCAAAAGCCTGTCGGTATGGAATGTACCAACAGTTGATAACCAAAGGCTAATTAGATAACAACTTGGATGCAACATATAGACAAGGGATTACACACACACACACACACACACAACCTATGGTACTACGGAAACCCAGAACACGTGAATCCTAGTTTGAATTTTAAGAAGAGGATTGAAAACGTTGCACTTCCTTACCAGAAAAGGGTGGGCGGGTGGGTAAGAATAAAAGTGGAAGCAGTCCTACTCTCGCGTTTTGTTTTTCCCTAGTATACATAACTACCAAAATATTTGCTAGACTGACAACGACTGTTTGGCTGAGACCCTGAAGGTCGGGATGGCTCTGATACCAATTGTAACTACCTCGGTGAATTACGCTCCTAGATACAAGCCTGGATGAGCGGTAGTGGTTGAAATAGTACAGTGGGGCCCCAAAAGCCACTCACGGGTAGACCTTTCGGCCGTCCCAACCACTTCCAACTCAACGGGACCTGTACGGGCGGCGTAATCGGCAGGCGAAGGGATCAACTACATACACAAATGAGTATGTATGCAAGCCACCATACAAGAGTACATCAGAGCCATACCATCTAGAAAGAAAGGAAATATAGCAATGCCATACGGCAAGATTCAAATGACCTAGATAAATATAATATTTTAGGGTAATTCCTCATACATCACACATCAGAGTATCAAGCGGAAGCGGCAAAACAAAGTCCGAGTACGGATAAGAAGCAAATCGGCATAAGATGCCATAGAACTAAGCACATCCCGCCCACAGATCTCACGGATCCCCGTTCCCGGAATCTCTACACCGAACAATCGTTGCCCACATCATCAGCCTCTTCCACCCAGTATCCGTCCTGCGAGGGTACCTGTTCATCTGAACCAATAATTTATCGTGTGAGACCCTAAGGGTACTCAGCAAGTCTTAATGCCTCTAAGGGGACACAACCTGGGGTGACGCAATTGCAGCAAAAGATAAACCCTAGCAGTTCTATAGATACTCGCTAACCATCCGCCTAACCAAAGATAGACGGATGTCCGTGAATTAAGGACAACAGTTATAACAGTAATTTCATCAGATCCATCCTCCTCCTCGCTTACCGACGAGGAAGCGGACGAACAACCCCCCCATCCGTTGGCAATTTTATTAACCATTCCATGAGTATTGCACTATTTACTAGTCATTTACTTAGTCAAATTAAAGCGGTACTTTAGTTATGTTTGTCTATGATCGAGAAACTGTGCTCCAAGTCGTCCATAACCGCGGACACGGCTTTCAGAAAGTTTTAACCCGGCCGGGGTGCACAAATAGCAACACACACTCGATCAGCCTCGGAAAAACCAAAACAAAACCCAACGAGGCCTTCACGACAAAGCAATCACAGGATTCAGAAATATTTCAGGGGGCCACCCCATTAAGCTACCCGCCACGAAGTTAGCTGACTCCGAAACGGACTCAAGGTTTGGGTATACGGCTGTGAACGACTGGGAACCCAAAACTGGGCTTGTCGACACCGCGGAATCGTGTCCCGATCCTAAACAGTACAGGTGCTATTTGTCGCACAATTTAAATAAAGCAGTAAAGCATGGCATAAGTACAGGATAATAAATAAAACCTCAAACTAGTTTGTGGCCCCAAGAAATAAGACTGAATCAAGCTCTGGCTCAGGGGGGTCCCATAAGCCTCCCGGATGTGGATAGCGCGAATAATCTTGGAACAGTAATCAAGTACTCGGGGTCTTACGGGACACAAGTGAGCAGGAAAAACCAAATAGCAGATGTTGCTCACCGGTGCCACTTTCATTAGTTATCCCATTACTACTCAGGTTAAGTTGTTTAGGTACCTCGTTATCCATCAGACTGTCACATACCCTACACATGCTGTTCTACGACTCGCATGGCTCAAACAACTCCTTTAGTAATGGCTCATGGGATGGAGGAACAAGCTTGGTGGGGTTTGAAAGTAAAGGCTATGCAATTCTTGGGATTCAATTTAATGCAATCGCGACTCAATGATGCAAGAATAAGATAGAGGCAATAGGTACTGTATGTATGCAAGCATGTGGTAGTGCTCACTGGCAACTCAGTGAAGCGAGACGGATCTGGGTAGTGCTCCTGGTTCTCGTGATATATCCCCTGCTCAGAGTCTATCCGAAGAAGAACCAAACAAACAAGGGCCAACATAAATAAAGTGCACAAGCATAGGAATAAATGCGTCAAGCAAACAATCATGCCATGATGAATGATTCACAAGTTGCATGGCAATAAAGTAGCATGGCAAGGATGAGGTGTAGAACACAAGAAGTAACATTTTTATGGGGTTTTGGTCTCATTTTATTGTCATAATAGTTGCTGTATACTTTATATTTATATGATGCATGCTGCAATTGAAGTCATGGATAGCATAAACAGAAAGGTCTCGTTGAGCTGATCATTTTAGACATATCATTTGTTAAATTCGGAGTTATAAATCAAAAGTTATTGATTTATTAAGTTCCAGTGGCATTTGTGTAATTTTACTCAACTTGGAATTTTAAATGTGCAAAAGGTAATTTGAATAGCATATTTGAAATCCTCACATTTTTCTGATTTAAAAACATATATTATTTATATTATTTGGGTTTATATTTAAAAATTTATATTAAAACAGATTTAGATTTGAATTTTAGATAATTTGAAAAGATTTGAATTTAAAACAGGAAGCAGACAAACTTTTCCTACCCAGACAGACTCAGCCACGCTCCATGATGGGTGGGCCATGGCACTGACTGGGTGCCACGCGCGTGAAAAACTTTACGCCATCGCTGTCTGCTAGCCACAGTCACGACGGTGGGTCCATCGGTGGAGCCGGGCCCACACGACAGCGAGGGGGAAAGGTCAGCCCCGCGGCACAGTGGGGGGACTGCGGGTTGGTTGAACAAAACTAGGGGACCCTTTTTATAAAACGCACACAGAGACTGACAGTGGGGCTTAGGGGGAGCGCGGGTTGATGCAGCAAAAAACGTAGGGGTTATGTGCAAAACAGCTGCAATCGCTTTTCTTTCTTCCGCGTGTGGCGAACGATGCGCTGGCGACGCAGCGCTGGGTCGAACCCGCGACCTAGCGCGGCGCGAAATGCCGGTGGCTTGGCGTTGATGGGAGGTTGCTGGGACGCGGCTAGGCATAGTCTCCGCAGCGCGCAGCGAGCAGACAAGCGTGCACGCCGTCGCACAGAGGGTGCTTGATGAAACGAACGGCGGTCCTAGACGACGACAGCGTGGCGGAGCATGTCCAGGAGGGCGAAGAGCTCACCGCGAGGGCGTCGGTGAAGATGGTTCGGGCTGGGAAGCAGACGATCGCCGGCGCGGCTCGCGGACGGCGGTGCTAGGGTTTCGCGGCGTCGTCGACGTGCAGGGTTACTGGGGGCTTCTCCTCCTCGCTGCTGGGTACGGGGGCGACGCAGAGGTCCTCCGCGACCTTGCCGACACGATCTCTCCCGCCTGCGCCTCCTGGAGCTCCGGGGAACGGTGGAGACCGACGGTGGAGGTCGGCGATGGTGGTGAAGAAGAGAGGGGCAGAGGGGAACGAGGCAGGGCCTCTGGGATGGGATCTGGGGGAGGCTAGAGGGGTGAGGAAGGTAGATAAGGATGGGGGCAGGTGGGGGCTTGCGTGGGGGAGGGGAAGATGGAAAAGGTGGCCTCGGTGCCACCTTTCCTCCTTCACGTGATCAGCCAGGGCAGGCACATGGGGAGCTGGCAGGTGGGGTAGGGTGGTCTGGGAGGCAGGGGCAGGCTCGGGCGGGGGCCCCAAGGCAGAGAGGGAGGGAGCTGGAGAGAGAGGGGGTAGCCTCGGGTGGTTAGAGCTAGGCTCGGGTAGAGCTAGGTTTGGAGCTAGGTTAGGGTTTGGGGGTTGGTAGCTAGGGCAGGGAGAGGTGGCCAGGGAGAGAGGGTGGCCGGTGGGTCTAGCTAGGTGAGAGAGGGAGGGAAGGCCGAGAGAGAGGGGGACATGTTAGCTAGGGTTTGGTTATGGTGGGATTTAAGGAGAGAGGGGGGTGGCTTAGGGTTTAGGTTTAGAGAGGGGGAAGGTTAGATGCTAGGGTGTTCTTTTGTTAAGATCAAACCAAGCACCAACCAAAACCCCAACAAGACCAAGACTAGAAAAAGGGGGAGGAGGTGATGATGGTAAGGATGAGTATGGTGATGAGGTTTAGGCATGATCATACAAGACCAAGCCTAAGGGGTAGAGAGAGAGGATCCATTTTAAAATCAAATAAAAACAAATGTCAAGCCAAAGGGGTACTTGCATGGGCCATGCATAATTAATTAATACCATGTTTATCTTTGTGAAAACAAGATTATTTACATGGCATTTTCTTATGCATTCCAGAGTGTGGAGTAAGGCCCAAGCAAAAGAATTTAGAAAGAATTCCAAGTGGAGTATAAGGAGATGATCACATTGGATTGTATTTGGGACTTGCTAGTGTGTATATGCCAATAGGTATTTAATAAGCCCACAAAAATATCCCAACATGATGATAACCCCAAAATCACACATATGGAAGCTAGGAAAAGGGGTCCCACTCACAAGGCATGCAAAGGTGGCCATGTGGCTCTCATGTATCAATAATGTGAAAACAAAATGATGCCAAGATGAGAACATGTGGAAAAGGATTGGATCCATCACAACCCACATGAGCTAGAAGTAAAACCCATAAATTCCAAGCTCATATTTAGTTGGATGGTGGAATTATAAGGTGGTGAAGAAAAGGTGGTGGAGTCAATAAGAGATATGCCCCCAAATCAACTTGGGCATCTAACAATATATCAAGAACCAAATACAATATCAAGAGGCAAATACAAATATTAATGCATATGAGATAAGAACCAAAACAAAAGGTTTTTTGTATGATGCTCCAATGCAAGGAGGCATGATGACATGAGCATGACATGATGATGATGCAACAATTATATGTAGGAAGTGGCCCTTTTATTACTAGATCAAGTAGCATTACAGGTGTTAGACAACTGGGATGCTACAACACACGCACACGCACACGCACACGCACACGCACACGCACACGCACACGCACACGCACACGCACACGCACACGCACACGCACACGCACACGCACACACACACACACACACACACACACACACACACACACACACACACACACACACACACACACACACACACACACACACACACACACACACACACACACACACACACACACACACACACACACACACACACACACACACACACACACACACACGTCTGCAGTATGGTACTGTGCAAATATCCAATGACTGCATTGGGCTTGCGCCATTCTAGACATTACCACCTCTAGCTATGAAATCTTTTTTTATAGAAAGCTATGAGTTCTTGTAGTCAACCTTTCACTGGTATCCTACCTACATTTTGCAAGGCCTCGTTGAACCATCCTTGTAGTTTCCCACCCAAGCTAACTAGCTAGGTGTAGACTGCTTAGCATTTCGTTTATTTATGCTTCTCCATTTAACTAATTTCCTAACCCAGCAACATATGTTTCTTGAATCCATGACCAAAGCTTGATCCATGGGTTTGTTTGACTTCCAAGTGTATAGACAGCTATAGAAAAAATAAATTGTGAGTAGTATTTGTTTTAATCTTTTTTCTGCGATCCAGGCGACCCTAACATGCGAGACCCAGAACCCAAGGGAAGATGTATATATGTACGATGATTGGTTCCACTCCGGCTGCTAATGATGAGAAGATGCATGCGGAAGCAATGACGGCATTGACCATTGAAGTACAAAAAAATATTATACAATTATTCTAGTTGTGGGAGTCCTAGGCTTATCACCAGCATCAATTTCCTCTTCTTTGCTTTCAGATTCTTCCTGTTGTTTTGCGGTAAGCACACTAAGCTATATTTTTTTCTTGTTAGCAAGACCTCTTGTTTACTTAGTGTGCCCACATTCTTTCATAATACAAAAGGTAGTCTCACAATGTACACTCCAAGGACATATATATATATATATATATATATATATATATATATATATATATATATATATATATATATATATATATATATATATTGGATCCAAAACGTTTCTCTGGCTCACCGTAACATAATGATGATTTTGAAAACCAGACTATGACATTCTCGATTAATATAAAATGGATGAATACTTCATAATATCATATCTTCAAGTATACATTATGTAATTGTTTACAAAATATATTTCTTAATCACCTGTAAATCCAAGAAACAGAAAAAGGGGCCAAGATCAGATGAGAAAATGGAGATTAACTAAACATGTTAATGTTAATGTCACAATAATGAAAGTCATGGAGGAAAATTCTCCATATAGTATCAATGAAAGTAGATTGTGCCATGTGGCATTAAAGATCTTCTACTGTAGAAAATTGCACGGCTCTACCCCGAAGTCTTCCACCATAAGTTCTTTGGCAATGCTTCGAAAGTACTTGCTAGATAGCTTCTTTCATGCTTATATAACAAGGATATTACTTTATTATTATTCTTATGCATGCATAAAGGTACTAATACCACCAATATGGATTAGCATCCTCTTGTACTGAAATGTTGATCTATATATGCACAGCTTTAGAGCATTCAAGTGGAATAGCTCAAAGTTGCATTTCAGACCTATTCCGGATAGTGAATCCAAATTTCTCACCCATGTCTAAAGACTTTGAGATGGACCCATCGGGAAGCATCATGTCGAAGTGATAAAGAAATTTTTCCAATGTGATATCCAAAATGGATGAGGTGAATGTTACCCTTGGGCTCCGTCGTCGCCAAACACCAAAGTCTGGTTGACTGTTTTATTCAAGTTTGCACAAGTTTTTACTATACAACATATGTAAATGCTGATCTCTTTGGTCGGTTTTCAGTGTCCTCTTTGATGAAAAGAAGCAGATAAACAAACATCATTAATAAGATAGTTAAAATGTAAAATTATTTTACATATCCACATCATTGAATTGATGTCTCTTCTATATGATGCATTGATTGTGACTATCAATAGGCACATGTTGCTTCTCATCCAAAACATATCAAATTTCTTGGAAACTGACATTAGACCATGGACAATATGGAATAGTGGAGACAAATAATAGAAGTTACATAGACACGCCAAGTAGTTAACAAACGATGTAAATGGCATTTATTTGTTCAGAACATTACAAAATAGATACATGACCATATATATAACTAAGTATAGCATGTGGACGAGTTCATCACAAATGGATCACCTAGTGCTAAAGCTGCATTGATGTGTGACAACAACAAAATATATATACTATCGGCTGACATTAACATGAATAATATTGTGATACCACAATTTTTTCCTGAAATTCTCTTATTCTGATGTATGCATAAAGATAGGAATCTATATCTTCATAGCTCTGGAGTATTCATCCTCGTATACTGAAAGTTGTATCTATATCTGCATAGCTTTGGAGTATTCATGGGGAATAGCTATAAGCTCTAGTTCAGACCTTTTTCGTACAGTGAATCCGAATTTCTCAGCCATGTCCAAAGAATCCGGGCTTGCCCCATTAGGGAGAATCCAATCATAGTGATAGAGAAAGTTTGCCAATGTGATCTCCAGAATTGATGATGCGAATGTTATCCCTGGGCAGCGTCTTCGCCCACCACCAAAAGGAGTGAATGCAAAGCTTGTGCCGTTAAAATCCACGTTGCTGTTTTCAAACCTATCCGGATTAAAATCTTCAGGATTGTTCCAGTACTTAGGATCCCTGGAAATTCCAAAGACATTAATGTATACATTGGTTCCTTTCAGCATGTCATAACCCATAATTTTGCAGTCCTCTCTAGTCTTGCGAGGGAGTAGTGGAGGTGGATGCAATCTGAGAACCTCCTTGATGATCAACCGTAAGTAGGGGAGTTCTGCAAGGTCGCTATTGGCAATGATACCTCGGTTTGGACCTAGCACCTCTCGAACCTCGGATTGTGCCTTAGCCATAGCTTTAGGATGAGTTACGAGTTCTGACATAGCCCACTCCAAAGCGGTTCCAGTAGTTTCTGAGGCAGCTCCAAATATGTCCTGAAAATGATGGTGTTGTGTTATCTATGAAACAATGTAATACTATATATATAGTAATAAACAAACAAGTTGTTAAAATAGAGAGTGGGGAAAAAAAATACTCACGAACAAGAAGGTGGATATAATCTCTGTTGTTAATGGGGATGTGAGCGAGTCCTCCTCCTGCAGCCTGAGCAGCACGTCCAGCAGGTCCTCGTCGTCGTCGGTGCTGGAGGCGTCGTCTTTACCGGCAGCTCGCGCCGCCTTGCGGTCGACGAGGATGTCGGTGATGATTCCCACCATGACGTCGACGCAATTCTTAATGCGGCGCTCCTCGTTGCTGAACCAGCGCACGAGGCGCGACGACGGGAAGAGGTCGACGAGGGAGAAGCCTCCCAGGAGGTCCATCATGGTGTGGGCCTCGCGGAGGTAATCTTCCTGCTTGCTGAACTTGCCGCCGAACACCGCCCGCGTGACGAGGTCGTTGCTGAGCGCCGCCACCTTCTGGCTGACGTTGATGGCAGCGCCATTGGAGGCCGCGACCGTGATGTAGCGGAGGAGGGTGCCCATCTCCTGTGCCCTGATGCTCTCCATGCGCCTCACCTGCTTGGCGCTGAGGAGCTCCACGATGCAGAGCCTGCGCATGTCGCGCCAGTGGTCGCCATAGGGGGTGAAGATGATGCCCTTGCCGCCGTTGCCGGCGATGTCCTGCATCCCGGTGGTCCGCCGGTTTGCGAAGGCCACGTCGTTGGCCTTGACCATCTCCTCCACCGCCTCGGCGCTGGAGACCACCACGGTGGGCACCTCGCCTAGACGGAGGTACATCATGGGCCCGTGTTTGCGGCACAGCTCCGTGATGGTACGGTGCGGGAGAGCGCTGACGACGTGGTGGAGGCTGCCGATGATCGGGAGTCGCCATGGCCCAGGAGGCCGCAGAACCTGCTTCTTTGGCTTTCCATTACCACCGCCGGCGCCGGAGAGCTTGAAAAACCAAATCGCTAATGCCGTCCATAGGCCTATCAGACATAAGGTCATCCAACCCTCCATTACTGCAGTGCAGCTTATGACTATCGAAGATCAGCTCTCGTGGCTCTAGTGATGCTTGTAATGTACCCAAATGCATAGGTATATATACCTAAGAACAGCCGCCGCCGCCTCTCTGCTCCTGCTCCTATGGGTTACGCACGCCACGACCAAATCTTCTAGCTAGGAGCCGGTGCTCACGTCGGTGTTTCATAGCCGCCGGCCGCTCTCAAATCAAATTATTAACCACACATCTACCGTCCGGAGACCTGGCTGCAGGAACTATGGAAAACAGCCACATGGTCTGACTAAACCGAAACATCGAGGAACTAGAAGAGATATGACTAAATGGCTTATACTACTAACAGCCGCCACTTGTATCTCTACCTCTATCTCTACTACCTAAAAAAGACGAACGGTTCCGTTTCCTGCCCATGTCGCGTTTCGCTCGTCCTTCGTCGCGCCACCTCCTTCACCGCCCAAGAAAAAAAACAGAACCATGCGCCGCGATTGTCACGCATCTAGATCCTTCCCCTCCCCCGCCTCCATCACCCACCTCCCGCTCTCCCTACTCCAGCGCCACCGACCCGCCTTCGCGCCTGGTTGCTGTTTTGCGTCCGATCCCACCTACTCCTTCGCCTCCCTGCCCAATCCCACCCACTCCCCCAGGTGCTGCCACCTTGGTTGTGGTCCTCTACTTTGTGACATCCGGCGAAGCCCAATCTCGTCATGGCAGATTGGCGGGCGGAGTCTCTTGGTGGCAGAGCTTCACAAGACGAATCTCGTCATGGCAGATTGGCGGGCGTCGCGTGGCGTGCAGGTGGCTGCTCCCGACGTTGATGCAGCAGCGTACATTCTTTTCATAGTTCCAGGTGTGTGTTGGCCTCTTGCGGCCGCTTTCACCAAGGAACGAACACTCGACCTTGCCGCCGACCACGCGTCCCCATCCGTTCACGCGAGCTCGCTCGCTCGCTGAAAGGAAAAAAGGGACGGAGGTATCCTCATGGAACCATTCGTTTTGGAGCCGTGTGTTGGAGCAGAGGTGTCAGGATGAACACGGTTGACTTGGCGGTGGCTCCCTTAGTAATATCCTCATATGGCCAAGGGTAAAACCGACCAGAAAAGCTGTGGGAACGAACCTACCTCAATGTAAATTAGTAGATAGATAGATAGATAGATAGATAGATAGATAGATAGATAGATAGAAGATAGATAGATAGATAGATAGATAGATAGATAGATAGATAGATAGATGTGGGAGCAACATCTATCGTCAATGGTATGACAACCCTAGATCGGAAGAAACTAACTCAATGGTTTTAGACTGTCTGACTTGTTTCGCATGTGACGTTCTAACCAAATCTAGCAAAATTTCGTCACGCTTGTAATGGGGAACAGGTGCATGCACTAATTTCATCGCACACAGTGCCTTGCACATGTTTCGCTGGTCTGTTTGCGATGGCCTATTATATTCTCATTGTCTGCCTTCTGTTTGACTCGCAGCCATTACCGGGAAGGAACATCTAGCAGCCTTCCTAGACATAGATTAAGCGTGGCATTCATGATCCCTCTATTTAAGGGCCTCTTCGAGGGCATGAATTGTCACACGCCATCACAAAGCCAACACAAGCTCGCTTATTCCTCGAGAAAGACAGGCTTGACACTCGTAAGATTACATGGCGCCCTCCATTCCTGACACTCCTGCCATGGCGCCCGGCTACGATCCCTCGCCGTGGGGTGACTTCTTCACTGAATACGAGCCACAACAACAGCAGGTGCGTAGAGATTAAAATCTACATTTGTACGTCAGCTTATATTTGAATGTTATAATTTATTTCAGGTTATTGTACGAATGATAACAAACAATTTATGTACCCTATGTACATAACTTTCATGCTGGTTGTGCAAAGGCTGTGTATGATTTCAATTTTGGTGGTATTAACAATTTTAGCGCTTTCATGCTAACTTTTCTAGTTATCTAATGATCCAATGTGCTGGTTTTCCTTTTGGGTAATTCGATGTAACCGATAGCAGTGGTCAGAGCAATGGATGATAGTCAGGGCCGATAAACTGAAGGAAGACGCCCGCATGTTGTTTAATACTTGCAACAGCATGGCGACAAGAATTTCCTTAGTGGATACACTCGAGCATCTTGGAATCGATCATCACTTTGAAAAAGAAATCAATGAGGCTTTAATCAAAATCTTGGAGAGTCAATTTAGTAATTCAAGCCTCGGTGAAGTTGCTCTAGGATTTCGCTTGCTTAGGGAGCACGGACATTGGGTGTCTCCAGGTATTTAACTATACCCTTTTTGTCATAACTTTATATGGTCATATCCATGAGGCTTAGTGGATGCATACAACCTAACGTCTATTAGTTCTGCATTTAATAAAATCGGTTGTCAATCTTATATTTTTAGAGAACTATATTGTATAGTGGAATGGATATACTCTCATCATATACAAAATAACATGACAAGCATAATATTACTGACAACACCAATTTACCGATCTTGCAGATGTTTTCAACAAATTCAAGGGTGAAGATGGCAGCTTCAACACAGATATAACTAATGATGCAAGAGGGCTCTTATGTTTATACAATGCAGCTCATCTTCTCATTAATGGTGAACCAGCACTAGAAGAAGCTAAGGCTTTTGCACGACATCATCTTGAGTTAATGAGTGGTACAATTTGTTTACCACTTGATAAGCAAGTCAAACGCACTCTTCATGTACCATTACCAAGGACATGTAAGAGGATAGAAACACTACATTATATCACAGAATACAGCGAAGACGAACTGCATAACCCAATGCTATTGGAGCTTGCAAAACTGGATTTTAACCTTTTGCAACATGTTCACTTGAAGGAGCTCAAAACTATTACCGAGTATGTTTAAATTTTATTTAATTCAATCTATTAGTTCCAAACGTTTTTATTATCTCTTAACATACTCCAAATACTCTACTTAAATTATTTTTTACAGGTGGTGGAACAAATTTTCTAGAAACATCGGGCTAAGTTATATTCGTAGTCGTATCGTTGAGAGCTACACTTGGGCTTATGTGGTGTACCATGAAAAAGACTTTAAACTCCCAAGAAGTATCATCGCCAAGATGATAGTAATAATTACCACGCTAGATGATACATATGATATTCAAGCCACAATAGAGGAATGTCGGAAGCTACATGAAGCGATACAAAGGTTAGAGATTAACTGGCTTACATTTTAACATATGACAGTAATTATAGGAATCCTAACCGTTAGTACTATGAAAATGTTTGAAAAGAATATCAACCATCTGTTTGGCTCAATAATTATATATGGGTTCATTGGACTAACATAATTATGGCGATGTACGATTTGAGTTAGCATTTCTACTTTTCTTATAGAGCTTGGACATGAAGAATATTGTAATGTCAAATTAAGGTCGATTGTCACATTGTTTTGTTGTGTAATGCACGATTAATTATGTAGATGGGATGAGGATGCTATTTCTATTCTGCCGGAGTACATGAAGAACTTGTACTTAGAGTTGTTGAGGACATTCAAGGACATTGAGGTTCAAGTCCCAATAGGCATGGACTATGACATTTCTTACCTGAAGAAATCGGTATGGTTTTTTCATGTAAAACAAATACATAAATGTATAGATATGTTAGAAGTTCATTCTATTTAGAATCATGCAGAGGTGCCTCGGTATGGAAAACATTTATTTTATACATCTATAATGCATCAACACAAAAACACCATCTCTAGATCTTAGTTTCAAAGGGAATGTAAGGAAATATTTAAGAATCAAACACGTGAGCACCATCTCATCGTAGGATGGGGAAGACTAGCAGTGTGGCCTAAAAATAAGATAGAAAAAGGAGGAGTATGAGGGACAGTACGGTTAGCAGGAAGGGGGAGATGAAGGGAAGGGGATAGGCTGACATAGAGTTGGAAGAAGAAAGGAGGACTAATGCGTGTGTGGGTGGTCTTGAAGTCTGCAAGCAGTTGATGGATATTGAGCTTCCCTCTAAGGTGCAAGGAAATCCTTCTTATGGGTGAAGAAATACCTATAAAGGGATGATAATGTGAATAGTTGTGGATTAAGGTGACGAGGAGGACGAACATGGGATGAGGGAAGATAAGACAAGGAGGAAGGAGGAGGCCACATGACAATGCATTTGTCTAAGGTCCGTAGATGTAGTGATACGAAAGACGATGGCATGGGAGGAAGACGCAATGGAGTGGAGGATGTTGGGTCCACACTATCATTACTTGTACAATTCATACTATGGCAATTACTATTGTTTTTGTGCATGCTAAATTTGGTTAATTTTCTTGTGCGCCCATGCAGATCCAAGATCATGTCACTGGTTATCTCCAAGAAGCCGAATGGGCGCACAAGAATTACAATCCTAGCTTTAAAGAACAAGTGGATTTGACTAGTCTCACCATAGGAGCACCAACACTATCCGTGTCGGTGGTGGCTGGCATCAATGATGCAATAATGAAGCGAGCACTCGAGTGGGCTTCTAGTGTCCCGACTGTCGTCACATCAGCTGGGAGGATTGTACGTTTCATGAATGACATTGGTGCATTTAAGGTATATACACATACTTGTTTATTATTGAACGATATATGCCTAATCCTTTGTACCATAATCTAACAAAATTATGTATTATGCAGCGTCGAAAGTGCAAAGGGGATGCATCAAGCTCTGTTGAGTGTTACATACATGAGCACGGCGTCTCAGAAGAGGTGGCCATTGCAAGGATAGATGCCTTGATTGAAGATGAATGGAAGACTCTGAACCAAGCTCGTTTTGAGGATCGTGCACTACTCCCAGCACTGCAGCGGATTATCGGATTGGCGTATACCGTCATTCTTTATGATAATAGGAACGACGTGTATACGAGCAGCACACATCTTCAGAAAATTATTGAGAGCTTCTTCCTCAAACCTATCTAGGGTTTACCCCGAGACATGGATGAGCGGAAACCAGTTAGTTTGTGACGTATATCGTGTGGATATTTGGTTTTATGTCTACTCCCAAGTCCTTTCAATAGATGTCAAAAAAATGTATCAGGATGAGCGGAAACCAGTCTGAGTCTGTAGAATGGCATAATGGTACAATTGATTTGGTGTATCATGTATGCACAAAGATTGCCAAGTTTATTTTCCTTTTTCATCGAGAAATTAACTAAAACGAGATAAGCAGTAGAAAAGATACAACTATTATGCAGTGCAAAATATAGTCTCATGAATCATGTGTTGTGCTCACGTCCACCGTGAACATGTTGAGCAGCGGGAGCGTAACACTTGTTGTTTTATGCTGTTTTGTGGTACCCTCACATAAATAGCAACAGTTTATTTTCGTGCATCCAACGGTTCACGTCAGTTCATACTACTGACAAAAAGTAGACCAGTATGATTTGTACTAGTGAGAAAAGTCGGCACCGCACCAAAAAAATTGTGTCGATGGGCCCTAGCCCAAAATGCTTCCAAGCACAAGACAGTCTAACTGTTTTTACTGTGCTTGTTCGGCAGAAAAAGAAGATTCGAACCCTAAATCGAGCAGCTCGTCCACGACTCCTCCCGATGAACCCTAGCTCTGCCGCGGCCGCACTCCGGTGTACCTCGTCGATGAGAGCGCGTCCTTGCTCGTGTCTTCCGCGAGTCACCGCCCCAAGTACCGGATAGATAAGCATGCCGGTGCTCTTGATCTGAAATTGTCAAAGAACCTTCGTCTCGATCTTGGAGTGAGGAAACAACGGATCGATACCTCGGCGGTGGGCGACACCGACCACTACAAGACGTTGGGGACTAGGTGGGATGCCAGCAAGGTCGAGTTCAAGCCCGCCTCTCCCTCCACCACCCGAGCGCCACTCCCAGGACGATGTCGCCACCCACGCCGGCATCACCCGCCGCTTCCGCCAGGCGTTCGACACCTACCACTTCCTCCATGATGATGATGCCGCGATGAGTATGACCTCCGCACCTTCCCCTCGTCCTTAGCTTGGTGTGGCTCCAGGTATGGTTGCGGCACTAGGCCTCGACTGCACAATCAGTACCAATTATTTGTTTGTTGCACAATCAGTACCAATTCTACTTCCAGTGATATCGTCCACTTGGTGAAATGTGATTCTTATTAATGATGACTGTGTTACAGTACACTCAGGGTCGTAGAACTTGTGGTAAATGGCTGGAAGCTGTATAATGTTTGTATAGGTAAACAACATCTCAACCTCTAATATGGTTGATGGCATTTAAGTTCCCATCCCTATTCTTGTAAATTTGTTTGGCGAGTATGCATGTTTTTGATAAATTATTGCTCCACTGCCCAAGAAAGAGACCCAAGTCCTAATAATTTCATTACATAATTCCTTGGACTTTCTTAAAATATGCCATTTTGTGATGTACATTTGGATAGCATAGTAATGTTTACATTACCACTTAACCATTCACTTGTCTTTGTAGAGCCATCTGTCAAAACTTGTTGACTACATTAGCCGAGTTGCGTAGAACTTTGCAATAAAAAAGGGTTGTGTGCATCAAGCTGATGCAAAGGTTGGCGCTGGCTTCTCATTTCGATTAAAACATTATCAAGGCTTGAGCCAAAACCCATCGTATAAGCTGTTTGTTTAAACATGTTGGTTGACATTATGATACACACTGGCAGACAGTAATGATCAGCTGGTAAGGGAAATATTGTATCTGCTGGTAAGGGAAATACTGTGACATTGTGGAAGGATAAGTGGAAGAACAACAGACTGGCAGACAGATATCCTGAGCATACTCATTTGCTAAGAACAAGATGATCACACTATACAAAGCTAAAGGTTCCAGTAATGATCAGCTATATAACCTTTTTAATCTCCCCCTGTCTAACATTGCCAACAACCAATTAGAAGAACTACAGAGGATTTTGGACAGCATGGTTGATAAAAATCTCCCTGATCAATGGAATTTTCCTTGGGGAAATGAGAAATACTCAACCAAGAAAGTATACACTACCCTCAACAAGATGCCAGATGCCCCTGATCCTTTCAAATGGACATGGAAATCTCCATGTCTTCCCAAACATAAGTTTTTCTTCTGGTTACTGATTCAGGACAGGCTCAATACCAAGGATTTAATGCAAAGAAAAAACTTCCATGTTGAAACTACTACTTGTGTACTATGTGATGAGAATACTACTGAAACACTTCAGCACTTATTCTTCTCATGTGATTTCAGTCAGAATATTTGGTGGAAAATTGGCCAGGAGTGGAACACTGACATGGAAGTAATTGAGATGATGCTAGACGCCAAAGATAGATCCACCAATCATTACTTCATTATCACTATGATTAGTGCATGCTGGAGCATTTGGATCCACATGAACAACATTATCTTCGACAATGAGAAAATTAGTCTTGATCAATGCCTTTGCATATTCAGATTTGCCATTGAGGACATCAGGCATAGGGTTAAACCCAGCCTAAAAGAGGGACTGCGGAATTGGCTTGACATGTTGTAATCTGTTTATTTTTATTTTTTTCTGACCGCTTACGTCCATTGTATATTGTTAACCCTCTGATTATATATTGAAAATGACGTTGTGGGGGGTCTTCCCCACAGTTTTAGTCAAAAAAATACATTATGATACACACTTGTCATTCCCTGATATAAAAAACCATACTATATAATCTTTTTTCCCTATGCATAATAATCATTTCTATTTTTTTAGTAATCGAATTCATGTTTAGTTCATCGGATTTTAGTTTATTATTAGTTGTACTGGTAGTATATTGTCTATACTCTACTTATTCACTATTTATAACTTGCATAAGGTGGATAATCTAACAAGTGCTTTTTTCTGTCAACACTTGAGATGGCATAGCCAGACAACACATTGATCTTCCGCCATTCCAGGATCGACATGTTCAATGATATGATGAGGCTGGCGGTGAACAAGTGGGGCCTGATCGAGGAGTCTGCTGGCTTCGAGGTGGATGAGGACAACAACGTGTGGAAGCTGGTGAAGTGCCACAAGAGAAGGTGAACATGCCAGTAAGCACGAGAAGGCGAACACGTAGTTGTGGATCGAAACGACTCCCTCTAATAGTGGGCTTAGATTTTGAGGCAGTTGGTAGCAATAGGTTTAGTTTTAACCAGGCGGGTTTGTCTTGTCTCGAGAAAACTAGTTATTGGCCAACCTACTAGATCTTGTTTCATGTTGTCGAAGTTTTGAATGTTATGATGGAAATGTTCTGGAATTATCAAGTGATGTGCTCTCTTGTGATTACTAGTGTCGACAATTATTACTGACTATGTATCTATGGCTCATGTTGTTTAATCTCATGATTGGAGATAGTACAATATCCTCAACCATAAATCCTGATACTTGTTCCGTGCTACCATATCATTACTATTTTTCCATTTGACTTGTATTGTTAATTATCATTACCATGTATATATTTTGATGATGCCAAGGAAAGCGCAAATCAGAATATTGACCTGATATCATTTTGTGATTTCATGGCATGATAATATTCCGCGTCTCCCTTGCCCTACTCCATGGTGAACAACAACACGAACCATGTGCAGAATCGATCCCCATTGAATCAATTTGTTCATGCAGATTTACCCAAGTTAATAAGTGTCTTTTCTTCAGTCGCAAAGATTAACACTTATGTCTCGTATGGCCTCTAGAACAACATGCTCATTGTAGTCTTACAACTCAACCCCACTATGGTACAATTGAATATAGAACATGGCACTAATGTAAAAGAACTAAAGGAGGAATAAACTCACTACTAATGTAACCTTAACACGCATACACTAGCATCTAGTAATAGAATGCGGAATGGAATCCAACATAAGACTTGTGATAAGATTGTTTTTTATCTCTATTGGATGGACAACATCCTAGTAGAGATACTTGCTATGATCTAGGCATGTCCTTTGCCCTCTGCATGTCTGACCAACTTCGGCCATCTCTGATTATGCATGACCACTACCTTTGACATCCCGAAACCTTTGACATCCCTATTGTTCATTCGTCTAGTAAATTACATGAAAATGAAAGATCGATTAATCATGCTAAAGAAATTCTGCATCATGCCAATGCAATAGAAATCAGCTGTGAGTTGAAGGAAACAGCTAGCTGGCTTAAGTTGTCGCATCCATCTAGACCCCTTCCAAGCAATGTTCTTGTAATTAGTAAACATCTGATTGGGATAGTGCAACTGTTAGAATATGAGTTGGATACGTTTTGTTTTAGAGTTTTGCTTGTAATCCAAGTAAGGGTGGCCGCCGGCCCCCTCATATATACCCCTTGTAATCTCCAAACAATCTATCAATTATGAGACAAATATTATTCTACATGGTATCAGACTAAAACCGATCTAGGGCATATCGCCGCCCACCCCACCACCGCTGCCGCCGCCTCCAAGCTCGCCATCTACCTCTACCATGGCGCAATCCTCCACCTCTATCTCTACCAAAACCCTAGTATCCTCTACCCCACCCACCATCCAATATGCTGATACAATTCAAGATGTTAGTCCCTTTATTCCTGTTACTTTAGATCTTTCCAAGCACAACTACTACCATTGGCGCCACGTATTCTAAGTTCATCTAGGCCGCTGCAATCTCCTCGGCCACGTCGACGCCAACTCCGTCCCCCATCCCTCGGATGCTCGCTAGGTAAAGGACGACCTCGCTGATGACCCACAAGTGTAGGGGATCGCAACAGTCTTCGCGGGTAGTATTACACAATTTATTGATTCGACACAAGGGGAGCCAAAGAATACTAGCAAGCCTTAACAACTGAGTTGTCAATTCAGCTGCACCTGGAAATAGTTCTTGCTCACAGAAGTTTATCAGTAGAAACAGTTTGTAGTAACAACAGCAACAGTGAAACATGAGCAATAGTAACAGTAAGAGTAAATAGTGGGATTCAAGTACGGTAGGCATAGGGATGGATGGACGGGCGTTGCATGGACGAGTCTAAACATGTAACTTCAAGATCTAGGGCATTGCAGATAAATAATAACAAGCATCCAAGTACTAAACAATCCTAGGCATGTTCTCTAAATATAGTCATACGTTCTCGCAATCAGAACTTGCATAACATCTTCTATCTAGCCAGCTCGTGGCAGCGGGGCCTCTAGGGAACTACTGGCAATTAAGGTTCTGCTTTTAATAGAGCACCGGAGCAAAGCATTAACACTCTGTGAACACATGTGATCCTCACATCACAGCCATCCCCTCCGGTTATCCCAATTATTATCACTTTGGGGTCTTTGGATCCGGACAATGATATGTGTACACAACTTGCAGATAAGATCACAAACAATACTATCATAATGATTCAATAATAAGCTCAGATCTGAGATCATGGCACTTGGTCCCTAGTAAAAAGCATTAAGGACAACAAGTTGCAACAAAGTCAAATAGCACTAATAGAGATACTAGGCACTATGCCCTAACAATCTTATTCGATTACATGATAGAACTCATCCAATCCCTACCATCTCCAAGCCTACAGCGGGGGATTACTCACTCATGGATGAGAGAAACATGGATGGTTGATGGAGATGCGTTGGTGATGACGATAGCGATGATCCTCTCCAAATTCCCCGTCCCGGCAGGGTGCCAGAACGGAGTTTCTGGATCCGAATCTTGGTTTCTGGTGGCGGCGGCATAAAGGAACTCTTTCTGGAAAACTATCGAACCCCCCTCGGTTTTTAGGTCGAGAGGCAACTTATAGGCACAAAGGGAGGCCGAGGGGGTGCCTGGGGAGGCTGCACCCCCCTAGGCGCGACCAGAGGTGGGCCCGCGCCTGGCAGGGGTGTGGGCACCCTAGGCCCCTTCTCCGTCTCGTCTTCTAGCTCCGTGGATCTTCTGGTGAAATAGGATTTTTGGCATATTTTCCCGGATTTTTCCTCATAGTTGATTTTCTGCACAAAAACTAGACACCAAGGTAATTCTGCTGAAAACAGCGTTAGTCCGTGTTAGTTGTATCCAAATCACATAAGTTTAGATTAGAAAAAATCGCAAAAGTGTTCAGGAAAGTTTGTACGTTTTGGACGTATCAACTCCCCCCAAGCTTAGCTTATTGCTTGTCCTCAAGCAATTTAGTTGAAAACTGAGTGCGATAAAAGAACTTTCACGAACACATTTTCTTCATATGATGTATATATTCTTAGCATAGGAGTAGATGCTTAAACCATTCATAATAAAGAGTATGCAACTAAGTCTACTCAATAGTCATTGCAAGCTTATGAAGAGAAACCAACTCAATAATAATAAGTAGCAAGAAACATAAAAATAAGCAACATTGCAATGCTCATAAGAAGGTATGATAGAGTGGTATCTCGCTTTCCTTTGTTTGTAGAACACAATATAAATGCCAAGGCACCTCTGAAGTTCAAGTGAAGACTAGAGATAAATATATCAGAGGTACAAGCATCAAAGTCATGGCATAATTAACCAAGTTTTGGAACAAACACAAGAATGACAACTATGCTCTCAAGAAGGTGCTCATAGAAAAAGTGGTAACTCAACAAGGAAGTGAAAAAGTTTTGAAAAGTTTGAAAGGCTTCCAAATGCTGAAAGAAAGGTATTCATTAGCTTTGGGCTCTCATTGCCCCTATCATATGCATCTTTATGTGGTTAAGGTGAAAGTGAGGTCCACTCTGAATCATATGCTTGACAGATCATAAACTGGAAAACCCATGTCCCTTGAGTACGAGGGCCGCTCCGCATGCTACTCAACTTTGGTTACCTGTAAGTTCTTGTCATTGTAAATACATGCATATCATAGAGAACCGCCAACGGGGTACCCCTTGCACATGATATAAGAGCTATCCCGTGATCAAAATGACAACGCAAGCATACAATGAGCATCTCAACGATCTTTTTATTTCCTATGTGTATAGCTTTTTATTGAGGATTCTTCATAAATGCTCATTATGGTGATGCTGCAAGTTTCCACCATGATTAGGCATGGCTTAGGCTAGCGGCCCAGACGTTTCTCTAACACAATGTATAGACTCCATGAACTCACAAGTCCCCCTTTTATTTCACATCGACGACATCCACAAACAAAAGAGCAAGGTGTCAACTGGATATGTATCTAAATAGTGTTGAAAGTGTTCCTCGTGACAGCACGGTTCTGCTAACTCCCAACATATAATTTGCAAGCATATAACTTTCATGGACAAGTCACAATGGTTCAGGATTATTAAGTGCAAGTAATAAAGTGTGCCATCAAGTTCGTGAGAGCTTTACTAACCAAATTTCTCAAAACAGACAAAAAAATTATTTGGAAGAAAATATGGCATATAGAATATGCACTGAAATAGCAAATGATGCTAATAGGTATGTATGGTGGACACAGCTGGCAATAATGATTTTAGGAGTTTGGAAGCATAGGTAGAGCTCATGCTCAGTGCAAGTGAAGTCTAGCAATAAAGAGGGAGCGACAAACGAGAGAGCAATAACTGTCATAATCATGCTTGCAACAAAATAGGACTAATTATGGCATGATAGTGATATAAGAACTGTGAGGCAAAATAAATCATCGAGGCTTACTGACTATTGTTCAGTCATATGCATGCATGAGCATGTGCCAAGTCGATTCACATGAATAGTCAGAGGAGGATACCACAATATCATACCAAGATATGAATAAAACAATGCAAGCAAACATTCATATGACATGCTACAAACTATTAGCAAGCTGGAGCTAATCACAGGCAAACAAGAACTACTAAGCATCCATAATGACATACACCTTACACAAACAGGCTAAGCATGCTCACAATGATGAGTATATGTACAAAAATGAAACAAATAGAGTTCGTTACCAGCCTCTTACCACACCTCAAGTTATCTTAATCTTCATTATTTCCCTTCACTTGTGTGACTTGAATAATAACATGAAACCAAACTCCACTGAGGACGGCTGAAGCCTGCAAAGAACTCACAAAACCAAAGAAGAACAACACATATTTTTGGTGTTTTTGATTTTTTAGAAACAAGCAAACAAAGAAAAACCAAACAAAGCAAAAACAAACCAAAAGAAACAAACAAAGCAAAATCTTTTTGTATTTTTATTTTAAGGAAAACCAAAACCAAAAAGAAAAGAAACAAACCAAGAGAAACAAAGAAAATATTTTTGGTATTTTTGTGTTTTTGAGAAAGCAGCAACAAGAACCAAAAAGAAAGTGAAACAATGGATATACAAAGAACTGACGAAACATGGTATATAGATGAGTGTGATGTCGGTGTACCTCCCCCCCCAAGCTTAGGATTTTGGCCTAAGTGGGGCTCAATAGCGCAGGTAGTAACCCCAAGTTGGTGGGTCATCATAGGAATGATCGTAGTCAGGCGCTTGCGATGAAGAAGAATACGCGCCCCAATCATAAGAAGGCTGTTGGTACGAAGACTCTCCCAAGTTGGAGGGCTGAACCGAATCATCTTCGGCATCCAGTCCATCATTCTCCTCATGCTGGGATACCTCCCCCACGTATGTGTCAAACTCCTCCTCCGTGAGCGACCATCCTTGCCTGTTATCAAAATTAATCAAAGCAGGTGAAAGCAAATAAACTATTTTCTCAGTCCTACCCCCTCTCAAACCACGCTGAGAAAAAGATAATTCATATGGTAAACTTCTCACATTAGCCCCCAAGGAAACAAAACCATGCTAAATCATAGATTCAATATCAAGCCTCTCAATGGGGAACTGATAATCTGAATGGTGAGGCTCTAAACCATGGAAAGCTAGAAACCTAGAGGCAATGAGACCTCCACAAGATCCCCAAGGAAACAAATTCCACCCTTCTCGCGGTTAGTGGTGAGACAGTAAGCTATCAAAGCACCCAAGTTATAAGATCTATCCATATTCAAAGCAGCTGTGATAAAAGCTAGATCAAAGGAGGATAACTTCCTAGCAATCTTTCTAGCAAGAACACACTTGGTAATGAAATAAGAAAAATATCTTATAGATGGGAACTGAATGTTCCGAATTTTACCACTTTCCTTTGAGAAATCAAAGCCTTGGCAAATTTCAGCATATAAATCCATAAGTTGTTTGGGCCTCTCCTTGATCTTCTCACAAGATCCCCAACAAGGCACTCTAATAGCTGCACAGAAATCAGCAAACGGCAGGTTGACAACTATATTGTATATTTTGTAATGGACCATGGGTTTAGATGGAGACCAAGTGAACCGGAAGTCCTGCACAAGAGCCATGGTTATCTTAACATATTGAAAAGGTTCACCTTCAACAAAGTGTTCCAACCTTGCATTGGTAACCATAGTTTGGAAATCTTGGAGGATTCCCGCGGTTCTCATAAATTCCTGGCATGGATATATGGAAGGGAAGACTCCTTCCTCACGATGAACTTTCATTGGATCAGGTACCATCAAGTCATATTGATTCAGTGGATATGCACTCATCTTCCTTGCTGAAATATTTAGACAAACATCAAACCAAGTAATTTATAAGTTGATAAATGATGAACAACTACTATAGGAACTTTCTAGAGGACTACACGTGCATCAAACTAAATTTTCTAAGCATAGAAGAAGCATGCAAGCTCAAATAACCTGACACCTATAGCAGAAAAATACTCAAGATACAATCTACCAATCACAAATATAATTTGACAAGTGGAGGAGGCACATACCAAGGATAAAACCCTCCAAAAATCACCACTAGAGATGGGCTGAACAAGGATATCAAAAATCGCGAGAAAGAACAGCAAGAACTTGAGATTGAGAAAGTTTTCCGGTGTTTTTCGGGAGAGAGAAAGAAGATGGCTTTGAGGAGGCACCTGGGAGGGGCCCAGGTGGGCCACACCCCCTAGGCGCCACCCACAGGCAGGCCGCGCCAACCATGGGTGTGGTGGCCTGGGGTGGCCCCCTGGGTCACTCCAGGTGTCCCTCTGCCCCTTTTTTTCGAGGAAAAAATTTATTTTGAATTTTCTGGAATTTTTTGGGAAACTTTATTTTTGGCCAATTTTCAGGGTATGAAAATTGATTTTGTCGCAGAAACATACTTTCAGAAGAAGCAAAAGAAAACCAAAACCAGAACTATAGAAGTTCTAAGACACTCAAACAAGCAAACAACTAGCAAAACTAATGCTAACAAGAGAAAGAGCAAAGACTAGGAAAGAGAAAAGTAAAATAAAGCAAGAATAACCACGGTGGAAACATTATTTTGTTCATTACAATCCTTTTGTTAACAAGGTTGATCAAGTCTTGTTACCAAAAAAATCTTATATGAAGCAAAACTTTGTATTCTACCAAGTGATTATGTTACCTCAAGCTTGATAGCAATAGTCCCAATCATAATATTTTCAAAATTTTCTTGTGGAATAGGACAATATATTTCTCCAACCTTGATGCTCTCAATATTTTCAATTGAGTTCAGGCAATAGCTTTTAGCAACCTTCTTGGGGAAATAGACAGTATGCTCTTTGTCATTAATATTGAAAGTTACTTTCCCTTGATTACAATTAATGACAGCACCTGTAGTATTAAGAAAAGGTCTCCCAAGAATAATAGACATATTATCATCTTCAAGCATTTCAAGCATAACAAAATCAGTTAAAACCAAGAAATTGTGAGCAACTTGAGCAGGAACATCCTCACATATACCAACAGGAATAGTAGTTGACTTATCAGCCATTTGCAAAGATATATCAGTTGGTATCAACTTTTCTAGCTGGAGTCTCTTGTAGAGAGAAAAAGGCATAACACTAACTCCGGCTCCCAAATCACATAAAGCATTTCTAACATAATTGTTCTTAATGGAGCACGGAATAGTTGGTATACCTAGATCACAAAGTTTCGTTGGAACCTTACCATTGAAGCAGTAATTAGCAAGAAAAGTATAAATCTCCTCATTAGGAATATTCCTTTTATTAGAGACAATATCCTTCATATACTTTGAATAAGGAGGCAACTTAATAGCATCAGTCAAAGGAATTTGCAAAAATAAAGGTTTCATCCACTCACAAAACTTGTTGTAGTGTTCTTCCTCCTTTGACTTGTGTTTCTTACCTGGAAAAGGCATAGGTTTCTGCACCCAAGGTTCTCTCTCTTTACCTTGTTTATTGGCAATAAAATCATCTTAAGTGTAACTAGTCTTCTTTGTGTTCTTCTCAGGTTCTTCCTCAACTTCCTCCTTATCAGGAGCATCATTTTTATCATTACCACTCTCAGTTTCAGCATGAGAGACATATATACTATTAGGATCTACAGCAGGTTCAAGTGGTTCCTCAACTATTCTATGTTTCTTTTCTTTCTCTTACGAGGACTACCACTATCTTTACCTTGTTGGGAATCCTGCTCAATTCTTTTAGGGTGTCCTTCAGGATATAAAGGATCTTGAGTAGCCATACCACTCCTAGTTCTAATTCCATAAGCATGTTTATCTTCTGAAGCATTAACTAGCATATCCTTTTGCACCTTATCAAGTTGATCAATTTGAGTTTGAACCATTTGAAAGTGTTTACAAAGAATTTTAATATCATTAGAAGTTCTTTCCACAATATCTTTCATCTCTTTAATAGCTCTAGATTTTTCCAATAAATGATTCTAAATTTGTTTATTAAAATGGCCTTGTTTAACAATGAAAATATCAAGTTCCTCTAAACATTGATTAGGAGGCTTACCATAGGGAATATCACCTTCATCAAAGTGTTGGAGAGAGTCTACTTCAATAGTAGATGGGTGAGGAATTTTTTTTGAATATAATCCACTGCTTTATTTAGGAGGGAAGGGGGTTACAGTCTGATTGCACCGCATCAGACAGAAATCCAGGTATTATATCATCGCGAGTAAGAACTAAAACGCCTAAAGCTTCTCTGGCACATCTATGTGCCGCATTATTGGCATCATGACTAATATGGAGAAACTTGAAGTCCTGGAAACTTGCGCTCATTATCTTCATTTCCTGGAAAATGTGTGCGCCCTTAGCTCGCACCACATGTTCCTCATGCCATAGCTTCAGAAGGATGCTGTAATCCGTCTGAAGAATCACTTTTGGGATGCCCAACCTAGCAGCAGCCTCGAGCCCTTCCCTACAGGAGAGTAGCTCGCTGATCTGCGGGTCTCCAATATGCAGGTATTGGCAACATCCGGCTTCGACAAACTCACCCATCTCATTTCTTATTATATAGACAGAACTAGCTTCCTTTGTTGCCCCATTGATCGAACCATCACTGTTCACGGAGCACCAGCCTGCCGGTGGTCTCTCCCATCTGCACATCGGTTTCTGAATTTTAACCAGCACCGGGGGTAACTCAAGGAGTGCTAGCTGCTCTTCAATCAAGTGCATTGAGGCCATCGGTTTATACTGCTCTTCGCCATGAACAAATTTATTCCGACTTGTACAAATACACCATTGTACTATCACAGCAATAGGAATTATATCCTCTTGTATGACTGAATCAACCAACAGATCTTTCATCCTGGTAACTGGATGGAGTCTGGGAATTTTGAAGCCAAAATAATCCAAAGTTGCAGCCCAAAATTGCTTAGCATGCTCACACTCGACCAAAGCATGATACATAGTCTCTATTGCATGTCCACACAACTTACATGTCCCTTGCTTCATCACATGTCTTCTTGCGAGCTCTACATAACAAGGTAAAATACCTTTGATAGCCCTCCACCAAAAGACTCTTAATTTTGGTACCACCTTCAGCCGCCATAGTTTTTTCCAGACCGCATCTGAATCCCAGTTCGAGCCACTAATGGCTGCCCCAGATCCTTGCACCAACAGATGATAGGCTGACCTAACAGTGTACGTGCCTAAATTTTCCTCATTCTAGGCCTAGAAATCATCGCCCCCGCCCCTTGGACGTGGCAGTCCCAATACTGCTTCAGCATCCAGCGGACAGAAAGTATCCAACACTAGGTCATCTTTCCACTTCCCTGTCGCTGTGTCAATTAGCTCGGCAACAATTTCCAGTTCTGTATTCTCTTTGCGAACCAACGGTTTCAGGCCAGGAATACCCGAAATACATTGATCTTCCCAGATACGGGTATCAGCTCCATTGCCAATGCACCGAACAAAGCCTTTTTGTAGAAGATCTCTACCAACCAGGATAGCCTTCCAAACACGAGAAGCACTGCGAGGGCACCCTTCCGATAGAAAATCACAATCAGGATAATACCTTCCTTTCAAAACCCAAGCACAAAGGCTCGTTGTGTTTTCCAGCAGCCGCCATGCTTGTTTGCCTAACATGGCGTCATTGAAACTTTGGAGGTCCTTAAAACCCATCCCTCATTTTCCTTTTGCGAACGACATCTTCTCCCAAGATTGCCAATGCAAACCTTTGCGGTCTAGTGAACCACTCCACCAGTAATTGGACGCAAACGTCGTTAATTTGGGGCATAAGCCTTTTGTGAGTTTGAAAATACTCATAGAATAGGTTGATAGAGATTGGAACACCGACTTAATCAACACCTCCTTCGCTGCATAGGAAGCACGCTTCGCACACCACCCCTGTGCAAGGGACCTTGATCTTTCAACAATATGGTCAAACTGTTTATCTGTCAGTCTTCCCGATGCAGTTGGGAGGCCTAGATACTTCTCTGATAGAGCTTCTCTCTCAATTTGAAGCACATTCCTCATCATAACCCTGACCGGCTGAACGTAATTAGGGGTAAAATATGTGGAACTCTTCTGTTTGTTTACTTGTTGTCCCGACCCCTTACTGTATATTTGCAAGATATCATTAAGCCGTCGGGCACTCCTCTCATCAGCCTTCATGAAAACTAGACAGCCATTAGCAAAAAGAAGGTGTGAAATCCATGGAGCCTGAAAACTCACTCTTATGCCTCGATGATCATAGTTGTTGAGCAAACAAGAGAGACCCTCACCATAAATAAGAAATAGGTATGGTGAGATCGGATCTCCTTGCCTCAAACCACGGCTTGGTCTAAAATATGGTAGTAACTCACCATTCACTTTCACCTCCAAACTCATAGTGGTCACACATCTCATAACCAAAGAAATCCATTCTTCGGCAAAGCCAAGTTTTTACAAAATACCTTGTAAATATGCCCACTCCACTCGGTCATAGGCCTTCATCATATCAAGTTTTGTTGCACAAAAGGCATCCTTCCCCTTATTTCTTCTCATGGGGTGAATACTTTCATATGCAATAGTCACATTGTCAGTAATAAGGCGTCCTAGAACAAACGCACTCTGCTCCTCAGAAATAATCTCACCAAGCACAAACCGAAGCCTATTAGCAAGAACTTTGGAGCATATCTTATAAATCACATTGCATAAAGCAATATGCCGATATTGGGTGATATCTTGCGGGTATTTTACCTTTGGGATGAGCACAATGACCGTCTTGTTAATAATCTCTGGTAGATGTCCACCATTGAGAAACCCCAATACGGCTGATGTAATATCTTCTTTAGTTAGAGACCAATGTTTTTCGTAGAAGTTGGCATTAAACCCATCTACTCCAGGAGCTTTGATGGACCCATAGAGAAGAGAGCCTTCTCTATCTCCTCCAGGCTGTATGCAGGACGCAAAAAGATATTCATATCTTCTGTCACTTTGGCTGGCACAAAATTGGTGACAGCTTGTATGTCAATCTCCTCTTCAGCTTTGAACAGATTAGTATAGAAAGACTGTCCTATACCATGCACCTCCTCCTTATCTGTACACACATTACCCCCGAATCATCTTTTAAAGATTGAATTTTGTTCTGTCTTTGTCGGGTTGACGCACGTGCATGAATCGCCTTCCTTCAACCAGTCCACACGAGACCGTTGTTTCACCATTACCTCTTCCTGCCTGAGTAATTCAGCAATATTTGCTGCGAGCTGCTTCTCTCGGTTCAGCTTCTTCCTGATATTACCAAACTTTTTCGAACTCCACTTCCCAAGTGTGCCTTGCATTTTCCCCAGCCTTGCCGCAACACCTAGTAGGCCAGACTCACAGGTAGTGGCCGAGTCAGCCCACCCATTCACAACTATCTCCTCATATGTATCATCACGGCACCAGACATTTTCATATCGGAAAATATACGGTGCCCTCCCACCCAATTCATTGATACACCGTATCTCAATCACCAGCAGACAATGATCAGACTTAGGCAAAGAAACATGCCTGACCATTGACTCTGAATATAGACTCAGGAAACTTGGGGACGTGAGAAAACGATCCAGCCTCACTTTAACGTTAGTGTTCCCTTCTTGCTTGTTGTCCCACGTGTATGGTGTTGGGCCACGCAGAGATAAAATAAAATTTTCCTCTAACGTGGTGATCCCAAGATCTAGCTGAGGTAGAAGGCCACGAGGTTTACCACTAGACGCGCGGTTGCGGATTACTGATGAAGCGCGTCAGTTGATGCAGTGCAGTCCTCACGATCCGATCGTCCTGGTGCTGATCGCACAGCACCTCTGCTGGTATCCACACGTACAAGGAGGAGCGCCGACGGCGAACTGCTAGGTTCGTTACGGCGGCTGGACTGCTGTGGAGCTAGGGTTTCCAACACATGGAATGACCTAACCGAACAACGATTAACCTTTCTGGGTTACTGTGCTCCACTATATATAGGGAGTGAACGTGGGCTCTTCGCGACCCATTCACTAAAGCCCATATAAAACTAGTCACCGTGAGTCCAACTCACTAACTCGTCCTAATCTGGTTTAGGTCCAACCCGACCAGATTATATGTTCGATCCAATCCGAACTTGCTCCGCTCTTAAGTGTGTGACCCTTGAGGCTCATGGTTACTTGGACACGATTAGAGTCCGACTCACAATCGATCGAGATCGGCTCCTAGCAGAACGTGCCGACTCCCAAGTACCAAAGAGTCATGACGACTTGCCTTTCCAATGCGACTTACGTCTGAGTCTCTTTTGCCTCACGATATACCTTGTCAGACTCTAGGCGAATATATGTCATCCCTTAAATAGTCCGACTCTCTTCTCGATCCAAGATAAGTGATTCACCCGACTAACTCTTAGTCGATCGCCTCGGTTAACACTTGACCGAGTCGCGCATGGCCATGCTTTCCGAATCATATCTCACGAGAGGGCCGGAGAATATCTCTCCGGTGGAGGCAAAATCCCATCTTGGTTATTCACATCACGCAGCTTGATTCTCGACCCGAACCCCGCCTTTATAATCGCCGATTCACGGATCAGCGTTGTGAGAACCTAAGTCGGTGATCCTCAACTCGGACTATGCAACAACCTCAGGTCTAAGGATTACATTGATTGAGATATACAAATGACAGCTTAGTTCGTTGTACCTCAATATGGGTCAATCCGACTCGCTAAACTCTTTAGCCTAGTCTGTGTAAGTTGGAATAGCATCTCCATGCCCATGACAAGTGGAACCGAGTCATCAAGCCAACTTTCACATTGGTCTAAGTTGTTTGTCCAGCACAACCTCAATGACCAAGGATATTTAGTACAAACAACATGAATGCATAGTTCCACAACTGAATCACATATTCAATGATACACATCGGATGTTTATACAAGGACTACTTAATAACTTTATGAATACAATGGGAAATCTCATCATACATGATTGCCTCTAGGGCATATTCCCAACAGTCTCCTACTTGCACTAGAGTCAATCTTCCGACATCACATGTCTAGGCATCTAATGCCCATGGCTCTCAGGTGCGCCTCATGCTTCGGCTGGGGTAACGTCTTTGTCAACGGATCCGCAATATTTGTATCCGTGTGTACCTTGCATAACTTGATATCACCCTGATCCACGAACTGGCGAATTAGGTGGTACCGCATGAGTATGTGCTTGTTCTTCTGGTGTTGTCTAGGTTCCTTGGCTTGTGCAATAGCACCATTGTTGTCACAATACACGTCCAACGGATTGGACGAGCCCTGAACCACACCAAGATCCATGAGGAAATTCCTCATCCAAACAGCTTTCTTTGCTGCCTCCGAGGCGGCAATATACTCAGCCTCTGTTGTAGACGCAGACACAGTCTCTTGCTTGGAACTTTTCCAGCTCACAGCACCTCCGTTTATAATAAACACGTATTCGGATTGCGAGCGATAATCATCAGAGTTGGTGAGATAACTCGCATCCGTGTAACCCTTTACACTGAGTTCATCTTCATCACCATAAACCAAGAACATATCCTTATTCCTTCTCAAGTACTTTAGGATATTTTTAGCTGTCGATGGATCTCTCGAGATCAGCCTGGTATCTGCTCACAACACTTAGAGCATAGGAAACATCCGGCCTAGTACAAATCATGGCGTACATGATGGATCCAACTGCAGAAGCATATGGAATCGCACTCATCCTACTTCGCTCATCAGTTGTCGAAGGACACTGAGTCTTGCTAAGTTTTACACCATGGGACATCGGTAAGAACCCCTTAGACGATTCCATGTTGAACTTTTTCAACACTTTGTCCAAATAAGTACTGACTCAATCCAATGAGCCTCCTTGATCTATCTCTATAGATCCGAATTCCGAGGATGTATGTTGCCTCACCCAAGTCTTTCATTGAGAAACTCCTTTCCAATGATTCCTTGGTTTCTTGCAACATCTGGACATCATTTCCAATCAGTAATATGTCATCCACATATAAGATTAGAAAATTTACTTTGTTCCCACTAAACTTCTTGTACAAACAAGAATCATGATCACTCTTGATGAAGCCAAACGATTTGACTACCTCATCAAAGCGAATATTCCAACTCCGAGATGCTTGCTTCAACCCATAAATGGATTTCAGTTTGCATACCTTGTCGATTAGACGGATCGACAAAACCCTCGGGCTGTATCATATACACGTCCTCGGTTAAATTTCCGTTAAGGAAAGCCGTTTGACATCCATCGCCATATCTCATAGTCGAAATAGGCGGCTTCGTCAGAAGCGCCTTAGATGTCGCTACAGTTTCACAACGCGGTAGATATTGTATCTATGCATAACTTGTTTTTGCAGGAAGTTGTGAATGGTATGGTTCATGTGCATGTGATGTATGTGTGTAATCCATACGTGATCTGCGAATCACGGTTTTTGTCAGCCGGCTGGAGCCTAGGTGTTGTCATTCTATTGTATAACGACCTGCGTGTCGGATTCTCTATGTAATTTACTTTACTAAGCTAGTGTAGCTGTTTGGAGAACCCGGAAGGCATGCAAGGCGTTGTACATGTCGGCGACATGGAGTAAGACGACAAGTGACAAGAGTTGGCACGAGTCGAATTACAGGCTTTGTGGAGATGGAGATCGCCATGAAGAGAGCCATACCATTTCACATTATAATTGCTTTATTTTGTGTTATTGTTATGTCTCAGTTTTACCTCTATTAGATAGTCGGTAAAATTTAATCCCTCAAAGAAGGTCTAGTCGGTTTTCCCGCCAGTGTTTGCACCATCACAAGTCGGACATTTTTGGTAGTGGGCTCATAAAATTGAGGTGCTGCCAATTCTTTTCGACTAGGTGGGTTCGAGTCGGACTCTTACTGCAGAAACACTTGGTAAGCTAGACGGGTCTATCACAACGGTTGTGGGACTCGGGGAAAGGTCGGATGGGAGCCGGGCATGTGATGCCACCCGTCCAACAGGAGTCGCATGAGATGCGATTGACAAGGAGTTGTCTACCTAGATCACTTGGCGGCTAGCGGTGATGCTAAAGCTCACTAGCCGACTTGCTTATTTAGGATCCTGAATCACTAAGTAACCATCGGAGGGGTGTTGGTTCTAGTGGGAGCATAAAATATTAAAATGTTTAATATGCTTGCTCTTTTATGAATACATGTCTTAAGTGTTTTGCATATTTTCTGTTGTAGATCATGGCACCGAGTAGCAGTCACTCTCAGATATCCGGTTTTGCGTTGAGAACCATTCTTGATAAAGATAAACCGAACGACACTAATTTTACCAACTGTATCGAAATCGAGAATTGTTCTCAAACAAGAAAAGAAGGACCATGTCCTAGACAACCCACTTCCAGATGAGCCGAATGAGAATGCGACTGCAGCCACCAATGCCTACCGCGGGCTAAGGATGAGTCCACGGATATTAGCTGCCTTATGCTTGCTCACATGGAACCGGACTTGCAAAAGGCTGAGCATGTTGAGGCCTACGATATGATCGAAAGCCTCAAAAGTATGTTCCGTGCTCAAAGTAAGACCGAGGTATCAAGTCTCGTGGTTTGCTGAGTTGCAAGCTTAAGGATGGTGATCCACTGAGTCCGCATGTGATCAAAATGGTTGGTTACGTGCAGTCTCTGGAAAGGCTTGGCTACCCCATAAGCGAAGAGTTCGCTACGGATATAATTCTGAACTCTCTTCCTAGTGCATATGGGCGTTCATTTCAACTACCACATGAATGGTATGGATAAGAAGCTCACTGAATTACATGGGATGCTCAAGCAGGCAGAGGCGGATCTCAAGAAGGGCACCAGTCAAGTGTTGATGGTGCAGAATAAGGCTAAGTTCAAGAAGAGTTCTTGGACTAAGAAGAAGGCTAAGTCGAGGAAAGGTGCTCAGACCCGTCCCAAGCACTTCCTCGTGACTAAGCCATCTCCTTCACCGGATCCACTTGCTTCTACCGCAAGGCGGATGGCCACTGAAGAGGAATCGCAACAAGTACTTGGCGACAAAGCCAAGAGTGGAGGTATGACTTGACTCGTGTACACTTGTTTGCAATGTTATAGACATATATCTTGCCGATGCACCTAATAGTTCTTGGGTATATGATACCGGATCAAGATTCACATCTGCAACTCGTTGTGGACCGGTAAGAACTAGGAGCGTAGCAAGAGGCGAGGTTGATATTCGAGTCGGCAACAAAGCAAGAGTTGCTGCGTTGGAAGTCGGCACGATGCAACTTCATTTACCTTCCGGATTCATTATGGAACTAAATAATTGTTATTATGTTCCAGATCTCAGTCGAAACATTATTTCTGCTTCATGTTTGATGAGGCAAGGCTATGAGTCGAATATCAAGAATAATGGTTGTTCTTTGTATTTGAATGATATGTTTCACGGCTTTGCACCCGTTCAGAACGGGTTATTTATTTTGAATCTTGATGGTGAGTCGGTTTATAACATAAATGTTAAAAGGTTGAAACCAAATGATCTGAATATGACTTACTTTTGGCACTGTCGACTTGGTCATATAAGTTGGAAACGCATGAAGAAGCTCCATGATGATGGACTCCTAACTTCGTTCGACTTAGAGTCGTTCGAGACATGCGAATCTTGCCTACTCGGCAAAATGACCAAGACACCTTTTGCAAAGAGTTGCGAAAGGGCGTCCGACTTGTTGGGACTAGTACATAGTGATGTATGTGGACCAATGAGCACGATACCGTGGGTGGTTATGAGTACTTCATTACCTTCACTGATGATTTGAGTAGGTATGGATACATCTACTTAATGAAACATAAGTCGGAAGCCTTTGAAAAGTTCAAAGAATTCCAGAATGAAGCACAGAATCAACTCGGCAAGAAAATAAAGTTTCTTCGGTCGGACCGAGGAGGCGAGTACATGAGCCATGAGTTTGATGACCATCTAAAAAGTTGTGGAATAGTTCCTCAACTTACTCCACCAGGAAAGCCACAAAGGAATGGTGTTTCGGAAAGGCGGAATCGGACCTTGTTGGACATGGTACGATCAATGATGAGTCGGACAGATCTGCCTTTATCATTTTGGGGTTATTGTCTAGAAACAGCGGCGTTCACACTAAACAAAGTACCATCAAAATCGGTAGAGAAGACACCGCATGAGATGTGGACAGGCAACAAGCCGAGTTTGTCTTTTCTTAAGATTTGGGGTTGTGAAGCTTTTGTCAAGCGACTTCAGTCGGACAAGCTTACGGCCAAGTCGGATAAATGTATTTTCGTGGGGTATCCGAGGGAAACCTTGGGTTACTACTTCTACAACCGAGAAGAGGGCAAAGTGTTTGTCGCTCGAACGGTGTCTTCCTTGAGAAAGAGTTTCTACCGGGGAGTAAGTGGAGCACGGTGCAACTCGAAGAAATTCGAGAGGAATCGGCTTATAGCGAATCGGCAAAAACCTTGGAGGATGAGCCGATCGTGGCGAGATGAGCCGATAGCAGCACCGCACTACGAAGATCGGCAAGATTACGAAGTGTTCGTGATGTTACCGTTAGATGGTGATGAGCCGCAAATTATTCTAAGCGATGGTGGGATCTCGATTCGAGTCATGGCTTGGAGCCATGAGATCCGAGATAAAGTCCATGGATGAAAATCAAGTTTGGAACTTGGTTGATCTGCCAGACGGTGCAAGACCCGTCGAGTGCAAATGGGTCTTTAAGAAGAAACTGATATGGATGGAAATGTTTCAATCTATAAAGCACGCCTTGTCGCGAAGGGGTTCCGACAAGTTCAAGGAGTTGATTACGACGAGACTTTCTCGCCAGAAGCGATGCTTAAATCAGTTCGGATCATGTTACCTATAGCGCCTATTTCGACTATGAGATATGGCGATGGATGTCAAAACGTCTTTCCTTAACGGAAATTTAACCGAGGACGTGTATATGATACAGCCCGAGGGTTTTGTCGATCCGCTAATGCCGACAAAGTATGCAAACTTCGTAAATCCATTTATGGGTTGAAGCAAGCATCTCGAGTTGGAATATTCGCTTTGATGAGGTAGTCAAATCGTTTGGCTTCATCAAGAGTGATCATGATTCTTGTTTGTACAAGAAGTTTAGTGGGAACAAAGTAAATGTTCTAATCTTATATGTGGATGACATATTACTGATTGGAAATGATGTCCAGATGTTGCAAGAAACCAAGGAATCATTGGAAAGGAGTTTCTCAATGAAAGACTTGGGTGAGGCAACATACATCCTCGAATCCGGATCTATAGAGATAGATCAATGAGGCTCATTGGATTGAGTCAGAGTACTTATTTGGACAAAGTGTTGAAAAAGTTCAACATGGAATCGTCTAAGAAGGGGTTCTTACCGATGTCCCATGGTGTAAAACTTAGCAAGACTCGGTCCTTCGACAACCGATGAGCGAAGTAGGATGAGTGCGATTCCATATGCTTCATAGTTGGATCCATCATGTACGCCATGATTTGTACTAGGCCGGATGTTTCCTATGCTCTAAGTGTTGTGAGTGATACCAGGCTGATCTCGAGAGATCCATCGACAGCGACTAAAAATATCCTAAAGTAATTGAGAAGGACTAAGGATATGTTCTTGGTTTATGGTGGTGAAGATGAACTTAGTGTAAAGGGTTACACAGATGCAGTTATCTCACCGACTGATGATTCTCGTTACAATCCGGATACGTGTTTATTATAAACGGAGGTGCCGTGAGCTGGAAAAGTTCCAAGCAAGAGATCGTGGTTCTGCGTCACAACATAGGTTGAGTATATTGTCGCTCGGAGGCAGCAAAGGAAGCTGTTTGGATGAGGAATTTCCTCATGGATCTTGGTGTGGTTCGTGGCTCGTCCAATCCGTTGGACGGTATTGTGACAACAATGGTGCTATTGCACAAGCCAAGGAACCTAGACAACACCGAAGAACAAGCACATACTCATGCGGTACCATCCGATTCGCCAGTTAGGATCGTGGTGATATCAAGTTATGCAAGGTACACACGGATGCAAATATTGCGGATCCGTTGACAAAGCCGTTACTCCAAGCATGAGGCGCACTGAAGCCATGGGCATTAGATGCTTAGACATGTGATGTCGGAAGATTGACTCTAGTGCAAGTGGGAGATCATGGGAATATGCCCTAGAGGCAATCATGTATGATGATATTTCCCATTGTATTCATAAAGTTATTAAGTAGTCCTTGTATAAACATCTGATGTGTATCATTGAATATGTGATTCAGTTGTGGAACTATGCATTCATGTTGTTTGTACTAAATATCCTTGGTCATTGAGGTTGTGCTGGACACACAACTTAGACCAATGTGAAAGTTGGCTTGATGACTCGGTTCCACTTGTCATGGGCATGGAGATGCTATTCCAACTTACACAGACTAGGCTAAAGAGTTTAGCGAGTCGGATTGACCCATATTGAGGTACAACGAACTAAGCTGTCATTTGTATATCTCAATCAATGTAATCCTTAGACCTGAGGTTGTTGCATAGTCCGAGTTGAGGATCACCAACTTAGGTTCTGTCAAACGCTGATCCGTAACTGGGTAGTTATAAAGGCAGGGTTCGGGTCGACTGAGAATCAAGCTGCGTGATGTGAATAACCAAGATGGGATTTTGCCCCTCCACTCGGAGAGATATTCTCTGGGCCCTCTCGTGAGATATGATTCGGAAAGCATGGCCATGCACGACTCGGTTAAGTGTTAACCGAGGCGATCGGCTAAGAGTTAGTCGGGTGAATCACTTATCTCGGATCGAGAAGAGAGTCGGACTATTTAAGGGATGACATATATTCGCCTATAGTCTGACAAGGTATATCGTGAGGCAAAAGGGACTCAGACGTAAGTCGCATTGGAAAGGCAAGTCGTCATGACTCTTTGGTACTTGGGAATCGGTATGTTCTGCTAGGAGCCGATGCCGATTGATCGATCGTGAGTTGGACTCTAATCGTGTCCAAGTAACCATGAGCCTACGGGGTCACACACTTAAGAGCGGGAGCAGGTTCGAATTAGATCCGAATCATATAATCTGGTTGGGTTGGACCTAAACCAGATTAGGACTGAGTTAGTGAGTTGGACTCACGGTGACTAATGTTATATGGGCTTTAGTGAATGGGTTGCGCGAGCAGAGCCCACGTTCACTCCCTATATATAGTGGAGCACAGTAACCCAGAAGGGTTAATCGTTGTTCGGTTAGGTCATTCCATGTGTTGGAAACCCTAGCTCCAGAGCCCAGCCCGAATTTAACCTAGCGTCAGCCGCCGGTGCTCCTCCTTGTACGTGTGGATACCAGCAGAGGTGCTGTGCGATCAGCACCAGGACGATCGGATCGTGAGGACTGCACTGCATCAACTGACGCGCTTCATCAGTAATCCGCAACCGCGCGTCTAGTGGTAAACCTCGTGGCCTTCTATCTCAGCTAGATCTTGGGATCACCACGTTAGAGGAAAAAGTTTTGTTTTATCTCTGCGTGGCCCAACAGAGACTTCCCCATGATGAAAGGAGTAGCAGTGAACAATAATAGATTCAATAGAACTTATAAATAAAGCTATCATCCCTGGCAACGGGGCAAGAAAATAGTCTTGATGACCCACAGGTGTAGGAGATCGCAACAATCTTTGTAGGTAGTATTACCCAATTTATTGATTCGACACAAGGGGAGCCAAAGAATACTTGCAAGCTTTAACAACTGAGTTGTCAATTCAGCTGCACCTGGAAATAGTTCTTTCTCATAGAATTTTATCAGTAGAAATAGTTTGTAGTAGCAACAGCAAAGCAACAGTAAAACAGGAGCAATAGTAATAGTAACAGTAAACAGTGGGATTCGAGTGCGGTAGGCATAGGGATGGATGGACGGGCGTTCCATGGACGAGTCTAAACACGTAACTTCAAGATCTCGGGCATTGCAGATAAATAATAACAAGCATCCAAGTACTAAATAATCCTAGGCATGTGCTCCAAATATAGTCATACGTGCTCGTAATGAGAACTTGCACAACATCTTCTATCTAGCCAGCTCGTGGCAGCGGGGCCTCTAGGGAACTACTGGCAATTAAGGTGCTCCTTTTAATAGAGCACCGGAGCAAAGCATTAACACTCCGTGAACACATGTGATCCTCACATCACAGCCATCCCCTCCGGTTATCCCAATTATTGTCACTTTGGGGTCTTTGGATTCGGACAATGATATGTGTACACATCTTGCAGATAAGATCACAAACAATACTATCATAATGATTCAATAATAAGCTCAGATCTGAGATCATGGCACTTGGTCCCTAGTGACAAGCATTAAGCACAACAAGTTGCAATAAAGTCAAATAGCACTAATAGAGATACTAGACACTATGCCCTAACAATCTTATTCGATTACATGATAGAAGTCATCCAATCCCTACCATCCCCAAGCCTATAGTGGGGGATTACTCACTCATGGATGAGGGAAACATGGATGGTTGATGGAGATGCGTTGGTGATGACGATGGCGATGATCCTCTCCAAATTCCTCGTCCCGGCAGGGTGCCGAAACGGAGTTTCTGGATCCGAATATTAGTTTCTGGTGGCGGCAGCGTAGCGGAACTCTTTCTGGAAAACTATCAAACTCCCCTCAGTTTTTAGGTCGAGAGGCAACTTATAGGCGCAGAGGGAGGCCGAGGGGGTGCCTGGGGTGGCTGAACCCCCCTAGGCGTGGCCAGAGGTGGGCCCGCACCTGTCAGGGGTGTGGACCCCCGAGGCCCCTTCTTCTCCGTCTCGTCTTCTGGCTCCGTGGATCTTCTGGTGAAATAGGATTTTTGGCATATTTTCCCGGATTTTTCTTGATAGTTGATTATCTGCACAAAAACTAGACACCAAGGTAATTCTACTGAAAACAGCGCCCGTCTGTGTTAGTTGTATCGAAAACACACAAGTTTAGAGGAGAAACAATAGCAAAAGTGTTCGGGAAAGTAGATACGGTTTGGATGTATCACTCGCCATTATCCAATGGATCTACCAATGGGTGTCCACCGAGATCTTCAACCTCGTCTTCCGTGATGCCTCCTACGCCGCCACGCTATGGGAGGCCCTCTATCAACTGTTTCAAGACAACGTCGACGCTCGTGTCAACACCCTCCACACCAAGATCCGCAAAAACGTCCAAGGCGACTCCCAAGTGGGGGTTTATTGTCAGTGGATCAAGGCTCTCGCCGACGAGCTCCGCGAACTCGGCGACCCCATCGACGACCGCCAACTCATCAATGTTCTTCTCTTCGGGCTCGGTGAACGTTTTGAGAAGAAAGCCTCCTTCATCCCCATGATGTGTCCGCGACCCTCCTTTGCCGAGGTACACCACATGCTTCAATGGGCAGATCGTTCCATCACCAACAAGGAGGCTCTCCCCCAAGTCTCCACGGCCGTCCAATGTCCGCCCGCTCCAGCTCCACCGTCGCTGCCTCCTCCACCATCGGTGCAACTACCCCCAGGATGGCGCCCCAGCCCGAACTATCGAGGCACAAGGCCGATCTATCGACCTCCACGGCTATCAGCACCATCGGCTTTGGATCCCTCAGGCGGCGCACCACCAGCTACGGCTCCACCACCGGCTCCTGCACCTCCAACATCACCGATCTACCTCCCCCACATGATCCTTGGATCGGCCTCATATAGGCCTGACCCATGCCCTGGCGCCTCCCTCTCTAATCGATGCTCCACCCACCTACACCGGCTCTTGGATGCCGGGCATGCACCCGCACACCGGCTCCCCTGGACTACTCGGTTTGCGCCCTCCGTTGCAGGCTTACATTGCTGCACCATCCTACTACTCCAACAATGCACCGTTTCCAATGAACTACAACACCTCAACAGGCGGCCACTATTCGATTTCCTAGCTTCCGCCGCCACTGCTCGCCCCAGCGCCGCCATCTGCACCAACCTCATTCCCTTCAACAATGCCATGCTTGGACCAAGCCGCTTTTCTCCAGTCCATGAAAAACTTCGCTGCTCAAAGAAACTCACGTATGGATTGGATTTTCGATTTTTGTGCATCTAGTCACATGTCTAGTTCACGTAATATGTTGTCATCATTCACTTCTTCACCTTTTTCCTCTATTACTCTTGGAGATGGTTCTCTAATTCCTATCCATTGTGTTGGCCAAACCCATCTTCCATCTACCACGAAACCACTCCTTCGAGATGTTCTTGTTGCCCTTTCCCTAATTAAAAACTTAAGTTCAGTCCGCCAATTTACACGTGATAATCTTGTCTCCGTAGAGTTTGCATGTTTTGGCTTGTCTGTGAAGGATTACGTGACCAAGGCGGAGATCGCGCGCTTAAATAGTTCCTGAGACCTATACTCTATCAACAGCGCACCCACCACCGCTCAGCCCTCTGCGGTGACCTAGCATACCACTGCATGATGTCGTATACTATAGTCATGGACATAACACCAATGAAACACCGTTCACTAGTATTACATCCCTCAGAATGGCACAACAGAAACACAGCGGGTCCAATACATGGCTAAAGGTTACAACTCACTCCGTACACAAGATCTAGAGAACACTCTAGGTTAAAGAGAGAGAGAAAGAACTTCTTACGGAGAAGAATGAAAGATAAAAAATGCAAGAACTATTATACTATTAAAACTAGTATTTTAACTAAGGGTTGGCATTGCAGCTATTTCAATACACTACGGAATTAGGTTCTTGGCTAGAGCAGGGACGGAGAGAAGGGGGGATGAGCAGGGGCTAACCCACCCCCAATGATTTGATTTTCTGAAGAAATGCTCTACTATTCATGCTTATACTTAGTGACTCTAAGCAATTTTGCCCCCTCCAGCATGATTAAGCCCCCTCCAATCCTAATAGCTGGCTCCGTCCCTGGGCTAGAGATTATATTCCTATCTAATCAGTAACTTCGTCTTCACTTGAGTTGATGTATATGTTGACTTCCTTGACTTTATTGAAGAGCTTTGGCTTTGGATGATGAATCCTGGAGTATAACTTGATGTAGATGTTGTCTATCCCGGCTTCATAGTCTAGCAAGGGTTAAGAAGATACTTTGAGAAAGAGCGTACTCAGCAATTTCACTGGAAAAGGAGTGTTTGATGCACTATAACTACAGCCACAGACCATAGGTCGTAGGCAATGCAAGTTTTCATAAACATTTTTTCAAAGGTTGCTTTTATTCTGAAAAGCTATGTCTGTCAGCCTTCACGGGTTTAGCAGAAATTTCATGGAGTTCCTTTCCCGCCGCGTTCGCAGCTCCTTCCCGGAATAGGGAGTAACAAGTTTCAGTTCTTACACTCTGCAGAGGTGCGTTACTTTAGCCATGAGATATCAACTCTTTGTTGCACAACCGGGCAGCTTATTCCCGTCCACAATTCCATGATGTGGGGCCCGGAAGATGATCTAAGACAATCACTGCCCCCTTCGTGACATCGCATGCCTCCTTGGTGTACACCATGCCCACAAATTGGATTACGGCAATGGTTTGTACAAACCGTTAGATGCCAGAACTATCATGGGATGTTGAGGGTTCCCACCCATATGTTGCATATCCTCTACGAATTACCAATTAATATGCACGCTTCGAGGATAACAGCCACGACCTGCACATCCGGCTTCGTGCGAGAGGAAGAAGGTACAGCTGACTTCTCTATCCCATTTCAAATCTCATGGTCAACGCATAATATACGGCGCAAGAATCACTGGCGACATTGGTTGTTAAGTCCTAGGTGATATAGTCCTGAACAGTGGTATTCCAACTGTCAGATTAACTAGATTAGCAGATCACCCTGGATCAGTAACCAATAGTTCACAATATTAAAGAAAATAGTGTTTTCTGACCTTTTTCAAAGGCAGGTGATGACAACACTGGATCTGTAAAATACTTTACAGAAAATAAACAAAGGACATGAGCAAGTGTAAACTTGCCTTTTGTGATTGCAAGATTATGCACTCACGGTCTTCAACATAATATAAGATCCAAAAACTGAAATTATTATCATTGGTCCGGTAAGGACTAATGTTTAAAGAAGCAATATGTTCTTATGCATAAGTAATGTGATGCACGTTATAAATGTGAATCCCGGGGATAACATGGTTATAGGGTTTGGATTTCGAAAATGGTTACTTTAAAATGTGTTTCCCTTTTAGATAAGTTTCACACTTGTGCTTATTAGGGCTTGTGAGTGTGTGTGAACAACACATATTTATGCAGTAATAAAATATACACCTATGAAGTGTTATTCAAGATTGCTTATATAAGAGTTCTTGTTTGAAGTGGAAAAAAGAATCACATTTGAAGAAAATATTTCTTTTATAAGGTCTAAACAATCTTTGTGATTAGTTAGTGGTGGTCGATGTTATTCGTTCTTGCTTAAATAGTTTGGCTTGAGATGCTTTATAACTTAACTAGTTCAGACCAAAGTTAACTATAAAACTTATAACAATGTGTATAGTGTTATAATTAGATTCTCGTAGACTAAAGTTAACTTTAAAACAAATATAGTTTGAAAGTATAATGTTTATAACCTTTGTACCTGGTGTACTTGGTAACGTTTCTTTAAGGTTACTTAAGAATCGTTATTCTTCTATTTAAGTAGTGATCCCTTAATTTTGTAGCGGAACAAGATTTCTTGTTTCCTTATAAAGGTATAATTATGGTTTGTGGATAAATAAATAGTACTAGTGACTACTCATGAATTATTCTTGGATTTATTCCATTATAAAGTTGTACCTTGTTGATACACCATTCTTGAAGGTTCTATAATTATTAGACATCTTTTTAAAATATAATTTATTCATATAGTAGAAGGATACTTCAATATAATAGTATTTCTAATGTTTTGAATCATTATGACTTACTAGTAATATTCAAGACTAATATTTATTTATTAGACTTGATTAACTAATTTGAGAAATATTAACAAATTTTTATTTATCATTATATGAGTTACCAATTAAGTAAATAAGTTTAAATTTGAGTTATTAAAGTATTTGAATTTTTATTTAACTCATAAGTGGAATATTATATTTTTAACATGTAAATATTATTTTTGTGATCATTTTGGTATATTACATTTATTTTTGTGATTTATAAATAATAAGATATGATTTTTATAAGATTTATTATTTTATCAATACTTAATAAATAATAAATACTTAATTAATTTGAATTATAATGTATGATTATAATTTTAAATTATAATTGTTATTTTTCTAAGATTTTTGGTATTCTATTTATATTTTTAACATTTCCCATTATTAAAATTTGAATTATCAAAGTTTTATTACTTATAAAACCTTTATTAAAATATATTTATTTAAATAATCATTATATTAATATTTGATAATAATTTTAAGTTGTATATTGAATTTTTCTACAAATTTTCATATATTTTACACATTTTTTTGAATTATAAATCAAAAGTTATTATTTAAACAAGATTTAACCATTTATTTAATTTCTAGAATATTAATAATTGAGATTATAACATTTTATTTATTTCTTAAATAGGAATTAACTTTTTACACGACACCAATACCTAGCCCAAGTCACTAACCAGTGGGCCTATGTCCACCTCAGCTCTCAGGTTAGTAAAATGTATTTGTTACCGACCCTGTCTATATCCCCTGTCAATGACATATGGGCCCAAGGCCATGTCATCAGCCACGCGAGACAAAGACTGGTCAAACACGTTGACGTGGCTAGGGTGATGCAAGCATGATTTCATGCTGGCATCAACCTGGCCTCCACCACCAGAGGATGATCGCCGGCGGCGAACCACTGTGCTCCGGTGGACAAGATCGATGCTACTAGATAGAGGGAACCAAGGCGAACCTATTGGTGGTAACGCCGCTACCTAAAGGTTACCGGAAATAGACCGGCGATGAACTTCTGTGGCGGCCAACGGCGGTGCTCATCGAATCGAGGTCTACGGTGCGAATTAGCAAGCGAATTTAGGGTTCAGAGACGCGTAATCTTACCCTGCTGACGATAGAGAGGTCGAGGAGACTTGGGAAGGCGTGACGACGGCGAATCGACGATAATGGCCACGGCGGCCAAGGAAAAGGAATGCTCGATTTCACATGATTCCCGGTGCGCGGGCTTCCGTGCTTGGTCCTAGGTGAATCAGACCACGACGGCGCGTCCAACGGTGGCTGCCACGAGGCGAGGGGTGGTCGGATTTGGCTGGAACGACGAACTCTGACGAACTAGGGTTTCGGGTGAGGAAGAAAAATGGGTCTAGAGAGCGACATAGAAGATGCGATAGGTATGAGAAGATAGAGGAGGACGCGGCGGTCGATCGACGGAGGAGCTCCGGCCAGCGAGCTGCTTCCAGTAGGCGAGGTAGACGACGAAGTTGATTTTGCGGAAAACCCCCCTGGTGTTTCTTTCTTGTCAAACCGCGATCCTTCCCTGGCCCCACTCGTCAGTCACAGGAGAGAATGAGCTGGGCTGGTTACTGGGCCTTTGGGGGCTGCACCTGGGCGACACGTAAGCAGGTGGGAGTTGGGCCACGGCAAGGTCTTGTTTTTTTATTTGTTTTCTATTTTCTATTTTCTGTTTTCCTTTTAAGATTTGTATATAATCTTTAATTTGAACTTTTCTTTGTAGAATTTATTTGCTAGATAATTGTAGTAATACTAAAATATATTTAGTATCATTTGTAAACTTTTATTATATAATCTTTTTATATTTCTTTTATTTTCTCTATATGAACCCCCTTTAATATTTTGTAGAAGCTTTTCTTATTATTTTTCTTTCCTATTTTATCGATGGATTTATTAAATGATACCTTCTTATTTGTTTATAAAACTTAACTCTATTTGGCCCATAGTTTTGAATAGAAATTTTTATATGTATAATAGTCCTATATCATTATTTGATGCATGAAATATAAAAGAAATTAATATGGTTATTACTACTTCCATTAATTTGAAAATGGCAATATATATATTCTATTATGATAAACAAAGAAGTTTAGGGTTTTGAATTATGAATATTTACCCTAGGGTTGAGGGTTTTTAATATACTTAGATTCCTTTATGGATGCGAGTAAAGATTTAATAACTAAGCATATTGTTTTATGTTTGGGATATTTAATGACATCACCTTTAGGACTAGAAAGTTATATTTAGAATGTTTTATAGAAAGAAATTGATAAAGATACTCCTAAGCACATATAATTATGATGGTTGGAATTGGCAGAGATGTGCTTATGTGATTTGTTATAGGAAAATATTCCTATAAAGTGATATTAACATAATATGATGAATCAATTCCCTGAATGGACATTATACTTGGTTTAAGATTTAGATTTGGTTGTTTAACAAGAATGTATATTTTTCCATTCTTCACCATCCTTGACCTTTAATTAAGGAATTCCTTTCCTAGATATAATACTTCTTCCTATCCATCATCATAGTTAGTATGATGAGCTTTACTTCACAAGAATGTTCTTATTCACCTTTTATTCTTCTAAAATCATGGATGAATCCAATGAGTTTGATACTAAAGTGTTTCATAGTTTTCTCATATCTTTGCTTGGTTATACCCACTACTCTACTGTTGATAATCCTCAATCCAACAAGTAGTTCTTTCAAACTCCACTCATAATCTTCCTTAATCATCCGTCACTAATATTTATTCATCAGATGTATGTATGTATGTATCCAACTATCTTTCTCTAAGTCTTACTATCCTTTAAGATGAATAACACTTCTTCCATAACCCTATGCTAAACTAGCTTTAATTGAATAATATCATCCTACATTTACTTTACTCCAATAACTCACACTCCAACCCTGCATTATATTTATGTGGCTTGTAATGACTACTCTAGGATAACTTATCTCTACTAGGGTTTCAATCATGTTCTACCCACCAATATCTTTTATACTAGATATAGCTAGACCATCCTGGTGAGTAAGGCATGATCAATATAATCCTTTAATCTTTTATAGCTTAAGTTCTTAGTAGGCTAAACAAGGCTTTATCAATACTACTTTTCAATTGTATTGAAATTATCTTCTTAGTATCTCATATTGGATTAAGATTATTCATGGACTATGGCCTCTTTAAAAGATTTAAGTAGATGTTATGATAAGATCAATAAATAGTAGATCAAGGATTGATAGTTAAAGAATTTTTAAATCAATGGTGGATTACTCAACATTGATGAACAACAGATATTAAGATAAGTTCCATAAAAATTGATATGGAAAGAAAGATATATAGTGAATGATCTTGACTTAGTCTCTTTCCAACCCAATCTCATTAAAGAGTTAAAGTTAAGTATTACTGTGGTACTCATAGTAAGAATAGATAAGAATAAGATAGTTCAGGATTAGTCATTACATTTTTATTACTTTAGTTTGTAATGTTAACTTGGCACTTATGAATTGTTGTGTTGAATATGATGATAGAATCCCTTAAGGATCAAATATTAATTATTTAAGAAATGTATTATGAGTAGCATTTATTATATCTTATCTACCCTTAGATCAAATTTTGTTTACCCAAATAAGGTTTTAGCAAAGGTCATATTGAAACTTATCATAGTCAACTTGATGATCTGCTTCAATTCAATCAAGTTAAGAGAAGCTTCAATCACTTTGACAAGTTTTGTTCAAAAGCGCGAAAATTATTCAAATTTTCTATGCATGAATGCAATCCACACATCTGGGTTCAGCTTATTTCTAGGCTCCAATGCTGGGATGTTTGTTGGAGATATGCCCTAGAGGCAATAATAAATATAGTTATTATTATATCTTTGTGTTTATGATAAATGTTTACATTCATGCTATAATAGTATTAACAAGGAAACATTGATATATACTTGTGTGATTTGTAAACTCAATTTGAAGTCCCTAGTATAGCCTCTATACTTCGCTAGCTTGTTGGTTGATTAATGATTGTGGTTTCCCTATCATGAACATTGAGATGTTATCAACAACAAGATCATATCGTTAGGAGAATGATATGGTGGACATACTCCTATAGACAAGCATAGCATAAAGATCAAATCATTTCAATAGTTCAATTGCTATATGCTTTCTGATACATAGTAACCTAATTCCTTCGACCATGAGATCATGCATATCACCTTTACCGGACGGATGCTTTGATGACATCAAACACCACACCGTAACTGTGTGGCTATAAAGGTGGCATTGAGTGTTCGGAAAGTATTGGTTGAAACACATGGATCAAGAGTGGGATTTGTCCATCCATATGACAGATAGATATACTCTGGGCCCTCTCGGTGGAATGTCATCCAATTAGCTTGCAATCATGTGACTGGGTCACAAGGGATCACATATCACGGGAACGAGAAAAGAGTACTTATCGGTAACGAGGTTGAACTAGGTATGCAGAGATACCGACGATCATAACCTCGGATAAGTAAACTATCGTGAGACAAAGGGAAATTGGTATCGTATGTAAGTGGTTCATTCGATCGCAAAGTAATCGTAGAAATATGTGGGATCCATATGAATTTCCAGATTCCTCTATTGGTTATTGTTCGGAGAAGTGTCTCGATCATGTCCGCATAATTCACGAACCGTAGGGAGACACACTTAAGGATTCGACGTTGTTTGAGTAGTTATGGTATTATGAGAAAGATACCTAATGTTGTTCGGAGTCTCGGATGGGATCCGGGATATCACGAGGTGATCCGGAATGGTCCGGAGAATAAGATTCATATAAGGAAAGTCCCGTTTCGGAGTTCGGGAATGATTCCGGTGTTTTCATCGGGAATGTTCTAGAAGGTTTCGGATTGTCCGGTACTCCGGGGGGGGAGGGTACATGAATGTGTCATTGAATGATTGCATCATGTACTAAGTGTTCTTGCTGTTCCAAAACTGAAAAGTCAAATTGCCAGTTTGAAAGTCAAACGGCTAAAACAGGAAACTGAGGAAAACAGGAAACTGTGGGAAACAAGCAAGAGGAGGTTGAAACCAACTTGGAGGAGGAGTCCCTCTCCTCCAAGCCGGCGGCCCACCTAGGCCGAGTTGGGGAGGGACTCCCCTCCCTCCCCTGGCGCGCCGGCCCCTCCACCTATAAAAGGAGGGGCAGGGCCTCCTCCTCTAGACACACAAGTTCCTATCTTCTAATCTCCGGTTTAGAGCCGTTTTGGTTTAGAGCTTCTAATTGCTTTAGCCTGCGGTTTAGAGCCTTCTAATTGGTGTGTCTAATCTCTAGACCACTAATAGCCCTCTCTCATACTCCACCATACTCGCTCCGGCTTAAGGCGAAGCCCTGCGGGATTTCCCCTCTACTTCCGGTACCACGCCGTTGTGCTGCCAGAATCGCGAGGAGAGTGCTACAACCTCCGCTGCCTGCTGGAACAAGGGAGAGGAAGGTCTTCGTCGAGTACCGAACGTGTGACCGACTGCGGAAGCGCTGCCGGAACGCAGCGCCGGAAGGATCGTCTACACGATCTTGAGATCGGAAAGAGTACGACTACATCACCCACGAGAATCCGCTCTCGTTAAACACTTTGGAATCTTCGAGGGTAAGTTATTCCATCGACTCGTTGCTACAATCTAGTAGATAGATCTTGGCTTGTTTGTTTGTATGCGATAGAAAATTTTTGTTTTCCATGCTACGAACCCCTACAATGTTACACCCTCCTCCATGGTTGCTTCGGTGGATCTATGGCATCAACGACTAGGACATCCTCAAGCTGCCACACTATCCAATCTTCTTCGTGAATTTTCAATTTTATGTAATAAAGATTATCATGATAGTTCGGTTTGTGAGTCATGTCAATTAGGCAAACATGTTTGTCTTCTCTTTAGTACCTACCAATCTTCTAGCACTTTTCCATTTGAATTAATACATTGTGATTTATGGACTTCTCCACATGAAAGTTTTTCTGGTTTTAAATACTATCTTGTTATTTTTTATGATTTTACACACTTTATTTGGACTTATCCCATGCGCAACAAATCTGATGTTCACACAATAATTCTAAATTTCCAACGTTATGTAGCTACTCACTTCTTTTTACCTATAAAATTTATTCAATGTGATAATGGTAAAGAATTTGATAACAATCGAAACAGAAATTTCTTCCTTAGTCATGGCATCCTCCTCCGTTTTTCCTGCCCCTATACGTCTCCCCAAAACGGCATGGCCGAACGAGCTCTACGAACACTCAATGATATAATTCGCACACTTTTAGTTCATTCATCTATGCCTCCAAGATATTGGGCTGAGGCCCTACGCATTGCAACATATCTTCTAAACATCCGACCAACTAAATCGAATCCTCATCACACTCCCTACTTTTCTCTTTTTAGATGCCATCCTGATTACTCCGAGCTTTGTGTTTTTGGTTGTCTTTGCTTCCCTAACATGTTTGTCACATCACCAAATAAACTAGCCCTTGATCTATCTCCCGCGTGTTTCTTGGTTACTCCGATGAACACAAAGGTTTTTGTTGTCTTGATCTTCTCTCTGGCCACATTCATATCTCTCATCATGTCACTTTTGTTGAAACCATTTTTCCTTTTTATCAACGCCACATGCCGTCCGAGACCGACACATCTACCACATCTCCCTTACCTCGCCGATCCACCCTAAACCCTCTCTATATTGTACCGAACCCAACCCCATCAAACCCCACCTCGAGCCCTGCCACGGCAGCCGAAACTACTCCAAATCCTGCCATGGCAGCATGTGATAATACCACGGCAGCGTGCTCTTCTGTGGCAACCGAATCGGTTGAGCTGCCGCAGCAGACTTCTCTGCCACGCCTCCCGATCCTCCCTCTCCTATGACCCAACGATCTTTATATCTCCCATACCAAAATCTTATAAATCAGCTCTTCTTGATCCCCACTGGACTTCTGCAATGCGTGATGAATTTCAAGCTCTTATATATAATCAAACTTGGCAACTCGTCCCTCGGCCTCCTGGTGCAAATGTTGTTTCTGGTAAATGGGTTTTTCGTCAAAAATTTTACTCCGATGGTTCTCTCTCTCGCTATAAAGATCGTTGGGTCTGTCATGGCTTCTCTCAACAACATGGTCTTGATTATGACGAAACCTTCTCTCCTATAGTTAAAAGCTAGCACAATTCGCGTAGTCCTTAGTCTTGCCGTGATTTCTCCGTGGCCTATCCATCAACTTGATGTTAAAAATGCTTTCTTACATGGATCACTAAATGAAACTGTTTACTGCCAGCAACCTTTAGGATTCGAAGACTCCACTAATCCAAATCACGTTTGCCTTCTCCAAAAATCTCTATATGGTCTTAAACAAGCTCCTCGTACTTGGTTTCGACGTTTCTCTTACCTTTATTCTCACTATTGGTTTTCATCCTTCCCCCTCTGATTCATCTCTTTTTGTTTATCATAACAACTCTCAAACTGCCTATCTTCTTTTATGTCGATGATATAGTTTTAACAGCCTCTTCTCAATAGTTTCTTGATCACATCATCTCCTTATTATGATTTGAGTTTTCCATGACTGACCTTGGTCTTCTACATCACTTCTTAGGAATAGCTATCGCTCGTGATTCTCATGGTTTATTTCTTTCTCAATGACAATATATTCTAGTCACTAAATCAGGCATGCTTGACTGTCAACCTTCTAAAACCCCTATAGACACTACAACCAAACTCTCCTCTTCTGGTGAGGTTTTTCCCGATGTCACTCTTTATTGTAGTATAACTGGTGCTTTACAATATCTTACTCTCGCTCGCCCGGAAATTTCTTTTTCTGTCCAACAAGCCTATCTCTACATGCATGATCCTCGAGTTCCCCATTATAATCATGTTAAACGTGTCCTCCGCTATCTCAAAGGTACTTTAGATCATGGTCTGCACATTTATTCATCTTCACCACACACTTTGATAGCATATTCTGATGCCGACTAGGCTGGTTGCCCAGATACTCATCGATCCACATCCGGAGACTGTGTTTTTTTGGTAACAACTTGATTTCATGGTCTTCGAAACGGCAGGTTACAGCTTCGCTTTTGTCTGCAGAGGCCGAGTACCGTGCAGTGGCACATGCTGTTGCCGAAATGGTTTGGTTGCGTCAGCTTCTCTCGGATCTTTGTCGTTCTATCCAACATGCTACTATGGTTTATTGTGATAACATTTCTGCTGTTTACATGTCCAGTAATCCTGTGCAGCATAGACGGACCAAGCATATCGAGATTGACATACATTTTGTTCGGGAGAGGATGGTCCTTGGACAAGTTCGATTTCTTCATGTTCCTACTATTGCGTAATTTGCAGATATCTTCACCAAGGGACTCCCTACATCATCGTTTACAGACATTCGTTTCAGTCTCAACGTTGGTGAACCCCATGTTAACACCGCGGGGATGTTAGAATATGAGTCGGATACGTTTTGTTTTAGAGTTTTGCTTGTAATCCAAGTAAGGTTGACCGCCGGCCCCCTCATATATACCCCTTGTAATCTCCAAACAATCTATCAATTATGAGACAAATATTATTCTATAGCAACGAACACAAATCTTCTCCCTACAAGAATTCTCATCACCTGCATGTACAATAAATGGTCTTAACAACAACTTCATGGCCTTTTGATGGCAGAAGATAATATTTGGCACATGAAGGAATCCAACTTTTCCAGTCTTGCAACTATAGTGCTATACCATGTTCTGTCAAGACAAGCTGGAAATGGTACAGCTTAAATATTTGAGATCGACCCGATTTCCGAACTAGCACTATCTTGTCTTGCTACTGTCCAAATGCTACACATTCGAAGCTTGTCCATTGTGATCTGCGAGACAGTTTGAATTCTGAAGTTTTATTCTTTCTCTATTGTATTCTAGTCATCAGACAATCCATCTGAACCAAGTTCTTGGTCATGAGTTATGACTTGTTCCTAAGTTCTTATGCAAAATTTCAGCAACATTAATACTATCATAATTTTGCAACATAAATTCCCTAGGGTACCGACATCAAATCTTTCTGAACACACAGAACAATTGAAGTGCCAAGACAGTCAATGGAAATCTATATGAATATATACCTATATCTAGTGTATCAACCAGAGAAAATAACTAGAAAAACAAAGAAAGCGTGTATGATGCATCCCTAGGCTACACACTACCGTGCATGTCCACACGTTTTTTTCTATTTAGCGGTACGTTCCTCTCTACAAGATCATGCTCTGACCACTACCTATGTAGGTCAAATTTTGAATTTTAAGTCTAGAAATTAGTTGAACTTTGGGCTAGGCACAATCGTTGGCAACCGGCGAGCAGCGGAGGAAAGATTCATACCTTTCGGCAGCATCTTGCAGGCTGCGTGGGAGGTGGGGTAATTCTAGGGAAATCGACCCACTTTCCCCATAGCCCTAAGGCTGTGTCTCGATCTCCTACACGCGAAAGATAAGATACAGGAGACGGGGTCCTATGGTATGGGTCTTCGACCCTTGGTCTAATTCCACAACAGAGAGTCAGCGTGGCTTAAAGTGAAGATTGGGGGGAATAGAGCGAAATCCCCGTCTAGGTATTCTGAAGGTGTAACCTAGGGAACAAAAAAGGGTCCCGATACTTCAACTAAAGTAGGTGGCAACCCTCCTCATGTAGGCCGGTGGGGGTTGGAGGAGACAGGCGGGGTGGGGTGGAGGACGCGGTAGAAGTGGCGGCGTCCCTCATCCTCCTGGTGTGTGGGAAGTGGAGGAGGATGTCGGGTGGAGGTGGAGGAGGCGTCGACAGCTCCGTGCAGGCAGGCCAAAAGGAAGGTGGAGGCGGCGACGGCACCTGACATGGTTATACCCCACGGGTTGCACAACATTGGCATAGACGGTCCAGCCCAAGGAAGGCCCGTGACAAAGGTACGCGGCCCATGGAGATTTTGGGTGGCCCAAGCCCATGACGACTTTAGATCCTTGGAGAACAAGACTAGAATAGATAGAATTTCAAAGGGTACAAACCCTAATCTGTAACCGACTCGACCTATGCCCGGGACCTGCCTATCTATATAAAGGCTAGGAGGGAACGGCGAGGAGGGCCTTCAACTCACCTCGTATACACCTCACGCCAGATTGCATCTGCGCACCCTTGTAACCTCTGGTTCCGCCGTAATCAAGAGCAGACAAGCAGGAGTAGGGTTTTCCCTCCGGAGGCCTGAACCTGGGTAAATCTTGTGTCCCCGTGTTGCTTGTCTGTTAACCGTTCCGCGATCTCCAGCATCCCCATCTTTTCCAAAACCCAAGTCCATCGTCAATGGGCATTGACGAGATCGAACCTCGTCAGCGTCCATGTGTGGGAGTGGACGAAGCACGGTGGTAGGGTGTCTTCTGATCTTTTTTCCCTTGGTATTACGGCTAATGTGCCTGCTGGGCCTAATATACATGGAAGAACAGGAATCGTCAATGGAATTATACTTGTCCCTCTCGGTGACCAGTAAAAGGTAACTTAAAACAAGACTCATTTTTTTGGCTCATTGTACATATCCTCCTCTTCTATTCACATAAATCATAACTCCTCCATCTTTTGTAAAATGTATAGTTTATCTTTCATCCTTTAGCTCCTGGTGTTTTTTGGGGGGGGGGGGGGGGGGCTCCTATAGATTTTTTCGACAATGGGTTATTTTATTATATAATTTTTTTAAAACCTTACACATGGCCTTTTCATAACTAAAATGCACATAGCCAATCTAAGTCTAAGGTTCGGTAACAGAAAAAACAGGCGAATTATATATCATCAAGAGAAATTGTAAGATGCCTAGGTTGGTGGAGGTCTGATCCACAGGTTATGCTGACAACCATGAAGAGTAAATAGGTCCTTCAGCCACGTACACACCTCCAAAAAAGGTTCTGAAACTCTACATGATGCAGGGGAAACCATGTACGGAGTGTAACTGTACACCGGTAGATAACCTGCAAAAGAGAATATGATTTACTATTAAAGGATTTATCATTCCTACATAGACCAAATAATGGCAATCGCTTCCAAACTAAGAAGAATTATGTACTTATGATGAATACCATTTAGCTAATTCCCCAAAATATTGGCAACACTACGCGAAGGATTCAAATCTGACGCTACTTAGGTGACTAACCATATAGAACGAGCAAATTGATATCGAAAAAACAAATGTTTAATGTCTCATTACAATGACAAAAAACACATGCTTTATCCCAATCCCAATTACGTTTAACAAGATTTACTTTAGTAAGAATCACTCTTCGACGAAGATAGGCAATTTTTTGTTTTTTAAAGGTATCTTTATTCTCTAGATTTTCCTATTATTATCCATTGATAAGGCTGGTTGGACAAGCGCATTATACACAAAAGGAACCGAGAATTGTTTAGTCTCATGTAACCTCCATTGAAATTTATCGGTATCAGCCTCATGCACTAAATGGATTAGCGCGACAAAAGCTGAAGTAGCGCACTCCAAGAAGTAAGTCTAGATCGAATGAAATCTCTTCTGAATGTCACATTCGATGAAGATGGCTCCATCACTTTGACAATTGTATCACCTTTATGACGAACGATATTGTACAATGCTGGATACTGTTCCTAGAGTGTAGCGTTGCCTATCAACTAATCTTCAGAAACATATCTCAGATCTGTTCTTAATAGAAAATGATCCGAGCGGATGAAATGTTTATTCGTTGCCATTAGACCAACCCAAAAATGCGAGACACCGGTTTCCAAAGTACTTGGGATAACGCTTTTGAACCCACATATTTTCATTTAAGAAGGGTTTGCCAAATTCCATCTTCAGTTAACACCTTGAAGAGCCATTACCTAGAAGGTCTATATTCTTGATAAGGGCTCCTATAGATGTCGTCTGCTGTGATAAATCCATCGATGTTGCATGTATGGATTATATGGTCACTTGAACAGTTTGTGCAACGTTGACTTTTTCTTCTTACCCGAAATTGTGGACTATCTGGGCCATTGGAAAATGTTGAGGAAACCGCGTATCGCAGTAGGAATTATTCCCTCTACACTGCGGGCATGGCCTAAATTTAGACTCGAGCGACTTTTCTTGAATTGAGTAAATTAAACTATAATGTAAGTACTCTCTTCGATTCATATTAATTATCACTAAATTAGATGTATGTAGGAATAAAGCATGTCTAAATAGATCTATTTCTGCTATAAGTAATATAGACCGGAGGGAGTAACTCGGAATGTGACCAACCTATCCCGACTGAGTGGTTCAAGACGAGTCCGAGATTGTGACCGGTGCAATCTAGTCGGAGGAAAGAGTCCGAGGGAAGAGCAAGAGGGCCTAAACTTATTTCTTTGTCGGTTTCTCTTTTCAAATGGCCACATCTATTTTGTATAAAGGAAATGCCTCTTCGCAACCATCCTGCTAGTTTCCTTAGCATTCCGTTGATTAATTCCATCACCCAGCATACGTTGCTTGCTTGCATGACCTACGGGCTTCTTTCACTTACAAGTGAATAGACTGCTACAGATAAGAAATCGGGAGTAGTACTAGTGAATAGACTTTCGTACGATGAGAAGATGGGCTGCGAGGATGCCTCAGTGGATCGTACGTGGAAGTATGAAAAAGCTTACAACTACTAGTCTTTTACGAGCGAAGCAGTAGCAGAAGAACCTTCAACAAGGCATGGGTCCAACTCATTGGGACAACCGACCTCGAGACTGCTTTCAAATAGGGTCTCTCGGGCATTGCTGGAATAAAAACAGAATGAAATTATCTCAGTGATAACCAACTTAGTTGGCTGATTGGGGAGAAAAACGCTTCACGAAAACAAAGCTCCTGCTCTCGCGACCCGCGTCGCTCCCCGCGAGCGACCGGGCGCGCCGCCACTCACCTCCTCTTCGTCCCCTTTCTCCACCTCCTCCCTCCCGCCGTCGCTGGTGTCCGCCGCCGGGCAAATCCCGCGCGGTATTGGTGGCGGCGGTTCCTCGACACTACCCACTTGGAGGAGTACCTGCGCGGGGCGGCTTCTTCTCTAGGTGGTGTAGCTATGGCCGCGATCTAGCGTGTGCGGCGCTGCGGGCTAGCGTTGGCGGCGTCCAGGAGCAGGCGACGGTTGGTGGCCGGACGCGCAGGGACCCAGCTCCTGGCGGTGCGGGCCTCCTGGCCTAGATCTGGGCCCTCCAGGCCCGATCTGGGTCGGAGCGCGTTTTGGCGGTGTAGGGTTGGCATGCCCTGTACCAGCGGGTGCCCGGCAATGGCTTGGCGATGGATTTTAGTGACGATGGTGCGAGTAGGGGTGCGGCACAGACTTGCAGGTTGTTGGCAGCGACGGACATAGCGCTGCAGCGTGACGGAGGGGCTAGTCGGGCTTGCTAGGCCTGACAGGCCCTACTGCTGCGTCCGGTCGGAGGCCGTCTCTGGCGGTGGAGGATGGTGGCTCTCCTCCGAGTGACCGTGGTGTAGCCGGAGGGCGAATCCGGACCTACGAGTCTAGATCTGCATGTCGATGGCTGCGAGTGCGACTGGTGGGTGGCATGATGCCGATGGTCGGATGCACTTCTGCCGACCACGGGAGTCTGTACTAGCACCACTTACCTTGTCCAAATCGCTGGTCTGTGGTGAGCTATTTATCGCCTCCTAGTCTTGAGCTGAAGGACATCGGGGCGGCGGCCCCGGAAGGTGGATCGGGCGGGCAGCTCTACGGCGAGCGACGTGGCGATGGTGATGGTCTTGCCCATTGGTCATTCGGGTGGCAAGGAGAAGACATTAGGGGTCCTTGGTGATGGCGGCGCTTCGGCAATGGCATCTCCCAGATCATGTTGTGAAGGCAGGGCTCAGGGACATAGGACAACAAGTGTGGATGACGGTTTTTCCGGGCAAAAGCTCTGCGTTTGATGCCAACGGTGGCGACATCTATGGATGTCATTACTCTCTTGGGAGCGTCGTTGCGTGTACGTTCTCCATGTTAGGGCTCCGGGTGAATACCCTTGACCGTCGGTCTCATCGATGGCGGCGTGATGCGTCATTACCCTCTTGAGGGCGTCGGCGTGGAGCTCTATTCTCTTTGGTCTCATGTGTCGCCGGTGGCAAGTCTTCGCTTTTCTTATTATTTTTTGTCTATCTTTGATCTGCTTGTGTAAGAGGTTCTCCTCATCACCTTGTATTGGTTTAGTCGTGTATGACTTTATTTATAAAGCAAGACGAAAGCCTATTTCGAGAGAGTATATAAAGCAGCTTGAGTAGTAAAGTCTTGTGCTATAAATGCATAAGCAGGTAAAGAGTACATATGTTGAGCTACTAAGGGAGTAATAACCCCTAAAGAAGCTAGAGCAAGACCTAATTGAAAATGAATTGAATTATTAATTGTGTTGTAAAGGCCCTTATGCCCACACCCTAATCTAATATTCTACAAGGATGGTGTTGTTTATTCAAATCTTTTAGAAAAATGATGAGAAGATCCACCAAAGAGGTCCACCACTTACGGCTTGTTTGGATGTACCGGGATTTTTATCCCAGGGAATCAAATCCCGACCGAGAATCCACGAAGACAGTTTAAATCACCGGAATTTTATTTCCAACCTTCCTACTATTGGATTTATTTTCTTAGGAAAAGGATGTGTTCTGCTCCTACCAAACAAGCCATTAGTAGCTCAAAGTTGCCATGTGACTGATGCAATCTAATCCTGTACGAGCTACGCCTTTTAGCTGTAGTTGGTAAACTTGTGGTAATGTGTAAGTTGAAACGTCTAGCTTGTTGTTGGCTTTGTTAATTTAAAGGCAAAGCTCATTTCGAGCAGTGTGGAGCAACGTGATAATACAAACGAAAAAAAATAGCGCGCTAACTTAAATAGAGTGGGCTTCAAAAAAATGCTATGAACACTATAGCGTGTTAATAGCGTGCTATTTATCAAAATAGCGTTTCATAAAAAAGTATGAAAAATTAGGATTTCAGCTGCTATAAAATCACAGATATAGCATTCTGCACCTATAAAACCACATATATAGCATTCTGCAGCCAAACATCAACTAGAGATAGTTCTCATAGTCCATAACTCCATATCACATCGCTAAAATCACAACCATAGTTCAGAATTCACACACACTAACATAGATTCATAGACACATAGTTCACATAGTCCAAAAAAAAACAACCACAAGTTTAACAAGGATCAAATAAACATAATAAAATGGCAGCATAAAGTTACTTAATCAGATGAACAAGATGAATTGATATCATCATACGAATCCAAAGAAGAACCTACAGATTGGAGGAGGGGAACGGAGGCAGGGTGAAGGCATGAAGCGTTGAAGCTAGGCGTGAAGGCGTCCCAGGCGGAGGCGATTCCAAGCGGAGGAGATCCCAGGCGGAGGCACGTTGATTCCAGGCGGAGCCGCTGCATCCGCCATCGCGGCGTCTAAGACAATGGAGGAGACGAACTGGAAACTAATTGGTGTTAGTCTGTTGCCTTGTTAGGGTTAGTTAGATTAGGGTAGGCCACTAGGCTAAAATGGGCCAGAATGGAAAATGGGCTACTAAAATATAAAATCAATGAGAAAAATAGCGCCGCTACAACGTAACATCAAATAGGGCGAATAGCGTTGTATTTAGCGCGCATATTGTCATAGCGTTCCTAGAATGCATAGCATAGCGTTCAGAGCTTCTGAAAACGATATAGCGACGCTAAAAGCGTTAAATAGCACGCTATTGTTTTCGTTGGATAATACCGATGCATAGGCACGAGGCACGAGGCACGGAAAATACTTTACTAGCGACTAGGGAAATTATTTAGTGTGTGCATCTGGTTAGACCAGCACTAATGCGCATCAGCTTAGCATCCTTGATGGAACTCCACTTGGGGTTCCCCGGGTGTGCTATACCCCGTTTCAAGGCGGCGTGGCACGCTGAAGGCGCGCTAAGTGGGCTGTCCAGCAGACGAGATTTCTTGTTTTTTTTCTGTATTTTGTTTAAACTATTAGCATTCTCTATAATGATGATTTAAGAACTATAAAATATTTTTGAATTATGCGTGAAGAATTTTCTTATTTTGTGAACAACTTTTTTAAAAAAAGTTTTTTTTATCAAAAATCATGAACAAAAGTTAAAAACTATGAATCAATTTCAAAAAAGTCATGAACCATTTTCGGAAATCATAAATCAATATCACAAAAATCATAAACCAAATTCCAAAACCAAGATCTAAAATTTAAAATATGCACAAAATTATAAAAATCATGAAACCAATTCAAATAATCATGAACCAATTTTAAAATCATAAGCCAAAACATATTTTTTCCAAAAAACATCTGTAAGAAAATAATGATGTTTCTAAAAACCGTAAAAATAAATAAAAAGAAACAACAAACAAGAAAACCCAAAAAACAAAAAACAAAAAAAGGAAAACAGATAAAAAGAAAAGAGAAAACGTAAAAGCACAAAGCCTAACGAGAACTGGGCCGGCCCAACGAGTCTTGCCCTCCTACTTTCGAAATAGCATGAGGAATGGATCTAGGCCCTCCTGCTTCTGTTTCCCTTTTTTTCCAATCGACTGAATTGAATTGTGATGCGAGGGATGCATGACACGTGGCCGCTGCTGCTCCAGCAGTCGCACATGATCGCGCGTCAGATAAATTACCTAAAGCATGGAGTTTTGCAGATTGTTGGACCCAACCTGTCGCCCTCGGCGGCTGGGTCCTATCTTATTTAATTCTTTTGGTACTTTTCATTACATATATCTGTACAAGTTAGCCGGAGAGTGGAGAATTAGTTTGTTTGGTCGTTCCTCTTAATTTCGCCAAATCTACGTTTAGATTGGTCGCCAAATTGTCAAACCCGGCGGAATAACGATTTGCCTTCCGATTGGGACAGGATTGATCGTGTGGCTCTGATAGCGAGGGAACTGCCGCAATCTTCTTTGCTTGAATCATCCCCAATCCGCCGCCGTACCCGCTACCACTAGCACCCAGGCAAACGTGTTGGCGGCGGCGCCATGGTGCCCTTGGTTCCTCACGCAGACGACGCCCCTGGTTTCTCTCGATCCTCCTCACGGTGGTGCCTCGATTTATCCTGGCCGACGCAGCCCTGGTTTCTCCCGGCGCAGACTGCTTCTCGGCTTCGCCTCACCCGCTTCCTCTAGCCGGCGCCGAGTTTTCCGGTCAGTACCCAAGCCATCACCTTCAGCTGCTCTATCCTCCTTGTTCACACCCTTGGTGCTCGCTCGCAACATCTTGTTTGTGGCAGCTGTGGCCATGGCGACAGTGAACTAGGCCTGCACGAGGGAAAGCTTTTGTGGTAGCCGATGATGCCGCTATGGAGGTGCGAGGAGGATTTCTGATGGCTCCCGGCAAGAAACCTGCCGCAATGAAGTGGGTGGAATCGTATTTTGAAGGCCAGATCTCCGTGGTGGTGTTGGCAGGATCTTGGCGGCTAGCGCCAGGATGAGTAAGAGTCGATCATGCATAGAAGTTGCTCCGTGTGCTCCACTTCTTTCTTTTTTAAGCTGCGGGTGCTCTACTTCTGACCGGTAACGATGAAGCTCGTGCGCATCCTGGAGCGTCTCGCTCATCCAGCCATCAGTTTCACCACATCCGGGTCCTGCAGCTACATGTGAGACAACAGCTCGTGGTCAACAATATGATCGATCGGTTGTAGCTGCATCATTTTCCAAGTAACAAGTTATTTGCTCTTCCACAATGGCATTGATGGTCGAGTAGAACCATTTATGCTAGCTAGTAGTACTAATACATGTGTTATCTTAGAGCAAGTATAGTAGGATATAATTAGCTGGCTTAGAATATCGGAAATTCTACTCTCAGGCCACCGGGGGTGCTGAATTGTAAAACCTGGCGTGCTGTTATCAAGCTTAGAATCATATCAAAAATTTAAATATCTTATAGATCAAACGCGTGTCAGATTTAAAATACGTTTTTACCGTTGGACTAGTCATGACGAGATCTTCAAAACTATATCCCATGTTAATATGTTTTGATGAAAAAAAAATCGAACCAAAATGTTATCCACCCAAAACACGTGAGTTATCCATATCATAATATGTAAGTTATCCATACAATAACACATAAGTTATCCACCATATAAACGTGTTGGATAGAAGCATTCTCGCATATGTATTGAGCAGGTTTAATTAAAACATGGTAGCCTAGTTGTTATGGTACTAAGACTTTATTGCCATCAATGCGTTAGCGTCGACGAGCGATGAAGTCTTGGTACCCTAAAACCCTTTTAGGCTTCGTCACCGGTACGCCTCGGTAGCGGAGACGGACGACAAAGTCGAGCCGCTAGACTACTGGTTGATCGTCACGTTGTTCACTACGACTTACTGTGGTAGATGGTTGAGGCATAAGACCCCATTTATTTATTATATGCAAAAAAAAGCTTAAATTTAGTTCTTTTAATAAAATTATGTTTGATGTTGTCTTCAAATATGTGCAATTAATTGGAATGAACATGTGTGAAAAATAAGCTAATCGTGTTCATTTTTTGCTTCATTTTTATCCTCCTTTAATTGTTCATAGTAGAAAAACTAAAAAAAGTGCAGATTAACACACCCACCTGTTGATTGTATTGAAAATCTATATTAGGGTCATTTACCTTTGGGAAAAAGGTAGAATCGTGTGCGGAGCCGTCCAATCCAATTTTAAAGGTATGGCGGCCGGCACAAACAAAAGAAAGAAGTCCCGGTTAAACTCACCCTCTTATCCATGCCACATAGTCCCGACCCGGCTAAGCCCTAGCAGTGGCGGCCCTGGCACTCATCACCAATTCAATGTAGTTATCCATCCTTTATATAATTGTTATCCACCCACTTTTTATAGAGTTATTCGCATAATCAGGTTATAGTTATCAACTAATTCCAAATGGAGTTATCCACCTAATCAGGTTATAGTTATCAACTAATTCCAAATAGAGTTATCCAGTTGTTCAGGATACAGTTATCATGTGTTTACCATATAGCTATTGTCATCAGATCGATGTAGTTATCATGCTCTCTACCTAATAGTTATCCATCTATTATTTATAGAGTTATCCGGCCACGTGTTACAATATAGATATCATCACCAATTCAATATAGTTACCATACCCTTTAGGTAAATGTTATCCACCCACAACAAATAGAGTTATCCACCTGATTAGCTTATAGTTATCAACTGATTCCATATGGAGTTATCTAGGTGTTTAGGATAGAGTTATCCATATGCCTACCGTATATCTATCACCATCAGATCAATGTATTTACCATGCTCTCTATGTAGTTTCCAGCTGTTTATAATATAGATATGATCACCAGTTTGTATTACAACATGGATATTATCACCAATTCGATGTAGTTATCCACCCTTTAGATAACAGTTATCCACTCACTTTTTATAGAGTTATCCACCTAATCAGGTTATAGCTATCAACTGATTCTAAATGGATTTATCCATCTGTTCAGGGTACAATTACCCATGTGTTCACCATATAGTTATCGTCATCAGATCTATATAGTTATCATGCTCTCTACGTAATAGTTATCCACCTATTACTTGTAGAGTTATCCGGCTAGGTTCTACAACATAGCTATCATTACCAATTCGATGCCGTTACCATACCCTTTAGGTAAAACTTATCCACCCGCTGCTTAAAGAGTTATCCACTTGATCAGCTTATAGTTATCGACTAATTTCATATGGAGTTATCTAGGTGTTTAGGATAGACCTCAATTACAATTGTACTCTCGTATCTCAATTGCAACCATACTCTCGTTTGTTGGCCACTCTCACGTTTAACAATGCAACCTTGCTAGAGTGTGTGAGTTTGAAATCATCGTACGTGCATCAATGCTTGCTCTATCGGAATGCTGGCATGTGCACAGCCTGTTGGAACGCCAGCCAGGGATTGCCATTCGTAGTAACGCGGGAGTTCTTGTGTCTCGGTGCCATTCTGAAGACAGATATGCGTCGACGCAATGTTGTCTGAGCACCCGCATGATTTGCCATCCGTAGACTAGCAACTGCGTAACTCCGTGATGATAGATTACCATAAACGTGGATAACTTCGTGCGTGATAGATCCGCGAGGAATTTTAGGTTTTTGCATTAATGCAGATGATATCAACAATTTTGGTCTTTTTTGGATGCGTGTGAAAGAGTCTCAATACAACTAGTTCATAGACCGGATAATTTACATACATTAGCATGGATCACTAACGTGTTACAGATGGATAACCTTTAGATCTGAAAAAACATTCTCGAAACATATCAATATAGGATCTAGTTTTGAAGTTCTCATCGCGACTAGTCTAACGATAAAAACGAATCTTTAATCAGATAAACTGTTTAATCTACAAAACATTTTGAAATTTTACATTTAAATTCAGCTGGCTAATCAATTTTTTGTCGTTTAGCTAGGTAATCTGTTTCTGTACTATCAATAAGGAAGGAAAGCTCGCTACGAAAAACTCGCGAGCTAAACCTCCACTGGATTCGTTTTTCCAACGGGCGTAGCTGTGTAGTCGGGTCCTTTAATTTTGATTAGTGGGTAATAAATCACTACTACTCGAAATAACCTTTCGTCCGCTTTATATTAGTAAAGCCACACGGCCAAACGAGGCATTCCTCATAAGTTGAACATACGAGTCATCCTAGTTTTGGTGCCTGTGAAGGTTTGGAAAGAGGATGGCCATTTTGAAAGGACAGTGCTAGGCGTCCCCCGGGGGATTTCTGGTTTTCATCCCCCGGGTCCCCAGCCAACCACGTGTCATCTATCTGGATTCAAAATCCCGCTTTTGCTACATTTGCTTCACTTTTGCTACATTTGCCCCGCTTTTGCTACATTGTAGCAGAAAACGTTTCGGTCTAGAAAAATAAAAACAAACTGGACCTCGCCGGAGATTTCGCCGGATACCTCGCCGGCGACCGTGTAGCAAAAAAGTTGTGCTATTGTAGCATATCCGACTACGGAGACTCGCCTGAAATATCGTCAGGAGACCTTGTAGCTAAATGTTTACACTAATGTAGCAAGATCACAAAACAGTTGTAGCAAAAAAAATTTCTAGTGTAGCAAAAGAGGACATCACGGAGACAGTCGTGAGACTCTAGCCGAATAACTCGTAGCAAAACCGTAGAGATTGGTTGTAGCAAAAAAATTGTACAAAAGTAGCAAAAAATATATGAATATATAGCAAAAATAATATGCTAAGGTAGCAAAACGCTCTTATCTCCTGACTCGCGCCATGGATAGCAGCACAGGTCGCCGCTCGTAGCAACGCCGCGCTCCGCAGGTAGCAGAACCTCCTGCCATGTGTAGCAGTGTCGTGTACCATGGGTAGCAGAGTCGCCTGCCACGTGTAGCAGCGTCATGCCCATGGGTAGCGGAGCCGCCTGCCATGTGTAGCAGCGCCGCCTTCTGTGTGTAGCAGGCTTGCAGCGGCTTGGTGATGAACCAAACGAGGCAGGGCAGACCACGGCGAGGGGAGGCGTCTCGAGCAGAGCGGCGGCGCCGGCCTTGGAGACGGGGAACCCCTTGCGGCGAGGGAAGGCAGAGGCCGTGGCACGACCTTGGCGGCCGGCGGCCGGACAGGAGGTCGGAGGTGGGTAGCACGCGCGACCGGCGACGGGGAGGCAGGGCGGCCGGAGGAGAGAGGGTCGGGCTGGCGAGGTGGCGGCCCGGCGGAGGACGGCGTGCTCGCGCCGGCGGCGGGGACGAACGACGAGGAGGGGCCGCAGGGCGAGCGGCGGGAGTGGGAGGTCGCGGGCTGCGCTCGGAGACGGCGAGGTGGAGAGCCAGGGAGGGCGCGCCGGCGGCGGGCACCCGGCCGCGGCCGGAGGCGAGCTTGGGGGGGGCGAGCGGGGAGAGGCAGACGGGGGAGAGAGAGGGGCGAGACGGGAGGTGGGAGAGAGAGGAAGGAGACGGGGGTTGGTGGCGCGGGTTGGGGACGGGTGCGGGTCAGTTGGGGTCCGGACGGGGGTGTGTGGAGGTGGGGGTCGGGACACGCGTCAGCGCGAGGAGCCGGGGGACGCGACGACGCGATCCCCCGGGGGGACAGTATCATTTTCCATTTTGAAAGCACCTGACGCGAACCTAGGCGCTGTCGGCCGTTGGTGTCTAAGCTGCCGGCGTTGAGCCCAATACCCTGAGCTGGCCGTTTGGCCGGTCTGGGATGGCGCAGTCGTCGACCTTGGCATCCCCTCGTGATTGGCTACCAGAGCGCATGTGGACGGACAAAAGGAGGGGCCTTGGGCATCCATGGCAACCCGTCCGGACCTCGATGCGGTGGCCAGCGTGGCCTAGAGTCTTTCAAAGCTTCGGAAGCGAATGCACAGAAACCGCTACCTCAGTCCACTGAGTTGGCTTCGACCACCGGGAGCGACAGCGACCTTCAGGGTCGGCTCTAGGCGGTCGTCCCCAACGAGGAGGACGAGGCAGGGAAGACGAACCGACGTTGCTCCCCTCTAGAACTGGCGATGTTGGCGGATTTCTTTGCCTACGAGCACTCCCCAGGTATGCCCCTCACCCACGGCCGCGTCCTCCTCGCCCGCCAGCGAGTGGATCAGCATCGCCATGCTAGCACAGGAAGGATAGCGTGGCTGCACTAGGGTAGCCAGATACCATTGCTGGAGTGGGGCAAGAGAAGCCCTGGTGGCCACTCCTCGACGTCGCTGGTGACAGTTCCTAGGTGCACGGCGGCGCCCTTCCCATGTGCGGAGGGAGACAAGCAGAGGGTACGTGCTTGGGCTGGACACGGGTGGGTTTCGGCTCGGCCACCAACCCAACCTCTGTCCGGTCCTGGCATAGCAAGGATGTGCGGCTGCTAGATGGATCCGTCTCGGCCCAAGGGAAGGATTCTGCCTAGCAAGCAACGTGTGGCCATCCCTCTATCCACCGCATAGGCGACATAGATGGCCCAGCCCATTACTACATCAGTGTGGTTGCATAGGGTTTCAGTATTCTCCGACCCCACATCCTCCTGCCGTAACAACCACCGTCGTCGCTGCTAGACATCATACCCACCCCCGAAGTCGCCCGCCTCCGCGATGTGCGCCGCCGGGACCATGACCTACGCGAAAGCACTCGCCTGCAAAAAGCTTCAGAGATAGACCCCACCGCCTCGGCGGCAGCCCCACTCCCCACCTCCTCTGGCTCGGCATGCCTCATACCGACCATCGAGGCGTTGCTCCTCTATGTGCATGCGCTCGCCTAGGCCGGCGACTGGCCAACCTCCACGCCGCATCCACATCCGGTCGCCTCACCGCGACAAGCACCAAGAGCCAGGGACGTCCCATCACCTACAGCGGAGATAACCGCCCCATGATCTGCCATCGAAGGATGCCCGGACTGAGGCCTTGCTCCAGGCAGAGTTGGAGCATAATCCTTGCATGCGTGGGGAAACGCACAACGAGCTTGCAAGTGCATGGAGGCGGGACAGGGAGTACCGCGCCGCTTCCCTCGTCGAGAAGAAGTTATGGCCCCGACCGATCGTGCAAAGAAGAAGAAGAAGAAGAAGAAGAAGAAGAAGAAGAAGAAGAAGAAGAAGAAGGAGAAGGAGAAGGACAAGAAGAAGAACAACAACAACAATAAAAATAAGAAGACCGCGACCTCCGCCTTAGCGCGCTCCCTGTAGATCGGAGATGCCCCGCCTCGTCGCTCTTCACAGCAGCTAGAGTACCTCGCGCATTCGATTCTTGGGGGCTTGTACTACATTGACATTGGCGAGGTGCCCATGATGGCGCCCGAGAACTTGGCGTGGTTACTATGGTCCGGGGTCAGGATATCTCGGAGGTCGTGGTCGTCTCTGCGTCGCTCATCCAGGATGAGTTCACCAAGATGATGCTAGGACATACCTGGGAAGTTCATGAGATCTCCACATCCTGTTGGAGATATGCCCTAGAGGAAATAATAAAAGTAGTTATTATTATATATTTGTGTTTATGATAAATGTTTGCAGTCATGCTATAATTGTATTAACCAGAAACATTAATACTTGTGTGATTTGTAAACTTGTTAGAGTCCCTAGTATAGCCTCTTTATAATACTAGCTTGGTGGTTAATAGATGATCATGGTGTCATGATCATGAATATTGAGATGTTATTAACAACAATATGATATCATTAGGAGAATGGTGTGATGGACATACTCCTATAGATAAGCGTAGCATAAAGATCAAGTCATTTCATTAGTTTGTTTGCTATAAGCTTTCTGATGAGTTCATTAGGAGAATGGTGTGATGGACATAATCCTAAGGATACTTTGATGACATCAAACACCACTTCATAACTGGGTGGTTATAAAGGTGTCATTTCGTGTTCGGAAAGTATGTGTTGAGGCACATGGATCAAGAGTGGGATTTGTCCATCCATATGACGGATAGATATACTTTGGGCCCTCTCAGTGGAATGTCATCCAATTAGCTTGCAAGCATGTGACTGGCTCACAAGGGATCACATATAACATGAACAAGTAAAGAGTACTTATCGGTAACGAGGTTGAACTAGGTATGTAGATATACCGACGTTCAGACCTCGGATAAGTAAAATATCGCGAGAAAAAGGGAAATTGGTATCGTATGTAAATGGTTCATTTTATCGCAAAGTAATCGTAGAAATATGTGGGAGCCATATGAATTTCCAGATTCCTCTATTGGTTATTGATCGGAGAAGAGTCTTGGTCATGTCTGCATAATTCACGAACCGTAGGAAGACACACTTAAGGATTCGATGTTGTTTAGTAGACATGGAATATAAGTAGGAAGACCGAATGTTGTTAGGAGTCTCGGATGGGATCCGGGATATCACGAGGAGATCCGGAATGGTCCGGAGAATAATATTCATATAAGGAAAATCCAATTCCGGAGTTCGAGAATGATTCCGGTGTTTTCACCAGAATGATCTAGAAGGGTCTAGAAGGTTCACCGGACCGGAAGGGAAAGGGTATATGAATGCTTCATGACTAAGTGGAATGATTGCATCATGTCCTAGGTCACTTTGTTGGGCGTTTAAAAGAAAGAAATTAAACTCCAAAATTGAAAGTCAAAAGGCAAGTTTGAAAAGTCAAACTAGGACAATGTTTCCTGGTGGAGGAAGGAGAGAATCCTTCTCTCCCTCCACCACGCACCTAGTAGGAGAGGGAGTTGGGGTAGGATTCAAACTCCCCTCTCCCAAGATTCCCCTCCCTCTCATAAATAGAGGGGAGGGGTGCCCCCCCAAGACCACCACAAGCCCGACCCCTCCAAGCCGCCACCGCGCCAACGCCGCCGCCACCGCTGTCGCGCTGCCGCCAAGTGCCGTCGCCAGCTCCACCTCCTCCTCCCTGGCTTCTAAACCCTAGACGCCAGGGAACCCTACTACTCCACCATAACCCGCTCCGGTTTAAAGCGAAGCCCTGCAGGATTTCCCCTCTAACTCTGACACCATGCCGTCATGCTGATGGAATCGCGAGGAGAGAACTACAACCTCCGCTACCTGCTGGAACAAGGGAGAGGAAGGTCTTCATTGAGTACCGAACGTGTGATCGAATGCGGAAGCACTGCCAGAACGCAGCGCCGGAAGGACCGTCTACGCGATCTTGAGATCAGCAAGTGAACGACTACATCACCCACGAGAATCTTCTCTCGTTAACCGCTTTGGAATCTTCGAGGGTGAGCAATCTATCGACTCTTTGCTACAATATAGTAGATAGATCTTGGCTTGTGTGTGTTCATGCGGTAGAATTTTTTTGTTTTCCATGCTACGAACCCCTACAGTGGTATCAGAGTCGTGTCTACATGTAGATCTATTGCACGAGTTGAACACAATGGTCATTATGGGCGTTGATGCTTTTGTTGTCGATTGCTTTTTGTGTACTCTGCATCTTGCGGGATGGTGGGATGAAGCGGCCCGGGCTAACCTTACATGACATCGTTCATGAGACTTACTCCACGTTTGACATGCAACTTGTATTGTATAAGTGGCTTTGCGGGTGCCTATTTCTCCCAACATAGTGAAGATTCGGTTTACAACAGGTGATTGACAATACTAGTATCAATGTTATGGTTCTTGTTCGTAAGATAGAACGACACTTATTGAAAGCCCCAAACCACGTAAAATATGCAAAGAAAATTAGAGACGTCTAACTTTGTTTTCAGGGGTGTATTGTGATGTGTTATGGCCATGATTGTGATTATATGTGATGTATGCAATGATCCTTATTATAAGTCGGCAACTGGCAGGAGCCTTATGGTTGTCTTTTAATTTCGTTAAGACCTACGTGTCTATTATTCAAAGTAGTTGTAATAGTTGAAGCTGGTGGATGACAACCATGGAGCGATGTTTACCTTGACGCCACGCCAGTGATGATAGAGATCATGTTCGTGCTTGGATATGGAGATCGGAAGCACAAGAAGAAAGGCAATATCATATCACATATTTTGAATTGCATGTGATGTTAATCCTTTTATGCATCTTGTATTACTTAGATTGCGAAGGTAGCATTATAAAACGATCCCTCTCACAAAATATCAAGTTATAAAGTGTTCATCCTTAGTAGGCACCGTTGCCAAAGCTCGTTGTTTCGAAGCACCACGTGATGATCGGTTGTGTTAGATTCTGCGAGTGTATACAATGGGAGCAAGCCAGATTTGCTCATGCGGAAGCTAAGGTTTGATCTTGACGAGCCTAGCATGTACAGACATGGTCTTGGAACACGGATCACCGAAAGGTAAAGCATGAGTCATATAGTAGATATGATGAACATGTTGATTGTTCGCCTTTGAAACTACATTATGTCTCGTGATGATCAGACTTGATGTTGCTGATTTGGTTCGTGTGATCACTAAAATAATGTGAGGGATATTGTTTTGAGTGGGAGTTCACCTAGATTAATTTAACTATTAATTAGAACTCAATTTTCATAAACTTAGTCTAAGCTATTGCAAATATGTTGTAGATCAATGGCGGCCCCTACCATCAATTTTAATGTGTTCCTAGAGAAAAAAAAGTTGAAAAACAATGGAAGCAACTTCGCGGATTGGTTCTGCAATTTGAGGATTGTCCTCATGCTGGTCAGTTGACCTATGTGCTAGATGCACCGCTAGGTGACCCGCCTATAGAAGATGCTACCGATGAGGTGAAAAATGTTTAGCGCACTCGGAAGAATCAGTACTCCACAGTTCATTGTGCTATCTTTTATGGTTTGGAATCGGAGCTTCAAAAGAGGTTTGAGAACCTTGACCCACATGATATTGTCCGTGAACTCAAAATGATATTTGAGGCTCACACGGCAGTTGAGAGTTATGAAGCTTCTGAAAAGTTCTTTAACTACAAGATGGAGGAGGGCAGCCTTGTCAGTGAGCATGTGCTTAAGATGTCTGGGCACGCTAATAAGCTCCAGAGATTGGGCATAATAATTACTAATGCATTGGGAATTCACCGTGTCCTCCAATCACTACCACCACGTTACAAGAACATTGTGATGAACTACGACATGTAGCGCATGGATAAGACGTTGCCAGAACTCTTCTCTATGTTAAAGTCTGCGGAAGTGGATATCAAGAAAGAGCACCAAGTGTTGATGGTCAATAATATCACCAATTTCAAGAATCAAGGCAAGCCTAAGAAAAAAGGAAACTTTAAGAAGGGCGGTAAGAAAGCTACCGCACCAGCGAAGAACACCAAGGTTGGGCCTAAGCCTGATACTGAGTGCTTTTACTGCAAGGGAGAAGGTCACTGGAGGCGGAATTTCCCTAAGTACTTGGCAGATCTAAAGAACGGCAACATCAAAAAGAAAGGTATATCCGATATACATGTTATTGATGTGTATCTTACTAGTAGTCATAGTTGTTCCTGGGTATTTGATATTGGTTCGGTTGCTCATATTTGTAACTCGAAACAGGTGCTGCAGAATAGACGGAAACTAGCGAAGAACAAAGTGATGATGCACGTTGGAAATGGATCAAAGGTTGATGTGATCGCGGTCGGCACACTACCTCTTCATCTACCATTGGAATTAGTTTTATACTTAAATAATTATTATTTGGTGCATGCCTTGACAATGAACATTATATCTGAATCATGTTTATTGTGAGAAGGTTACTTGTTTAAGTTTGAGAATAATGGTTGTTTGATTTATATGAGTAATATGTTTTATGCACATGCACCCTTGATAGATGCTCTATTCTTGTTGAATCTCGATTGTAGTAATACACATGTTAATATCATTGAAGCTAAATGTTTGAAATTAAGCGATAACTCAACCTATATGTGGCACTGTCGTCTTGGTCATATCGGAGTGAAGCGTATGAAGAAACTCCATTCTGATGGACTTCTTGTAGGGGTTCGTAGCATGGAAAACAAAAAATTTCTACCGCATGAACACATAATCAAGATCTAATCTATGATCAAGCCAAGATCTATCTACTAGATTGTAGCAACGAGTCGATAGAATACTAACCCTCGAAGATCCAAAGCGGTTAACGAGAGCAGATTCTCGTGGGTGATGTAGTCATACACTTGCCGATCTCAAGATCGCGTAGACGATCCTTCCGGCGCTGCGTTCCGATAGCGCTCCCGTAGTCGGTCACACGTTCGATACTCGATAAAGAACTTCCTCTCCCTTGTTCTAGCAGGCAGCGGAGGTTGTAGCACTCTCCTCGCGATTCCGGCAGCACGACGGCGTGGTACCGAAAGTAGAGGGGAGATCTCGCAGGGCTTCGCCTTAAGCCGGAGTGAGTATGGTGGAGTATGAGAGAGGCCTTGGTGATCTAGGGTTTAAAGGGCACCAAGGGGAGATTGTGGCCGGCGGCTAGGGCTTGGGGAAGCCCCAATTCGCCGAGTTGGAGGGGAAACCCTAGGCGGCGGCTGCACTTGGAGGTGGAGGCGCCAGAAATAGGGTTTGAGGTGTGTTGGAGAGGGGCAGCCCTGCCCCTCCTTTTATAGGTGGGAGGGTGCGGCTTGGGAGGAGGGAGTCCTCCTCCAACTCCTCCTCCTTGGACGGCGGGTGGAGGAAGGAGACTTCCTTCCCAAGTAGGTTTCCTACTCTCCCTCCACCAAGCAAACTTGCCGTTTGACTTTTTCAAATTGGCGTTTGACTTTCAAACTAGGATTCGATTTCTCCCTTTATTTTGCCCAGCCAAGTGACCTAGTACATGATGCAACCATTCCACATTGTCATGACACATTCATGCACCCATCCCCTCCGGAGTGCCGGACCTTCCGGACCCTTCTAGAACATTCCCGATGAAAACACCGGAATCATTCCCCAACTCTGAAACAGGACTTTCCTTATATGAATCTTATTCTCCGGACCATTCCGGATCTCCTCGTGATATCCCGGATCCCATCCGAGACTCCGAACAACATTCGGTCTCTTACTCATCATTCCATAACTACTCAACAACATCGAATCCTTAAGTGTGTCTCCCTACGGTTCGTGAATTATGCGGACATGATCGAGACACTTCTCCGATCAATAACCAATAGAGGAATCTGGAAATTCATATGGCTCCCACATATTTCTACGATTACTTTGATCGAATGAACCACTTACTTACGATACCAATTTCCTTTGTCTCACGATAGTTTACTTATCCGAGGTTTTGATCATCGGTATCTCGCATACCGGTTCAACCTCGTTACCGATAAGTACTCTTTTCGCTCCCTGGTATGTGATCACTTGTGAGCCAGTCACATGCTTGCAAGCTAATTGGATGACATTCCACCGAGAGGGCCCAGAGTATATCTATCCGTCATATGGATGGACAAATCCCACTCTTGATCCATGTGCCTCAATCCATACTTTCCGAATACTCAATGCCACCTTTATAGCCACCCTGTTACGGTGTGGTGTTTGATGTCATCAAAGCATCCTTCCGGGGATGGTGATTAACATGATCTCATGGTCGAAGGAATTAGGTTACTATGTATCAGAAAGCTTATAGAAAATAAACTATATTAAATGACTTGATCTTTATGCTACGCTTAACTATAGGAGTATGTCCATCACATCATTCTCCTAATGATATGACCCTGTTGTTAATAACATCTCTATGTTCATGATCAGGAAACCATGATCATATATTAACCAACAAGCTAGTTTTAACAAGAGGCTTTACTAGGGACTCTTTTATGTTTATAAATCACACAAGTATTAATGTTTCCGATTAATACAATTATAGCATGATATGTAAACATTTATCATAAGTATGAAGATATGATAATAACCACTTTATTATTGCCTCTTGGGCATATCTCCAACAGCCTCCCACTTGCACTAGAGTCAATAATCTGGTTTCAAACCTTTGTGTATTCAACACCTATGGCTTTCTGGTATCGTATGTACACGATTGCTAGTGGTCAACTGATCTCCGGATCTGACACTTCCAGGTCCGTGTGTAATTGCATGTATTTGTGTCTCTACGCATCACTCATTCTCTAATGAGATGGCTTTGTACAAATTTGGTCCTTTGGTGTGACCTTTAGTTCTTTGGGGTTAAAACATGTTGATAATATTGTCGTACAATATATCTTCATAGTATTATCCCTGCTGTGAACTACACCTAGTTTGATAACAAACTACTTGACACAAATGCCCTCTTTTGCTGCTATAATAGCAGTTATATACTCAGCCTATAGGAAAGATCTTTGTGATGGACCTTGACGAGGACCAGGACATGAAAGAGATATTCCCTATAGGAAATAATAAATAGGTTTATTATCATATCTCAAACTAGTTCATAATAGTTTTCATAATGTGCTATAACAAGAGGAAACATTGATATGGGTGTGGTATGCAAACAAACCCAATACCTAGTAGCATCTATAAAACTAGTTCGTTGGACAACCGATGATGAAGGTTTCATGATCAGGGAGCATTTATTTTTGGCAACCTTCCACTAATGGGCCAAATGCCCAAGAGGGAAGGCCACCCAGAAAGGGGCAGCTGTCACCGCTCCATGGCCACCCACGGTAGGCCTGGCCATGGGCCACCAAGGGATCAGGTGGGTCCCACCCTGATTAAGTTAATTAAAAGTCCGCTAGAAATCACTGTCCCTAGTTATGTTAATTAAAAGTTAATAGTTATGTTAATTAAAAGTCAATAATAACTCTGGCAGATCAAGGGACACATTAATATGAGTGGAAGTTAGAAGTATTGGGAAATACTTGCCAACCACCGTAAAATTGCTAAGCTGGAATGAAATTCTACGATTTGAACACCTAATCTTTTATAGAAATGAACGCTTTATTACTTATTAAAATAAATATTACACCATGCCTCTGCATAACCAGGATACATGGAACAGATCAATGCCGAAAATAAACAACAAAGGAGCTAGGCCACCATTACATCAAGCTATGTTTAGTAAAAACGAACACCTGATCTTCTGGCACTTATTACAACTCCAACTTATCACAACCAATACACATATTCAATATAAATTACACAAGAAAAACTAACAATGCATATATGGCCGATAAGATGGGAACTCTAGAATGTAGAATGAACACCAGTATATGGCGATTTTACTGCGCACGTGATCATCCTTGGCGCATCGAAACCAAAACGGATTAATTTTGCATCACCGAGAAGTATCACACTGTTTTTCCATGGAGAGAGATTTTACGGACCTAGGGTTAATTGAAATTTTATTATTTGCCGTGTAAGAATACTGTATTTTCGCGCGCCTTCTATGTATAGCAGCTAGCTAGCTCCGTGTCGGTCGGAAATGCAGCAAGAACTTGAGTGGCCTTCTCCTGAATAAGGTTCCATGCGTTTTGGACGTGCCTCATCTGCGTCATGGCTCCGCCCACGGCCATACGGATAACGAACTTATTATCCACCACGAAGTGTGTCATGAACGCCCGGCCGCTGGCGTTCACCGCCACCAGGAGCCTGCGGTTGAGGGCGTCCATCAGAGCGGCACCGTGGTCGCCCTCGCCCTCCCGTGGCCGGGGGCGGAGGCGGAGGCGGAAGGTGACAAGGGTGAATCTCCTGGGCGTCACCACCTCGAACCGCTCGTCGGCGCTCACCGTCCGCTCGAACCACTTGGCCATCTCGACGTGCCTCCGTATGTAGGCACGCATGCCCGCCGCCCCGTGCCGCCGCAAGACCACCCACAGCTTCATGGCACGGAAAGGGTGCGACAGCGCTATCTGCCAGTCCTTGTAGTCCACCTGCACCTCGGCATCATCAGCACCTGCACCTCCCTCGCCGCCGATACTACTACTAGTATTTTTGATGTACTCCGGGTTGCTGGACAGTGCGGAGGTGAGCAGTGCCGGGCTGGCCACCCAGAGGCAGCAGCAGTCCATGTTGGTGAGGAACCACTTGTGCGGGTTCATGCTCACCGAATCCGCCAGCTCCGCGCCGTCGATGCAGTCCCGGAACTCGGGGCAGATCAGAGCGCTGCCGGCGTACGCCGCGTCCACGTGCAGCCACATGCCGTGCCGCCGCGCCACCTCCCCGAGACGCCGCACCGGATCCACGGCGCCGAGCCCCGTCGTGCCCACGGTGGCGCACAGGTACAGCGGCACCAGCCCGCTGGCCACGTCGGCCTCCACCGCTTCGCGGACGCTCTCCGCGGCGAGGCCGTAGCCTGATGCTGCCGACGTTGGAATCACGCGGAAGTTGGATTGCGGAATCCCCACGATCCTCGCGCCCTTTTGGAACGTGGAGTGGCTCTGATCAGAGGCGTACACCACCAGCCTCAGGATGCCTTCATGGCCGCCGAGCCTGCTCAGCGCGCGATCTCGCGCCGCCGCCAGCGTGCACACCACGGCCTCGCAGGTGCTGCCGTGGAGCACGCCGCCGCCGCCGCCGCCGCCGGAGAAGAGGAAGCGGTCCGGGAGGCCCACCAGCTTGCACATCCAGTCCACCACCACGCCCTCCAGCTCGGTTGCGGCAGGTGAGGCTGCCCACAGGAACGGTACGACGTTGAGGCCGGAGGAGAGCATCTCCCCGGCGAACCCGGCCGTGCTCGCGTTCATCGGGAAGTAGGCGAAGAAGTTGGGGCTCTGCCAGTGCGTCAGTCCAGGGATGATGTGTCGTCGGACGTCCTCCAGTATTGCGTCCATCGGATCACCGTGTTCGGGCGGCGCGTCTGGTATGGCCGTACGGAGGCGCCCTGGCTTGGCGTCCGACAGGACGGGGTAATTCTCGACGTCGCGGTAGTACCCGTCCAGGAAATCGATCACTGCGCCCGACTCCGCGGCGAATGTCTCCGGGTTAAGCGCCTCATCATCACCTGGTGCTGCGCTCCCCATCGCTCCTCGTTTCTTTATCTAGACGATCGAGGAAAAAAGTTTACAACCCTACTTTGGGTAGCTAGCACACAAGTGGGCTTGGAGGTTTTGCAATGCCACTGTGCACCTCATGTGTGTGTGTGTGCATATATAGCCACACATTCTGTACAACTGGGGGCAGCTGGTTGAGGAGATCCAGGATAGTGTGTCCTACAAGCTGGAGCCCCCCCGTGCGACAAGAGGAAAGAGAAAAATAGTGAGCTCTCACAGAACTGCATCAAAGTGTCTAAGAGCATCTCCAGCAGAGGCGTCATTTTGCAGCGCTGCAAATATATGATACAACACGCTGCGCTAGAATAGAGCACGATATTTTGCCGGGGCCTCCGCCGAAGGGGCTATTTAGCAGCGCGCATGGCTCGGTGAAAAACCCTCCTCCACCGGACGCTGCAAAATTGTGAGCAGCTGGTTCAGGAGATCCATGACAATGTGCCTTGCCAGCCGGAGCCCCCGTGCTATAAGAATTTAAATAATATATTTAAGATGAGATGGAAGAGACAAGAGGAGAGAGAAGAGTAGTAGTCTCTTCTTGTAAGAGCTAGTTGTAGCACGTGTTGTTACACACTTTGTAAGCGTGCAAAGTGTCCCTTGATCAAATAGTAGTACTATTGAATATGTTGCTATTAGATTGGCAATAGATGACTTGTCGTTCACTTATAGCCAGCAGTAGGGTTTACTCTGAGGCCTTCCACAGCGTATGCTTTTATCGGTGCCCAATTCATTTTTCAGACAACAAGCACCGATGCCCTATGCTGCCCGCACGGTGCCGCAATTTTTTTTAGGGAATCGGAGCATTGCTCTGGTGCCCAAACTCATCTGCAAATACAATTTTGCTTCTATCGAACTGTCAACAGGGTCGTCGTTCCGATTTCAACCATCACCTGGCTACAGCAATGCCGTTCCTGCCTCGGTCGTCTCGTTCGTTGGCCAGCTCGAGCAGAACTAGATGAAGACGAGGAAGAGCACCACCCAAACCTCACCGACGAGGCACTGTATACCCGTCGCTGCGGAGTGAAGAACCACCAAGACGAGCTGCCCGCACGGTGGCGCGAGATCCACGGCGACGGCATCTGAGAGGGGCTCTTCCAATCGCTGGATTCGCTGCTCCGCTCTGAATCCATCCGCTGAATCGGCGGGAATCCACCGCCTCGTGTGTATACTATGCAAGAACAAAGACAAATCGGGAAGAGGAGCTGGGTATGAAGACCGATTTGCTTCCAAGACAAGGGCATTTATTTGGTACTGGGATGAGGAAATGAGGGAGAGAAGAAGTCTGGTTCGGTCAATCCACCCGTGGGCCCTGCTTTTCCTTTACAGGCATCATCGCATATGTTGTGTGGCCGGTGCCTCAATTATTTCTGAGGGCACCGATGATGAGGTGGCAACCTTTTCAGGTTTTGGGCATCGACAACATTGTGGAAGGCCTTATACCTCAAATTCTGCCAAGGTGGTCCATGCAAAGGACATTAATTTGCGCAACTTGTACACCTCTTTAAGATCAGGATGTTTACCTGCCAGCTGGAGAAGGGTCGCTTGCCATATAATGAGCATAAATATGTGCCTCTCGTGGACCTCACGAAGTTGATCATATTTTTTCCAGTTGCGCATTTCCTCAATATCTCAGAGGAGAGCCATTTGGTTCTTGCCTGTAGGTAGGGTCGAAAATTTAGCGGGAAGATTCTGATTTTTTTTTTGTGGAAAAACAAAAACAAAACGGAACTAGGAAATGGAAACGAATTTTTGTACTGTAGAACAGAAATGGAAACGGATTTTATTTAACGGAAGCCGAAATGAAAATGGAACAATGTTTTTCTTGCAGAACTGACGTGAAAACGGAGTTTTTATTTCTTATTAATGCATAATTTCCGCTTTTGGTTTTTTTTTTGGAATGGCCAATTTATCAGGCCCATCGCTCCTCGTTCTTTTCAACACGAAGGAGGAAAAAGTTTACGACCTACTTTGGGTAGCACACGTGGGACTGGAGGTTTTGCAATGCTAGTGTGCAGCTCATGTGTGTGTCCATACATAGCCACACATGGAGTCATAGACCCTGTGCAAGTTCTCCTCACGTTTCTGCCAAGGTGGTCCATGCAAAGGACATTAATTTGTACAACTTGTTAACCTCTTTAAGACTAGGATGTTTACCACCCAGCTGGCGAAGGGTCCCTTGCCATATACTTCCTCCGTTTCAAAATATAAGATGTTTTAGGTTTGTGAAGAAGATGAATCTAGACTTGTTTTAGTATCTAGGTTCACTCAACTTTGGAATGAATCTACACACTAAAAGAAGTCTAGATTCATTTTCTTCACAATCCTAAAACATCATATATTTTGAAACGGAGGGAGTAGTAATGAGCAAATGGGTAATATGTGCCCCTCGTGGACCTGACGAGGTTGATCATATTTTTTTTGCAGTGGCGCATTTACTCAATCTCTCGGAGGAGAGCCATTAAAAGGTAGGGTTGAAAATGTAGCAGAAAGATTCCGACCTTTTTGCGAAAAAACGAAAATGAAAATGGAAATGAAATTTTGTAGAACAGAAGCGAAAACGGATTTTATCTAACAAAGGACGAAATCAAAAGGGGACAACGTTTTCTGACAGTTTTTTATCGGGCCCCTCGGCAGAGTTGGCATGTATGGCTTCATATATACCATCATATAATTGGAATAAAATGGGGGGTGCAGTGGTGGTTTGATCCTGGCTTGGCAAATCTGATAAAGGAGAAGGGGCTCTGACGTGTAAGGTTTATCATGGCGAGCATGATTCGGTGGATACAAACTCACAAAGTTGTTGGCGGTAAAATAGGTATGTGAGAGATCAAGTTTTCCGATGTGGCGTACGCGTATGGTGTTTATTCAAGGTGCTATGGAGTCAAGTTTTCGTTGTATTTCATATGAGTGAGATGTTGCAATATGCTTCTCGGCTTCCCTGTTTCGAAGAGGTGGACTTTAGATACTGTTTACGAAATCATGTAAAGACTATTGCAAACACATGAGAACATGTTGCAAGCGTCCAATAGTCATATATATACTATACGATGGATGCTGATGATACGAGTCGCCGGACCGACACCGCACTGGTCCAAGTTGATGAGTTTGTTTGACCCTGGTGTACGTCTTACAGGTCCACAAGTATTAGAAACTCCAGATGGTGACGCGCGCCCAGGCAGACATGATCTGCGTGGCCAGATATGCAGACCACCACCGGGAAGCATGTGGCGTAGTAGATTGGGGCAGGAAATTAGTAGCAGCGCACGCTGGATGTCGTGGGAATTAATTTCGGCCGAGACTGATCGGGTCATCTCGATCACAAGTCGGCGAATGATGATCGTCTTACCTGCCAATCTCCCAACTTGAAACAATATGTACTCCCTCCGATTCTAAAATAGAGAAAATGTTTTAAGTTTGTAAAAAATATATATCTATACTTCTTTAAGTGTTTAGATTCACTCTAAACCTGAGTGATTCTATATATTAAAAATAGTCTATATATATTTGTTTCATAAAACTAAAATATTTTATATTTTAAAACGAAGGGAGTACTACACTTGCCGATCGCCTCCAGGACAGCCAGCGCCGACGTTCACGCGCCATCAATCTACTACACTACATTGCATGCATCAATACAACTACTACCGTGTTTCGCGCATGGACGAAGTTGTTTATAATTATCTTGCACTATGCGAGCATGTTCATGTATGATTCTTGCTCATGCGTCTTAAGGTCATCAATCCCTGCAAGATGTGATGGCCGCGGTCTGCCAAGCTCAGCTCACGGAAGATATTGTAGAAAATGCTGAATAGATGATCTGTTTGTCGGTTAAGGATCTGAAGGCCTGTATCTAGAAGCTCTCAACTAACCTAACCTCTATGTCTTGACATCCCGAAGACCAGACATACATGCAAAGGAGATCAAAGATCAAGATGAAGTGTACACCCGGATAAAGACCTAACGTGACTAACAAAGACTCTGCTACCATCGACGACGCCTATAAGTACTCGAAGATATTCACCCGAGAAAGACACACCATAATCGCCCTACTCTTTACCATTGGCATTATCATTATAAACCCACCGAGATCATCTTGTAGATACTGCACATTGTATGATCACTCGATCACCTTATGAATAAAGTCTAAGGGAATCCTCCCATTACACATATACCTCCATCTTTGAAAATCAAAACCTATCGACGCGAGCCGATTGCCGAACAAATAAACTCTCTTCCGTCACTTGGAAGAGAGATTGCCGAGGGATTGCGAATACTATCCTTCGTCAGTTGACGCGCTAGACAGGGAGCCTGCGTCATGCAGATCGGATCTACCACCCCAGCAGGCGGAGCCGCCAAGGACCTCCTGGACGGATGCCAGTGGGCTCCAGATCCAGGCCACGGCCGCACAGCCACCGGGGCACTGGAAAAGGAGTACGCCCCGGATACCCCGTCCATATCATGAAAGTTCTAATACAACAACATCAAAGTAGCGTACATGCCCGACTACTTTCGCTCGCATCACCGGAGGCTGACTACTTCAACCCCAGCTATCCACTCCCATCGGGCCTCCCGCTTTCTGTTTGTGCAGGGCCGCCTATGGCTATATGATGGCAACAACTCCATGTGTACTAACTCATTGGTACTCTAAGTGCAGAGTGTTGTAGCAAGCGTCTTTTTCTCACAAGGGCGACTCAAGGCTTTATATCGAATTCTCGGGGAATCGGCTATCGGTATATTTTGCTTCTCCTCTTCAAGCAACCTACAAAACAAAGTTCTTGTCTTGTGTCCCCAACTACAACGTGTAGTCGTCAAGCACAAGGTTTTCTATTAGTAAAACTAGAATATACTTGTAAATAAATAAGTAAAACAATTTATAACTAGACAAGCAAAGTAAGTGAAATAATAAAAAGCCCTTTTTGTGTTTGTTTGCTTTTGCTAGTAGTGAAAGTATTTTTGTATTTTTTAAATTAATTAATACTAAAATTGTAAGGGATGGTTTTGGTGTTGGAAAGTTGTTTCTTGTGATAAAAGTTGAACCAGGGTTCATGGATTCACGTGTATACTCTCTCATAAAGTGTAATAGAAACAAAACAATTCATGAGCAACATAATATATATTTATGTATTTGATAAACATTCATATGGGAATCACGTCCTATCATGGAGATGATGCAACACATCTCTCTTATACTCTTCTAGAAATGAAAAACTCTAAGCAATCTAGAATTAACAATTAACAGAGGATAGCCTTAGATACTTTGACATGATGTTTGAATAAAAAATATGCTAACTTCAACAAACATGATTATTTTAGATATCACTAGTTAATTATAGAAAATAAATTCACTTAATCCCGAGCTGCTGCAATCCACATAGATGGCACGTGCTCTGCCAGTGTATCAAAATTCCAGCGGGAGAAATTCAGTCATCGCCCGCCGAAACCCCATATTTAGCACCATTCTCAAATAGTAGGGAAACCGTCATAGGCGCCAAACTTTTTAGCGGGCCTGCCAATAACGCCGGAATGTACTGGCAGCGCGGCGTAAATGGAAACGTGAGAGGTACTTGTATGCAAGCAGCGTGACCATGGCGTTGGGTAGTAGCGGAGGACGGTCTAAAAGCTTGTTAGGGCCAACTCATAGACAATATGGTTTTAACTAGAATCCTCGAGGTGGAGGCAGATGCCCCCTCACCTATATTTGTATTTCATAAAAAAAACTTTGTTATGTCAGGTGCTAAAATATTTCAATCAAGACCTGATCGCATAAGATAAGGTAAAAGTTGGTTATTTTAATTGTTGTATTATTTACATATACAAAAAAATAGCAACATATTTAAATAGAAATAGAACCTACGAATGTACCGATAGTGGAGATTTAATTTTGTCCAGCTATCCTAGGCAATGTCAAAAGCTCTAGAGTTCTTGATTTCATCAAGACCAAGACTTATGAATATCCCGCGATCAATCTACTACACTCATATGTATTTTCAAGTTTGTTAGGTCATTATTCATGGTACTTGACATTTTTATTATATACTATATGAATAGTTAATAAAGTGCATCAGCTTTTTTACTTATAATGTGATGTGTAGAAGTTGTTTGAATATTAAACGAATCACGAAGTATACTCTCATTGTGATGAAATTTGGAGTTTCTGAAATAAAATCTCTAGGGCCAGTACTTAGAGGTTGAAAAAAGGCTTCACTACACCGGACGACTATGATGGCGCCATTGACATGCCGCAGGACTTCAACTCCTTCGACGACTACCTCCGTTTTTTAGTTCTTTTAACTTAATTTAGTTTCATTTTGGTTTAAATTATGTAATTTTGGTTTCATTTTGGTTTCTTAGAGGAAGAGGGAAATGGTGGCAGGGACGTCCACGTGTACGCGCAGCTCGACAGCTGCATCATTGATCAGGCGGGCAAGGAAAACTGTTTCGACGACTATGAGAAGCGACAAGTGGAGCTGGCAGGAAACAGAACCGCTTCCATCTTTTTTAGATGGTACTCCCTCTATTTCAAAATATAAGATGTTTTAGATTTATAAAGAAAATATAGCTAGTCTTCTTTTAATGTGTAGATTCACTTTAAACCTGAGTAAATATACATACTAAAATATTTCTAGATCAATCTACTACACTCATATGTATTTTCAAGTTTGTTAGGTCATTATTCATGGTCTTGACATTTTTATTATATACTATATTAATAGTAAATATAGTGCATCGCCTTTTTTATTTACAATTTGATGTGTAGAAGTTGTATGAATATTAAACGAATCACGAAGTATACTCTCATTGTGATGAAATTTGGAGTTTATGAAATAAAATCTCTAGGGCCAATACTTAGAGGTTGAAAAAAAGGCTTCACTACACCAGACGATGATGGCGCCATCGGCATGCCGCAGGACTTCAACGCCTTCAACGACTACCTCCATTTTTTAGTTCTTTTAACTTAATTTAGTTTCATTTTGGTTTAAATTAGGTAATTATAATGTCAATATTAATGAACGCCGTTATATTTCGCAATCAGTTGGCAATCAGAAATTGGTCCAAAAATCCACTGGGAACTTGGATCGCCGTGTTTTTTGTTTGAATTCTCGGAAAACGTACTGTCGTGCAAAGTTGCACCGTCCCTGGTATGTAAGTTAGTTCGGGTGAACACCCCTAGTAAACACCTATCGGTGGCGCCATATCACTAGTGGAAACGAGGTCTTTTGTTGATCCCGAAAAGGGGCTTTAACACCGGTTCTTCTAAAAGGTGTTAAAGGTCCCTGCACCAGTGGCCCGCGCACCCCCCCTTTAACACCGGTTCGTGGCATGAACCGGTGTTAAGGGGGGGGGGGCTATATAAGACACCACCCCAGCCCACACACACCCCACTCTTCCTTTCTTTCACATTTTGGAGCCTAGCAAGAGGGTGTGAAGAGTGCTAGTTTGTGTTTTTTTCATATGCACTAGAGGTGTTCGGTGATATGCCCGAGAGCTCAAAATAAGCTTTCTTGTTGCTCTTTCCGTCTCGGTCGAGGTCGGCAACTATAGTTTCATGTGTCATTGATGTACTATATATATAAATGGTCATCTCCCTATTATTTTTTGATATATACTACATATTAATGAAGATGAATCGGCAATGGATGTACGGTGACCGCCGCACTTCCGAGTACATTACGGGCCTCCAAAATTTCATCGTTGTGGCTAATGCAAACCGTGGTCACAATGGTTTTATGTGCTGTCCGTGTGTTCACTGTCAGAACAAGAAAGACTACTCAAATACCAGAACCATTCACGCCCACCTGCTTCGATCCGGTTTCATGCCCAGCTATAATTGTTGGACCAAGCACGGAGAAAAAGGGGTTGTGATGAAAGACAACGAAGAAGAAGAGGATGATGAAAACTATCATAATATGTATCCTGAATATGATGATAATGCAACGAAGATAGATAATGAAGATCAAGAGGGAGCAGATGGGCCCGCTGATAACGATCTTGGTCGGGCCATTACTGATGCAAAGGAAGAATGTGAAACTGAAAAGGAGAAGAAGAAGCTGGTGTATTAGTGGCGCCAACCGGAGTGAAAGGGGGGGGGGGCTCTGCACTAGTGTATTAGCGGCGCCCAGAGTCAACATCCCCGATCAACTTCGCTTGGCGCCGCCAATAAGGAAATCCGTACTAGAGACTTAATATGATATTTCGAAACGTAACTTTAATATCTGAACTCTATGCAAGAATTTCAACAAATAGATATAAACATAACTTTATATTCTGGTAATCACCCGATCACGGCTCCATGTCGTTACACTTGGCCTATATTGAGGCCAAAGTAGTCATGCATGGAGAATGCAGGGGAGGGAGAAAGGCGGACAGAGCATGAGAGCACGATGGTAGCAGAGAGAGGAAGCACTACGGGAGAAGACGGATACGCCGACGGTAGCCCCTAAATCCCGTTGGCGTAGACCGTATGGGTCCCACCTAGATGACTAACGGCCGTTTGTTTTTTTAATATTTTTGAATTGTTCAACTTGTTAATCTTACATGGACATTTTTAATTCTAAGTACACTTCGTATCAAGTCAAATTGCATAAGTAGTCAAACTTTTCAATCGGTCACCATCCTAACACTGCTCCAGCCCCAACATGCTTAACTTCTCCATTTCTTCCACATGAGCCTCCGACAAAGAAATTAAAACTTGTTGTGAATATTATCATATTAATCCTATTAACCATTGGACTTAATATTAGACGTCTTTATTTTTTTACATTTCATACAATTATTTGAGTAAACAAAAATGAATAAGTAATAATAGTCTTGAATTCAAATAAAAATAAAATAAATTTTATTTATTTTGCCTTTTTTCATTTAAAATTGAATAATTCATATATACAAATCCATAAATCATAATTCGACAAATAATATATCCAAATCGATCAGAAAAATGAGAGGAATCCAAATATGACATCCCTATCATCTATTTAATTATACATCATAACTTTTTAATATTATATCAACCGAAACTATGTTAAGATTCATGAAACACCCTGTTTTTGGCACTCGGAAAATAGAAAATGCCTTTTTGGTCCGACAAAAAGGAAACCTTGCATTAGATCTCTAAATAAATAGCATATTATGAACCTAAAAATTATTTTTACAAAAAATCATGAGCATCATATCATGTACCTATAGTTCTAATCTAACTCACTTCGTACCGATTCAGCAGGAATTTGTTTTTTTTACGAGGGATGGACGGGAAAGTTTGAGATATCCCAGTTGGGAAATTGTCCATTCAAAGTGGTATAGTATTTTCGAAAAATATGGTATTATCATTTTGAAACTTCCATTTACTGGTTGCTTCACAAAACACCCCTTTTTGCACTCGGAAAATACAAAATGGCTTTTCGGTGCGACGAAAAGGAAAAATTTCTTCTGAAACATTGTTCACCGTCCCATGATATACATGCGTGCACAATATAGGCACATTATCGCAAACTATATCGCGATTCTAGCAATAACATTGGTCATTTGACCTAAAATCTAGAAATCCTCGATTGAGATAGGTCATTTTGTGAAGGTATTTTTAAGACACAATCAATATACCAAGTTTGGTATTTTTCCATGCAACTATGTCACATAATATAACACCACGCAGAGGTTTTGCATTGTTTTGATCTTTTTGAATTTTTTATGCCCGTTCCAAACTATCGTCAAACTTTCTAAATCGAGGGGCATGAAGATTCTTAGCTCGGGGCTGAGCCTCACTAAACTTGCATTAGATCTCTGATGAAATAGCATATTGTGAACCTAAAAATGATTTTTGCAAAAAATCATGAGTATCATACCATGTACTTGTAGTTTAAATCTACCTCATTTTCTACTGATTCGGCAGGAATTTGTCTTTTTCATGAGGGTCGACGGAAAGGTTTGAGATATCCAGGTTGGGAAATTGTCCATTCAATATGGTCTAGTATTTTTGAAAAATGTGGTATTATCATTTCGAAACTTTCATTTGGTGGTTGCTTCACAAAACACTCCTTTTTTGCACTCGGAAAATAAAAAATGGCTTTTCAGTGCGACGAATAGGAAAACTTCCTCCTTCAACATTGTTCGTCATCCCATGATACACATGTGTGCATAATATGGACACATTATCGCAAACTATACCTCAATTCTAGCAATAACATTGGTCATTTGACCTGAAATCCAAAAAACCTCGATTGAGTTAGGTCATTTTGTGAAGGTTTTTTGAGACACAATCAATATACCAAGTTTGGTATTTTTCCATGCAACTATATCACATAATATGACAGCACACGAAGATTTTGCGTTGTTTCGATCGTTTTTGAACTTTTTATACCGGTTTCAAACTATCGTCAAACTTTATAAATCGAGGGGCATGAAGATTCTTAGCCCGGGGTTGAGCCTCACTAAACTTGCATTAGATCTCTGATGAAATAACATCTTGTGAACATAAAAATCATTTTTGCAAAAAATCATGAGCATCATATCATGTACCTGTAGTTCAAATCTAACTCATTTCCTACCGATTCGGCAGGAATTTGTCTTTTTCACGAGTGGTGGGCGAAAAGGTTTGAGATACCCAGGTTGGAAAATTGTCGATTCAAGATGGTCTGCTATTTTTGGAAAATAGGGTAGTATCATGTTGAAACTTTTATTTGGTGGTTGCTTCACAAAACACCCCGTTTTTTGCACTCGGAAAATGAAAAATATGTTATACGAAAGTATTTGTATTATATATATATTTAAAACAAAATATGTAATATTTGAGTTTATATAGATAGATATTATTTTTCTGCAAATTTTGATACATTATATGTATTTTTCTAAATTTAAATGATTTAGTTATGATTTTTCTAAGATTAATGTGGCAAAAAAGAAAAATAGCTACGCCGACAGCCCCGTTTACACTGACGGATGCCGTCGGCCCATTATTACCCGATTTATGTGTACTTGTCACCGACCCGATCAACAATTCAATTTTTCTCGCATGCATCAAATACATAATACCAGTAGTACCGCGTTTCAGGCATGCAAGTTGTTTATACTCCCTCCGTCTCAATTTACTCCGTGTTTTAGGTCTATTTAAAATTAAACTTTATAAACTTTGACTATGTATATTTAGAAAAATATCAACATATAAAATATGAAATAAATATAATTAGACTTACCATAAAACATACTTTTATATTATATATAATAAATTTTATAATTGTTGGCATTTTGTAGAATATGTTTGGACAATTTTAATATGTTTGACTTTGACTAAACTTAATTTGGGACAGAGGGAGTAATTATTTTTACTGTACCGGCATGCATGCTTGATGTCTGTCCCTTGTCCATGCGTGGGGCTTATAGCTCCTATGCGACGTCTTTACGTGGAATTGGAAGGAAAGCGACATCGTTGAAAAGAATAGCTCGCATGCGACGGATGTGAGGCAACTAATATCCCAGGGCCACATGGGCCTTAAATCGGTCGTAAGGACACATTTAACTTTGTTCCAATATTAGGGTTAAGCCAAACCGGTTGGTTGGGACAGCCAGTCAAACCAACCGCTTCCGAGAGCGTAACCGATCGTAGCTTCCCGACGGTGGCGGCGGACCTCACCCATCGTTCTCGGCGGCGCACGGCAATTAATTTAGGCGGCGGCGCCGTTCGACAACGAAGGTGGTGAGTGCCATTTGAAAGCTAATTCCTCCCATTCTTCTCAATTCGAGATCTGGCGTGCCCATTGATGCTAGATTGTGGAGGCGAGGGTGTGCTGAACGGGGCGAGGGAAAACGATATGGAGCATGGAGAGGGGACTTCTAATCGGTATATCCCGTATCTCTGCACTTAATTTCTCTAAGGTTGAGCTCTCTGTTCGCTTCCGCTAGCTCACAGTGCCCGCCAAAAACAGGGGAGACGATGTTGCGCGCCAAACCTTCGAATTTCGCATCAATTTCTTTCCCTCTAGGGCTGTTTTAGTTGATGGCAGCACGCAGATCATTGAGAGAGACACGGTTGTTAAATGGGAGGTGGAATTAGAACATGTTGATCCCCAAGAGCTAATAAACATGGGAGAGGAGGCAGTAAGGAAAATGGTGGAAAAAATTGGGGATAGTGTGGTTTGGGGGCCAGAGCAAGAAGTTTCTTTGTTACGATTTGATGATTGCAAATGTGACTATGTTAGGGTTGAGACAGGGGAACATATAGTTGATGAAATCGATGAGAGAAACGGTTGGACAAGCAAAACTGTTCTGTTTTTAGCAGAGCTCAATGATCGAAAACCTGATTCGAGGTTTGTATATGTGGCCTCCAAGCTGGCTGCTCAGATGGTCGAGGATGATTGGGCTGCACAAAGGCAAGTAATGCCTATACTTACTGAGTTGGAAGTGTTAGTGGAGGATGATGATGCTAATGCACAAGGGAGGCTGCAGATGGTAATGCACAAAGGATTGTAATCATGACTGGAATTCAGTTGAGATACATGACCGGACTGATTTGGTCATTGCACCAATAGATGACATTGAAATGGCAAAGCTTTTTGGCATTCCTATAGATGACAGAGACAAGGAGAAGAAGAGGGATGAAGCTGCAAATGATGCTGACAACCATTTAAGAGATGAAGAGGCGGATATAGATCTAGAGTTGTTGGAAAATGCTGCAGTTCATGTAGATGATGCACATGATGATGAGATAGTAACAGTTTATGACAAAGAGGACCCAGTTATTGAAGTTGGGAGATTGTTTCCAAGCATGGATGAATTCAGGATGTGTTTGGGACATATGCGATCAACGTGAGTTTGCTACCCACTATGTGGATGATAAAAGAAGTTCTATGCAAAATGCATAGGTTATGATGGTGGTGCCAAGCCTTGCAAGTGGTATATATCTGCTACGCCAACCCTGATGGAAGGACAATAAGAGTGAATCAAATTCCAAAACCTCATACTTGCATTACAAGTTCTCAAACAGTTACAAAGATGACATCACAATTATGGGTTGCAGAAAAGATAAAGCCCATTTTAGCCACAACACCAAACAACACTGCAAAGAGACTGAAAATAGACTTGGAAAAGCGACCCCATTAAGCTGAATTATACTACAAGTGTGGAAGGCAAAGCAAAGGGCAATGAAAGAGCTATATGGTGATTGGGCAAATACCTTTCGAATGCTTTATAACTTCAAAGCAGAAGTAGAGAAGAGGTCACCTGGCAGTGTTGTGGAGATAGATACTGAGGTAACAGCTGATGGGAAAGTCTTCTTCTCTAAATTCTTCATGGCTTTAAAGCCTTGCATCGATGGCTTCAAAGCAGGTTGCATCCATATTTGAGTATAGACTCATCTTTCTTGGTGGAAAGTGGAATGGTCAACTAGCGATGCAATGCTTTAGATGGACACAATTGGATGTTCCCTGTAGCTATTGGCATGTTTCGATCTGAGACAGAGGCATCATGGACATGGTTCATGATGCGTTGAAAAGATGCATAGGGCCGCTCTCCATTGGCGTGCACACAGATGCATGTAAAGGTTTAGAAAATGCGGTGAAGATTGTTTTCCCTCATGCGAGCGAGGGAGTGCTTGACCATATGTGGATGAATTTGATCAAAAATTCAGAGGAGATGATTTTGGACGCATGTGGCGGCAATATCTTACACCAAAGTGACACATTCATATCACCTTGAGAAGATTAAGGCGGCATGCTCAGGAGGATAGGGTCAAGTTTTGTACATGGTTGGAAACCTACCATTCTCTTTTATGGTACAGTCTGGTTTTAACACCGCCATCAAATGTGATCATATCAACAATAATTTGGCGAAAGTTTCAACAACAAAGTGAAGGAGTTAAAAGACTTGTCCATGACATGGTTGACGGATCAGGATCATGATCATGAGGTTGTGGGAATTGAGAAGAAGGCTTGGTGATGTTCTTCAAGGAGATAAGCTTCGATGTTGTGCAGTGGTGGTCAACAGAGCGTAAATCTTGCACATTTGCGTGTTGAGAAATCCTCATTGTGGGGTCTGAAGTCGAGATACAAAGGCGGCGGGAGGCATGTTGTTGACACTCAATTGCATGAATGCACATGCCTTGAGTGGCAACACTGGGAAGCCTTGTGAGCATGCCATACTTTTCTTGGCCTCCAAACACAAGCTAAATATGCACCCATATTTGCATGAGTATTATTCTCAGAGCAAAATTCAAGGCTGCATATGGAACACCAATTCCAGCACTTGAGATCAGTCTCAATGGCTGAAGTGGACATTCAGTTCTCCTTGTGTCCTCCTTTGATGAAAAGAAAAGGTGCCCAAGCGAGTAGATTCAAGGCTTGGTTTGAGAAAGGTGGGAGCAGAAGAAGGAAAGAAAGATGAAAAGAAAGATGCCAAGCCAAAAGGGCCCAAAAAGGTAACAAGAATAGATGCAAACTCATGAAGAACTTGGACACCGAGCTGGCTCTACCAAGTGCGTATACACCGCTGAAAATCCAAAGTATGTTCATCCAAAATCTATCCCATTTCTTGTTGATGATTTTTCTCCCCATTAACTTGCTTGTTTTCGTGGAGGAAGCGTGGAGAAAAGGCCCACCTCTTGTTGTTGACGAATCTGGCCAGTGAAAAGGGCAAGAATCAATGGCCAAAGAAAGAAGAGAACTAACGGATCATGTTTGGTGTCTTTGAGGTGCAATCAACTTGTTTTGGAGGATGATGTGCAAACTGTTGAGGCTTTAGGGCACACCGTTTCTGATTTGGAAGCTCTGGTGCAAAATGAGGGGCAAAATGAGCCTGTTGTTGAGGCTATAGTGCAAAATGAGCCTATTGTTGAGGCTCTGGTGCAAAATGAGCCTGTTGTTGAGGCTCTGGTGCAAAATGAGCCTGTTGTTGAGGCTCTGGTGCAAAATGAGCCTGTTGTTGAGGCTCTGGTGCAAACTGACCAAGTTGTTGAGGCTCTGGATCATGATCATGAGTTTGTTGAGGAGGTGCAGGAGGTGAAGGAGACTCTTGTACGTGATGTGGGGAGGCCAGATGGTAATGGTAAGAAAAAGAAGAGCATAAACCTATTGTGTGGTGTGAAACTTGTGAAGGAGAAGAAAACGAGGGGTAAGAAGAGCCAAAAGAAATAGACATTTGTTATTGTAAACATTTGTTATTGTTGTAAACATTTGACACTTGTTGTTGTAATAATTTGGCACTTGTTGTTGTAAACATTTGTTATTATAATAATTTGTCACTTGTTGATAATTTGGACAAAATTCAAATATGATGGCAAATTTGAATTTCAACATATGTAGCTATGTCACTTTTCTATGTTTGTATGAGCTTCCAACGTTTTTCTCATATGTACAATACAACTCATCCTCACCCTGATCCCTTTTGTGAAGTACAACTCACCCTCACCCAAAATGGGGTAGAAATGGGCTCCAAAGCTAGGGTAAACCACCCCATTTCTAAGCAAGTTTTTTTCGACCATTTCTAAAACCAAGTTAGATATTTTTCCTCAGAACTATGTCACATAACATGACACCATGCGAAGGTTTTGTATTTTTTTGATTTTTTTGAATTAGTTATGCACATTTGAATGTCTGGTCAAACTTGAAGGGTTTTCATAAATATTCTTAGCTAGGGGCTGAGGCTCGCAAAACTAGCATTGGATCTCTGATGAAATAGCATGTTGTGAACCTAAAAATTATTTTTACAAAAAATCATCAGCATGGAATCATGTACCTGTAGTTCATATCTTACCCACTTCCGGTAGATTCTACAGGATTTGTCTTTTCACCGTGGATGGAATAAAAGGTTGGAGTTACTCAGCTTGGGAAATTGTACATTCTAGGTGGTCTAGTATTTTTGAAAAATAGGATGTTACCATTTTGAAACTTCAATTTGGTGGTTGCTTCACAAATCCCCCCCTCTTTCGGCTCGAGAAAATAGAAAATGATTTTTCTGCGTCGAAAAGGAAAACTTTGTGCTACAACATTGTTAGTCATCCCATTATAGACATGCATGCCAAATATGGTCACATTATCACAAACTATGCCTTGATTCTAGCCATATCATTGGTCATTTGACCAAAGCCGTAAAACCTCGGAGGAGATAGGTCATTTTGTGAAGGGTTTTGAAATATGATCAATAGACCAAGTTTGATATTTTTCCTCACAACTATGTCACATAACATGACACCATGCGAAGGTTTTGTATTTTTTTGATTTTTTTTGAATTAGTTATGCACATTTGAATGTTTGGTCAAACTTGTGAAACCCCGTTGACTGCATCCTAAACCCCGCTAACCCTAAGCCGAATGAGGACCGTAGATATAACCCTAGCGCGACACTGTGGCCGTCCGATCGCGTCTTCTAGAAGGATTCCGCGGGTGGCTCTGGGCGATCCGTGGAAGGGCTTGTTCTGCAACCTGATTGGTTGGCGTCTCTTAGAAGGATTTCGTGGCTAGCTCTTGGCGATCCGTGGGATGGATGATTCTGGAATCTGATTGGCTTCATCGTTTTTACGTGCAACAGCGTGGCATGCGAGCGTGGCATGCGAGGGCGCTGGGCGGGGCGGGCTGCACCATGCGGGCATGCAGCTGCCCCTAGCGTCGCAGTCTAGCTATTTTACGTCCAACAGCGCTGCAGCGTATTTACTCCCTCCGTCGCATTAAATAAGTTTACGTGTAACAACTTTCTCCAATCAAACTTACTCCCCTCAGGTTTATTGTAATAAATGAGACTTTGCATGATACCACATCTATGTTATTTTGGCTTGTGGATAGCCTTAGGCTGGTCATAGTGCTAAGTAACTAAGACTAGTAACTTGCACATTTTACTAGTTGATGTTACTACCTTCATAGTGGGTGATAACATATGTATGGTGTCATGCAAGAGCTAATTAATTAGGTTGTAGACTCATATGATCTTGGTTATGTGTGATGTTATGGTAACTAGCTAAGTTACTACCTCTTTCTCTTTCTTCATTAATTGTCATGCCATGTCACCAATTTGCCTAATTGGCATTGCATGTACATGCATGTTACTACCTAAGGGCATCCACTATGTGCAAAAAACCACACCTTAAGTCCTATGTGGCAATGCTTGTAGTCTACTTTATACATAGTGGAAGAAATAAGAGTTGTCCATAAGCTTGTAGGTGACCTTAAGCTTATGGGTTGTCCACAAGCAATAGAAAATAATTTACTCTCTGTTCCCTCTCATGCATGAGTATGTAGGATGAGACATGTGGGTCCCAGCTTATAGCTAAAGTTCACCTTATACATAGTGGAAGATTTTACAAGGAAGATGGGTCCCACCTTATGGCTAAAGTTTACCTTATACATAGGTGATGCCCTAAGTTACTCCCACTATGACTAGTCTTAGGGCAGTCTTATGGACTACTTTTTGGCTTGTGGATAGCCTTATGTACTACATAGTGGATGCCCAAGTGCATTGGAAAGGTAGAAGTACATTTTTTGTGGACAAATTTTGAAGCCAAACGTACAGCGTTGGCACACTCGAGACCGTTGGACCGAGCGTGGCATGCGAGGGCGCTGGGCGGGGCGGGCTGCACCATGCATGCATGATGGTCGGGGCGGTGCAGGGTTACTGATCGTCGCATCTTAGCTATTTTTTTTCTCTCTTTCGCATTGATCACGCCCGCTTCCCACACGCAACGCAGCGCACGCATCTCGTCTCGGCGTCTGGGCGGGCTGCACCATGCATGCAGCAGCTGCCCCTAGCTTCGCAGTTGTAACACCCTCAGAATCGGACCTATACAAGTTTTAGCGAAACTCGCCAAACCCGCATAGAAACGATTCAAAGGTGCCCACCAGGCACTTTCGTGCGGGTGGAAAACGAAGTAATAACATTACACAACAGTCCTCGATGGGACCCACAGAACAGATATATATACAACAGCGACTCAAAGAGTCAAGAATACAGATATACAGTACAGAGATCCAAATCACCTTGAAAAGATACAGCGTCCGTCTACGGACAAGAAGCAAATGGGGCTAAGAGCCCTGAAGAATAACCAATGGCGTCCATAACCCTGCCCAGGCCAAGCCGGAAGGGTAACCCTGCTAACGGCGTCGATCCCAAAACCTGCTTAAACAAAAGGGGTGCCGACAAAGGGCAAAGGAAAAAGAGGAGCGTCAGTACTGAGGCCAGTACACGGCGAGGCTAGAATTCGGCGGTCCTCGCCTACATAGGTATGGTGGACTGAGCGGCAGCATGCACTAAACAACCTATAGAGACTCGATACAACTGGCGGCAATCAGAGAGGGGTAAGAAAGACCTATTCGGAACCAACCTGATACTAACACCAAACAAACCCATCCTGGCGTTTTCCCCTCGAGACCAAACGAGGAAGTAAACCGAGGAACTCACACAGTTGGCAGTTTTACTTATTCGGTTATAGTTGCGGCACTTTACTAGTCAGGTAAAGATAATCATCCTGATGAAAATAAGCAGTGGGCACTTTTAGTTAACCATTCCAATATAGTGGCAGCACTTACTAGTCAGATACAATGATCATGAGATAACCACAAAACCCAGCAGTTGTTGGTACTTTTACTTAGCCATTCCGTTGTAGTTGCAATACTTACTAGTCAGATGCCATTGTCGCAAGCGACAAACCAAACAAGCAATTGTGGGCAGTATTATTAGCCATTCCATTAGAGTGAAGCTGATTACTAGTCATTATAAAGTCAAATTTATAGCAATAAACTTTAGTTATGCTTGTCTATGATCGAGATACTGTGCTCCAAGTCGTCCATATCCGCGGACACGGCTTTCAGAAAGTTTTACCCGGCCGGGGTGCACCAATAGCAACACACGCTCGATCAACCTCGGAAAAACCAACTCAAAACCCAACGAGGCTTTCACGATTGAACAATCACAGGATTCAGAAATATTTCAGGGGGCCACCCTTTGAGTAGATCCTGCAACGAAGTAAGCTAGCTTCGAGACGGACTCAAGGTTAGCGCCAATGGCTGTAAGCGACTGGGAACCCGAAAACTCGAGGTGTCGATACCGCGTAATCACTCCGCCTTCCTAAACAGTACAGTGTGCTATCTGTCGCACAATTTAAATACATAAGTAGCATGGCATAAGTACAGGATCGTAAATAAAACCTCAAACTAGTTTGTGGCCCCAAGAAATAAGACTGAATCAAGCTCTGGCTCAGGGGGGTCCCATATACCTCCCGGATGTGGATAGCGCGATAAATCAAGGAACAGGTATCAAGTACTCGGGGTCTTACGGGACACAAGTGGGCGTTCGGAAACCAAATATTATCTATCACCCACCGATGCCTCTGCTTATTTCAATTTTAGTTGTTAAACAGAAATTAAAGTGAACGATAAGTAAAACTATGATCATCTCCAACATCAACTTGCGGCAATACATCAACAACTGTGGCACTGGACGAAACACAACAACACGTGAGCAAGCGACTACGACGCGCAAGTCCAACTATCTACCAAACAACAGGTAATAGGATGTGTCCAAGGCAATATAGGGCTGCACGGTATATCACAGGTACGGAAACTAAAGCATCGCAACACAGATAGCAATAGATCAACAGGAGGGAAGTAAATACTATAAAAAGTAAGATAGGTAGAAAGGGGAAGATGCTCGCCTGAAAACATTGTCGAAGGTTCAACCGAAGATCGGGGCGAAGCTCACATCAACTCAACGGCCTTATCCGCGAAGAAGCAAAACACTAGAAGAAACATCGGATGCACTATTTAATACAACGGCAGAAGATCGGCATGATGCATGTATGATGTATGGCATGGCAACGGTGCGATGCAATTAGGTCATATTAAGCGGAACCGGGGTCCCGACAATTAATTAAATGGTTCAAGTTATTTAGAACCCCGCAATTTAAATGTTGTATTAGCATGGCAAAAGATAGCACCGGGTTCGCTACACAAATTTAAATGAGGCCAATATAAGGCTAGATTTGCCCGCATATGGGCCCCATATTTAATTATGAGGTGAATCAGCATAAGGCCCCCAAACCAATGATATGCATGCGAGATGACAATTAAATATGCAACAATTCATGTAGTTGACCATTTATAAAATAGGGTTCTTGGAAAGGGGTTCACACATTAGGGGGTCTCGACGAACTTGGGGTTCCGGGGTTCGGGGTCGGTCTCAGGGTTCAGGGTTCGGCGAGGTCGTTCTCGGACTCAGGGGTAGGTCTTGGCGCATCCGGGGTCTTCGGGTCATGTTGTCGGTCATGGCGTTCGGGACGAAGCACTTGTCGCATCGGGGTTCTCGGCGGACTCGGTGTCCGGGGTGAAATACTTGACGTTCTCGAGGGAGTACTTGTCGCGCATGTGTTCTTCGGGTTCTCTGTCGATGATCTTGTCGTCGAGAAGAACTTGTCGGGTCCGCGTATCGGGTCGGTTCTGGCATCCGGGATGGAGAACTTGGCGTCCTGGGAACGATCCTGTCGCATCTGCGGTCGTCGGGTAGTGCCGTCGATCTTGTTGTCTCACGGCAGAGATCTTGGGGCCCGGGGTCTTGGCGCCTTCGGGTCCGAGAGGGAGATCTTGGCGTCCGAGGGTTCAGTCCAATCTCGACCATCAGGGTCCAGGACGAAGATCTTGGATTAGGGCGCCACTTTGGTTCGGTGTCGATCTTGGCGGTCACTTGTACACGTGGCCGTTCTGGTTGAGGGGCGGTCTTGGGCCTTGCGGAGGGTCTCGTGGTACGCACGGCGACGGTGCAGGACGAGCTCGGGGCCGCGGCAGGAGGACATGGGGCTCGGCTCGAGGAGGGTGACGGGGTCGGGTCTGCTCACGGCCAACGACGGCGAGGCAGAGGGTGGCACCAGGGCCGGCGAGCGGGGCGGAGGACGAGGTGGCTCCAGCGGGGGACGGAGATGGGCGGAGGCGCGCCGGCGGCGCTCGGGCTGGCCGGAGCGGACGGCCCGGAGGCGGGCAGGGTGCGGGCAGGTTGCTTGGAAGCGGCGGGCAGCCAGTGGTGGCCGACGCCAGCGCCGCTGCCGGGGTGGACGGAGGCGAGGTATCGCGGGCGGCGCTAAGCGGCGGGGGCGGCAGCGGCACAGGCAGGCGGGCGGGCGGCGGCAGCCTTGAGACAGCGGGGCGCAGACGCTGGGGCCAGCGAGCATGCGGCCGGGAAGCGACGCAGGGGCCAGCGGCGGAGGCGGCTGGCTGGCGCGAGGGAGGCCGAGCGGGCGAAACCGCTGGAGAGGACGCCGGGCGGAGGAGGTCCGGCGAAGCGGGCGGCTCGGGACGTGGCCGAGCCTTGAGGCGGAAGGGTCGGCAGCGGCAGAGGCGAGGTTGGAGTGGAGGCGCGACGGGGACGGCAGAGCAGAGGGGAGGCGACACACTTGGCGGGGGGCGGCGCTGCCGGCAGAGGGAGGAGCGGCGGCGGCGGCCTCCGGCGGGAGCGGGAACGAGGAGGGGGAAGCGACGGGGGCCCTGAGCGCGGGGAGGTGCGGCCAGGAAGGGAGCCAGGGGGAGGGAGCGGAAGAAGAGGAACAGGGGCTCGGGCTGTGGGGCTGGCTGGTGGAGAGAGGAAGTGGGGGGTTGGGTCTAGTCTAGGTGGCAAAAGGGGATTGGGTGAGGGAGAGGAGTGGGTGAGGTGTCGTCCAGCGATTGGTCCGGGTGAGGTGGAGGCTGGGTGTGGGTAGTTTAGTTGGTAGGTTTAGGAATTGAGGTGGGCCGATTTAAAAAATCCTGGGGTGGTCGTTCGGGTCATTCGGCCCGTTCGACTGCCCCGCCCAAAATAATTTAATATTTTTATTTGATTGCGACGAACTTTGTAAATAGTTTTGGACAAACAAAATATCCGGCAGCATCCGGGGTTTTGTGTTTGAATTAAGACGGGCGTTTAGAAAACATGAACCGGTTTATCCGCAAATAAATTTTATGCAAGCAAATGCAAGATGATGACGATGCTCAAATGCAATGTGGCATGATGACATGAGCATGCGGTCATGATGATGCAATGCACAAAAACAACGCGATTTTCTAATAGTGGTTTTGCGGGATGCCACAATTCGACACCACTAACAATGGATCTCGCCCTCGAGATCCGCCTCAAGGTACCGGAAGAAAGGTCGGCGATCTGATCCTTCGCGCTTCGTGTAGATCCTCGCGACACCACTAACAAGAGGTCGTTGTCCGTGATCATCGAGAGGACACTCCGGAAAACAAAAGGTCGAAGGTAGAGGTATCAACAAATAAAGCCACCTCTAACTTCCGTGGAAAGAGGGAACCGATGCATTCTCATTCACTTCAATGTACAAAAGCGAATAGAAGGGGTAGTCGGCATGGGGGCCAATCCATCACGCACCCAAACTATTACTCTGCACAATCAGTAGAAAAGAGTGCAACCATTCTCGGAATTAGACTGAAGTCCTCGACAAGCGAGGTTCGGAAACAGAGGAGTGATGCAGACTCTGCATCGGATCTGGCGTAGATGATGTCGTCGCGTCGGAAAACACCGGAAGGCACAAACAAGGAACAAAGAATGGTACCACAGCAGACAGATTCCTCAAGCAGCATGAACACCGGATGGTAGAACACCGTTATCAAAGAAGGAAGCGAAACCCTGAAGGTACGACGGAACCCAACCACGAGAAATCCTGGACTCGAAGAGGGAGAAGAGAGCGGATTCAAAACACGTCGAGATAAGAGGAGAATAGCAGAGGGGTAAGAAGTAAAATCAGACCTAATCAGAACTATCCAACCGATTTTCAAAAATAGTTTTGACACTCTACTTCGGCCGTTAGCTAGGTTATCCTACAGGCTGGACTTGTGGGGTATCGCAACTGCTGAGCTCTGATACCACTCTGTAAGACCCTCAGAATCGGACCTATACAAGTTTTAGCGAAACTCGCCAAACCCGCATAGAAACGATTCAAAGGTGCCCACCAGGCACTTTCGTGCGGGTGGAAAACGAAGTAATAACATTACACAACAGTCCTCGATGGGACCCACAGAACATATATACAACATGACTCAAAGAGTCAAGAATACAGATATACTGATGTAGATCCAAATCTCCTTGAAAGATACAGTCTGGCTCACGGACAAGAAGCAAATGGGGCTAAGAGCCCTGAAGAATAACCAATGGCGTCCATAACCCTGCCCAGGCCAAGCCGGAAGGGTAACCCTGCTAACGGCGTCGATCCCAAACCTGCTTAAACAAAAGGGGTGCCGACAAAGGGCAAAGGAAAAAGAGGAGCGTCAGTACTGAGGCCAGTACACGGCGAGTCTAGAATTCGGCGGTCCTCGCCTACATAGGTATGGTGGACTGAGCGGCAGCGGCAGCATGCACTAAACAACCTATAGAGACTCGATACAACTGGCGGCAATCAGAGAGGGGTAAGAAAGACCTATTCGGAACCAGACTGATACTAACACCAAACAAACCCATCCTGGCGTTTCCCCCTCGAGACCAAACGAGGAAGTCAACCGAGGAACTCACACAGTTGGCAGTTTTACTTATTCGGTTATAGTTGCGGCACTTTACTAGTCAGGTAAAGATAATCATCCTGATGAAAATAAGCAGTGGGCACTTTTAGTTAACCATTCCAATATAGTGGCAGCACTTACTAGTCAGATACAATGATCATGAGATAACCACAAAACCCAGCAGTTGTTGGTACTTTTACTTAGCCATTCCGTTGTAGTTGCAATACTTACTAGTCAGATGCCATTGTCGCAACAAACCAAACAAGCAATTGTGGGCAGTATTATTAGCCATTTCATTAGAGTGAAGCTGATTACTAGTCATTATAAAGTCAAATTTATAGCAATAAACTTTAGTTATGCTTGTCTATGATCGAGATATCTGCTCCAAGTCGTCCATATCCGCGGACACGGCTTTGAAAGTTTTACCCGCCGGGTGCACCAATAGCAACACACGCCGATCAACCTCGAAAACCAACTCAAAACCCAACGAGGCTTTCACGATGAACAATCACAGGATTCAGAAATATTTCAGGGGCCACCCTTTGAGTAGATCCCGAACGAAGTAAGCTAGCCGAGAGGGACTCAAGGTTAGCGCCAATGGTCAGAAGCGATCGGGAACCCGAAAACTCGGGTGTCGATACTGTAATCACTCCGCCTTCCTAAACAGACAAAGTGCTATCATCGCACAATTTAAATACATAAGTAGCATGGCATAAGTACAGGATCGTAAATAAAACCTCAAACTAGTTTGTGGCCCCAAGAAATAAGATGAATCAAGCTCGCTCGGGGTCCCATATACCTCCCGGATGTGGATAGCGCGATAAATCAAGGAACAGGTATCAAGTACTCGGGGTCTTACGGGACACAAGTGGGCGTTCGGAAACCAAATATTATCTATCACCCACCGATGCCTCTGCTTATTTCAATTTTAGTTGTTAAACAGAAATTAAAGTGAACGATAAGTAAAACTATGATCATCTCCAACATCAACTTGCGGCCATACATCAACAACTGTGGCACTGGACGAAACGCAGCAGCACGTGAGCAAGCGACTACGACGCGCAAGTCCAACTATCTACCAAACAACAGGTAATAGGATGTGTCCAAGGCAATATAGGGCTGCACGGTATATCACAGGTACGGAAACTAAAGCATCGCAACACAGATAGCAATAGATCAACAGGAGGGAAGTAAATACTATAAAAAGTAAGATAGGTAGAAAGGGGAAGATGCTCGCCTGAAAACATTGTCGAAGGTTCAACCGAAGATCGGGGCGAAGCTCACATCAACTCAACGGCCTTATCCGCGAAGAAGCAAAACACTAGAAGAAACATCGGATGCACTACTTAATACAACGGCAGAAGATCGGCATGATGCATGTATGATGTATGGCATGGCAACGGTGCGATGCAATTAGGTCATATTAATCGGAACCGGGGTCCCGACAATTAATTAAATGGTTCAAGTTATTTAGAACCCCGCAATTTAAATGTTGTATTAGCATGGCAAAAGATAGCACCGGGTTCGCTACACAAATTTAAATGAGGCCAATATAAGGCTAGATTTGCCCGCATATGGGCCCCATATTTAATTATGAGGTGAATCGGCATAAGGCCCCCAAACCAATGATATGCATGCGAGATGACAATTAAATATGCAACAATTCATGTAGTTGACCATTTATAAAATAGGGTTCTCGGAAAGGGGTTCACACATTAGGGGGTCTCGACGAACTTGGGGTTCCGGGGTTCGGGGTCGGTCTCAGGGTTCAGGGTTCGGCGAGGTCGTTCTCGGACTCAGGGGTAGGTCTTGGCGCATCCGGGGTCTTCGGGTCATGTTGTCGGTCATGGCGTTCGGGACGAAGCACTTGTCGCATCGGGGTTCTCGGCGGACTCGGTGTCCGGGGTGAAATACTTGACGTTCTCGAGGGAGTACTTGTCGCGCATGTGTTCTTCGGGTTCTCTGTCGATGATCTTGTCGTTGAGAAGAACTTGTCGGGTCCGCGTATCGGGTCGGTTCTGGCATCCGGGATGGAGAACTTGGCGTCCTGGGAACGATCCTGTCGCATCTGCGGTCGTCGGGTAGTGCCGTCGATCTTGTTGTCTCACGACAGAGATCTTGGGGCCCGGGGTCTTGGCGCCTTCGGGTCCGAGAGGGAGATCTTGGCGTCCGAGGGTTCAGTCCAATCTCGACCATCAGGGTCCAGGACGAAGATCTTGGATTAGGGCGCCACTTTGGTTCGGTGTCGATCTTGGCGGTCACTTGTACACGTGGCCGTTCTGGTTGAGGGGCGGTCTTGGACGCGCGGCGGAGGGGTCTCGTGGCCACGCACGGCGACGGTGCAGGACGAGCTCGGGGCCGCGGCAGGAGGACATGGGGCTCGGCTCGAGGAGGGTGACGGGGTCGGGTCTGCTCACGGCCAACGACGGCGAGGCAGAGGGTGGGCCGGGCGAAGGGCAGGATTCGGCTCGGCGGGACGGAGATGGGCGGAGGCGCGCCGGCGGCGCTCGGGCTGGCCGGAGCGGACGGCCCGGAGAGGCGGGGCAGAGGGGTGCGGGGCCGGGTCGCCGGACGGCAGGGCCGGCGAAGGCAGTGGTGGCCGACGGCGCGCTGCCGCCGGGGTGACGGAGGCGAGGTATCGGGCGGCGCTTAGCGGCGGACGCAGGCAAGCACGGGCCGGGCGGGCGAGGCGAGGCCAGCGACGAGCGCTGGACCGCGGCGGGCGCAGCCGGGCGAGCATGCGGGGCGGCGGGCGACGGGCAGCCGGGCGAGGAGCGGGCCGGGCGCGAGGGAGGCCGAGCGGGCGAGACGCTGGAGAGGACGCCGGCGAGGAAGAGGTCCGCGGCGAAGCGGGCCTTGCTCGGGACGCGGGCCGAGCGCGGAGGCGAAGGGTCGACGGCGGCGGTGAGGTTGGAGTGGAGGCGCGCGGGACGGGCAGAGCAGAGGGGAGGCGACACGCTTGGCGGGGGGCGGCGCTGCCGGCAGAGGGAGGAGCGGCGGCGGCGGCCTCCGGCGGGAGCGGGAACGAGGAGGGGTAAGCGACGGGGGCCCTGAGCACGGGGAGGTGCGGCCGGGAAGGGAGCCAGGGGGAGGGAGCGGAAGAAGAGGAACAGGGGCTCGGGCTGTGGGGCTGGCTGGTGGAGAGAGGAAGTGGGGGGTTGGGTCTAGTCTATGTGGCAAAAGGGGATTGGGTGAGGGAGAGGAGTGGGTGAGGTGGCGTCCAGCGATTGGTCCGGGTGAGGTGGAGGCTGGGTGTGGGTAGTTTAGTTGATAGGTTTAGGAATAGAGGTGGGCCGATTTAAAAAATCCTGGGGTGGTCGTTCGGGTCATTCGGCCCGTTCGACTGCCCCGCCCAAAATAATTTAAATTTTTATTTGATTGCGACGAACTTTGTAAATAGTTTTGGACAAACAAAATATCCGGCGGCATCCGGGGTTTTGCGTTTGAATTAAGACGGGCGTTTAGAAAACATGAACCGGTTTATCCGCAAATAAATTTTATGCAAGCAAATGCAAGATGATGACGATGCTCAAATGCAATGTGGCATGATGACATGAGCATGCGGTCATGATGATGCAATGCACAAAAACAACGCGATTTTCTAGTAGTGGTTTTGCGGGATGCCACAGCAGTCTAGCTATTTTGCGTGCAACAGCGCTGCCCCATTAAATAAGTGTACGTCGAACAACTTTCTTCAGTCAAATTTACTTCCATCTGGTTCATGCGCCATACAAAAAGTCAATATTACTCCCACCGATTTTTCTTGCATGTGCCAATGAACAACTACCTTGGACGTTTTTTTCTCTCTTTCGCATTAATGCACATGCATGCATGCAGGGGCGGGGGCGTCGCATCCTAGCTATTTTTTTCTCTCTTTCGCATTGATCACGCCCGCTGCCCCGCTTCCCGTCTCTTTCGCATTGATCATGCATGAAGGGACGCGTCGCCTCGGCGTCAAGGCCAACGCGACGCTGGATTCCCACGCCCTTCACGCTCCGCCCAATAAATAGGCAAAACGCCTTTGCCTCCTCATCTCATCTTGCCCTCATCTCTTCAACCTCGAGCCCGCCCTTTGCCTCCTCCTAGCCGCCCCCAAACACTCCGACCATGGCGACCTCCCCCTTCCGCCTCCCTTCCGACGAAGAACTCAGCGACGAGGACAACCACCCGGACCACAAGCAGTGGTGGGAGCAGCCCACGCGCCGCCCCCGCCCCAAGCGTGGCAAGAAGGAGAAGTCCCCGCCCTGCCCCTGGGGAGACCAGGGCCCCATCGTCCACAACCCCGTCCCCAACCTCCCCGGCGGCGGCGACCTCCCCTCCGAAGCCTACTGGGCTAAGGCGGCGAAGGAGGAGGCAAGGGAGGAGGCTCGCATCGCCAAGTGGGAGGAGAAGGCGGCCCAGCGCGCCTTGAAGAAAAGGCGCAGACAGTGGGAGGAGGAGCAACGGGAGGCCAATGGCCGGGCCTTCCGGGAGGAGCAATGGAAGCGGGACCAGCGGGAGAGGCGGGCGGCGTGGAATGCGGCCCGGAATGCGGCTGCACCGGCACCGCCTCCACCGCCGATGGAGTAGGGGGTTAGGGTTTAGGGGCTAGCCCAGGGTTTAGGCGGGGCGCCTATTCCGCCCCTTCCCCTATATTATTGTACTTTTTATTTTTATTGTAATGTTATCGATCTCCCTATCTAATATAAGTAATGTTATCCCAATATTATCGGCCCCCAATATTATCTATCCCTTGTTTCATTGCAATCTGTGTTTTATTTTTATTGTATTGTCATTTGTCAAAACACCCAAAACAACAAGTGTATAAAACAAAAGATACAAAAACAAGTTCATATAATACTCGTGCAATATTTATATATTTACAAGTGTATAAAACAAAAGACACAAAAACAAGTTCATACAACACATGGTTTATTTTCAAATAAGACATTTACATATTTACATAAGTTAAAGGAGCGCCCAAGTTATGTTAGTTAAATGGATATATTTGGACTTCATTTATATATGTACTTTTGCAAAAAAAAAGATTGCAACCTGAGCACGAGTATCTGCAGATTCACACGTTCCTATTTAGATTGTAACGTGAGTACCATTTTTTTTGCCCAATCAACATATAGTTACTATTGGGCCTGGATACGTCCATTTTGGCATGGCTAGGTTATATTTGGGCCTGGCCTTTTTCAATCCTCGTCAATTGTTTTTTTACTTTTCAACCCCTCCCCCTCCCCTGCACACGGGCGCCCCCTGCACACTGATAAAAGGAACACTGACGAAACTGACGAAACTGAAGAAACACTGCTTTCGAAAACAGAGCAGCTCAAAATTAGCCCGAATTTGTGTTGCATTTTATTCAAGCCAAAGACATAGACCATTACATCCATTACAAAGCATCACTCGAACACTGACTGCGCTGTCTAATGACTAACGATGAGGAGATAAACTAATCCGAGAGAAATTACACAAAAATAAAAAAAACCGGCCATCAGATTGTCCTGCTTCTTCAATTCGATGATTTGTCTTAGCTGCTTGTTCATCTTCTTTAGCTCGGCCTTCACTTCCGCATCCACCGTAGTACCAGCGGAAATGGGGTTGCCACATCCCAATTGCTCCACCACGGACGGGTTTTCGAGCTCCCGGGATGCTACCTCCACCCCAATTCGCTCGATGTACTCATCAAGCCACTCAAAATGCCCACATTTTGGCAGTTCCTGAAATCGCAGATGAACCCTAAATCCCAAATTCGATGAAATGCATGAAATTTCGAAGAAAAGCGAAATTGGCGCCGAACACTCAGATCTCACCTTTCCGCTCGGTCTTGCTCTCACACTTCACAAATTCCCGACCAATGTTGCCGTTGTCGGTGGATGTGACAAGCCGCTGGGGCGCTGCACGGGGCAATCGGGCACCTCCTCATCGGCACCGCACCATACCGAGGCCATGAGCGGTGGGAGGAAGCGAGCTCGACATCCTCGGCGTTGCCGCACTTGCTCGCCGGAGAAGAAAATGGAAGGGGATGAGATGCTGGAACGGTGGCGGGAGTGCTCGGGTGCGGGGACGGATCGGGGCCAACGGCTCTCTTCAACCACAGGGTGGGTCCCACGATATGAGGTGGACATCAGGTGAGTTCCGCCGTGACGTGGAGAGGCTGTGGGTCCTACTGTGCTCAGCTGATTCGAACTCGTTGACGGTCTCGTGGGGTTAAGTGGAAGTGTCGCACGGGAGCTATTTGCCGCTTCAGAAGTGTCGCGTGCGAGCTATTCTTTTCAACGATGTCGTGTTCCTTCCAATTCCATGTAAAGACGTCGCATAGGAGCTATAAGCCCCCATGCGTGGGAAGGTCTTCAATCCATGTGTTTGATGTCCCTACCTCAAGAAAAATATTACGTTGCTGCCATGCACAGCCTCACATATTAAGAGAGAGTGAGAGGGAGGAGAGGGGAAGAGAGAGAGGAGTAAGAGCACTCCACCGGTGCCCCCGACGGTTGGCTGGCAAGGGAAGTGCGCCGGCACCGGGCTTTGGGCCGGGATGGCCTGTCCAAACTGCCGGCGATTTGGTAAGCATGTGAGCCATAAAACTTGAATTTTTACTTCCGTCCTAAAATATATGTCAAAGATTTGTTAAAATTTTGATAAATCTTAACACTATTTAGTATATAAATTCATCTAAATTTTAATAAATCCAAGTCATCTATTTTGGACGAGGGAGTAGATAATTTGACATCCCCTATCTCTGCCAGCACCTCGCCCTACTTGAGATAAGGCTGGCTACCGCAATTGACCATGTTTGCTACTTTGCGGGAGAGTGCCCGTGCCTGCCTCACCTTGTCCCCCACTCCTCATCCGATCGCGGCAACTAGATGTCGGCAAGGAGAATCCTCTGTTCGGTTTTCTCTTTGGCCTGCTCGTAGTATTCACTGATGTCAAAGTCATCGTCCTCTTCCTCGGCGACGGTGGCGACCTTCTCCGTCTCTTCTTCCACGGCATGTTCTGGCTCTGGCATTGGCTATCAAGCACAAATGACCGTTGAGAGCTGAACCTGCTAGTTGGTGGGAAGGTGGCGACATATGGTGAACCATGTCCACGGTGGCCCTCCATTTATAGCCGGTGGCAAGAAGAAGGTGAGAACTCGATGGAATACGCCGACGGCCGAACGTCGGGGCCATCGATATGCTACGCTGACGGCTGCCATCGGTGTAGCTATTTTTCCTTTTACCTTATTAAAATTTGAAAAATTATAACTAAATCATTCTAATTCGGAAAAATATAAATAATATATCAAAATTTGCAGAAAAATAATATTTTTATTTGAATCAATAGTATTTTTACTTATTCATTATTGTTTACTTAAATAAGTGTTTGTAATTTAAAAAATAAAAACATATGACATAATGATATAAGAGTTAATAGGATTGATATCATAGTATTGACAACTAGGTACAAATTGCTTCGTGGAAACCGATTCAGAAGGAACTGAGAAGTTAAGTGTGCTGGAGCTAGACTAGTGTTAGGACGGGTGATCGAGCGAGAAGTTTGATAAACACTGCAATTTGATCAAAGAGTAAATATAATTAGTGTTAAAAATGTTCCAGGTGAGAGTTTAACGATTCAAACAATTCAAAGATTTAAAAAAGTTGAGAAAAAAATTCAAAAAATTAATTTTTTCTGATTTTTTTACAACCTGGCATATTATGCCGACGGGGCTATGCCGAGGGCAAAACCGTCGGCGTAGCATACGTCGTTGGCTAGAGCTACGCCGACGGGTAAAAGTGTCTCCGCCGAGGGAGGTCTTTGCCAAGGATGCTACGCCGAGGACAGCCCTCGGCGTAGCCTACACCAATAGGGATTAAGGCTACGCCGACGGCTTTTGGCCCTCGGTGTAGCGTGCCATTTCCGTAATATATACATGTGACCTTAATTAACACAAGTACTTCGTCTGCAAGCTACTCAGTTAAGGCTCATATTATGTCGTGTGACCTTTTGTGTGTAGAATTTGTATGCCACCGGGAAGCAGAGAGTAGCTGGGGCCTGAAATTATATTAGTAGAGCAACGCGAGGCGATCGCCGACGTTCCAGACGTACACAGGTCCTGCACCGTGCCGTAGTAGTAGTTGAAACTCGTCAGATCCTCCATTCCACGCAGCTGGCACGTATGTCTATTTGGACCCACTTAATTATTACCCGATTTATGTGTACTTGTCACCGACCCGATCAACAATTCAATTTTTCTCGCATGCATCAATACATAATGTACTACCAGTAGTACTACCGCGTTTCAGGCAAGCAAGTTGTTTATAATTATCGGCATGCATGCTTGATCGATGTCTGTCCCTTGTTCATGCGTGTGTTCTTAAGGTCTTCAATCCATGTGTTTGATGTCCCTACCTCAACAAAAATATTACGTTGCTGCCATGCACAGCCTCACATATTAAGAGAGAGTGAGAGGGAGGAGAGGGGAAGAGAGAGAGGAGTAAGAGCACTCCACGTCAATTGTTTTTTTACTTTGGCATGGCTAGGTTATATTTGGGCCTGGCCTTTTTCAATCCTCGTCAATTGTTTTTTTACTTTTCAACCCCTCCCCCTCCCCTGCACACGGGCGCCCCCTGCACACTGATAAAAGGAACATTGACGAAACTGACGAAACTGAAAAAACACTGCTTTCGAAAACAGAGCAGCTCAAAATTAGCCCGAATTTGTGTTACATTTTATTCAAGCCAAAGACATAGACCATTACATCCATTACAAAGCATCACTCGAACACTGACTGCGCTGTCTAATGACTAACGATGAGGAGATAAACTAATCCGAGAGAAATTACACAAAAATAAAAAACCGCCATCGATTGTCCCGCTTCTTCAATTCGATGATTTGCCTTAGCTGCGTGTTCATCTGCTTTAGCGCGGCCTTCACTTCTGCATCCACCGTAGTACCAGCGGAAATAGGGTTGCCACATCCCAATTGCTCCACCACGGACGGGTTTTCGAGCTCCCGGGATGCTACCTCCACCCCAATTCGCTCGATGTACTCATCAAGCCACTCAAAATGCCCACATTTTGGCAGTTCCTGAAATCGCAGAGATGAACCCTAAATCCCAAATTCGATGAAATGCATGAAATTTCGAAAGAAAAGCGAGAAATTGGCGCTCGGAACACTTAGATCTCACCTTTCTCGGCTCGGACTTGCTCTCACACTTCACAAATTCCCGACCAATGTTGCCGTTCTTGTCGGTGGATGTGACAAGCCTGTGCGCGACGGCGCAATCGGGGCACCTCCTCATCGGCACCGCACCATACCGAGGCCATGAGCGGTGGGAGGAAGCAGAGCTCGACATCCCTCGCCGGCGTTGCCGCACTTGCTCGCCGGAGAAGAAAACAGAAGGGGATGAGATGCTGGAACGGTGGCGGGAGTGCTCGGGTGCGGGGACGGATCGGGGCCAACGGCTCTCTTCAACCACAGGGTGGGTCCCACGATATGAGGTGGACATCAGGTGAGTTCCGCCGTGACGTGGAGAGGCTGTGGGTCCTACTGTGCTCAGCTGATTCGAACTCGTTGACGGTCTCGTGGGGTTAAGTGGAAGTGTCGCACGGGAGCTATTTGCCGCTTCAGAAGTGTCGCGTGCGAGCTATTCTTTTCAACGATGTCGTGTTCCTTCCAATTCCATGTAAAGACGTCGCATAGGAGCTATAAGCCCCCATGCGTGGGAAGGTCTTCAATCCATGTGTTTGATGTCCCTACCTCAAGAAAAATATTACGTTGCTGCCATGCACAGCCTCACATATTAAGAGAGAGTGAGAGGGAGGAGAGGGGAAGAGAGAGAGGAGTAAGAGCACTCCACCGGTGCCCCCGACGGTTGGCTGGCAAGTGCGCCGGCACCGGGCTTTGGGATGGCCTGTCCAAACTGCCGGCGATTTGGTAGGCATGTCCATACCAGCGGCTCCCAAGGATCTATCAAACATGCATTTTTATAGATAATTTGACATCCCCCTAGCTCTGCCAGCACCTCGCCCTACTTGAGATAAGCCTGGCTGACGCGATTGACCATGTTTTGCTGCTTCGCGGGAGAGCGCCCGCGCCTCCCTCACCTAGATGTAGCCCTCGTCCTCCCGCGTTCGCCCTTTGGCAACTAGATGTCGGTGAGGAGCATCATCCTCTGTTCGGTTTGCTCCTCAGCCTGCTTGTAGTATTCACCGATGTCAAAGTCGTCGTCCTCCTCATTAGTAGAAAAAGTTTCTTCGGTTCGATCCAGAGTCTAACACTAGTCCCGATTTATTACGGGCCATGACGGCGGCTACCTTCTCCGCCTCTTCTTCCACGGCATGTTTCGGCTCTGGCATTGGCTATCAAGCACAAACGACCGTTGAGAGCTAATGAACCTGCTAGTTGGTGGGAAGGTGGCGACAAATGGTGAACCATCTCCACGGTGGCCCTCCATTTATATCCGGTGGCAAGAAGAGGGTGAGAACTCGATGGAGGCCGCGAGAACTGGTTGAGACTGGAGGGAAACAGGTGGCGGAGGAGAAACAATCTCAGCATCGAGATGTGAGCTATCATGGGCGCGCACGTTTTATCGCTGCCAAAGGTCCCCACCCAGCTAATCCAACGTGGTGAATGTTGCCACCCCCGCCTGTCCCCTACATGCCATGAGCGGCAAGGGGGTGTCAGACAGGGCGACCAATATGCAGGGAGTGGTTTGGGTGCAACATTGCGAGCCGTTTTTGGGCTACAATAGCACAACCCCCAAAACTTGTTGGGGCCAGGTTAGGGGGGGGAGGGGGCGCTGGTGGAGATGCTGTAGTAAACTCCACATGGTCTGCAAACACAAACAAGGTTCTAGTTCCTTTGATCCGATTGTAAACATGAAAATTAAGATGTTACTTGTATACCCACATTTTGTTATGAAATGATATAATTATGTGTACCCTTTACAAAATGTCAGGCATGTGGATCTATGAAAGATATCCACTAGTTACGCTATAGACTAGCACATTTGCTATTCTGAAAGCACGAATGAGAAGATTAGTTAATGATTATTTACTAGGATGTAGAGATCATGTTGATGTATATGTGACTTTTTTTTTCAAGATTCTAGGAAATTGATCATTTATCAACTTTAGAATCTATATTGTATATGGTTACCCACTGGAATTAATTATAGCATGTAAAAGGTGCCACTTCACAGATCACATTTGTCCGAAGATATCTTTGACAGCTGACATAGGTTGTTAAATATTTGGAAAAACAATAAATCTATACTTTTAGACGCATTTGCAGTGCAATAGGGTGCTGGAAAGATCCATGGAGCTGGGTATTCTACATTGAGTGGCTCACCGGGAAGCTGATGACTTTGGTCTCGCTCTATGCAGATGAAATTAATGGTGATCTTTTGCAACCCGGAGGAAGCTAACCTTAGGGAAGTTTGTGGAATTCTTAAGGTTTTTGGCGAGGCCTTTGGATGCGGACCAACTTTGAAAAATGTTTGGTATCCCCGATTTCTTGTTCGGAGAAAGTGGTCGCAGGTGCGGAGGCACTATGGAGATCCAGTTGACACCCTTCCCCGTCAAATACTTGGGCATTCCCCGATTGCAGAAAAGTTACCAACAAGGGAGGGACCCATGATGCCTAAAGCGGGATGGTTTGTTCTCATCCATTCGGTGCTCATGGTGATTCCTCTTTACCAGCTTATGATGCTTTCCCTGTGTGTGGGCAAGAAGGAAGCTGCGGGTGAACACTACCACGTCAACTGGGAGAGGGTGAGCAAACCAATTTTCTTTGGATGTCTTGTTATACCAGATCTTGATCGTACGTGTGGCATCCCGCAAAACCACTACTAGAAAATCGCGTTAAATTTGTGCATTGCATCGTCATCATCATGCATTGTTTGCATAAAACTATTTTTCGCAAGCCCGTTTTGTTTTCTAAAACGCCCCATCTCAATTCAAACGCAAAACCCGGGTCGCCGGATTATTTTGTTTTGGCCGCGAGCGGTTTGCAAACGGTCCAATTAAACAAATAAAAATTATATTATTTTTAGTGGGGGCAGTCGAACGGGCCAACCCGACCCGAACGACCACCCCCGTATAAAACAGATCGGCCCACCTCTAAATCCTAAGGCTACCTAAAAATCTACCCACCCCTTTCCTCCACATCACCCCAACCAATAGCCCCTCGCCACCTCACCTCTTTCCTCACCCCCTCCACTCACACGCTGCCACATAAGCCAGCTCTCTCCCCTCTCCCTCTCTCTCCCCCTCTTCCCCTGGGACCCACCCACCAACCGCCCCCCACTCCCCACGCAGAGCACGCACACGCCACACACACGAAACCCACGCACGCTGGCCCCACCGGTCCCATCCCTTCCCTCAGCCCACGCCCGAACCGGCCATCCCCGCGTCTCCCTCCTCCCTGCGCACGCGCTCTGCCCCGCTCTCCTCTCCCTCCTCTCTTTTCTCTCTCGCCTCCGGCGACCGGCCCGCCGGCGCGGCCGCCCCTCCCCTCCCCCACGCTCTCTTCCTTCTCCCTCCAACAGATGCCTAGCCGCCCGCCTGGCTGCAGCTCGCCCGCGTCGCCCGGCGCCTCCCTCCTCTCCACCTTCCCAGCGCCGCCGCCTCCTCCGCCCGCCTGCCCCGTCGTCACCCAGCGTCCGTCTCGGTGAGCCCCGCCGCCTGCTCCACCCGCCTCCCGGAGCCACCGTAGCTGGCCCAGCGCCCGCCTCTGCCGTTCCGCCTCGGCGCGAGCCCCGCCTCGCCATCTCGGTCCACCGCCTCGCCCCGAGCAGCTGTCGGCTGCTCCGTGCCAGCAGACGCCCGACGACCAGCGTCCCGCCGTCGCAGCAGCTCGCGCTGCGCCGGACCTCTGCCTCCTCGCCCGGTCCTCTCGCCCGCGTCGCCTCGGCCCCCTGGCGCCTCCCGACCTCGCCTCGAGCCGTCACCGACGCCTCGCCCCGCTCCTCGAAGCCGCCCGCGTCCTCTGCCTCCACCCGCCGGCGCCTCTCCCCGACCTCCGGCCTGCTCGCGACTCCGCCCGGCGCCCTGCGTTCCAAGCGGCCGCCCTGCCTGCTGTACGTGGCATACTGGAGCATGCACGCCCGATGACCTCGCCGACCCTGCTGTTCGCCTCCTCCGGAGCTGCGCGACTACCGACCGCACAAGCACGTCTTCGTCAAGGCGCCAAGGAGTGGGCAAGACAGATCCTCGAGGGCCGCGACCACCTCCACACATGACCCCTGCGTCCATGTTACAAGAGTGCTGCTACTCGTCGAAGGCCAGAACCCCCAGGACCGTGGTGTGGGCTTGATGTTGGATGATGGTGCGACCTTGAACCACCGGCGCGGAACCCGAGCCCGACACCGGCAAACCAAGATGGCCTCGCAAGACCGTTCCCCGGGCCGAAGAACGATCCCGGAACCCAACCCGAAGACCGATCCCGCACCGTGCAGCGCCATGAACTCCGGAAACCCCGTGCCGACAAGTACGCCTACCCGGACACCGAGCGCCAAGATCGCCACCGGAACAACAAGCACTTCGTCCCGGACGCCAAGACCGACTCGATGGCGCGGGCCCGACAAGACCCTCGCAACGGCAAGACCGACCCTGTGGGACCCGACAAGATCGACACGGCGACAAGGACGACACCGACCCGGAAGAACCCGATGTGCCCCCGACGCCGAAACAAGTCCGGCTTCCCGGAACGCCAAGATCTACTACCCCGGAATCCGAGAACGCTTCCGCCGAACCCCGAATCCCAGATCCGTCGAACCCTGAGACCAACCCCGAACCCCGGAACCCCAAGATCGTCGAGCCCCCTCTGATGTGTGACCCCTTTTCCTCGAACCCTATTTTATAACATAACAACTGTTGCATATCTAATTGTCATCTCGCATGCATATCTGTGTTTTGGGGGCCTTATGCCGATTCACCTAATAATTAAATATGGGGCCCATATGCGGGCAAATCTAGCCTTATATTGGCCTCATTTAAACATGTGTAGCGAACCGGTTCCATATGTTGCATTGCGAAACAACATATAATTTGCAGGTAGACAAATAACATGAACCACCTAACTAATTGTCGGGACCCCGGTTCCGCTTAACATTGACCTAATTGCATCGCACCTTTGCCATGCCATGCATCATACATGCATCATGCCGATCTTCTGCCGTGTATTAAATATTGCATCCGGTGTTTCTTCTAGTGTTTTGCTTCTTCGCGGATAAGGCCGTTGAGTTGATGTGAGCTTCGCCCCGATCTTCGTATGAACCCTTCGGCAATGTTTTCAGGCGAGCATCTCCCCCTTTCTACCTATCTTACTTTTATAGTATTTACTTCCCTCCTGTTGATCTTTGCTATCTGTGTTGCGATGCTCTAGTTTCGTACCCGTGATATCCCTTGCAGCCATATATAGCCCTGGACACATCCTATTACCTGTTGTTTGGTAGATAGTTGGACCCGCGTGTCGTAGTCGCTTGCTCAAATGTTTTGCTTGTCGTCAAGTACCACCTTTGTTGGAGAATCGCCGCATGTTGACGTTGGAGATGATCATGTCTTTAATTATTGTTCACTTTAATTCCTGTTTAACAACTAAAACTGAATTAAGCAGAGGCATCGGTGGGTGATAGGTAAGATTTGGTTTCCGACCGCCCACTTGTGTCCCGTAGGACCCGAGTTCTTGACACCTGTTCCGAGATCGAGCGCGCTAACCACAGGTGGGGAGATATGGGCCCCCCATCGATAATTACCTGATTTCAAAGTATTGTACTGGGGGCCACAACTAGTTTGAGGTGTTTTTACTATTCTGTACTTATGCCATGCTACTTATGTACTTACGTTTGTGTGAGGAGCACGCTGTACTGTTTAGGAAGCGGAATGTTTTCGCGGTATCGGCAGTCCCCGTTTGGGGGCGTACTGTCGTTTACAGCCATTGTCGCAAACCCTAAGTCCGTCTCGGAGACCGGCCGACTTTGTTGCGGGTGTACTTAGTGGGGTGGCCCCCCGTGCTTGCTTTGGGTCTGGGAACGTCGTGACTTAGGCCCCGCCGACATACCGATGGGTGTATGTTAACTGATCTGGCAAAAAGGGTCGAAGTGCCTGTGGATACTTTGGTGCACCCCTGCAGGGTTTAATCTTTTCGAGAAGCCGTGTCCGCGGTTATGGACGACTTGGAGCACAGTGCTTGATCATAGACAACTATAACTAAAGTTTATTGTTTTCAATTGACTTGTTTCCGATATGATCAGTAATCAGCTTCACTACAACGGAATGGCTAAGTAAAAGTACCAACAACTGCTGGGTTTTGGGTTTATCTCATGCTAAATGTATCTGACTAGTAAGTGCTGCAACTGTCACGGAATGGTTAACTAAAAGTGCCCACTGCTTATTTTTATCAGGATGATTATCTAAACCTGACTAGTAAAGTGCCGCAACTATAACTGAATAAGTAAAACTGCCAACTGTGTGAGTTCCTCGGTTGACTTCCTCGTTTGGTCTCGAGGGGGAAACACCAGGATGGGTTTGTTTGGTGATAGCTTCAGGTTGGATCCGGTTAGGTCATTCTTATCCCTCTCTGATATCCGCCAGTTGTATCGAGTCTCTATAGGTTGTTTAGTGCATGCTGCCGCTGCCGCTTCAGTCCACCATACCTATGTAGGCGAGGACCGCCGAATTCTAGCCTCGCCGTGTACTGGCCTCAGTACTGACGCTCCTTCTTTTTCCTTTGCCCTTTGTCGGCACCCCTTTTGTTTAAGCAGGTTTTGAGATCGACGCCGTTAGCAGGGTTACCCTTTCGGCTTGGCCTGGGCAGGGTTATGGACGCCATTGGTTATTCTTCAGGGCTCTTAGCCCCATTTGCATCTTGTCCGTAGTCGGACGCCCCATCGTTTTCAAGGTGATTTGGATCTTTGTACCGTATATTTGTATTCTTGACTCTTTGAGTCGCTGTTGTATATATATATGTTCTGTGGGTCCCATCGAGGACTGTTGTGTAATGTTATTACTTTGCTTTCCACCCGCACGAAAGTGCCTGGTGGGCACCTTCGAATCGTTTCTATGCGGGTTTGGCGAGTTTCGCTAAAACTTGCATAGGGCCGATTCTGAGGGTGTTACAGTACGGTCATTAGTTTCGGAACCCGTTGGATGTGGAGAATGCGCACTGACCCCTTGCAACCTTGGCGTGGTCTCGATATGCACTTCACCAAGATCCAACGAGGAATCTTCTTCTCCTCTAGTATAATGCTACTTGGTAACACAGCCTCCGCTCTATTCTAGGATGACAAATGGCTGGATGGGACTCTAATGGGGAAATAGGAATGGACCTGCTAGCGCTCATCCCACGATGTACCTGAAAGGCGAGGATGGTGCATCAGGCGCTCACTGAGCATAGATAGATCACACACATTACTAGGGTTGTGAACCCCCTTGCACTTTGGGAATATGTACAGTTGTGGGCCAGATTGCAGGGGTGCACCTAATTAGTGAGGTAGACAAGCTTGTTTGGTGGTGGACTACTGATGGTCAGCACTCTTCCAAGTCCTGTTACAATGCCCTCTTCCATGGGTCAATAGTCTCAGGGTCTTGAAAGCTGAACTATAAATTCTAGGCACCACCTAGGGTGACGTTCTTCATCTGTCTAGCTTGTCGGGACAGATGTTGGATGAGTGAAAGGCTCACACGCCATCGACTACCTCATAGGCCACTGTGCATGTTTAGTGACCAGTTCGAGGAGACCGTGTCACACATCCTCACAGGTTGCGTGTTTTCGTGAACAATTTGGCATGATGTCTCTTCGTGGATACGATCTACCGCAGGACCACCAGTTGTTGAGGACGCAGGTGGTGCGATCCACCCCACGCCATATGGGAAAAGAGACCTTGTTAGTGATCATGCTAACGGCGTGGTGGATTTGAAAGCATAGAAACACAATCGTCTTCAATAACAAGGTGCCTTTGGTGACCGCCTTATTTGACACGATCAAAACAGTGAACACGGGAGGACGAGGGGTACGCCATCTGATCCCTTAGACAAGTTTTTCTTGGGTTGAGATTTATGGTGTGTGTGTTGGTCCGCTTCTGCACTTTGTACATGTAACTCTCTTTTTCTATAAATGCATGAAAACATAAACGCAAAGCTTTTTGCGTTAATGCGAGGGCAACTGTCTTAACTACCATACATTTGTCTGAGAATAAAATACTTATGGATATACGTATATGTGCAATTGGCAACATCTTGATATTTCTAGCGGAGGTTAAGAAAAGGTAGTTTTGGACAAACTTGAAAAAAATCACAAGTACAATGGTTTACGAAAATACATATATTGTCACTAACTGATGTTTATCACATCGGTATAGTGTGTTTGCACTTTTCTGTGTTAGGCCGTGAGCTTGAGTCAAAATGTCAGTACTTGATTTTGTTGAAATGGTTTAGAACCTAAGCCTCAAATTTGGCAATTTTGAACATATATTCTATAGATTTTTCAAAATTTCATGTAATTTGCCAATATTCTGTAGCTGCGAAAACTAATCTTGAAGTTTCATACCTTATTGATGGGTATTTGCTTTACCATCTACCATCAATATGTCTAGCGGTGTGCTTCATGATCTAGCAATAGAAATTCCAGTGTATCACAACTCTTTCATCCACGTGATTACGGTTGACGTACTGAAACTAAAAGCGCTGAATCGATAGGTAGCAAAATAAAGACGGGAGCCGATCGAGCTCTAAAGTAATAATTAAGAAGACCGAATCTATTAGTAAAGAAATGCCCAAAGCTGATCGATATGTACCATCTAGCATCAATATGTTCAGCGGTATGCTTGATGATCTAGTCTAGCAATTGAAAGTCCAGTGTATCACAACTCTTTTGTCCTAATGATTAATTACGATTGTTGTTGTCGTACGGAAAGAGTGAAACGATTGGTATATAACAAAATAAAGACGGAAACCGATCGAGCAGTAAAAATAATAATTAAAAGATGCCAAAGCTGATCTATGTGTACAAGGAGCTGACTCCAAAACTGATCGCCTTGAAAAAAGAACTCTAAAAATGGTCGATGTCATCTGACGACTTGATCTAACAACATGTACATGTGTTGCCACCATATAAGGGTACTACAAGCTGATATCATACGTATAGGAAGAGGAAACTTTCAAAACTGTTGGTGATGAAAAAAAAATCAACAACTCCAAATTAGCTGATCGATACCACCTAAGCTTCTCTCTAATATCTAGCATTTAGGCCAACTTGAATCACTCGGACGTCGTTGGGCAGGAGTCCTATAAGTCCAGGACACCCAATCGGTCAATTTTGGATCAGTTATCAATCCCATATTAGATTAGGATGGACCCACTAAAAGGCTTTTTAAACGTGACAGACTGTACATGATTATATGTTTACATAACATGTTCTGGCTTTAAATTTTAACCGTTATAATTAAGAGGGCTTATACCTCCTATGCGACGTCTTTACGTGGAATTGGAAGGAAAGCGACATCGTTGAAAAGAATAGCTCGCATGCGGCGGTTGTGAGGCAGCTAATATCCCAGGGCCACACGGGCCTTAAAACGGTCGTAAGGACACATTTAACTTTGTTCCAAGATTAGGGTTAAGCCAAACCGGTTGGTTGGGACAGCCAGTCAAGCCAGTCAAACCAACCGCTTCCGACCGAGAGCGCGCGTCACACTGACTGTAGCTTCCCCGACGGCGGCGGCGGACCTCACCCATCGTTCTCGGCGCCGGCGGCGGCACGACAATTAATTTAGGCGGCGGCGCTTTCGTTCGACGACGAAGGTGGTGAGTGCAATTTGAAAGCTAATTCCTCTCCCATTCTTCTCAATTCGAGATCTGAGCATGCCCATTGATGCTAGATTGTGGAGGCGAGGGTGTGCTGAACAGGGCGAGGGGGAACGATATGGAGCATGGAGAGGGGACTTCTAATCGGTATATCCCATATCTCTGCATTTAATTTCTCTAAGGTTGAGCTCTTTGTTCGCTTCCGCTAGCTCACAGTGCCCGCCAAAAACAGGGGAGACGATGTTGCGCGCCAAACCTTCGAATTTCGCATCAATTTCTTTCCCTCTAGGGCTGTTTTAGTTGATGGCAGCACGCAGATCATTGAGAGAGACACGGTTGTTAAATGGGAGGTGGAATTAGAACATGTTGATCCCCAAGAGCTAATAAGCATGAGAGAGGAGGCGGTGAGGAAAATGGTGGAAAAAATTGGGGATAGTGTGGTTTGGGGGCCAGAGCAAGAAGTTTCTTTGTTACGATTTGATGATTACAAATGTGACTATGTTAGGGTTGAGACAGGTGAACATATAGTTGATGAAATCGACGAGCGAAACGGTTGGACAAGCAAAACTGTTCTGTTTTTAGCACAACTCATTGATCTGGAACCTGATTCGAGGGTTGGATATGTGGCCTCGAAGCTGGCTGATCAGATAGTCGAGGATGATTGGGCTGCACAAAGGCAAGTAATGCCTATACTTACTGAGTTGGAAGTGTTAATAGTGGAGGATGATGATGCTAATGCACAAGGGGAGGCTACAGATGGTAATGCACAAATGATTGTAACTGTTGATTGGAATTCAGTTGAGATACATGACCGGACTGATTTGGTCATTGCACCAATAGATGACATTGAAATGGCAAAGCTTTTTGGCATTCCTATAGATGACAGAGACAAGGAGAAGAAGAGGGATGAAGCTGCAAATGATGGTGATAACCATTTAAGAGATGAAGAGGAAGATATAGATCTAGAGTTGTTGGAAAATGCTGCAGTTCATGTAGATGATGCACATGATGATGAGATAGTAACAATTTATGACAAAGAGGACCCAGTTATTGAAGTTGGGAGATTGTTTCCAAGCATAGATGAATTCAGGATGTGTTTCTGGACATATGCAGTCAAACGTGAGTTTGCTACCAAGACTATGTGGACTGATAAAAAGAAGTTCTATGCAAAATGCATAGGTTATGATGGTGGTGCCAAGCCTTGCAAGTGGTATATATCTTCTAGACGCCAACCTGATGGAAGGACAATAAGAGTGAATCAAATTCCAAAACCTCATACTTGCATTACAAGTTCTCAAACAGTTACAAAGATGACATCACAATTATGGGTTGCAGAAAAGATCAAGCCCATTTTAGCCACAACACCAAACATCACTGCAAAGAGACTGAAAATAGACTTGGAAAAGCAGTACCCCATTAAGCTGAATTATACTACAGTGTGGAAGGCAAAGCAAAGGGCAATGAAAGAGCTATATGGTGATTGGCCAAATACCTTTCGAATGCTTTATAACTTCAAAGCAGAAGTAGAGAAGAGGTCACCTGGCAGTGTTGTGGAGATAGATACTGAGGTAACAGCTGATGGAAAAGTCTTCTTCTCTAAATTCTTCATGGCTTTAAAGCCTTGCATCGATGGCTTCAAAGCAGGGTGTCGTCCATAATTGAGTATAGACTCATCTTTCTTGACTAGAAAGTGGAATGGTCAACTAGCAGCATGCAATTCTTTAGATGGACACAATTGGATGTTCCCTATAGCTATTGGCATGTTTCAGTCTGAGACAGAGGCATCATGGACATGGTTCATGATGCAGTTGAAAAGATGCATAGGGCCAGTCTCTCCATTGGCAGTGCACACAGATGCATGTAAAAGTTTAGAAAATGCAGTGAAGATTGTTTTCCCTCATGCTGAGAAGAGGGAGTGCTTCGGCCATATGTGGATAAATTTGATCAAAAAATTCAGAGGAGATGATTTTGGACGCATGTGGCCAGCAGCAAGATCTTACACCAGGAAGACACATTCATATCACCTTGAGAAGATTAAGGCGGCATGCTCTGAGGAGGATAGGGTCAAGTTTTGTACATGGTTGGAAACCTACCATTCTATTTTATGGTACATGTCTGGTTTTAACAGTTCCATCAAATGTGATCATATCAACAATAATTTGGCAGAAAGTTTCAACAACAAAGTGAAGGAGTTAAAAGACTTGCCTGTCCATGACATGGTTGACCAGATCAGGATCATGATCATGAGGTTATGGGAATTGAGTAGAAGGCTTGGTGATGTTCTTCAAGGAGATAACCTTCCTGATGTTGTGCAGCAGGTGGTCAACAGGAGCAGAAATTTTGCACATTTGCGTGTTGAGAAATCCACATTGTGGGGTGCTGAAGTCAGATATACAAAGACTGGCAGGAGGCATGTTGTTGACACTCAATTGCATGAATGCACATGCCTTGAGTGGCAACACACTGGGAAGCCTTGTGAGCATGCCATACTTTTCTTGGCCTCCAAACACAAGCTAAATATGCACCCATATTTGCATGAGTATTATTCTGTAGAAAAATTCAAGGCTGCATATGGAACACCAATTCCAGCACTTACAGATCAGTCTCAGTGGCCTGAAGTGGACATTCAGTTCTCCTTGTGTCCTCCTTTGATGAAAAGAAAGGCTGGCAGGCCCAAGCAGAGTAGATTCAAGGCTTGGTTTGAGAAAGGTGGGAGCAGCAAGAAGGGAAAGAAAGATGCCAAGCCAAAAAGGGCCCAAAAAGGTAACAAGAATAGATGCAAACTCTGTTAAGAACTTGGACACCGATCTGGCTCTACCAAGTGCAGATACACTGCTGAAAAGCCAAAGTATGTTTGTCAACACCCGGATTTTTCAATCCTAGATGCCTGTTATGCCATACATCGCAATCCCAGGATTACCATTTTTGCGAGACATAACAGAATTGGATACCATAGTACTTCATCCATTACAACGATACATAAGTTCTTACACAAATAGGGATCTCATGATCCAGTCCTTAATACAACATCAAGCAGCGGAATACGTAATAATAACGGTAGCGTAGGCGAGGCTCCATCTTCGGGGTCACAGGCAATGCTGACGATGGGAGATGATCCTAGTTGTCGTAACCTTCCTGGGGTCCATCCTCCAGGTACTCCTCTTCATATCCGCCATGGAATAGCAGGACAAAGCCATGAGTACTCTTTAAGTACTCGCAAACTAATACTAACAAGTAAAGGGGTTTTTGGATAATAGGACACTAGGCTCTAGGGTTGTTTTGCAAAAGCCAGATTTATAACTACTAAGTTCCAAAGCTAGTCCAAAATTTTATAACTCCTAAGTGGGATCTTGTATTTCCGGTCACAACTCTGTTGTGGTCAAGTCAAAGTCTCAAGTCGTTTCACAAGTCATTTTGAAAAGTCTGACGGGGGAACAGTATGGCCACTCCAACTGTCCATAACCGCGGACGCGGCTATTCGAATAGTTTGACACTCTGCAGAGATTGTACACTTTCACCACAACATTCGATACATCCGTTAGGAACAAATCCTGAATTCACCATACTCAAGATGCGATAATCAATCCTAACCTTTCAATTACACTCCCTAGTATAAGCACCTCTCCTGTGAGTTTGGCCTCCCAACCATGACCACCGTCATCTTGGGTACTGCACAGTGGACAATCTTCACAAGGTAGCCTCACTGCACCTTGGCCGTGAGGGAACTAATACTAAGGTATATAAGTTTCCAGTCAAGCCCTACCCAATATTCGGGTATTGTGGTTGTACGATAAAATTGGAATGGTATCGCATCCAGACAACCATCAGTTTTATAAAGGGCTAAGGCTCATGCCTCAACATTTTTATCACCAGAATCATCAAGTGTTTGGAAACACATGTCCAAAACATTTCAATAGAATGATCCATCATTCCAAGGTTTTCGTAACCATTTTTCCACCAAGTATTCCCATCTAAAGTTGATCAAGTTTTATGCTTAGCACTAGCATCTACAGGTGGGGGTAAGCAATAATGAGGGGTGGTAAAATAGGGGAGTTTCAACTAAGTACACCTTATATCTTAGGATGATATCAAGGTTTCTAACTTAGGCCAAATTTTATGCTCTTTATGCAACCTTCAGCACAACTGTCTAGTATCTACCAAACTCTTAGGTAGCCTCCAAGTAAGCTTTGATAAAGAAATAAAGTAAGAAGCTTGCCATAAAACTAGGATTGGTTTAGCAAGTGGGTATGGTCACATACGCTTAAGGCATATAGTAATCATATCACAAGCATGGGTTTGTGGCAACAATAGGGTATCTTGCAAGTGTTAGCTTGCACATTCACTAGTAGTATTAGGCTTGCATAGGTCAACTTGATTAGTAAGGCTTGCATCAGTGTCAATATAAGCTTGCCTTGTGCAGAGCAGTGGTTGAAGTTCTCCTCGGCTTCCTCTTCGTAGTATCCTCCTTCCTCCTCGTATCCTTGGTCGGTACTAGCGTCTACGAATAAATACGAGGTACACAATCACCAAACAATACTTAACTACTTGCAATCATCACACACAAGGGTCCTATAGATGATCTAGCATCATCTCTAACATTACAAGGTTAAAGCTTGGTTTAAAACCTTTTTATTTTAGAAAAGTGATTTCTACTCATTGAAGAACTACTTAAGATTTAATATTCTCCAAACTAAACATGGGATCATGTTGACACATGTCATCACCACATATTGTAGTCCATGGGAATGTGATTTAAAGTGGTGTCACAATTTAATAAGGTTTTACCCTTTTATTTTAATTAATTAAAGTGGCTAGAAATGCTTATGAAGCATTCTTTTATTGTTTGAACAAAATTTCTGCAAGTAACCTATATATATTTTTATATATTCTGAAAGGTATGGTTAAATGTGATTTTTGAGAGTTGGAATCAACTCAAAAGCTTTTATGGTTTAAATTTAAAAAAATGTTTGAATGCAGAAAAGCTTCTGCCTTGTTATTTTTGCTATGGGTGATCTACAGATCCAAATGACTTGAATCCAACGGGCTTGGATTAAGAATTCACAGACCTTTCCAACAAAATTTGTTTCATCCAATTTGGTGCACTGAATCGATCTGGGTTGATTTTTGAAGTTGGGTACAGAAGTGTGTTTGAATTTAAAAAGAAAAGGTTTAATTTGAATTGCTGGGCTGCGCGGGAAATTCTAACGGGCCGGCCTGCTAAGCGCAGTGCTCCCGCGGACTGCTTAAGTGGGTGTCCCCACTCGTCAGTGACACGGGGCTGGGCGAAACGGTGTGGTGCAACGTGGATCGTTCGATCTAGTTCTAATCCAACGGCTGAGGGTCATCGTCGACGCGAGACAGCTCCGGCGAGAACGAAAACTAGCACGGCCAGTGAGGGGTGCTGGGGGCTCACCGGGGTACTGGAGAGGGTCGGCGAGGCGGGCGAAAGACAAAGTCGACGACGGCGAACCTCCTGGTACCGGTGGCTTCTCCTGGGGCGGCTCCAATCGCTGGCTCCTTTCTTCTCCGGCAGCGACAGGCTCCAGTGAAATTCCGGCGAGGTGGTGCTCGCCTTGCTCTGAGAATGGTGTGGCACCATCAGTGAGGAGAGGGGAGTGAGATGGTGTGAAGAAATCGTGCGGGGGTGGCCTCTATTTATAGTCGGCGAGGGACCGTCGGGCGCAGGTGAGCTCGTCGGGCGATTACTGCAGCTAATGGCATGGGCAAGGGTAGGGTACGGTGCTGTGTCTCCTGGCGATTCTCAACGACATGGTCGCGAGGCATGGGGCGGTGTGGTTTGGTCTGGAACGGGCGGTGCTCTGCGCGGCAGAGGCGGCGTCTTCGACGGAGGGCGGTGGCTATATGGCGCGGGGCGGCAAACGGGGATGTCTGGTGGTCTCCTGGGTCGGTGGTGATCGTGTGTGCGCGCGGTGAGGGCGGCGCGCGGTCTGTGGGTGATGGTCGAGGGTGGCGCTCTGGCGCACGCTCGGCATGGTCTGGGCGTGTCTGGTGCGCATGGTCTAGGGCTTGGCAATGCTCGCGGCTGGGACAGGCAGTGGCGGTGGACGGTGGGCTGCCTCCCAGACATGCTGGCTAGGCTTGCTGCTGCTCCTAGCTTGCTGTCCACATTGGGGTGACATGGGGGTGCTCGGCTGTTCACCATTAATGGCAATGGCAAGCTCACTGGGGTGCTAGTGTTGGGCTAATCTTTCTAGATGGTCTACTGGATTGTGTGTGAGCTAACTAGGGAACAAGTTAGGCTCAAAAAACTGCACACTATAGTGTTTGTGGCTTTGTTTGATTTGTGTATGCAACCTGTTTGATGAAATGGCCGCATGAAATCAAGTTTTGAATTTTGAAATGATTTTTGGTGGGTTTGCTAGATTGGTTCTGGTGATTCTGCAGATGCTTGGGTTTTGAAAGTTGAGCTTGTTTGAGTGGGTTTTGAAAAAGTGGGATCTTCCCATATGAAGAAGATTCAATTTTGAGTTGTCATTTAAACTATGCATTTGAAAGTTTCTGGATGATCACAAAGTGGGCCTTGATACTTTCTTATGAGTACATTCAAGGGGTGCAAATATCCAGAAAAGTTTCTGTTAGGTTTTGAAAGTTTGAGACAGCCAAAGTAGGCATGGGAGTTAAATTGGTCAAAATGACCATTCACTTAATATATTTGTTTTGACTTATTTGTCTTTAGGAAAAGTGTGGGGAATGTTTTAGATGATGTTTATTTCACCTAAGAAACATTTTACAAGCAATGGGTCACACAAACAAGGTGGTTTTTAAAGAAATTCAAAATCCATGCATACCCATATACAGGCATTCATGAATTGATTTAGAAAAGTTTTTGTTAACCCTAAACTTTAGGATTTGTGTTTTGATGATCAAAGTTTGATATTTTTGGGATGTTACAAACCTTCCCCCCTTAAACAAAATCTCGTCCCGAGATTTGAAAACGGACGAAAAGATTACCTAGGATTTGAAGAGATCTGGAAACTCCGTCCTGATGTGATCTTCGCGTTCCCAGGTAACTTCGTCTTTTGTGTGGTTGCTCCACTGAATCTTGAGAAACTTGATGCTTCGGGTTCTGGTAGTTCGAAAGGCTTCCTCCAATATACGGATGGGTACTTGGGATAGGTCAGGTCATCATTGATCTCTATGGTCCTATGATCGATATTCTTGAACACTTCGGTCTTCTCGGGGACTTCGAGACATTTGCGAAGTAACGAGATATGGAACACATTGTGCACAGCTGACATCTCTTCTGGTAGCTCGAGTTGATACGATACTTCTCCTCGACGGTTCAAAATTTTGAAAGGTCCGATATATCTGGGGGCTAACTTTCCTTTGAGTTGGAAACGCTGCATTCTCTTCAATGGCGACACTTTCAGATAAACAAAATCTCCAATGTTGAAGGCGAGGTCTCGACGTCTCTTGTCGGCGTAACTCTTTTGTCGGGATTGGGCTGTCTTGAGGTGCTCGCGAATCTTGTGAACCTTCTCTTCTGCTTCTCGTAGGATGTCGGGTCCGAAAATTTGACTCTCTCCTACTTCCGACCAGTTCAAAGGGGTGCGCACTTTCTTCCGTACATGAATTCAAATGGGGCCATTTGCAAACTGGCTTGGTAACTATTGTTGTAGGAAAATTCTGCAAACGGCAGACAGTCTTCCCACTTGGATCCATATTCTAACACACATGCTCTAAGCATATCTTCGAGTATTTGGTTTACTCGCTCCGTTTGTCCATCAGTCTGAGGGTGATACGCGGTACTGAAATCTAGGCGGGTTCCTAAACCTTCTTGGACCTTCTTCCAGAATCTTGAGGTAAACTGAGTTCCTCGATCCGATACGATATTCTTGGGGACTCCGTGCAAACTAAAGATCCTAGCGATGTACAACTCCGCTAGCTTCGAACTCTGATAGGTAGTTTTAACGGGCAAGAAATGGGCGACTTTGGAAAATCTGTCCACTATGACCCAAATAGAGTCATTTCCCCTACTAGAAGTAGGTAATCCAGTGATAAAGTCCATTCCTACAGAATCCCATTTCCATTCCGGAACTTGCAAAGGTTGCAACAATCCAGCAGGTCTTTGATGTCCTGCCTTGACTCGCTGACATATATCACACTTGGCGATATAGCTTCCGATTTCTCTCTTCATCTTATGCCACCAAAATTGCTCTTTCAAATCTTGATACATCTTAGTTCCTCCGGGATGGATAGAATAAAGAGTATCATGAGCCTCCTTCAAGATAACTTCTTTTAACTCAGAATCTGCTGGTACACAAAGGCGTCCTTTGTACCACAAAACTCCTTCTTCGTCCACGGTGAATCCGGGTACTTTGCCTGTACCGATACGACGTTTGATTCCATCGATACTAGCATTTCCTTTCTGCGCCTCTTTAATCTGACTGATCAAAGTGGGCTGAAGTTCTATGCTAGCCAAAAATCCTTCACTTACTAATTCCACTCGAAAATCTTCCATCTCTTTGTGCAAACTTGGTTGCTCCTTAAAAATCATGGAGTTCAAGCGGCACGGCAATCTTCTAAGGGCATCGGCTACCACGTTGGCTTTACCCGGGTGATAGTGAATGTCCAGGTCGTAATCCTTGATTAGCTCAATCCATCTTCTCTGCCTCATATTCAGCTCCTTCTGAGTGAATATATACTTTAGGCTCTTGTGATCCGAATAAATCTCACAACGGTTTCCCATAAGGTAATGTCTCCATGTCTTTAGGGCTAGAACTACGGCTGCGAGTTCGAGGTCATGGGTTGGGTAATTTTGTTCATGTTGCTTCAATTGTCGCGATGGATAGGATATAACTTTGCCTTCTTGCATTAGCACACATCCGAGACCAATCTTGGATGCGTCACAATACACATCGAAGGGCTTCGTGATATCCGGCATGATCAAGATTGGGGCTGAAATCAATCTCCTTTTGAGTTCTTGAAAACTCGCTTCACACTTGTTTGTCCATTCAAACTTCTTGTCCTTCTTCAACAATTGGGTCATGGGTCGGGCGATACTAGAGAATCCTTCTACGAATTTGCGGTAATATCCCGCTAATCCGAGAAAAGCACGAACTTGGGTTTGAGTGGTTGGGGCTTGCCAATCTTCCACATCTTTCACTTTGGCAGGGTCAACGGCAATTCCTCCGGCTGATACAATGTGACCGAGTAATCCTACTTCCTGTAACCAGAATTCACATTTGCTAAATTTTGCATACAGCTGATGCTCTCTAAGGGTTCCAAGAATGGTCCCTAGGTGTAGCTCATGTTCTTCTTCCGATTTGGAATAAATCAGAATGTCATCGATGAAAACAACGACAAACTTATCCAGGAAGTCCATAAAAATCTTATTCATGAGGTTCATGAAATAAGCGGGGGCATTGGTTAATCCAAAAGACATGATCAGATACTCATACAATCCATATCGGTGGTAAAGGCGGTCTTTGGAATATCCTCTGCAATTTTGAGTTGATGATAGCCGGTTCTAAGATCAATCTTAGAAAACACCGGCACCGGTCAACCGATCAAACAAATCTTCTATCTTAGGCAAAGGGTACTTGTTCTTGATGGTGACATCATTCAACTTTCGATAATCCGTTACAAACGGTTACCTCCATCCTTCTTGTCCACAAACAAGACAAGTGACCTCCATGGGGACGCACTTGGTTGAATCAATCCGATTTCTAACATGGAATCCAACCGCTTCTTCGATTCTTCTAGTTCGACGGGTTCATACTATACGGTCTCAGGCTATAGGTCTGTTAGGATTAGTTCGATGATAAACTCGATATCCCGATCTGGGGGCATACCGCAAAACATCCGAAACACATCGGGGTATTCGCAAACTATCCGAACTTGGTCAATGGTAGGCTGGGATAGACTCTTGTTACACTTGAATTGGCGAGGTAAGGTTTCAGCTATATGCTCGTGATACTCGTGATCTTGGTCATGGTAATGGCTTTCTTGGCACAGTCAATCATTCCTTTATGTTTGGACATCCAATCCATTCCTAGTACTACTTCCAAACCTTTAGTTCCGAGTACTATTAGGTTAGCATAAAAATCTATGCCATGGATTCGGATAGGGACGGCTTTGCAAATTTGCCTAGCCTTGGTGGTCGATCCGGGAATTTGTACAATCATCACATGCTTCAGTTTGGTTGGTTGAATTTTACTAGTGCAGGCAAATTCTTCGGTGACAAATGAATGCGATGCACCAGAATCAAACAACACTCTTGCAAGTACTGAATTAACAGAAAACATACCCAGCACGACGTCTGGCGCTTCCTGAGCTTCTTCAGCATGCATGAGAAAAAGACGGCCATTGCGGTTGAGTGAATTTCCTGGGGCAAATCTTCTCCCTGGCTGGACACGACGCTGCTGCTGAGCTGGGACATTGGTATTAGGGGCTGTAGCGTTCTTCTTGTTGGGGCACTCGTTGGAATAGTGGCCTTTATTTCCACAGTCATAACAGGTCACTTGTGACTTGTCCTTGGCTGCGACAGGCACAGCATTGCTTCCAGTCCTCGGGGCAGTATTGGGGTTGGCGGTAGCATTGTTGGTGTTGAACTTGGGTGGGGAACGGGTGAAATTGCTAGAATTGCCGGGGTTGTTGTGATTTCCTCCGGGTCTAGGGTTTCCACGGTTGGGATAGGTCGGACGGGTCATAGGGGGTCTGTTGGTTCTTGGGGCAAATCCTGGAGATGGGTTAGGGCGATACTTTGAGGTCTGATGGGTTCCTGGTTGATGCATCATACGACGCTTGTGGTTCTCATTGGCCTGGTTGATCTTTCCTTCCATCTGGATAGCAGAGTCGACAAGGTCTTCAATATCAGTAAAGGGGATATTGACTAACACCGTCTGCATCTCGTCATGCAGACCATTCAGGAATCTTTCTTTCTTCTTGGCTTCGGTGTCTATCTCGTCCGGGGCATACCTAGCTAATGACAAAAATTTGTCACGGTATTCTACTACAGTCATCCTTCCTTGCTTCAATTCTCTGAACTCGTCTCTCATTCTCTTGATCAAACCTGTCGGCACATGGGTTCTGCTAAACTTGACCTTGAATTCCTCCCAGGTCATCATTTGGCCTCCGGTCATTGCACGAACACTGTTCCACCATGCCCTGGCATCTCCGGCTAGATAATGAGTGGCGAATAAGACTTTCTCGTTGGCTTCTACTCCGGCTACTTCTAAGTTATTTTCCATGGTTTGCAGCCAATCATCGGCGTCTAGGGGTTCTTCCGACTTGGTGAAAACGGGTGGGTTGGTATTTTGGAAATTCTTGAGCTTAGATCCGTGGTTGTCCTGATTTCCATGGCCTTGGTTGTTGTGGGCTAGCTGGGCTATCTGTTGCAGAGTGGCTAGGTTGGCTTGACGTTCTGCTCTTTCAGCTTCGCGGTCAGAAGTCAACATTTGCAGGATCTGCAACATCGGGTCCGGGGCTGAACCACTTCCTCCAAGTGGCATCTGAAGATTGATATAGATCATGAGAAAAGAGGGAAATTTCTAAGGTTTTGGGTCTTTGAAAAGTTTTTAGAGTTTGACCCAAGTTTTCTAGCAACTTGCTTTTTCATTCATTCACTCATAGCAAACAGTATAACACACACCACAACAAAGCAAAACAGATGGTTTTAAGAACCATTCTGGAAACTGCGATACAGTGGTACCGACTACTACTCACTACGCTAGTGCTCAGTGCTACTACTGCTCGGAGTCTGTGGCTTCATCATCTTCCACATCATCGATGAAGGCGAAATCATCTTCATCGGTGAAGAAGTCCATGGCCTGATCCTCCAGAAAATCATCGTCATCGCTAAGATAGGAGTAAGGGTCTCCACGAAGATCTTCTCTGGCATTCTCCCTTTCCTCTAACTGCATGTCTCTCTCATGGATGGTCTCTTCCAGAGATGAGATACGATGGCGAAGACGGGCAATAATGCGCTCCTTCTTGTCGAGCTGACGGCGGCGAGACTTGCGATCCTTTGCTAGCATGGCGATGGTCTGATCCTTCGTCTTGATGATGGCAGACTTGTGGTTGCAATAGTCACGGCAGTTGTCCAGTTCCTGCTGACGATCATACATCATGAAGCTAAGGTGGTCCAATTGAGTCTTCAGCTCGGGGTGGTATGGGGCTTCCAGTGGTTGACCATTTGCATCACGTCTTGGGCAAAACTCAAAGCGAGTACCCTTGATCTGATTGATGCTCTGCCCACACAGACGGGAAAGAGCTTCCTGCATTGCTCTGGCAAGTCCATCGAGCCAGTTGTTTTCCCTCAAGGTAAACTGAATTCCCTCCGCAGTGGGAGGTTCAATCTTTCCTCGGATCTTCTCCCCCTTGATCATTGAGCTGAGCTCCGAAGAACTCGGGATGCGGGCGCTCCAGAAGTTCCGAAAGCTGATCCAGATCCCTCTCAAAGATAAGGTCTCCTCCATTCCCGAGTTGGTAAAACTTGCTGTACTTCACGTCCATCTATAAAAATAGAGGATGAGTAGATTAGCAAAGTGATCAAGTGTGTCAAAATTTTATATATTTTGCAAGAGTTTTTGAGGAACATGAAGTTTTATTAAAGAATTAAAGAGGTAAGAATGAGAATAAGTTTTTGTAAATATTTTTGTTCTTGGGTTTTGAACTAAGTTTTTAGTTCAACGTCCAATCTAACTAGGGTCTCCTATGGTCAACTTGGCTCTGATACCAACTTGTCAACACCCAGATTTTTCAATCCTAGATGCCTGTTATGCCATACATCGCAATCCCAGGATTACCATTTTTGCGAGACATAACAAAATTGGATACCATAGTACTTCATCCATTACAACGATACATAAGTTCTTACACAAATAGGGATCTCATGATCCAGTCCTTAATACAACATCAAGCAGCAGAATACGTAATAATAACGGTAGCGTAGGCGAGGCTCCATCTTCGGGGTCACAGGCAATGCTGACGATGGGAGATGATCCTAGTTGTCGTAACCTTCCTGGGGCCCATCCTCCAGGTACTCCTCTTCATAGTCTGGCCATGAGAATAGCCAGGGACAAAGCCATGAGTACTCTTTAAGTACTCGCAAACTAATACTAACAAGTAAAGGGGGTTTTTGGATAATAGGACACTAGGCTCTAGGGTTGTTTTGCAAAAGCTAGATTTATAACTACTAAGTTCCAAAGCTAGTCCAAAATTTTATAACTCCTAAGTGGGATCTTGTATTTCCGGTCACAACTCTGTTGTGGTCAAGTCAAAGTCTCAAGTCGTTTCACAAGTCATTTTGAAAAGTCTGACGGGGGAACAGTATGGGCACTCCAACTGTCCATAACCGCGGACGCGGCTATTCGAATAGTTTGACACTCTGCAGAGATTGTACACGTTCACCACAACATTCGATACATCCGTCAGGAACAAATACTTAATTCACCATACTCAGTATGCGGATAATCAATCCTAACCTTTCAATTACACTCCCTAGTATAAGCACCTCTCCTGTGAGTTTGGCCTCCCAACCATGACCACTGTCATCTTGGGTACTGCACAGGTGGACAATCTTCACAAGGTAGCCTCAGCTCAGACCTTGGCCGTGAGGGAACTAATACTAAGGTATATAAGTTTCCAGTCAAGCCCTACCCAATATTCGGGTATTGTGGTTGTACGATAAAATTGGAATGGTATCGCATCCAGACAACCATCAGTTTTATAAAGGGATAAGGCTCATGCCTCAACATTTTTATCACCAGAATCATCAAGTGTTTGGAAACACATGTCCAAAACATTTCAATAGAATGATCCATCATTCCAAGGTTTTCGTAACCATTTTTCCACCAAGTATTCCCATCTAAAGTTGATCAAGTTTTATGCTTAGCACTAGCATCTATAGGTGGGGGTAAGCAATAATGAGGGGTGGTAAACTAGGGGAGTTTCAACTAAGTACACCTTATATCTTAGGATGATATCAAGGTTTCTAACTTAGGCCAAATTTTATGCTCTTTATGCAACCTTCAGCACAACTGTCTAGTATCTACCAAACTCTTAGGTAGCCTCCAAGTAAGCTTTGATAAAGAAATAAAGTAAGAAGCTTGCCATAAAACTAGGATTGGTTTAGCAAGTGGGTATGGTCACATACGCTTAAGGCATATAGTAATCATATCACAAGCATGGGTTTGTGGCAACAATAGGGTATCTTGCAAGTGTTAGCTTGCACATTCACTAGTAGTATTAGGCTTGCATAGGTCAACTTGATTAGTAAGGCTTGCATCGTGTCAATATAAGCTTGCCTTGTGCGAGCTGGTTGAAGTTCTCCTCGGCTTCCTCTTCGTAGTATCCTCCTTCCTCCTCGTATCCTTGGTCGGTACTAGCGTCTACGAATAAATACGAGGTACACAATCACCAAACAATACTTAACTACTTGCAATCATCACACACAAGGGTCCTATAGATGATCTAGCATCATCTCTAACATTACAAGGTTAAAGCTTGGTTTAAAACCTTTTTATTTTAGAAAAGTGATTTCTACTCATTGAAGAACTACTTAAGATTTAATATTCTCCAAACTAAACATGGGATCATGTTGACACATGTCATCACCACATATTGTAGTCCATGGGAATGTGATTTAAAGTGGTGTCACAATTTAATAAGGTTTTACCCTTTTATTTTAATTAATTAAAGTGGCTAGAAATGCTTATGAAGCATTCTTTTATTGTTTGAACAAAATTTCTGCAAGTAACCTATATATATTTTTATATATTCTGAAAGGTATGGTTAAATGTGATTTTTGAGAGTTGGAATCAACTCAAAAGCTTTTATGGTTTAAATTTAAAAAAATGTTTGAATGCAGAAAAGCTTCTGCCTTGTTATTTTTGCTATGGGTGATCTACAGATCCAAATGACTTGAATCCAACGGGCTTGGATTAAGCATTCACAGACCTTTCCAACAAAATTGGTTTCATCCAATTTGGTGCACTGAATCGATCTGGGTTGATTTTTGAAGTTGGGTACAGAAGTGTGTTTGAATTTAAAAAGAAAAGGTTTAATTTGAATTGCTGGGCTGCGCGGGAAATTCTAACGGGCCGGCCTGCTAAGCGCAGTGCTCCCGCGGGCTGCTTAAGTGGGTGTCCCCACTCGTCAGTGACACGGGGCTGGGCGAAGCGGTATGGGGCAACGTGGATCGTTCGATCTAGTTCTAATCCAACGGCTGAGGGTCATCGTCGACGCGAGACAGCTCCGGCGAGAACCTAAGCGCGCCCGGTGAGGGTGCTGGGGCTCACCGGGTCTTGGCGAGGGTCGGCGAGGCGGGCGAAAGACGAAGTCGATGATGGCGAACCTCCTGGTACCGGTGGCTTCTCCTGGGGCGGCTCCAATCGCAGGCTCCTTTCTTCTCCGGCAGCGGCAGGCTCCAGTGAAATTCCGGCGAGGTGGTGCTCGCCTTGCTCTGAGAATGGTGTGGCATGATCAGTGAGGAGAGGGGAGTGAGATGGTGTGAAGAAATCGTGCGGGGGTGGCCTCTATTTATAGTCGAGCGAGGGGACCGTCGGGGCGCAAGGTGAGCTCGTTGGGGGCGACGTTATAGGCAGCTAATGGCATGGGCAAGGGTAGGGGACGGTGCTGTGTCTCCTGGCGATGCTCAACGACATGGTCGCGAGGCATGGGGCGGTGTGGTTTGGTCTGGAACGGGCGGTGCTCTACGCGACAGAGGCGGCGTCTTCGACGGCGGGCGGTGGCTATATGGCACAGGGCGGCAAACGGGGATGTCTGGCGGTCTCCTGGGTCGGTGGTGATCGTGTGTGCGCGCGGTGAGGGCGGCGCGCGGTCTGTGGGTGATGGTCGAGGGTGGCGCTCTGGCGCACACTCGGCATGGTCTGGGCGTGTCTGGTGCGCGTGGTCCAGGGCTTGGCAATGCTCGCGGCTGGGACAGGCAGTGGCGGTGGACGGTGGGCTGCCTCCCAGACATGCTGGCTAGGCTTGCTGCTGCTCCTAGCTTGCTGTCCACATTGGGGTGACATGGGGGTGCTCGGCTGTTCACCATTAATAGCAATGGAAAGCTCATAGGGATGCTAGTGTTGGGCTAATCTTTCTAGATGGTCTACTGGATTGTGTGTGAGCTAACTAGGGAACAAGTTAGGCTCAAAACACTGCACACTATAGTGTTTGTGGCTTTGTTTGATTTGTGTCTGCAACCTGTTTGATGAAATGGCCGCATGAAATCAAGTTTTGAATTTTGAAATGATTTTTGGTGGGTTTGCTAGATTGGTTCTGGTGAGTCTGCAGATGCTTGGGTTTTGAAAGTTGAGCTTTTTTGAGTGGGTTTTGAAAAAGTGGGATCTTCCCATATGAAGAAGATTCAATTTTGAGTTGTCATTTAAACTATGCATTTGAAAGTTTCTGGATGATCACAAAGTGGGCCTTGATACTTTCTTATGAGTACATTCAAGGGGTGCAAAGATCCAGAAAAGTTTCTGTTAGGTTTTGAAAGTTTGAGACAGCCAAAGTAGGCATGGGAGTTAAATTGGTCAAAATGACCATTCACTTAATATATTTGTTTTGACTTATTTGTCTTTAGGAAAAGTGTGGGGAATGTTTTAGATGATGTTTATTTCACCTAAGAAACATTTTACAAGCAATGGGTCACACAAACAAGGTGGTTTTTAAAGAAATTCAAAATCCATGCATACCCATATACATGCATTCATGAATTGATTTAGAAAAGTTTTTGTTAACCCTAAACTTTAGGATTTGTGTTTTGATGATCTAAGTTTGATATTTTTGGGATGTTACAATGTTCATTCAAAATCTATCCCATTTCTTGTTGATGATTTTTCTCCCCCAGCAAACTTGCTTGTTTTCAGGAGGAAGCGTGGAGAAAAAGGCCCACCTCTTGTTGTTGACGAATGCTGGCCAGTGAAAAGGGCAAGAATCTATGGCCAAAGAAAGAAGTGAACTAACCAGATCATGTTTGGTGCTGCTGAGGTGCAATCTGAACTTTTTTTGGAGGATGATGTGCAAACTGTTGAGGCTTTAGGGCACACCGTTTCTGATTTGGAAGCTCTGGTGCAAAATGAGGGGCAAAATGAGCCTGTTGTTGAGGATCTAGTGCAAAATGAGCCTGTTGTTGAGGCTCTGGTGCAAAATGAGCCTGTTGTTGAGGCTCTGGTACAAAATGAGCCTGTTGTTGAGGCTCTGGTGCAAACTGACCATGTTGTTGAGGATCTGGTGCAAAGTGACCATGTTGATGAGGCTCTGGATCATGATCATGAGGTTGTTGAGGAGGTGCAGGAGGTGAAGGAGACTCCTGGACGTGCTGTGGGGAGGCCATATGGTAATGGTATGAAAAAGAAGAGCATAAACCTGTTGTGTGGTGTGAAACTTGTGAAGGAGAAGAAAACGAGGGGTAAGAAGAGCCAAAAGAAATAGACTTTGAATTTGGCACTTGTTGTTGTAAACATTTGTTATTGTAATAATTTGGCAGTTGTTGTTGTTGTAAACATTTGTTATTATAATAATTTGTCACTTGTTGATAATTTGGACAAAATTCAAATATGATGGTAAATTTGAATTTCAACAAATGTAGCTATGTCACTTTTCTATGTTTGTATGAGCTTCCAACGTTTTTCTCATATGTACAATACAACTCATCCTCACCCTGATCCCTTTTGTGAAGTACAACTCAGCCTCACCCAAAATGGGGTAGAAATGGGCTCCAAAGCTAGGGTAAACCACCCCATTTCTAAGCAAGTTTTTTTCGACCATTTCTAAAACCAAGTTTGATATTTTCCTCGAACTATGTCACATAACATGACACCATGTGAAGTTTTGTATTTTTTGATTTTTTGAATTAGTTATGCACATTTGAATGTCTGGTCAAACTTGAAGGGTTTTCATAAATATTCTTAGCTAGAAGTGAGGCTCACAAAACTAGCATTGAATCTCCGATGAAATAGCATGTTGTGAACCTAAAATGATTTTACAAAAATCATCAGCATGAAATCATGTACCTGTAGTTCATATCTTACCCACTTCCAACCGATTCGGCAGGATTTGTCTTTTTCACCAGGGATGGAATAAAAGGTTTGAGATACTCAAGTTGGGAAATTGTACATGCTAGGTGGTCTAGTAGTTTTGAAAAATAGGATGTTACCATTTTGAAACTTTAATTTGGTGGTTGCTTCACAAACACTACAAGGAATTTGTCTATATATGACCCTCTATTTTTGTCACAAAATCGTCACAGTAGTTCGTTTATGACGATTCTATGACGATTTTGAGATCGTCGAAAGCTGGGCGTCGCAAATGAACTATAACGACGATTTTTGCAAAATCGTCATAACCGTCTATGACGATATTGAATCGTCATAACCATTATGACGATTCAATATCGTCATGAGCCATCTAGCCAAGCCAGGTCAGATCCTACGTGGCTAATCCGACGTGGCAAAATTGTGACGAAACGAGATCGTCATAATGTGAATTCGGCCTGATCCATTTCAATATTCTATATGGACTGAGCCCAACAAATGAGCCTTTATTAAATGGGCCTTGGCCTTTTTTGGGCCTTTTTTCTTTTATGCCTAGGTAGTTTTAGGCTTTGGCCTTTTTCAATTTATTTAATTTTTGGGCTTCATCCTTTCCATTGTCTGTTTGTTTTTCTTTCGGTCCATTTAGTTTATGTGCTTCAGGCTTTTTAGCTGAAATGCACACTGATCAAATGTGTTTTGGGCCTATTCTGGTCCGTTTAAGAGCCCATGTGCAATACATTTCAATGGTACAGCAGTACAACAGCCAAGCAAGTGGAATAATGAACAAATATTACAGCAGTAAAGCATTTTGCTGGTGCATCTGAACATTTAACCAAACATACATCTCATCTGTTGATAATCAACACAGTTAAAAAGGATTTCAAAGACCAATCACACATAGAAAGCAGAATAGACAAGATCAGCAAGAGAATGCAAGTTGATCAGCTGGGGCACTGGCCAGCAAGAGAACGGCCATGTTGTCAGCCCCCAATCCATCCCGGGGGCGTTGTTGTTGTGAACCACCACTGCTGGCCGCCACTGCTCCTCCATGCTACCAGCCGCCGTTGCCGGCCGTTGCTCCTTATATATGTTTGCTTCTAGAACAAAAACACATGACAATTAATAAAATTGGTAAAGCAGATTCTTAATAAGCATCAAAATAGATACTAGTTACTTTACAAGTATTTATTTGCAAAAGAACAAGCACTGCTCAATATCTGATTTCATTGTGCATAATAGAATGATGCAATGGAACTACCACAATCCCTATTCATGCAAAAAGTGTACAATAAATTCTCAGACGATATCGGTAAGGTACATTCTCACAGCAACACAAGCTCAAAATTAACAGAGATGGTCATCATGGGTACAAGCAAAGCAATTTACCATTAGATATGAATAACTAATGCACTCATACTTTCAAATTTTCTTGACAGCAAAAGCATACATTTCAGATCCTTGCACAAATCGAGTCATTAACAATAGCAATAAGCATACATTTCAGATCCTTTCACAACACAGTTAACAGATTTCTCTGTATATGACCAGGAGCATACTGACCTGTAGAGACCTCAAACCCCTAAATGAAGAGAAGAAAAATTCACATGTCTTCCCAGTCCATGCCGACCAACCACCAGTACAGCTCCGCGGCCTTGGACTGTATGCAGCAGAACCTGAGAAACCGAATTTGATCTTAGATATGAAAGGACCCGGGATACCAAATTGATCTCAGAAATAAAGGCAGAAGAATGTTTCTATTTGATAGTAGTAGTTTCTATTTAAGCTATGTACATTTTTGTCCAGGAGAGTACTTTATATTAGATAGCAATAGTTTCTATTTAAAACAAATTTTTGTGTCATAAGGCATAAGCTATAGTATTTTATCTGGCTGAACCTCTCGGCCTTCGATCAAGACAAGGTATGATTCATATTGAGGCAAATATGGAACTAACAAATTGCAGATCAGTTTGGTTCTCCATGTCATACGTTTATTCCTGAAAACCATTTGGTTCTCCATGTTTTTTCTGTACTGAACTAATGATGGGCATATGAAACAAGCCATACAACCATAGAGATCCAATGCAAAAATCAGTAAATGAGGCTTGATAACTAGTCTAAAAATAGTTGCTGAAGTTTCTCTATTAGTAAATCTCAACATAAACCATTGATAAATTGGCTACAGGACACCTCTCAACTTGAGCATATTTACTTAGCATGCAGATTTAGCATATTTAGCAGTAAATCACACCAGGTAGTAAATCACACCAGATTGATATTTCTCATGCGATCATACTCTTATTTGCCTTATAACCTGATCATGCATGGACTCGAGTTGTTATTCATAGGATACAGGTCATGTAAGTACTAGGCCTACTAATCATGTAAGTACTTAGCAAGTAATTCAATATCCAGGAAAAACCATATTACCAGGAACAACATGATCATAAACAGGAACAACAGATTCACATGTTACATCAGTATGGAGATACAGTGGCAAGTGCCAAGTGTGAAATGGATATGGCACAAATTTTATGCAGATTCACAGGTTACATCGGAACCATACATAAGGAGATAGATAGCTTCTTATCACAACTTCATGCACATCAACAATAGACACACAAACAAGCACACGAACAAACATGATGACAAATTAATCTAGTAGAAGAAATCATATAACAAAGTACTCAAGAAATCACACCGACTCAAAACAGCTCAAATAGCTTCACACTGTTGAAATATTTAATGTGGAGCATTGAGTTAATTTGAAATATTCAGTGGTAACTTAAACATCATGCAGATTTATCTACATATCTTGTATACTTAACTAGAACCAGATAAAGCATACAGGCATGGAGCATTTTCAACAGAGTAGCTCAGAGTTCCATGGAAACATCAGATTGCACACTTAATCAAAGATAAGACTTGATCTGGGCTTGAACAAGGCCACTCTTTAGAATCATCACATCAACATATTCCAAGTACTTGAACATCTATGATGAGAGAGATGGGTGCTTTAACAACTAATCCTAGACAATATAAGTCTATGTATAGTACATCAATTACTGCATCCAGTTCATCGGCGCAGATATGCATTGAACATAGAGACAGGCGTGGGAAGGAAGTGGGGGCTTACAGTTCGTATGACCTCGTTGTGTCGTGGACCGGCGCTGCCAGATGCGTGGGACGGGAAGCCCGCAACTAGAGACCACGGGAAGGGTACGGGATCTCGCCAGCGACGGTGAGTTGTGAAGCGGGAAGATGCAGTGCTCAGCGCCTCTTTGCCCTGCCTCATTTATTTGCCCTCCATGGACACGGATTCCTACGTGATCACCTCGTCATCATCCTCCCTCGGGTGCGGTGGCGTCTGCATTGAGATAGAGGGATACTGAGAGAGGGACCAAGAGGGAGAAGAAAGAGGGGAGGGGATAAAGGGCGAGGTGGAGAGAGGGATACGTTACCTGGGATCCTGGCGACGGACAAATAAATCCTCCTCGTGGTACTTGCAAAATAAATCATATACTATCATTAGAATTTGGGAGTGATATAGTCACATAACACATAACCATGCAAAATTTGAAGCATCATCAAACAAGTCATAGCAAAAGCTAAGTATAAGAAGGGTCGATTTAGAATAGGCAAGTGCTATGACAGTGCTAGTGCTGCTAGTTATTGGTTGTGTAAGATTGAAACATTGCAAACCATAAACACAACGGCCAAAACTGAACAAGGTCCATGAAGAAAAGTAACCAGGATCATACATGATAAACCAAAATGCTACACTAGCCTAAACACACCAACATCAACTCCAGAAATGGTTGTTTGTAACATTCAGAAATGCTAACCCTACTTCTATTGTTCTACTATGAATGGAAGGAAGACCAACTTAATTTTACCAAGTTACTAACATTCGCTAACCCTAGATTGATTGATGTCAATATAGTTCACAAATATAAATATCCTATAGTTGTTTGTAGATAAACATGACAAATATTGCAGTTGCCACGCTCAAATGCCCAATGCCTGCCACCAACTTCACAGTAGTTTTTCTAATTAATGTCATTTTCAGTTATACTTACTAGATTGCATCGAATATCATTAAACCAAATCTATACTAGTATATGACGCTTCACAGAAGTAGTCTCTCGAAGTCAAGCATCATAGGAGGACAATGTAATCAGCATCCAACACTCCAGAGATGTACTACTACTACTAGTTCAGAGGTGTGGTACCAGTAGCGTGTAACAGAGAAGACACATCTCTGTACCAGTAGTGTGTAAGGAGTTCGACACTGCTTACGAGTCAGTTACGAGATTGACCTGGTGGTGGTATACCTCCTCAGCCTCTGCCGGCAGCTGGTCCCTGTAAAACACCTTGCGGATGTCCTTGATGGCGTCACCGAACTTCTCCTTGAGACTACGGTAAATTGTTAATCAGGGTCAGATTTGATGTCCCGATGGATTAGCCACGAATTTGTGTATGTACGCAAGGCGAGAAATACAATTTACCTTCAAGCCTGAGGGAGACACGCCGTCCTTGACAGAGACGATGGCGACATCGCCATCGCCGCCGACACGCCCAGCTCCGAACCCCTCACCTCCGCGGATCTGGAGTAGTCTGGCGTAGCCTTGGTGTATGTGAGCAGGCCCTCCTCAAGAGGGATCTGGGACGGAACCTCTAGGGTTGCGGGAGAAGGGAGGGATCTGGAGCGACTACGAGGGAGCCTGCAGCGAGCGCCACGACGCGAGAGCCCGCAGTGGATGAGACGAGAGGGAGCCTGCAGCCCAGATGATGATGACGACGATGCTGGTACATCACAAAACGCGCGCCGCCGCCAGCACCGACGATTCAGCATATTGGGTCACGAGGGAGAGACGGTAGTAGGAGAAGGTTTGAGGATCTAGCTAGGGATGGGTCGGGTTGATGCGGGATCGAGAGGTTCGGGGTGGCTTGGAATAAGGATCTAACGCCGGGGGAAGTGAGTCGGGAAGAGAGCGCCGGCGCCGGCGGATCTGGGGAACAAGGAAGCAGGTCGGGGTGGAGAAGGGGACGAGCAGATATGGGCGTAGTGTGGCGGCTGGGGAGAGATAAGGGTTAGGGTTAGAGAAGGGTGCCATGTGTGCACGCAATATATGCCAGGTCATCGATCCATAACATATTTCTGCAAATCATCATCTCACCGGTTCATTCTGTTTACATCCAACGGTAGATATTGTCCTTTTCTTACATCTTGATCTGCCTAACCATTATGACGATTTCATCCATAGAAATTACGACGTTTTTGAGTGATATCGTCATAGTTTAATAAGGTTTTGGCCCTTCCTAATGGCTTGCGACGATTTGGTGCGAAATCGTCATAACTCTATGACGATTTTGTCCACAGTCACTATCAAAAGGTCATAAGTTGACACATTTCTTGTAGTGAAATCCCCCCTCTTTCGGCACTCAGAAAATAGAAAATGGATTTTCTGTACGTCGAAAAGGAAAACTTTGTGCTACAACATTGTTAGTCATCCCATTATAGACATGCATGCCCAATATGGGCACATTAACACAAACTATGCCTTGATTCTAGCCATATCATTAGTCATTTGACCCGAAAGCCAGAAACCTCGGAGGAGATATGTCATTTTGTGAAGGGTTTTTTGAAATATGATCAATAGACCAAGTTTGATATTTTTTCTCACAACTATGTCACATAACATGACACCATGCGAAGGTTTTGTATTTTTTTGATTTTTTTAATTAGTTATGCACATTTGAATGTCTGGTCAAACTTGTGAAACCCCGTTGACTGCATCCTAAACCCAGCTAACCCTCAGGCCGAATGAGGAACGCAGATCTAACCCTAGTGCGACACTGTGGCCGTCCGATCACGTTTTCTAGAAGGATTCCGCGGGTGGCTCTGGACGATCCGTGGAAGGGCTTGTTCTGCAACCTGATTGGTTGGCGTCTCTTAGAAGGATTTCGCGGCTAGCTCTTGGCGATCCATGAGATGGATGATTCTGAAATCTGATTGGCTTCATCGTTTTTCCATGAACAGATAAGGTACAGCGTGGCACACTCCATTGACCGTTGGACCGTGCGTGGCATGCGAGGGCGCTGGACGGGGCGGGCTGCACCATGCATGCAGCTGCCCCTAGCGTCGCAATCTAGCTATTTTGCAACAGCGCTGCAGCGTATTTACTCCTTCCGTCGTATTAAATAAGTGTACGTCTAACAACTTTCTTCAGTCAAACTTACTCCCCTCAGGTTCATTGTAATAAATGAGACTTTGCATGATACCACATCTATGTTATTTTGCACTATGGATTAGTAACTTAGACTATTAACATATGCATGATCACATCTAAGTTACTTCCACGTACTCCCTCTGTCCGCAAATAAATTGAAGAGACCATTTGCTAAATGTTATTGGACTTGATTTCCGTGAAGCAATTTTTTCTACTTTAAAGTGCATTGAAAAGGTAGAATTACATTTTTTGTGGACAAATTTTGAAGCCAAACGTACACTTATTTGTGGACAGAGAGAGTATGCATGTCACTATGACCAGTCTAAGAAAAAATATCAAAATATAAAATATGTAATAAATATAACGTACAACGTAGCACACTTCATTGACCGTTGGACCGAGGTGGCATGCGAGGGCGCTGGGTGGGGCCGGCTGCACCATGCATGCATGCTATGCAGCTGCCTCTCGCGTCGCAGTCTAGCTATTTTGCGTGCAACAGCGCTGCATCGTATTTACTCCCTCCGTCGCATTAAATAAGTGTACGTCGAACAACTTTTTTCAGTCAAACTTACTCCCATCTGGTTCATGTGCCATACAAAAAGTCAATATTTATGAATCTAAAATATCAACTTTGACTACGTATATAAGAAAAAAAATCAAAATCTAAAATATTATAAACTTAGTTTTATACTCCCTCTATTCTCTCCAATTGACATCCCTCTGATTACTCCCCACCGATTTTTCTTGCGTGTGTAAAAACGAACGAGTTTGTTACATGCGGTGTGTAAAAACGAATGAGTACCTTGGTACTAGATTCCTGCATTTATTACCGAGTAAATCAAGGCCAAATTCTATTTTTGCTTTTATTTTTCACTGCCAATGAACAACCACCTTGGACGTTTTTTTCTCTCTTTCGCATTAATGCATGCATGCATGCAGGGGCGGGGGCGACGGTGCAGGGGTCACGTCGCATCCTAGCAATTTTTTCTCTCTTTTGCATTGATCACGCACGCGGCTATGCCCGCTGCCCACACGCAACGCAGCGCACGCGGCTGCGCCAACGCTGGATTCCCACGCCGCCCTTCACGCCCCGCCCTCAATAAATAGGCAAAACACATTTGACTCCTCATCTCATCTTGCCCCTCATCTTCAACCTCGAGCCCGTCCCTTTGCCTCCTCCCAGCCCCCAAACACTCCGGCGACCATGGCGACCTCCCCCCTCCGCTTCCCTTCCGACCCCGAAGTTAGCGACGAGGACAACTACCCGGACCACAAGCAGGTCTGGGAGCAGGAGGCTCCCATGCGCCCCAAGCGTGGCAAGAAGGGACACAAAGCCCCGCCTTGCCCCTGGGCGAAGGGCCCCTTCGTCCACAACCCCGTCCCCGGCGACGGCAACCTCCCCGACGACGGCCCCTCCGAAGAGTACTAGAAGGCGGCGGAGAAGAAGGAGGCAAAGAAGGAGGCTGCCTACGCCAGGTGGGAGGAGAAGCAGGCCAAGCATGCCTTGAAGAAAAGGCGCAGACGGGAGGATGAGGAACGACGGGAGGCCAATCGCTAGGCCTTCCAGGAGGAGCAGCGGCGGCGGGAGCACCGGGAGAGGCTGGCGGACTGGAATGTCGCGGCGGCTCGGAGGGCGGCGACACCGGCACCGCCTCCACCGCCGATGGAGTAGGGTAGCTAGGGTTAGGGTTTAGGGGCTAGCCCAGGGTTTAGGCGGGGCGCCTATTCTCTTCTATATTATTGTACTTTTTTCTTTTTATTGTAATGTTATCCCAATGTTATCGATCCGGCTATCTAATATAAGGAATGTTATCCCAATATTATCTATCCCCTTGTTTTATTGTAATCTGTATTTTATTGTATTGTCATTTGTCAAAACACCCAAAACAACAAGTGTATAAAACAAAAGACACAAAACAAGTTCTCATATAATACTCGTGTAATATTTATAAAATGAGTGAAATTAGAAAAGGTTAAAAGGAAGAATAAGTTAACGTAAAGATGGTTGATTATTTTCAAACAACACATGGTTCATTTTCAAACAAGACATTTACATATTTACATAAGTTAAAGGAGCGCCCAAGTTATGTTAGTTAAATGGATGCTCTTGGACTTCATTTATATATTTACTTTCATAAAAAAAAGATTGCGACCTGAGCACGAGTATCTGCAGATCCACACGTCCCTATTTAGATTGTAACGTGAGTACCATTTTTTTTGCCCAATCAACATATAGTTACTATTGGGCCTGGATATGTCCATTTTGGCCTTGCTAAGTTCTATTTGGGCCTGGCCTTTTTCAATCCTCGTCAATTGTTTTTTTTACTTTTCAACCCCTCCCCCTCTCCTGCACACAGGCTCCCCCTGTACACTGATAAAAGGAACACTGACGAAGCTGACGAAACTGAAGGAACACTGATTTCGAAAACAGAGCAGCTCAAAATTAGCCTGAATTTGTGTTGCATTTTATTCAAACCAAAGACATAGACCATTACATCCATTACAAAGCATCACTCGAACATTGACTGCGTTGTCTAATGACTAATGATCAGGAGATAAACTAATCCGAGAGAAATTACACAAAAACCAGTCATCAGATTGTCCTGCTTCTTCAATTCTATGATTTGCCTTAGCTGCTTGTTCATCTTCTTCAGCTCGGCCTTCACTTCCGCATCCACCGTAGTACCAGCGTAAATGGGGTTGCCACATCCCAATTGCTCCACCACGGACGGGTTTTCGAGCTCCCAGGATGCTACTTCCACCCCAATTCGCTCGATGTACTCATCAAGCCACTCAAAATACCCACATTTTGGCAGTTCCTGAAATCGCAGAGATGAACCCTAAATCCCAAATTCGATGAAATGCATGAAATTTCGAAAGAAAAGCGAGAAATTGGCGCTCGGAACACTCAGATCCCACCTTTCCCGGCTCGGGCTTGCTCTCACACTTCACAAATTCCCGGCCAATGTTGTCGTTCTTGTCGGTGGATGTGACAAGCCGCTTCAGGGGCGCGGTACGGGAGCAATCGGGGCACCTCCTCATCGGCACCGCACCATATCGAGGCCATGAGCGGTGGGAGGAAGCAGAGCTCGACATCCCTCGCCGGCGTTGCCGCACTTGCTCGCCGGAGAAGAAAACGGAAGGGGATGAGATGCTAGAACGGTGGCGGGAGTGCTCGGGTGCGGGGACGGATCGGGGCCAACGGCTCTCTATAACCACAGGGTGGGTCCCACGATATGAGGTGGACATCAGCTGAGTTCTGCCGTGACGTGGAGAGGCTGTGGGTCCTACTGTGCTCAGCTGATTCGAATTCGTTGACGGTCTCATGGGGTTCAGTAGAAGTGTCGCACGGGAGCTATTTGCCGCTTCAGAAGTGTCGCATGCGAGCTATTCTTTGTAACGATGTCGTTTTCCTTTCAATTCCACGTAAAGACGTCGCATAGGAGCTATAAGCCCTAATTAAGATGGACGGATCAAATAATTTTAATATATGTGGATCAGTGTAGTGCCTCGAAAAATATTCTTATATTGCTTTTAGTATATAATATAATAGATAGATAGAGATTCTTATAAATGCTCGCAGGCTTCTTGCATAGAAAATTTTGGATGAAGCAAATAATAATGCTAGACAAAAGCATGACCGTTAAGAATTTCGAAAGCTTTTTCGTTTTTTTGGATTGCAGTAAGTATGGTTTGTTGGCAGGTGGTCTCCAGCGACCAAGAACGACCCATAATAAAAACGAATTTCAGCACAACTTTGAAGCAGGAAAGGCAAGTCACCCAAAAGAATGGAGGTTGCAGTGGACACCATACGCAAGCGACCGCTGTCGGTTCGCAAGACGAGCAAGGGAGCAGCTCCTGCCGTGGTCGTGCGAAAGTCAGACGGCGGCGAGGTGATCGGGGAGCCGGTGAGCCCCTCCGCAAGGCTCGTCGAAGATTTGTTCATCGTCGTCGCCATCGGCCGCCTCTCGTCGCCTGCCGACGTCTCCGTCATCCGCGCGGGCATCCGGGATAGCATGGCTTGCCACCCACGGTTCCACAGCATCCAGGCTACCGACAAGGACGGCATCCTACGATGGGTGCCGACGACGGTGAGCATGGACTATCACGTCACCTGCCCGACGCTGGAGCTGGACATGGCAGCAAGCCCGGACCAGGCCGTGGAGGACTACGTGGCCTCCCTCTACACTCGCCCCATGGACCATTCCCGGCCGCTCTGGGAGTTCCACCTGCTCGACTTCCCGACCTCCGAGGCCACGTCCACCGCCGTCGCGCGCGTGCACCACTCCCTCGGCGACGGCATGTCGCTCCTCACGCTCCTGCTTTCCTGCACACGCGCAGCGCCGCCAACCCTGCCAGCCTGCCGGCCATGCCGCCGCTGCCCGAACGAACGGGCGCTGTATACGCACGCCCACGGCCGCCGCTCTCTGCAGGCGCGCTGCCGTTCGCTTCGTGGGTTTGGTCCTTCGTCGCGCTCGCATGGCACACCCTGGTGGACGTCGCAATCTTCTTCGCCACCGTACTGTTCCTCAAAGATACAATTACGCTCTTCTCGGCGACGGGTCATCATGGCCCTAAGCGTGTTGTGCACCGGAGCCTTAGCCTTGAAGACGTCAAGGTCGTCAAAGAGTCCATGAACTGCGTAAGCTATCATTTATTTGAAATCAGAATAGATCATCTTTTTCCAAGCCACATATATTTTCAAGTGAAACCTCATACCCCCTCTCCGATCCAAATTTATGACCTCGGATTTGTCTAAATTCGGACGTGTATAGTCATGTTTTAGTGCTAGCTAGATACATCTGATCTAGATAAATTTGAGGCCAGTAATTTGGATCGGAGGGAGTATATGCAAATAATTTCTTCTATGACACCAAAACCATATTGTTGAAACTTTCAAATAAGAATTCAATGGTATGCATCTTGTGACACATAATCTTATTTTGTTGGTTGAATTATTATTATTCCCATTTAGGGTCACATATTTCAAACAATATGTTCATATTAACTCCAATAATTATTATTCCGAGTTATAGAAAAATATAAAGATGCAAATGGTATACACGTTTTCTTGTTCTTGTTCTACACATATGAACCTGGATTCACAAGTAGCCTCACAACACAACTAACAAAAGTCAATTGGACCAACAAGGACGAAATACATTGTCTTGAAGTATAGAAGCATTATGTCATATTCAGTTGTATAAGAACAACTATTTGTGTGTCTATTAGTTTATATACATGACACAAAGAACATTCTTATCAATTTGAAGTAATGACGTGAAGAATATTTGAGTAAAATAATATGTATATAGATTTTTTTTTAGTTTATTTATATCTTGATTTGACCTCTTTCAAACAATTAATAGAACTCCGTGGGAATTACTTTCCTTCGTGTTTGTGTGCATAGACAGTAAATGATGGGGCTTATAGCTCCCATGCGACGTCTTTACGTGGAATTGGAAAGAAAGCGATATCGTTAAAAAGAATAGCTCGCATGCGACGGTTGTGAGGCAGCTAATATCCCAGGTCCACACGGGCCATAAAACGGTCGTAAGGACACATTTAACTTTGTTCGAAGATTAGGGTTAAGCCAAACCGGTTGGTTGGGACAGCCAGTCAAGCCAGTCAAACCAACCGCTTCCGACCGAGAGCGCGCGTCACACTGACTGTAGCTTCCCCGACGGCGGCGGCGGACCTCACCCATCGTTCTCGGCGCCGGCGGCGGCACGACAATTAATTTAGGCGGCGGCGCTTTCGTTCGACGGCGAAGGTGGTGAGTGCCATTTGAAAGCTAATTCCTCTCCCATTCTTCTCAATTCGAGATCTGAGCGTGCCCATTGATGCTAGATTGTGGAGGCGAGGGTGTGCTGAACGGGGCGAGGGGGAACGATATGGAGCATGGAGAGGGGACTTCTAATCGGTATATCCCGTATCTCTGCACTTAATTTCTCTAAGGTTGAGCTCTTTGTTCGCTTCCGCTAGCTCACAGTGCCCGCCAAAAACAGGGGAGACGATGTTGCGCGCCAAACCTTCGAATTTCGCATCAATTTCTTTCCATCTAGGGCTGTTTTAGTTGATGGCAGCACACAGATCATTGAGAGAGACACGGTTGTTAAATGGGAGGTGGAATTAGAACATGTTGATCCCCAAGAGCTAATAAATATGGGAGAGGAGGCGGTGAGGAAAATGGTGGAAAAAATTGGGGATAGTGTGGTTTGGGGGGCAGAGCAAGAAGTTTCTTTGTTACGATTTGATGATTGCAAATGTGACTATGTTAGGGTTGAGACAGGGGAACATATAGTTGATGAAATCGATGAGCAAAACGGTTGGACAAGCAAAACTGTTCTGTTATTAGCAGAGCTCATTGATCTGAAACCTGATTCGAGGGTTGGATATGTGGCCTCGAAGCTGGCTGCTTAGATGGTCGAGGATGATTGGGCTGCACAAAGGCAAGTAATGCCTATACTTACTGAGTTGGAAGTGTTAACAATGGAGGATGATGATGCTAATGCACAAGGGGAGGCTGCAGATGGTAATGCCCAAAGGATTGTAACTGTTGATTGGAATTCAGTTGAGATACATGACTGGACTGATTTGGTCATTGCACCAATAGATGACATTGAAATGGCAAAGCTTTTTGGCATTCCTATAGATGACAAAGACAAGGAGAAGAAGAGGGATGAAGCTGCAAATGATGGTGACAACCATTTAAGAGATGAATAGGCAGATATAGATCTAGAGTTGTTGGAAAATGCTGCAGTTCATGTAGTTGATGCACATGATGATGAGCTAGTAACAGTTTATGACAAAGAGGACCCAGTTATTGTAGTTGAGAGATTGTTTCCAAGCATGGATGAATTCAGGATGTGTTTCAGGACATATGCAGTCAAACGTGAGTTTGCTACCCAGACTATGTGGACTGATAAAAAGAAGTTCTATGCAAAATGCATAGGTTATGATGGTGGTGCCAAGCCTTGCAAGTGGTATATATCTGCTAGACGCCAACCTGATGGAAGGACCATAAGAGCGAATCAAATTCCAAAACCTCATACTTGCATTACAAGTTCTCAAACAGTTACAAAGATGACATCACAATTATGGGTTGCATAAAAGATCAAGCCCATTTTAGCCACAACACCAAACAGCACTGCAAAGAGACTGAAAATAGACTTGGAAAAACAGTACCCCATTAAGCTGAATTATACTACAGTGTGGAAGGCAAAGCAAAGGGCAATGAAAGAGCTATATGGTGATTGGGCAAATACCTTTCGAATGCTTTATAACTTCAAAGCAGAAGTAGAGAAGAGGTCACCTGGCAGTGTTGTGGAGATATATACTGAGGTAACAGCTGATGGGAAAGTCTTCTTCTCTAAATTCTTCATGGCTTTAAAGCCTTGCATCAATGGCTTCAAAGCAGGGTGCCGTTCATATTTGAGTATAGACTCATCTTTCTTGACTGGAAAGTGGAATGGTCAACTAGCAGCATGCAATGCTTTAGATGGACACAATTGGATGTTCCCTGTAGCTATTGGCATGTTTCAGTCTGAGACAGAGGCATCATGGACATGGTTCATGATGCAGTTGAAAAGATGCATAGGGTCAGTCTCTCCATTGGCAGTGCACACACATGCATGTAAAGGTTTAGAAAATGCAGTGAAGATTGTTTTCCCTCATGCTGAGCAGAGGGAGTGATTCGGCCATATGTGGATGAATTTGATCAAAAAATTCAGGGGAGATGATTTTGGACGCATGTGGCCAGCAGCAAGATCTTACACCAGGAAGACACATTCATATCACCTTGAGAAGATTAAGGCGGCATGCTCTGAGGAGGATAGGGTCAAGTTTTGTACATGGTTGGAAACCTACCATTCTCTTTTATGGTACAGGTCTGGTTTTAACACTGCCATCAAATGTGATCATATCAACAATATTTTGGCAGAAAGTTTCAACAACAAAGTGAAGGAGTTAAAAGACTCGCCTGTCCATGACATGGTTGACCAGATTAGGATCATGATCATGAGGTTGTGGGAATTGAGAAGAAGGCTTGGTGATGTTCTTCAAGGAGATAAGCTTCCTGATGTTGTGCAGCAGGTGGTCAATAGGAGTAGAAATCTTGCACATTTGCGTGTTGAGAAATCCTCATTGTGGGGTGCTAAAGTCAGAGATACAAAGACTGGCAGGAGGCATGTTGTTGACACTCAATTTCATGAATGCACATGCCTTGTGTGGCAACACACTGGGAAGCCTTGTGAGCATGCCATACTTTTCTTGGCCTCCAAACACAAGCTAAATATGCACCCATATTTGCATGAGTATTATTCTGTAGCAAAATTCAAGGCTGCATATGGAACACCAATTCCAGCACTTCCAAATCAGTCTCAGTGGCCTGAAGTGGACATTCAGTTCTCCTTGTGTCCTCCTTTGATGAAAAGAAAGGTTGGCAGGCCCAAGCAGAGTAGATTCAAGGCTTGGTTTGAGAAAGGTGGGAGAAGCAAGAAGGGAAAGAAAGATGAAAAGAAATATGCCAATCCAAAAAGGGCCCAAAAAGGTAACAAGAATAGATGCAAACTCTATGAAGAACTTGGACACCGAGCTGGCTCTACCAAGTGCAGATACACTGCTGAAAAGCCAAAGTATGTTCATCCAAAATCTATCCCATTTCTTGTTGATGATTTTTCTCCCCCAGCTAACTTGCTTGTTTTCAGGAGGAAGCGTGGAGAAAAAATCCCACCTCTTGTTGTTGACGAATGCTGGCCAGTGAAAAGGGCAAGAATCAATGGCCAAAGAAAGAAGAGAACTAATCAGATCATGTTTGGTGCTGCTGAGGTGCAATCTGAACTTGTTTTGGAGGATGATGTGCAAACTGTTGAGGCTTTAGGGCACACCGTTTCTGATTTGGAAGATCTGGTGCAAAATGAGGGGCAAAATGAGCCTGTTGTTGAGGCTCTAGTGCAAAATGAGGGGCAAAATGAGCCTGTTGTTGAGGCTCTAGTGCAAAATGAGCCTATTGTTGAGGCTCTGGTGCAAAATGAGCCTGTTGTTGAGGCTCTGGTGCAAACTGACCATGTTGTTGAGGCTCTGGTGCAAAGTGACCATGTTGATGAGGCTCTGGATCATGATCATGAGGTTGTTGAGGAGGTGCAGGAGGTGAAGGAGACTCTTGGACGTGCTATGGGGAGGCCAGATGGTAATGGTAAGAAAAAAGAGCATAAACCTGTTGTGTGGTGTGAAACTTCTGAAGGAGAAGAAAACGAGGGGTAAGAAGAGCCAAAAGAAATAGACATTTGTTATTGTAAACATTTGTTATTATAATAATTTGGCACTTGTTGTTGTAAACATTTGTTATTATAATAATTTGTCACTTGTTGATAATTTGGACAAAATTCAAATATGATGGTAAATTTGAATTTCAACTAATGTAGCTATGTCACTTTTCTATGTTTGTATGAGCTTCCGACATTTTTCTCATATGTACAATACAACTCATCCTCACCCTGATCCCTTTTGTAAAGTACAACTCACCCTCACCCAAAATGGGGCAGAAATGGGCTCCAAAGCTAGGGTAAACCACCCCATTTCTAGACAAGTTTTTTTCGACCATTCCTAAAACCAAGTTTGATATTTTTCCTCAGAACTATGTCACATAACTTGACACCATGCGAAGGTTTTGTATTTTTTTGATTTTTTTTGAATTAGTTATGCATATTTGAATGTCTGGTCAAACTTGAAGGGTTTTCATAAATTTTCTTAGCTAGGGGCTGAGGCTCACAAAAATAGCATTGGATCTCTGATGAAATAGCATGTTGTGAACCTAAAAATGAGTCTTACAAAAAATCATCAGCATGAAATCATGTACCTGTAGTTCATATCTTACCCACTTCCAGCCGATTCGGCAGGATTTGTCTTTTTCACCAGGGATGGAATAAAAGGTTTGAGATACTCAAGTTGGGAAATTGTACATTCTAGGTGGTCTAGTATTTTTGAAAAATAGGATGTTACCATTTTGAAACTTCAATTTGGTGGTTGCTTCACAAATCCCCCCCTCTTTCGGCACTCAGAAAATAGAAAATGGATTTTCTGTGCGTCGAAAAGGAAAACTTTGTGCTACAACATTGTTAGTCATCCCATTATAGACATGCATGCCAAATATGGGCACATTATCACAAACTATGCCTTGATTCTAGCCATATCATTGGTCATTTGACCCGAAAGCCAGAAAACCTCGGAGGAGATAGGTCATTTTGTGAAGGGTTTTTTGAAATATGATCAATAGACCCAGTTTGATATTTTTCCTCACAACTATGTCACATAACATGACACCATGCGAAGGTTTTGTATTTTTTTTGAATTTTTTTGAATTAGTTATGCACATTTGAATGTCTGGTCAAACTTGTGAAACCCCGTTAACTGCATCCTAAACCCCGCTAACCCTAAGGCCGAATGAGGAACGTAGATCTAACCCTAGCGCGACACTGTGGCCATCCGATCGCGTCTTCTAGAAGGATTCCGCGGGTGGCTCTGGGCAATCCATGGAAGGGCTTGTTCTGCAACCTGATTGGTTGGCATCTCTTAGAAGGATTTCGTGGCTAGCTCTTGGCGATCCGTGGGATGGATGATTCTGGAATCTGATTGGCTTCATCGTTTTTACGTGCAACAGCGTGGCATGCGAGCGTGGCACACTCCATTGACCGTTGGACCGAGCGTGGCATGCGAGGGCGCTGGGCGGGGCGGGCTGCACCATGCATGCAGCTGCCCCTAGCGTCGCAGTCTAGCTATTTTACGTGCAACAGCGCTGCAGCGTATTTACTCCCTCCGTCGCATTAAATAAGTGTACGTGTAACAACTTTCTTCAGTCAAACTTACTCCCCTCAGGTTCATTGTAATAAATGAGACTTTGCATGATACCACATCTATGTTATTTTGCACTATGGAGTAGTAACTTAGACTAGTAACATATGCATGATACCACATCTAAGTGCATTGAAAAGGTAGAAGTACACTTTTGTCGACAAATTTTGAAGCCAAACATACACTTATTTGTGGACAGAGGGAGTATGCATGTCACTATGACCAGCCTAAGAAAAATTATCAAAATCTAAAATATGTAATAAATATAACGTACAGCATGGCACACTCCATTGACCATTGGACCGAGCGTGGCATGCGAGGGCGCTGGGCGGGGCGGGCTGCACCATGCATGCAGCTGCCCCTAGCGTCGCAGTCTAGCTATTTTGCGTGCAACAGCGCTGCCCCATTAAATAAGTGTACGTCGAACAACTTTCTTCAGTCAAACTTACTCCCATCTGGTTCATGCGCCATACAAAAAGTCAATTTACTCCCACCAATTTTTCTTGCGTGTGTAAAAACGAATGAGTTTGTTGCATGCGGTGTGTAAAAACGAATGAGTACCTTGGTACTAGATTCCTGCATTTATTACCGAAGTAAATCAATGCCAAATTATATTTTCCCTTTTATTTTTCACTGCCAATGAACAACTACCTTGGACGTTTTTTTATCTCTTTCGCATTAATGCATGCATGCATGCAGGGGCGGGGGCGGCGGTGCAGGGGTTACAGTACGTCGCATCCTTGATATTTTTCTCTCTCTCTTTCGCATTGATCACGCAACGCAGCGCACGCGTCTCGGCGTCTGCGCCAACGCGATGCTGGATTCCCACGCCGCCCTTCACGCCCCGCCCTCAATAAATAGGCAATACGCCTTTGCCTCCTCATCTCATCTTGCCCCTTATCTTCAACCTCGATCCCGTCCCTTTGCCTCCTCCCAGCCCCCAAACACTCCGGCGACCATGGCGACCTCCCCCTTCCGCGTCCTTCCGACACCGAAGTAAGCAACGAGGACAACCACCCGGACCACAAGTAGTGGTGGGAGCAGGAGGCGCCCACGCGCCCCAAGCGTAGCAAGAAGAAGAAGTCCCCGCCCTGCCCCTGGGGGGAGTAGGGCCCCATCGTCACCAACCTAGTCCCCAACCTCCCCGGCGTCGGCGACCTTCCCTCCGGCCCTCTTGGGCTAAGCGGCGAGGCGAGGCAAGCAGGAGGCTGCTATCGCCAGGTGGGAGGAGAAGCAGGCCCATCGCGCCTTGAAGAAAAGGCGCAGACGGGAGGACGAGGAGCAACGGGAGGCCCATGGCTGGGCCTTCCGGGAGGAGCAGCGGAAGCGGGAGCAACAGGAGAGGCTGGCGGCGTGGAATGCCGCGAAGGCGGCTGCACCGGCACCGCCTCCACGGCCGATGGAGTAGGGTAGCTTGGGTTAGGGTTTAGGGGCTAGCCCAGGATTTAGGCAGGGCGCCTATTCCCTTCTATATTATTGTACTTTTTTCTTTTTATTGTAATGTTATCGATCCCCCTATCTAATATAAGTAATGTTATCCCAATATTATCTATCCCCTTGTTTTATTGTAATCTGTGTTTTATTGTATTGTCATTTGTCAAAACACCCAAAACAACAAGTGTATAAAACAAAAGACACAAAAACAAGTTCATATAATACTCGTGCGATATTTATATATTTACAAGTGTATAAAACAAAAGACACAAAAACAAGTTCATACAACACATGGTTCATTTTCAAATAAGACATTTACATATTTACATAAATTAAAGGAGCGTCCAAGTTATGTTAGTTAAATGGATGTCCTTGGATTTCATTTATATATTTATATTCACAAAAAAAAGATTGCGACCTGAGCACGAGTATCTGCAGATCCACACATCCCTATTTAGATTGTAACGTGAGTACCATTTTTTTTTGCCCAATCAACATATAGTTACTATTGGGCCTGGATACGTCCATTTTGGCCTGGCTAAGTTCTATTTGGGCATAGCCTTTTTCAATCCTCGTCAATTGTTTTTTTACTTTTCAACCCCTCCCCCTCCTCTGCACACGGGCTCCCCCTGCACACTGATAAAAGGAACACTGACGAAACTGACGAAACTGAAGGAACACTGATTTCGAAAACAAAGCAGCTCAAAATTAGCCCGAGTTTGTGTTGCATTTTATTCAAGCCAAAGACATAGACCATTACATCCATTACAAAGCATCACTCGAACACTGAATGCGCTGTCTAATGACTAACGATGAGGAGATAAACTAATCCGAGAGAAATTACACAAAAATAAAAAAAACCGACCATCAGATTGTCATGCTTCTTCAATTTGATGATTTGCCTTAGCTGCTTGTTCATCTTCTTCAGCTCGGCCTTCACTTCCGCATCCATCGTAGTACCAGCGGAAATGGGGTTGCCACATCCCAATTTCTCCACCACGGACGGGTTTTCGAGCTCCCGGGATGCTACCTCCACCCAATTCGCTCGATGTACTCATCAAGCCACTCAAAATGCCCACATTTTGCATTTCCTGAAATCGCAGAGATGAACCCTAAATCCCAAATTCGATGAAATGCATGAAATTTCGAAAGAAAAGCGAGAAATTAGCGCTCGGAACACTCATATCTCACCTTTCCCGGCTCGGGCTTGCTCTCACACTTCACAAATTCCCAGCCAATGTTGCCGTTCTTGTCGGTGGATGTGACAAGCCGCTTCAGGGGCGCGATACAGGGGCAATCAGGGCACCTCCTCATCGGCACCGCACCATACCGAGGCCATGAGCGGTGGGAGGAAGCAGAGCTCGACATCCCTCGCCGGCGTTGCCGCACTTACTCGCCGGAGAAGAAAACGGAAGGGGATGAGATGCTGGAATGGTGGCGGGAGTGCTCGGGTGCGGGGACGGATCGGGGCCAACGGCTGTCTTCAACCACCGGGTGGGTCCCACGATATGATGTCGACATCAGGTGTTCCGCCATGACGTGGAGAGGCTGTGGGTCCTACTGTGCTCAGCTGAATCGAATTCGTTGACGGTCTCGTGGGGTTAAGTAGAAGTGTCGCACGGGAGCTATTTGCCGCTTCAGAAGTGTCGCATGCGAGCTATTCTTTGCAACAATGTCGCTTTCCTTTCGATTCCACGTAAAGACGTCGCATAGGAGCTATAAGCCCGTAAATGATGTGTTAGTTGGAGTCACCGACGCCGCCCTGTCGCGATATTACTACCGAAAAAGAGGTATTTGCAAGGGTTTAACTGTATGTTTTCTTGCATTATTTGACACTTAAACTGTTTTTCATTACTTCGTCATTTTAGGTGATAACGAAACTAGCAAGGAGATCTGTTTGCGATCAATCCTGCCCGTCAATCTGCGGCCAACTACAAGCCTGCATGTAAGAACTACTAGAAATAAACAAAGCATAATCTATATGTCTAACATAAATTGACGGCTCAGAGAGAATTAAGTTAATTCCGTTCCCTTGTCACTACTACTTTGAGCAGGCATGTTTAAATATGATACAGTCTGGCAAAGGGAGCGGTGTAAAATGGGGAAATGAAATTGGCTTCATCGTCCTTCCATTACATATAGCCATGCACAGTGATCCGCTTGATTACGTTCGCCAGGCCAAGATTACTTTGAATCGAAAGAAGAGATCATTTGAAGTGGCATTCACACATTTGGCTGCAGAAGTGTTCTTCAAACTTTTTGGACCAATGGTACGTTTTGTATTTTCTAATTACACCATGAAATTGTTATCTTTTTTTTTATATTGGCAAGATTATACTAGTATTCTCACTTGAACGGCCCGATGGAGAATTCAAGGGTAACTGATATTGCATGGTATCTTAAGCCTAGAATGTTTGTACTAGTTAGCACTCTTAGTCCTAGTCTTTTTTTTAGGGAAACCGCCGACTTTATTAAATCATAGACATAGAGTTATAATCAGCCTCTAGGCTGTGAACTAAAAAGGCCGGACATATCCTAGCTAGATCTCCTCAGCACGTAAGGCGATCTGGCAACGAAGTCGCACATATCCTAACTAGAGAGGGCTGCATGAATAAAGTCTGTAATGTTTGGTCGTCTGTTCCACCAGGAGTGATTATAGACTTGTTAGCATCTGAGGGTGCGGGTTGATTAATATATATGCACCTTTGAATCTCAAAAAAAAAAGGCCCGACGGTAGCATCCTAGGAAACCGACAACTCCGGTAGGCACACATACTTTGTGCAATAGTGTGCCGGCTGGTTAGCTTCGCGACGGGCAAACAAATTTACAAGAATTAAAAGAGGAACTAATGTCTTGTATCTCATCGAGAATAGGTTTAAGGACTGACCCTCTACAGTCCTATTATTCCAACAACTCAAAAGAGGTTCACAATCAACCTCAAACACAACCTTCTGAAAATTTCTTTCAGAGGCATAACGAACAGCATCACGCAGAGCCACCACTTCGATAATTAGAGGATCCTCAATCCCGCTGTAGGTTCCCTCGCAACAACCCCAGAAGCCGCCATACCTTTGATTCCATCAATAGAACCATCCGAATTGATCTTGATAAAATCATCAGGTAGTGCAAAATGCAATGAAGGTCAGAAAACTTTGTCCAATGGGCAATTGTTATACTTATGTGTACAGGTCAAAGTAAGAACACTTACGGTCCACTTTATGTGAATAAGAACACTTTATCCGACAGATGGACAAATATGGATACTAATAGCATCTTATCGTGTGAATCAAAACAGGCAGGTGCTACTATCTTCAATCGTATGATCTCCCATACTACCACGTCGCTCTCGAACATGGTTGGTCCAGTTGAACAGGTGGAGTTTTATGGGCACCCGATTGTTTTCATTGCCCCTACCACCTACGTACCACAAGAAGTAAGTCCTCAAAAATACAATGGTCCTCCGGAACTTAGAAGTGTACTATATATAAACTTGTCATATAGATTGCCACTGATTACACAAGTTTAATTTACTCCAACATGTAAATCGTAACTAGTAGTAGGTCTAATGGTGAGGAATAAGCTAAATTTTTTTGTTCTTTCATCTGTTTTCTTGTGTAGGCCATAGTCGTGAATTATCAAAGTTACATCAACAAAGTCAGAGTAGTACTAGCAGTGGACGAGGCACAATTCCCAGACTGTCATGACCTGCTCGACGACTTTGCTGAATCCCTCAAGCATATTAAGGATGCAGCTACTCTTGGGGATATGCTCTAGAGGAAATCATGTGATGATTATATTTTCCTAAGTATTTACTAATTGCTAGTATTGTACGTGAGCATCATCAATAATATCTACCAATATTTACATGACTTATTTGTGAGACTAAATATATTGTATGATGATTGTTTTAATGGTCCCTAGTCAAAAAGGTTATTGTCATGGTATTTTTCTGAAAATAGAGAGAGGGGTAATGCGTCTAGCAGATTCTAGACAGCCCTCAAAGAACGTTTAGAGAAGGTTCGGGCCGGCCACGGGAAACAACAACAGGTAACAACCGTACTCCGCTTTATGGCTGGGTTTGATAATCTCATTATGCTCTAATGCATTCTCGAGAGAGGGATCTCGATTCTGATATGGTAGTGTTGTTTTCTACAAGGGAAATATAGGGCTCAGAATCTCCCATCGCTGCCTTATAAACCTGGCAATGGATTATGGTTGTACGGGCCAAGTTGGTGTACAAGATAGAAAGTTAAAGGTGAAAACCCTAGCCAACTGGCTCTGATCTGAGTCTGTTACAATGATATCCTAGAAAACTGGAAAGCGAGAGAAATTGGTGGAAAGAGAGAGCAATGGAGTGGGTGGAACAAAGAGTGGAGAAAGAGAGTGGGTGCAACAAAGAGTGGACAAAGGGTGGTCCAGAGGCACCGCTGGGCAAAGCCCGTGCAGTGTGCCGGCGGAGGGGTACCTACTGGTTGCGGTCAGGTGTGGCGGCGGCGGCGCACGCTGCTCCTCCATTGGCTGCAGGATGCTAGGCGACCGTGGCCGGAGCAAAGGCGGCAGGCGGGCAGAGGCGGCTTGGCGGTTTAGGCCTGATGTGGACCCGTTTGGGCCTAGAGGGTCTCAGTCCCCTTCTCCGGTTTGGTTCTGTGCATGGCATCAATTGCTTGCTGCTCTGTTCGCATCACCAGGGAGCCGGGCGGTGGTCCTGGGCATGCGGGTGCCAACCTCCTCCATCCTATGGAGGTGGGCAGCGAGATATGGTGGATCACGGGATCCCATGCCTTGCACAATAATTACTGCGGGCCGTCCTAGGGTTCCCCTCCCTCCAAGATGAAGACTGTCTGGATGCATGTCCTTACTGATTCGGTTTTAGTGGTGTGTTCCGGAAGTCTCCGCCAGCAACCTCCATTGGGCGACACATGCCTAGAGTTTGCTGGATCGGGAGATTTGGTCGTGCGTACCCGTGTTTTACGCGCTTCGAAGCTCTGCTTGCTATTAATATCATGGGGCGTGTTCTCGTTTCATGGTGCTAGCGGAGAAGGTCATGGAAGCCGAGATATGAGGACTAGCAATGGTGGTTCAAAACTTTCTATCCGCAAATTGGTAAGTATTATAAATGTTGATTTAACATGTAATAGGATACAAGTGTGGATATATTTATTAAATTACTATGACACATGTTTCAAAGTTTAGCAATGACTTATGTAGCAATAGCCTTATAAATTTTGTCAACTTTATATATTTTATTTTTGCAACTAGTTTGGCTATGCTATAAGAGCGATGTGAAGGGTGCAAAACAAAACAAAACAAAATTGTTGGAGGTGCAGGTATATAAAAGGTCCCAACATAGGTAGGATAATATAACTCTTTTCTAAAATGGTAGGCTCATATAACTCGAAATAATATCAAGGCTAATAGTAAGGTCTAAACAAGGGTATGAGAGCTAGAACGGTGCGATGACGTCTGCTACTATGGGGTACCGAAGCCTCTGGCCGGCCGTGGCGGCGAGGAGAGGCGGAGGTGCTGCTTGGTGGCCTTTGCATCACTGGTGGTGGGGGTGGTTCGTGTGGAGCAGTGGAGGCGGCAAGGCCGGGTTGCCCTTCTTCTTCCATGCCGTCGAGGTGATGGCCTGTTGGTGGTTGGTCGTCCTTGGCTTGGGCCTCTTCTTCCTGCTCCGGGGATCGTTGAAGAGCGGGCTTGTCCTAGCTCTTATCAAGATGCAAATCTTGGAGTTCCCAAGCTTCGCAAGGGCCGAAGCTATCTGCGGCAAAGAGAACTGCTTTGTGCTCGGGAGAGTCCGAGCTTCTTCTTCCCTCAGAGGAAGATCTTCCGCTCCTGCCACGATGCCGGACCAAGTGGTTCGTCCGCGGCGCCGGTGTCCTCACTGTGGCGGAGCAAGTCAACGGAGAATTTTTCCAACGGCGGTGATGATCCAGGAGGACTTGATTGCTTTTTACAGATCTTTTCTAGGGTTTCTTCTGTTAATGTTCAGTCCTTATCCCAAATTCCCCTGCCCTGTTGGGGCTTTGATGTAATTTGTAACCACCGTTTGGTCAATATATGCAGCTTCTAGGGTCTTCGGACCCTATTCCCTGTTCAAAAAAAGGGTATGAGCTTAACCAACTGAGGGACATAAACAACCTTCACAGAAATATAAATCCATAGTTCTGGAAATGTTAAAAGCAAGGAGGATGTCGGTGAAGCATGGCATACTGGTGTGGAATTGAGATGGAATGATGATGTTGAGACGGGTTGTTGTGGATTAGAAAACAAAGAAACAATACTTGAGGGTATGTGCCCTCCCACGGGACTTGAAACGGTACAAATAATGTACTGTAGGGGTTTGATGAACCCAGATTGGATCATAGGTAAGCTTAACGGTGACCCAAAGGACTTGCAAGAACTTTAGTTCTAGGATGAATTGCAGTCAACTGAGACCTGCTCAATTTATTGAGGCATTCCCTCATCTTCATGTGCTAGAGCTTTTTGACTGCAGCTGGGATGCCTTACGGAGAAATATGGTGGGTATGGTGGGTGTGGTAGCCTGGAGCTTGGCCTAGATGCGCCCGCTGTAGGGGTTCATAGTATGGAAAACAAAAAATTCTACCGCAAGCACACAAACAAGCCAAGATCTATCTACTAGATTGTAGCAACGAGTCGATAGAACCACTCACCCTCGAAGATTCCAAAGCGGTTAACGAGAGCAGATTCTCGTGGGTGATGTAGTCGTACACTTGCCGATCTCAAGATCGCATAGACGATCCTTCCGGCGCTGCGTTCCGGCAGTGCTTCCGCAGTCGGTCACACGTTCGGTACTCGATGAAGACCTTCCTCTCCCTTGTTCCAGCAGGCAGCGGAGGTTGTAGTTCTCCCCTCGCGAATCCGGTAGCACGCGGCGTGGTGTCAGAACTAGAGGGAAGATCCCGCAGGAATCGCCTAAGCCGCTGCGAGTTATGGTGGATTAGGGTTTCCCGGAGATCTAGGGTTTAGAAGACCAGGAGAAGGAGAAGGTGTCAGCGGTGGCTAGAGCGGAGGCGACGGATTGGCGGCGGCGAGCGGCGCGCGGCGGCGGGTGGAGAGGGGCTAGGGCTTGTATGCTGTGGGGCAGCCCTCCCCCTCTATTTATGAGAGGGGGGCAGCCTTGGGAGGGGTGGGTTTGAATCCAAACCCAAACCAAAGTTGGATTGAGAAAAGGACTTGTTCCTTCTTCCACTAGGAAACCATTGTTCCATTTTGACTTTTCAAACCCCCGTTTGACTTTCAATTTAGAGCTTTAATTCTCTTTTGCAAATGCCCACACCAAGTGACCTAGGATATGATCCAATCATTCCACTTACCCATGACACATTCATGGACCATTCTCCTTCCGGATCGGTGAACCTTCAAGAATCTTCTAGAACCTCTCTAATGAAAACATCAGAATCTTTCCCAAACTCCGGAATCGGACTTTCCTTATATGAATCTTATTCTTAGGACCATTCCGGATCTCCTCGTGATATCCCAGATCCCATCTGAGACTCCGAACAACATTCGGTATCCATACTAACATTCCATATCTACTAAACAACATCGAATCCTTAAGTGTGTCTCCCTACGGTTCGTGAATTATGCAGACATGACCGACACACTTCTCCGATCAATAACCAATAGAGGATTCTGGAAATTCATATGGCTCCCACATATTTCTACGATTACTTTGCGATCGAATGAACCACTTACATATGATACCAATTTCCCTTTGTCTCACGATAGTTTACTTACCCGAGGTTTTGATCGTCGGTATCTCTGCATACCTAGTTCAACCTCGTTACCGATAAGTACTCTTTTCTCGTTCCTGTGATATGTGATCCCTTGTGATCCAGTCACATGCTTTCAAGATAATTGGATGACATTCCACCAAGAGGGCCCAGAGTATATCTATCCATCATATGGATGGACAAATCCCATTCTTGATCCATGTGCCTCAACCCATACTTTCTGAATACTCAATGGCACCTTTATAGCCACCCAGTTACGGTATGGTGTTTGATGTCATCAAAGCATCCTTCCGGTAATGGTGATTAGCATGATCTCATGGTCGAAGGAATTAGGTTACTATGTATCAGAAAGCTTATAGCAAACTTAATGCTACGCTTATCTATAGGAGTATGTCCATCATACCATTCTCCTAATGATATGATCTTGTTATTAATAACATCTCAATGCTCATGATCGGAAACCACGATCATCTATTAACCAATAAGCTAGTATTACAAAGAGGCTTTACTAGGGACTCTAATTTAGTTTACAAATCACACAAGTATTAATGTTTCCTGTTTAATATTGTTATAGCATGAATGTAAACATTTATCATAAACACAAAGATATAATAATAACCACTTTTATTATTGCCTCTAGGTCATATCTCCAACAGTCTCCCACTTGCACTAGAGTCAACTAATCAAGATTACATGGTAATATACCGGACACCCATGGCGGTTTGGTGCTGGTCATGTTTTGCCCTCGGGAGAGGTTTAGTCAACGGATCCGCCATATTCAGATCTGTGTATACTTTGCAATCTTTATGTCACCATCTTGGACATGCTCTCGAATAGCGTGAAAAAGTAGCTTGATGTGCTTCAGCTTCTTGTGTGACCTTGGTTCTTGCGCATTGGCGACGGCACCCATATTATCATAGTAGATAGACATTGGGTCCAGCGCACTTGGAACCACACCGAGCTCTGTAATGGACTCCTTCATCCATATCGCCTCTTGTGAAGCCTCCGAAGGAGCTATGTATTCCGATTCAGTTGAAGATCTCGCCACAACGCTTTGCTTTGCACTCCTCCAGCTAACTGCTGAACCATTCAAAGTAAATACGTATCCAGCTTGAGATTTAGAATCAATCGGATCGGTGTTCCAACTAGCATCGGTGTAACCATTAACAACGAGCTGTTCATCACCTCCATAAGAAAGAACCATATCCCTAGTTCTTCTGAAGTACTTAAGGATGTTTATGCCCGCTGTCCAATGATCCACTCCTGGATCACTTTGATATCTGCTAGTCAAACTAACAGCATATGCAATGTCGGGTATAGTACATAGCATGACATACATAAGAGATCCTATGGCTGAGGCATAGGGAGTCTTACTCATACTTTCTCTATCTTCTGCCATTGCAGGACTTTGAGTTTTACTCAAGGTCGTATTGGGAAACATGGGCAAGAACCCTTTCTTGCTATCTTCATTCCAAACCTCTTTAGAACTTTGTCCAAATATGTACTCTGTGACAATGATATTAGGTGTCTCGATCTATCTCTATAAATCTTTATGCCTAATATGTAAGCTGCTTCGCCAAGATCTTTCGTTGAAAAACTATTATTCAAATAATCCTTGACACTATTAAGAAGGTCTACATCATTCCCAATCAACAATATGTCATCTACATATAGTATTAAGAATGCTACAGAGCTCCCACTCACTTTCTTGTAAATACAAGCTTCTCCATAAGTTTGTATAAAACCAAAGCTTTTGATTACCTTATCAAAACGTTGATTCCAACTTCGGGATGCTTGCTTCAATCCATATATGGACCATTGAAGTTTGCATACCTTGTTAGCATCTTTAGGATCGACAAAACCTTTGGGTTGCATCATATACAACTCTTCATCAATGTCTCCATTGAGGAACGCCGTTTTGACATCCATCTGCCATATTTCATAATCATAGTATGCAGCGATTGCTAACATAATCCTCACAGATTTTAGCTTCGCTACTGGTGAGAAATTCTCATTGTAGTCAACTCCTTGAATTTGTCGAAACCCTTTTGCGACAAGTCGAGATTTATAGATAGTAACATTACCATCAGCATCTGTTTTCTTCTTAAAAATCCATTTGTTCTCGACGGCCTTTCGGCCATCCGGTAAGTCCACCAAAGTACATACTTGGTTTTCATACATGGATCCAATCTCATATTTCATGGCTTCTTGCCATTTATTGGAATTTGGGCTCATCATCGCTTCCTCATATGTCGCAGGGTCATCGGTGTTGTCCACCAACATGACACTCATAACGGGATCATACCAATCAGGAGTGGTACGAGTTCTCCTCGACCTGCGAGGTTTCGTAGCAACTTCAACCGAAGTTTCATGATCAACATCATTAGCTTCCTCTCTTATTGGTGTAGGCGCCATAGGAACTACTTCCGGTGCTGTGCTGCTTGCAAGTTTGAGAGAAGGTTCAACAACCTCGTCGAGTTCTACTTCCCTTCCAGTCACTTCTTTCGAGAGAAACTCCTTCTCTAGAAAGGATCCATTCTTGGCAACGAAGATCTTGCCCTTGGATCTATGATAGAAGGTATACCCAATAGTTTCCTTCGGGTATCCTATGAAGACGCATTTTTTCGCTTTGGGTTCAAGCTTGTCCGGCTGTAACTTCTTTACAGAAGCTTCGCAATCCCAAACTTTAAGGAACTACAATTAAGGTTTCTTCGCAAACCATAATTCATACGATATCGTTTCAAAAGATTTAGATGGTGCCCTATTTAAAGTGAATGCGGCTGTTTCTAATGCATAACCCCAAAACGATAGCGATAAACCTGTAAGTGACATCATAGAACGAACCATATCTAAGAGAGTTCGATTACGATATTCGGACACACCATTACGTTGTGGTGTTCCCGGAGGTGTCAATTGTGAAAGTATTCCACATTTCTTAAAATGCTCGCCAAAATCGTAACTTAGATATTCACCTCCACGATTAGATCGTAGAAATTTAATCTTCTTGTTACGTTGATTCTCTACCTCACTTTAAAATTCCTTAAACTTCTCTAAAGTTTCGGACTTATGTTTCATGAAATAGATATACCCATATCTACTCAATTTATCCATGAAGGTAAGAACATAACGATAACCACCGCGCGATGGTACACTCATTGGGCCACACACATCGGTATGTATGATTTCCAATAAGTCCGTAGCTCGCTCCATCATACCAGAAAATGGAGTCTTAGTCATTTTACCCATCAGACATGCTTTGCATCTTTCAAGTGATTCGAAATCACGTGATTCAAGAAGTCCATCGGAATGGAGTTTCTTCATACGCTTCACTATAATATGACCAAGACGACAGTGCCACATATAGGTTAAGTTATCTTCAATTTCAAACGTTTAGCTTCAATGTTATTAATGTGTGTATTACCACAATCGAGATTCAATAAGAATAGACCATCTATCAAATGTGCATGTGCATAAAACATATTACTCATATAAATCGAACGACCATTATTCTCGGACTTAAACAAGAAACCGTCTCGCAATAAACATGATCCGGATATAATGTTCATGCTCAACGCATGCACCAAATAACAATTATTTAAGTATAAAACTAATCCCGATTGGTAGATGAAGAGGTAGCGTGCCGACCGTGATCACATCAACCTTTGATCCATTTCCAACGCGCATCGCCACCTCGTTCTTCGCTAGCTTCCGTTTATTCTGCAGTACCTGTTTCGAGTTACAAATATGAGCAACCGAACCAGTATCAAATACCCAGGCACTACTACGAGTACTAGTGAGATACACATCAATAACATGTATATCAGATATACCTTTCTTCTTGATGTTGCCTTTCTTCAAATTCGCCAAGTACTTTGGGAAATTCCGCTTCTAGTGACCTTCTCCCTTGCAGTAAAAGCACTCAGTATCAGGCTTAGACCCAGCCTTGGTTTTCTTTGCCGGCACGGTAACTTTCTTACCGCCCTTCTTGAAGTTTCTCTTTTTCTTAGACTTGCCTTGCTTCTTGAATTTGGTGGTCTTATTGACAAACAACACTTGGTGCTCTTTCTTGATCTCCACTTTTGCAGACTTTAACATGGAGAAGAGTTCGGGCAACGACTTGTCCATGTTTTGCATATTGTAGTTCATCACAAAGTTCTTGTAACTTGGTGGTAGTGATTGGAGGACATGGTGAATCCCCAAAGCATTAGAAATCACTATACCCAAGCTTTGTAGTTTACTTGCGTGCCTAGACATTTTAAGCACATGCTCACTGACGGAGCTGCCCTCTTCCATCTTGCAGTTAAAGAACTTTTCAGAAGCCTCATAACTCTGAACTGCCGTGTGAGCCTCAAATATCATTTTGACTTCACGGACAATATCATGTGGGTCATGGTTCTCAAACCTTTTATGAAGCTCTGATTCCAAACCATACAAGATAGCACACTGAACTGTGGAGTACTGATTCTTCCGAGCGAGGAAAACTTTCTTTACCTCATCGGTAGCATTATCTGTAGGCGGGTCACCCAGCGATGCATCCAGCACATAGGTCAAATTACCAGCATTGAGGACAATCCTCAAATTGCGAAACCAATCCGCAAAGTTGCTTCCATTGTTTTTCAACTTTTCTTTCTCTAGGAACGCATTAAAATTGATGGTAGGGGCCGCCATTGATCTACAACATATTTGCAATAGTTTAGACTAAGTTTATGACAAATTGAGTTCTAATTAATAGTTAAATTAATCTAGGTGAACTCCCACTCAAAACAATATCCCTCAAATTGTTTTACTGATCACACGAACCAAATCCACCACATCAAAACTGATCATCACGAGAGTTGATGTAGCTTCAATGGCGAACAATCAACATGTTCATCATATCTACTATATGACTCATGCTTTACCTTTCGGTGATCCGTGTTCCGAGACCATGTCTGTACATGCTAGGCTCATCAAGATCAAACCTTAGCTTCCGCATGAGCAAATCTGGCTTGCTCATGTTGTATACACTCGCAGAATCTAACATACCCGACCATCACGTGGTGCTTCGAAATAACGAGCTTTAGTAACGGTGCTTACTAAGCATGAACACTTTAAAACTTGAAATTTTGTGCTTGAGGGATCATCTTATAATGCTACCGTCATGAACTAAGCAATACAAGATGCATAAAAGGATTAACATCACATGCAATTCATAATATGTGATATGATATGGCCTTTCTTCTTGTGCTTTCGATCTCCATCTTCAAGCACGAACATGATCTACATCATCACCGGTGTGGCGTCAAGGTCAATGGCGTCGCTTCATGGTTGTCGTCCACCAGCATCAACTATTACAACTACTTTGAATAGACACGCAGGTATTAATGGAATTTAAAAGACAACCATATGGCTCCTGCCGGTTTCCAACTTATAATAAGGAACATTTCATACATCATATATAATCACAATCATGGCCATATCACATCACAGCACACCCCTGCAAAACAAAGTTAGACGCCTCTAATTTTCTTTGCATCTTTTACGTGGTTTGGGTCTTTCAATAAGTGTCGCTCTAACTTACGAACAAGAACCACAACGTTGATGTTTGAACTATCAAGTGCCTGTTGTAAATTGAATCTATACTATGATGGGAAAGATAGACACCCGGAAAGCCACTTATGCAGTACAAGTTGCATGTTGAGCGTGGAGCAAGTCTCATGAGCGATGTCATGTAAGGTTAGTCCGGGCCGCTTCATCCCATCATAACGCAAGATGCAAAGTACACAAAAAGGAATTGATAATAAAAGGAACATTGTGTTTTACTCGTGCAACTGATCTACATATAGACACGGCTCTGATACCACTGTAGGGGTTCGTAGCATGGAAAACAAAAAAATTCTACCGCATGCACACAAACAAGTCAAGATCTATCTACTAGATTGTAGCAACGAGTCGATAGAAGCACTCACCCTCGAAGATTCCAAAGCGGTTAACGAGAGAAAATTCTCGTGGGTGATGTAGTCGTACACTTGCCGATCTCAAGATCGCGTAGACGATCCTTCCGCTGCTCGGCAGCGCTTCATGCAGTCACACGTTTGGTACTCGATGAAGACCTTCCTCTCCCTTGTTCCAGCAGGCAGCGGAGGTTGTAGTTATCCCCTCGCGAATATGGCAGCTCGACGGCGTGGTGTCAGAAGTAGAGGCAAGATCCCGAAGGGCTTCGCCTAAGACGGTGCAAGTTATGGTGGATTAGGGTTTCCTATAGATCTAGGGTTTATAAGACCGGGAGGAGAAGGTGTCGGCGGCGCCTAGAGCGGAGGCGACGGACCGGCGGTGCGGCATTGCAAGGCGGCGGCGGCGAGCGGTGCGGGCGGCGGGTGGAGAGGGGCTAGGGCTTGTATGCTTTGGGGCAGCCCTCCCCCTCTATTTATGAGAGGGGGCAGCCTTGGGAGGGGTGAGTTTGAATCCAAACCCAAACCCAAGTTGGATTGAGAAAAGGACTTGTTCCTTCTTCCACTTGGAAACCATTGTTCCAGTTTGACTTTCAATTTAGAGATTTAATTCTCTTTTGCAAATGCCCACACCTAGGATATGGTCCAATCATTCCACTTACCCATGACACATTCATGGACCATTCTCCTTCCGGATCGGTGAACCTTCTAGAACCTTCTAGAACCTCTCCGCTCAAAAGATCGGAATCTTTCCCGAACTCTGGAATCGGACTTTCCTTATATGAATCTTATTCTCCGGACCATTCCGGATCTCCTCGTGATATCCCAGATCCCATTCGTGACTCCGAACAACATTCGGTATCCCTACAAACATTCCATATCTACTAAACAACATCGAATCCTTAAGTGTGTCTCCTACGGTTCGTGAATTATGCGGACATGACCGAGACACTTCTCCGATCAATAACCAATAGAGGAATCTGGAAATTCATATGGCTCCCACATATTTCTACGATTAATTTGCGATCGAATGAAGCACTTACATATGATACCAATTTCCCTTTGTCTCACGATAGTTTACTTATCCGAGGTTTTGATCGTCGGTATCTCTGCATACCTAGTTCAACCTCGTTACCGATAAGTACTCTTTTCTCGTTCCCATGATATGTGATCCCTTGTGAGCCAGTCACATGCTTGCAAGCTAATTGGATGACATTCCACCGTGAGGGCCCAGAGTATATCTATCCTTCATATGGATGGACAAATCCATTCTTGATCCTTGTGCCTCAACCCATACTTTACAAATACTCAATGCCACCTTTATAGACACCCAGTTACGGTGTGGTGTTTGACGTCATCAAAGCATCCTTCCGGTAATAGTGATTAGCATGATCTCATGGTCAAAGATATTAGGTTACTATGTATTAGAAAGCTTATAACAAACGAACTATTAAAATGACTTGATCTTAATGCTACGCTTATCTATAGGAGTATGTCCATCATACCATTCTCCTAATGACATGATCTTGTTATTAATAACATCTCAATGCTCATGATCGGGAAACCACGATCATCTATTAACCAACAAGCTAGTATTACAAAGTGGCTTTACTAGAGACTCTAATTTAGTTTACAAATCACACAAGTATTAATGTTTCCTGTTTAATACTATTATAGCATGAATGTAAACATTTATCATAAACACAAAGATATAATAATAACCACTTTTATTATTGCCTCTAGGGCATATCTCCAATACCCGCCCCCGCATCCGATCTTCGGATTTCGGAGGATCTCTGCAGGTCTCTTGGCGCCAGGTTGCGGTCGTGGTGGCCCGGGCTGCCTACTCCTCTGCCGGCCTAGCTGGTGGGGAATTGGGCGGCCGGTCCCATGAGGAGCTGGCGGGCGGCGGCGCGGGGGACGACGATCTGCCTATCCTTGATCCCTCTCAAGCCAAGACGAAGATCTGCCTGATGTTTCTCTACGTTTATCTGGTTACCGTGTCGTGTTCCGGGAGGCTCCGCCGGCGTACTCCATAAGTGTGATCATGCCGAGAGATTGTTGGATCGGATGGGATTCAGTCGTGCGCATCCACGTTTTACTTGAAGCTTTGTTAGCTGTTAAGATCATGGGGAATGTTCTTGTTCCATGGTGCTGACGAAGAATGTCATGGAGACTAAGATTTGTGGACTGACAATGGTGGTTTGAGTCTAGATGGTGATGGGGAATTGGCTTGGTGATTCGTGACTTGGAGCAGTGGCATGCAAGTGGGGGCGGCTGCACAGGAGAGGTTCACGGTTCTATCTTTTAGGGTGAAAATTCAGGGTCTGGTCTTAATTGGTTGTGCCTGTCAATGTCCTTGTTGAATACATTGTTTTGAGAGTGTGGACTTTCTTTAGAGTGAAAACCTAAGATCTTTGATCGGGCGATGATAGTGTTTGTGTACTATTCCCTTCTTGGAGACTTTGTTTTTAGAGAAGATGGACTTCTGGTGTTATCTTGGTGATAGTACTGTTGTTCCAATGAATGGGTCACTATAGCGGGACTTTTCTTTTTTTATAGTTTTTTTGGTTTTGTGCATCCTTATGGCCGCTAAGGCAATGCGTTTTTCCAGACTTTTTGATATTAATATGTGCCCCTTTCTAAAAAAACAAGAAATATTGGGTACCTCACATTGCATGAGGGACTGGTGATCGGTGGATGCAAGAATATCCGATCGCTCCTAACACCACCCAATCTCCTTGAGGAGTTTGTACTTGGCTATGCGACGAGGAGTTCATGAATTCTAGTGAAACAGCCTAACAACTAAAGTGGCAACACATTGAGTATGTTGTCGAGATAGATATTTACACTGGCAATCAATGGGCAAGTAAAACAGAAATCCACTATGCTCCCTTGGTTGTCCATTTTTATATTTGTAAGTAAGTATCTTCTATGTTTCCTAATCCATCTGGTTCTAATTGATATCTTAGCATGGGGGTGCGATTGTCAAAACGAGGATGACCGTTAGAAGGAAGATCGGCGAGTTGGGGACAAGAAGACAACTAGCACCTCCACCCTACCTCCTTTATTTGTACCAGACCTGCAAGAATCCACTACTACCCGCTGGACGAATGAGCCTCACCGGTAGCCCTGCGAGTAGCCCCCAAGCCCGACCACCACACCACCCAAGAGGCCTATTTCCTCCCGAGTCATCTCGCATGCGGTTCGGGAGGTACCGTTTCGGTATTGTTTTTTATATGATGCCACGGATAAAATATTGTGCTCTGCTCTGAAGTGTTGTTGGTCATAGAATTTGATTTCCATGGCTACTATTTATTCTATTATGTATGTGAAGGAATCCTAAAAATGCATCGGGATCTCATGCTACCTGTATCGTTTTACTTGAACATTGAAAAAATCTATTTCAGAGTTCAAAAAAATTATGGAGACATATAAGTACATATAGACAATGATATATACTTCAAGTGTGCATAATTTTAGTCAAAAGTTATTTTTATTGTGAGCTATATAAAAAGATGAAATCTGACAATGACAAGGTTTAAAGGTGCACTGTTCACCACCCAGATCTATAATTTTGTCGGTTTTGTATAACGTAACAAATTGAGGGGGAAAATCCTTGCTTTTTCATTGCTTGCTCTTGTTTCATTTATTTAAATTTGTTTATAATTTAGAACATACACTGGAAACGAAAAATTCAAAATAAATCTATCATGCACAAAACTTCAAGTAGTTCTATATTTATCATGTTTCCGAGTCGAAATTTGGGACACTATATGATACTCCAAATCTATCATGGATGAAAACTTCAAGAAATTAGACAATTGCCATGTTTAGTATCCTGCTAGACTTGTTTCGTCTGAGAAAATCACAATTTTTAATTTGGTGAATATAAGAAGATCATGTATATTTTCTCATAAATGTATTTTCTCCGTTTCCACGGTAGTATATTAATACCAAATAAATGTGCTTCCTTTTTTATCTTCCCAAATACAACAAATACATATCTTCACGGTATCTATATAAATCTATAATAAATATACAATAAATACCTTTTTATTAATCCCCGAATATTTTCCCCTGTCGTATTAATCATTGGCCAACCTGACCCGACGTCCTGCGCCCACATGCTTCGCATATAAACACCATCCAATCAGCCCCTAATTCTCTCAATGCTCTCGTCTAGTCTAGTTAAAACTCTCCCGTCCCCTCTCTCCAACATCCCCTACCAACACCAAGCACCAAGGTTCATGGTCGATATTAAATTTGGGCTCGATTTCTAGATATAAGAATGTTAGATAGTGATAGTAAAGGTCGATATTTCTCTCTACTTGATGTTTATTTTGGTTGTGTTTTCTTCCAACGGTCGATGATTACACTATGACACAATCTAATGTAAAAAGGTACCCATAAGACCTTGTCGTTTGTCCATGAATATCCTGCACATTTGATTTGGTCTTATAGGTACTCTTTTTATCTAGTGTGTCTTTATATGAGACCTTCAGTTTAGCTGTGACATCTTGTATTTGGAAGATCACTTGCTTGCCTTTATATTAAGTTTCCTACAACTTTGGATACTTGAACATATTTAATATATAGATGAACATGCAGCAAATGCATCTCTGCATCAACTATGGCCTTGAAGTTTGTCAGGGTAAGAATTTTATCATAGTGCTTCCCGAAAAATTTGAGATTAGGGCGGTATGTTTAGCTTAATTATGATTTCTAGCCTTGCATGCATTTTGATCGAAACTAATTAACTATTGTTTGCATATAACTTTTTCTCATATCATCACTTGCCACGCAAGAAAGGACTTTCTTGACCATGTGAATAGACGTGTCAATCATCAGGGACAATTTGATGTCACCTTGGTGGAAGAGACAATACTTGACAAGAGCTACAAGATTCTAGTCGTCAACGAGGCGAACCGAACTTTTTTTACAGGACCACTTTGGACAAAATTGGTAGAAAGGTTTGGGATGGATGCCAGGATGAGGTTGAGAATCTACCTTGACAAAACTTGCGAAGTCGTCTTTTTATCGTATGAGATCCTTGACTCAGAGTCTTCTGACTTTAAAGATCATTCTCTTAGATAGAACTAGTCTTCTAACTTTGAAGACCATGCCCTAGATAGAACAAGCTAGATAGTCTTCTAAGTTAGTTGTTGTTTGTATCGTTATATTCTGAATGCTATCCAGTAAAGTTTGTTGTATCCTGTTGTTGTATTCTGAATGATGTTTAGTATTGTTGTATTCTGTTATTTAATATTGCTGATATAATCAAGATTTTTAGTATTTTTTAATTACCGAATTACGGTTAATGGCGTTCAGGAAGGCTCAAACGCCACTAGAGCTTATCATACTGGTGGCGCTCACTGAAACGTCACTAGTAGCTAACTTAGTACTGACATTCAGCAGGAACGCCACCACTATCTGCTACCAGTGACGTGAAGTTAGTGGCGCGCGGGTTCAACGCCATGAACCCCCTTTTTCGAACGCCGCCACTAGGCATTTTCCTATTAGTGATATTGTCTTGGATGGCATAAACTCATAGTGTTGGATGAAGTGGTGTGTAAAACAAAGAGGATGTCATTGAACATGCGGTATGTTTCCCTTAAGATTCACTGTGAGATATCTCTAAATTTATTTGATAATTAAGGATGGCAATGTACATGTCCGTGATACCTAATCATGGTCCGTTTTCAATGTAGCATAGGATTTCCATCATTTTAATTAGATTGGATTAATAGGAAGATATATGCAAATACAAATTCTTTTTCACATCGGTTGTCCTTTTGTATTGTAGACCGCTGTGGTGGATGCTGGAGTGGAGGATCTGCACCTTGTGGCTATGCCAAGCAAGCTGAAGGCTATGCCAAGCAAGCTGAAGGGTCTGCACAAACCGGCCTTTACACCGAATGCCTTGGGATGCTCAACCAGCGATACCTTGCCATTGTGTTTGATCTCGATGAAACCGTCGTGCTATCAAACTACGAAGACACATTGAGAAGTCGCATAGGGAATATTGAGTCAGACTTGGGGAATTGTGAACTTGACGCTGCTACAGAATTGGCACTCATTGATGAACTCAATAAGGTTCGTAAGGATAATAAATTTCTTAGGGATTTCAAAGAAAAAGGTACTATCACTGTCAATCATGAGATTTTGAGAAACCAAAACAATGAGGGCATATTGCATAAACCTGGCGGAGTACAACAGCTTATTGTTCGTCCTGTAATCAGGTTCCCGAGAAGAAATGCGGTTCTGACCCGGATCAAACCAACGGTATATATTATTCGGCCAACCGTTCTGCAAATCACCAAAATGTACTTGATTAATATTAGATGTGAATCGCATTAAGAAATTGTTTCATGTGATCTTCATGGAAGTAATCAAATACTGCCTTTATTATAGATAACAATTTATATTGTGTATCACTAGTCTGAGAAGTCCATAGAGTGGTCCTACATGGTTTTATTTCCTTGCTCGTGTGTCTTTGTTTCTGAAATAAAATTATTGATTATTATAAATGTCAATATTAACATGATATACAAAGAGGGTGGTTCGATTTACATATACTTAAAGCCAATAAAAAATATGTGTATATGCTATAACTCAATTTGGTATTAGTGGATAGTTAGGTATTGGAGTAGAGCAATTGTATCCTAGAAGAAGTTGGTTGTGCTTTAAGCACGAAATCAACAGAGGGACTTTCGGGCGCCCATGGTAGGGGTGGTCGGACCAGGCCTGGTGGGTATTTAGAGACGCCATGGAAGGACACTCAACAAGATTGGTCATCAGATGTATTATCCTTTTTCATCCCCTTGGTCGTACCTGGGGGATGCATGTGTTCACAATTAACCTCGCTAATGAATTAACATCATCTCGTCGTCCACATTTCTGGAGTGGTCTCATCAGAAGAGTTCTATACAAGTTTAATGGGGATTCCAGTTTATGTATGGCATTAATATTTATCTAGATATAATTCTCAAGATTTTGTAATTTGTGTATTATGTAGGTCTACTTCCAAACACCAGTAGGTTTACACAAACCAATTTCATAAACTCCAGCAGAACTACACATATTCTACTAGCTAGCACCATGCACACATGGCAATTATATAATAAGAGTGTTCTCAACTCAACATTACGATGTATACCCAATTCCTCTTTTTTCATAAATCCAAGTATAATTTGTAACAATAAAATTATTTATTTTTGGAACGCATGGTTGAAAACTTTCTTATATTTTCTCTATATATCCTTCTGAATAACTATCTATATCCTTTCTTATTACCTGATGCACCATTACATGATTCAGGTTCCCAAGGACAGTTTCTTTGTAAACATAAGGCCTGGTTGGGATGATTTGAAGAGTTATCTGATTGCTACAAATGGACGCAGAAGATATAAGGTCTATGTATGTACCATGGCTGGAAGAGACTATGCTCTTGAGGCATGGAGACTGCTCGATCCAGAAGGAAATTTGATCAGCCTAGAGGAGATTTCAGGGCGTTTAATATGTGGGAGGCCAGGTAAAACTAAGCATGAATTTTTATTATTCTGCTTTCATGAAATGCCAAGTGTTTCTCAAACAGGATTTTACTTTCTGGGAAAGGGGTAATCGTGCGTTTCAAAAACTTGCATAGCATCTTCACTAAGAAATAATCTTTATTTGTATCATCATGTATGTTGGTTACAGACACACTCCCTTAATCCACAAATAAGTGTACTTATGTCCTAAGTAAAAAATTACTTTTACAGGAAAACATAGCAACATTTATGAAACTAAATTAGTATGAATAGATCAGTTTCAAAATGGAGTTTCATATTACATTTTCTTAATTTCATGTAGGTTTCTAATCTTTTTAATAACCTGAAAGTACACTTATTTGTGGATGGAGGAATTAAGTACTAGAACATCCTTATGTACAAATAAAAGGCACTTCTTAATGGATGGAAGACTGCATAATACTGATCATGATTCTTATTTTTGCCACATGCACCTTCATTTTAGTGTATCATTATTGAATGTCAGATTCAAAAAAGTTTCTTGAGCATGTGTTTCAAGAGAGTTTATGCCATCCAAATATGACCATGGTTATTGATGACTGGATGGATGTCTGGGATGAGAAAGATAAGCGACAAGTTCATAATTTGCCGCCTTACAATCCATCTGTTGCCCCTGAAGACAAGGTAATTTATTTGCATTAATGCTTCCTTATCTTGATTTCTCAAGAGAACAAATCTAGAATAGCCTTAATGTCACATGTATATCTTAACTGGTCAGGTGGAGCATGGTCTTAGTGTGCTTTAGATTGTAAGAACTGTTACATGGAATGCCCGTAGAAGATGCTTTAGGGTTTTTTTGATACAATACATAGAAGAATAAGGCAGTCTCAACTCTCAGTATTTTACCTACTTTGGCCATTGTATTTTGTTAATCAATATGGATTATATATTTTAATCTGTAGAGACTTTTATGGGGTGCTACTGAAAATATTAGATGTGATAATGTACGAAAATGATATACTTACAATGGAAGGTATTTTTTGCTACCTTTATATTGTTTTCTACATGACTAACATTCATAAATTTATATATATCACTTTCTGCTGCATTCCATATTAACAAGATCGTAAGACACGATGATTCTTCTATGTCACCCATGGATACAAGCGCAGCTGAAGTAGAGAGTGGGAACAATAATAAACGGAGAGGTCAGTTTTGCACAATAATTTTTGCTTACTTGTCCGCCTTCTTGATTACAAAGCAACTTGAGGATATCATATGTCATGTGTTAATTCAAGGAGATTGCGAAAGATGGCATCATATGATGATAGGTGTTGATTTTTGTCCAATAATCTTAATGGCGTGGCAAACAAATAAATAAATAATGACGCAGTGAATACAGTAGGAACTCATAGACATATATAACTCCATGTGAACATGGGCTACTTGACGAACTAAAAACTTCAATGGATAAACTTGTTATGAGCAAACCATGTAGTACTACTAACTACAACCTGAGAACTCTGATGGCTCTAACAGCAACATGTCCAACACAAGAACAATTACTGAGTAGTAGGGGTGGCATGATAAACAAAAATATTAACTACATGTTCAACTAACAAATACATTATCGCTTGCACAATCATTTGCTTCAGCTTTCTGGATAGTTTCAACTAGCAATTAATAGATAGCCTCGACCAGAAATTTGTCCTTGTAGCTGATGGAGTTCATTGTACTAAGTGCAATTTTTGTAGTCATGACCTTATCAGTAAATTACATTTTTTCGCCTTCCCTAATAATCGATTATTCTATGTATCCATGCGCTGTTTTTGTACAGTGATAATTTTTCTTAGAGGTCTATTTTTCATTACGGTACACATATAGAAATTGTAAGGACAAAACGAAATAATTTCGCTCTTGCAGGCTGGCACTGCTGGTTCATCAAATGAGGTAGATCATTCAAAGAATCCATTTCGTGTTGACAAAATCCAAGTGATATTAATTTTGTTGGCTAGTTTCTCAAGAGCTGGTTGTAATGTTGGAGCTTCTTGACACCAAATGTCTTTTTTTTTCTTTTTCTTTATTGAAATGGGGAACAAAGCCCCTGACACTAAATGTCTGTTGATCTGGATCTATTTTGAGCCAACTTCACTCGACATTTTTCTATTTCATTGTTGAACTTCTAGACCGGCTTTGTTTTAGATCATGCACACATGATTAGCTAGTGTGTATGCGAGCTACCTTGATGAGGAATGCTTATGTGGGTGCATGAATTATGATTATCAATTGAGCCATGTATGACCAACTTGTTTGAGAGTTAATTCTAGTTCATATATACTCCATGTGTTCCTATTTACATATTGTGATTACAATTTCACCATTGATATAAGAGTATGTGCTACAAACTATTTTCAATTAATTTTTTTAATATGATTCTGCATTATATAACCAACAGTTTTTGGTCAGATTCAGGATCAGAGTTGAACCTCGAAATATATCTGTCCATGTAAATGTGGATGGATGTAGTATATGCTTGCAATATAAAATATTTAAAATGTTTCCATGCAATAACAAAAGTTTCATGATCAAGTTCGGAATATTTAGTATAACCTCCGCTATGACTTAAATGTTTTATACTATTTTCTTAAAAAAAGCTTCGTCCCATTTTCATAAATTTAAATGTCCTATTTTAAGTAAAAATATAAGGAGGGGTAGTTTCACCGAGGATGCTTTTGTCATAAAGGATAAAGGAAGATAGGAAGACTAAGTCAAATTTATTTGAATTTAAGAATTGGTGCTGCTGCAGATCAAGATAAGCGGCAACGATGGTGACTTGGGGCAAGGAGTGCCCTCTGTGTCGCCACTGCCTAGGGGCCATGGTTGGTAAGAAGAGAAGAGTAGTGAGGAGGGTGATGATGATTGTAGCTTAAGCTAGGGAAGATCGGTTGACCTGCAACCATTGTTTTGTGGGAGAAAATTGTAGCTTAAGCTACTGAATGGCTAGATGACCACAGATGCATGGCTGAAAGAAGTATAGAAACTTACACCAATGACGTCGCGTAAAATTAATTCAACTTCTCCGCGATCGTTGGATCCATCTTGTTGCATGGCACACAAATGCGGGGTTCTGGAATTATGTTATGTTTGTGGTTCAGCTTGACCGAATGAAATATTAATAGAAAGAGGATTATTTGGATATTGTAAGCTTGGACATGAAGACCTTGCCTTAGGACAAATGGCTCAGCAAGTTTGTCAGCGAAAGAATGGCCAAACAGATCAGACTCTTGATCCATTTTGGCCAGCACCCTCCGAACAATTTCTCCAAGGTACATTCTGGAAATTGTCTTCTCGAATATCTGGCAGCGTTGTGTTGAGAGCACGAGTTGACAGCAGAATAAGCAAAGTATCAGATAAGCGAGCAAAATAAAGGTATTTTACCTGTTCACCGGGATTTATGCTCTCAGCATCCATGTCCCTGTCAAATTCAGTTAGTGGAAGACCATCTGAAAAAGCTCCCCACTCTTTGTTGATAATCTGTAGTTACAGCCACTAGTAGAAAACAGAACACTAGTCCCGGTTTGTAAGAGGCTTTAGTTCCGGATTGTAATCCGGGACTAACGTCCCGGTTCTGTTACAAATCGGGACTAGTTTGTTCCCACATGGCCCCGCTGCACGCGCAGGCGGGAGGATCTTTAGTCCCGGTTCGTAACATGAACCGGGACTAAAATTCTTCTGTCGCGGCAGCATTTTGTATCGAACTGTTGCCGCGGCAGGAGGTGGGGTTTTAGGGTTTTAGAGTTTTTTTTTGTGTTTGATTATTTTTCATTTTGTGTTTTCATATACATATTATTCTAATCTACTATACGCTGTATACATTGATGCATATATAATATAATTTCTCTTACGATTAAAGACATATAAATATATACACAACCGAGACTAGAGCTCGTCTAATTGATTTACACGAAGATCATTACATTACACGGATACTATCCTTTTGTGTCTATCCATGATTACACGAAGGTCTAACTACGTTGTACTCTCCTTTTGAGTTTATGATGTCCCTGAGCAAAAATCCCGACAACTCCTCTTGAATTTCTAGTAGGCGTTCATGTGGTAGGAGCTTATCCCGCATCGCATCCAACTATATATAAAGAAGTAGATCATTATTATGAATAGAACTCAACAAAAACTATGGTATAGAATAAATTGTGAATATATTGTTTACGTACCTTGAAGAAATTCTGTGCCCTGCTCCATACACCCACGAAAGAACTCGCATACGTAATATCCACATATATTTGTCCCCTGTGACTGCGTCGCACACTTTTCGATTGAGAATATAATTCAATCAAATAATAATCAAGCATGATAATTGTTTGGAGACTAGAATTGAAGAGATGCGAGGACCTAGATCTCGTACTACTTACCGGGACCGTACACGAAGTGAGCTCCTCACGCCATTCACCCCGAACCTCCTTCGTGAACCTTTTCCAAACCTTGTCTGGCAAAAAAGAAATGAATGGGTTATTAATTAGTTTACATCTCAGAGAATGAACGGAAGAGACATATATAGTGCGATAATGATTGAAATTACTTTTGGAGGCAATCAATTATGCTGCGGCAGTCTTCTATCGGCTTCTTTAACGAGTCCGAGATTTCAACTTTTGCACGGTCAACGTCAATGTTTAGAAGAATGCAGTGAAAGCTGCGCATATTTATATACACTTAACATCGAGTAAACAAAAATTGAATGTGTACAAGACAGTAACACTCTCACCCATAGTTGTAAGGAAATAGTATTTGTGTCTTGTAATGATGCTCTATTAAAAACATTAGCAACTTATCCTCCGTTTCCTCGAGGTTATTTATTAGCGTATGTCCATTAAATCTGTTTGGGTCAATGAACCCAATGTTGTAAATTGCCTTTCTTCTACATTCTTGAATCTTCATTCTGCATATATAATAGCATACATAAGGAGATATAGTGAGGATAACGACAGGAAATGAATTGAACGAGCTGAGTTAGTGACAATTACTTACAGACAATAGCAGCTAAGGAGGGACTTGTTGAGGGCGTCTAGGTTGAATAACTGAAATAGTTCACAAAGTTCAATGGAGATCTCGTCTGGACGGAAGTACTCCTCTACAAATTTACATAGGAGAAATTGTCGCCCTTCCTTTGTGACTTTCAAGTACCAAATATGCAACAGTCGCATATGTGTTGGCAGATCATCGAATACCTCATCGCTGACCAGAGGATCCCCGTGGACAAATTCGGGTACAACAATTTGTTGTGATCCTCTAACATCTGCTCAAATTTCAACCTCTCCCTTTCGCTATCACATTCTCCCTTTGCATCAGCAATGGCCCGACCGAGATCATCATCTGGCTCGTATGATGCACGTTCTTCTGCTTCTTCTTCATCATTGTCTTCCATTGTAGTACCATCGTATTCAGGGGACATAGGATACTTGTCATCATTCTCTTCATCTTCGTTGTCTTCCATCATAACCCCTCTTTCTCCATGCTTGGTCCAACAATTATAGCCAGACATGAAACCGGACCACTACAAATGGCCATGAAGGACTCTTGAGGAAGAGTATTCCTTCTAATTCCGACACCCACCACCTTTTTTGCCTCCGCCACAACGAGAAAAGAACGCACGCCTTTAATGAACTCGTCAGACATTCGGTCAGCATACATCCATTGCCGTCTCATCTGCATTTTATAAGTTCATCAAACAAAATCACGATGCTAAGAGTAGTACTAGTCTAAAAAGAACACATCGTATACATCAAACAAGCACTGATTTAAAAACTTTTTACTACATCTTTAGTCTCGGTTGGACACACCAACCGAGACTAAAGGGGTTGCGGCAGGCTGGGGCCGACCTGAGCTCGTTTAGTCCCAAATGGTGTTTCCAACCGGGACTAAAGGACACTCCAATCGGGACTAAAAGTGGGTGATGATACTATATGTCGTGAGTGGAGACACTATGCCAGTGAGTGGCGACACTGTTGCGGGTAGCGACACTATGACAGGGGTGAGTGTCGACATTATGTCGTGAGTGTCGACACTATGTTGTGCTGCTCAATCTATAAATAGGATTCCTTGTGAACTATCAACTGCAAGGAAGATCGTGTGCGAGACCATGGACACCACTACGGCGGAGCTTCTCGAAGATGTCTTAGGACCTCGTCCTCGGACATCTTCGAGGAGCTCGCCGTAGAGGCACTCCCTAATATGTGAAATTAGTTAGCTCCACCAGCATACTGATTTAGCTAGAAAAAATATAAACTAAAAGATAGTGTGCGAGAACAGGGACACCACTATGGCATAGCTTCTCGAATATGTCTTAGGATGCCTCGTCCTCAGACATCTTCGAGGAGCTCTCCATAGAGGCACTCCCTAATTTAATTTGGTACCTCCTTGGCGTGTTCATGTTTTTGTTCTTTCTTGCTTAACTGGCTGATGATTAACTAAAATGCTAGGGCTCCACTATATGTATGTGTGCCTTCATGGTTTTGGTACTTATTTTTGTTCCAATTGATTTTGTGATGACAGGTAGAAGAAAGAAGAATATTTTGTTGCTCGAGATGGTGACATGATATGCACTGTGAACCATCTGGATTTTAAGACAACGTGTCAAACCAAGATATGTAGATAGGATGAACTCATGTATCTATGTGCATCGATGAATCAAATGAATTTCGAGAACTATATGTGCCAAATTAACCAGATATATAGAGATAGAATGCACACAAAATCTATCCATTTCTAGAGCATGAAATGAGCTAAAAAAGCAATGAGAGATGAAATGATGAAGTTGCTAACCTCTTAGGACCCTTGATAGATGTGGAGCCAAAAAATATTCACAAATCTTGAGAAAAATTGGAAAGAACTTGAGCTTGAGGGGAGAAATTTGAGAGAGATGCTTGTGTGAGCTTGAAATGGCTCGGGCTGGGAAGGGGAAGAAGATATAGTCGGGGCCTTTAGTCCCGGTTTGAGAAACAAACCGGGTCTAAAGGTCGATGCATCGGCTCTTTTCCAGCGCCAGACCCAGCCCAAACCGGGACTAAAGTTCCCATACGAATTGGGGCTAATGTCTTCTGGGCCCTGCGGCCGTTTCTAGCCGTTAGGACCAGGGCATTACTCCCGGTTTGTACCAGAACCGGGACTAATGCTCTGGACCAAAGGTCCGTTTTCTACTAGTGAGCCTTCAGTCAACCCAGTGTATTTTTTTGAAGCTTTAGGGGGGGGGGGGGGGGGGTTCCCACCTGAATATATTGCATCAAGAAGCATTACAAGACCAGGCTGTTGTCCAACCTTGCGGGTTGACATTGGTTAGGACACATAAATTTTGTTACGATAGAAAGGGAAAAAAGGAAAACGACATGTGCACTTGATAAGCACTATCGAGCCATGAGCACAACGAACACATCGCCAGGAGACAAACACTTGCACTAGGCTGAGGAGTGAAACTAAGCGCCATCGAAGAGTAATACAATTCTGAGACTTTGCAAACGCACAACCACTGCAACCAATCAATCATCCACGAGCTGGCGATCCAGAGGAATTGCAGGTCAACGAGTGTTGTCGGTTTTGTCGAAGGGCCTTGATCCACTGAGAGGACATTGTAGAGACGAAGCTCGCCGACTAAAGCAACGAGGAGTTTCTACCAACGCCTTCGAAGAGCTTTGCAAGACCAAGATTCCACCAGATTTCACGAACCTTGACCAGAAGCTCTGCCATAGGGAGGACAAACTGAATCACTTGCGAGGAAGGGCACTTACGCCATCGAAGGTGACCGATCAACCGATACCACACCAGTTCATGAACCTCAGTACAAGGACAAGTACCACAGCCATCACACGGAGCCACACTTGCACGGCAGATAGACATCATATTAGACTTTTTTATATTAAACCATGCCCTATCATGTACAAGGACAAGTCCCGTCGTGTACGCCTTCAAGAACCGTTGCCATTAAACTTTTTTATATTAAACCATGCCCTATCATGGTTGCAGTTATTTCATACACCAATTTTTTAGAACTTTACTCAGCTCCATTGCACACCTATTTGTCGACAAAGTAGAAAGGAAATGGCAGGCACCCAATTTCACTTCAGCAAGGGGCAAACCTGGCCAACAGGCCGCTATTAAACTGGCCGACACGTGAGCCCACGAGAAAAGACCGGCACCAGCCCGGCCCATGGCCTGCCGGGCCTGTGCCAGCCCATCAAGCGTCGAGGCCGTTCCCGTGCCGCGGCCTCCGGCACGGCCCGTTAAGCATGAGGACAGCTATAAATCAAGTAAATAGGTGCCAAAAGGAGCTCACGGGGGGTCGAACTCACGACCTCGGCTTTACTGGTTTACTTTGTATTCGGACCTTACTATCACTACTAGAAAAACCATCTTCGGTTCAACGTGAACAAGGCCAGCAGTCCCGGCCTGGCACAGCCCGCGACTAGTGGGAGCACTAGTCCCGGGCCATGAGGCCTCTAACGGCTAGAAATGGCCGTAGTCACTAGTCGCGGGCCGGACCAGGTCATTAGTCCCGGTCCGTAATACGGTCCGGGACTAATAACCTGGAGCAGGCCAGCTGGTCCTTTCGTGGACTATTAGTCCCAGGTCGTATCACGGCCCGGGACTAGTTGTCCACCACTATATATTCTGTTTCCTGTCCTGCTGCCCTAAAGCATATGGTGGCCATTTTTCTCAAAGAAACAAGAGAGTTTATGGCATTTTTTTTGTCAAGATTTAGTTTGCAACATCTAAATCCAAAGCTTTAAAAGGTTAGAACTTCATTCTTTCATCTCTTATTGCTACTTTAGCTCTATAATGCTCTATAAGTATAGAGATATGGATCAATGCATGCATGCTCTAGAAGTAGCTAGAAGGATTTTGATATATATGTGTAACAAATTTTGATTAGGCACATAGTTACTGAAAATTGAAATGTGTAATTTTAGAGTTTCAGAACTTAGAATGGAATAAGGTTTTCACTGATAGAACAATAATAAAAAACTCCACATTTATCATGTTGGTTGTTTTCTCCAATTCACAAATTGGTGCATGTAAATTTTTCTAAATTCAAAATTAATGCTCTAGAAGCTCTCAATATAACTTGTAATAATTTTATCATGTTGTGTAATGGTTTTTGATATACTTTTACTATAATGCAGATGTTCCGGAAATGGATGTACGGTACTGACCGACGCTCTGGCGAGTTCATTAATGGCGTGCATGAATTCATCCGTGCTGCTGATGCAAACAAGCGCAATGGTTTTGTATTCTGTCCATGTAATGGATGTAGGAATCAGAAGGATTACTCTGACTAAAAAACCCTTCACAGCCACCTGTTGAAGTCCGGCTTCATGCCCAGTTATAATTGTTGGACCAAGCACAGAGAGAGAGAGGGGTTATAATGGAAGACAATGAAGAAGAGGAGGAGGATGACAACTATCATGGTTTCCTTGAGTACGGAGATACTTCCAAGGGGGATGCGAAGGGGAGGATGAAGAAGAGACACATGATGAACCCGTCGATGATCTCTGTCGGACCATTGCCGATGCACGAAGAGATTGTGAAACTGAAAAGGATATGGAGAAGTTCAATCACATGTTAGAGGATCACAAAAAGTTGTTTGTGGCATCCCGCAAAACCACTACTAGAAAATCGCGTTGATTTTGTGCATTGCATCGTCAGCATCATGCATTGTTTGCCAAAACTATTTGCGCAACACCCGATTTGTTTTCTAAACGCCCCATCTTTATTCAAACCTGAAAACCCGGACCCCGGAATATTTTGGTTTGCCGATATCGGTTTGCAAAAACTTTGTTTGAAATAATAAAACATTTAATTTATTTTAGTTAGGGCAGTCGAACGGGCCAGAGCGACCCGAACGACCGCTCCAGAAAACTAAATCGGCCCAACCTGCCAGCCCCATCTAATCCTAAACCCACCTAAAAAGCTACCCAACCCACACCTCCACATCACCCCACCCAATCCCCACACGCCACCTCAGCACACTCCTCTCCCCCAACCAATGCCCTTTTGCCACCTAGACTAGACCCAACCCCCTCTTCCCTCTCTCTCACCAGCCACTCAGCACACCAAACACACACACACGGCCACTGCCCCGGCTGCCAGCCCCCACCGGCCCAGCAGCATCTTGCCCCGCGCCACGCCTTGACACGCGCCAGCCTGCTTCGCTCACGCCCTCACCCTGCCAGTAGGTCCCACCCCGCCAGCCTGTCCTTCCCCACCAACCCCCTGGGCCCCCCGCGGGACCCACCCTGGCCTGCCCCTCGCTCACGCCTCTCCCCTCCCTGGTTCTTCTCCACCGCCCCGCATGCGCGCAACCCCAGGCCCCGCCGGCGCTGCTCCCCCCCCGCCGTTCGCCGCCACCTACCGCCGCCTCCCCGCCTAGTCTCGCTGCCGCTCCCCTCTGAAGCTCCTCGCAGCCCCAGGCCGTACCCCGCCGCCTCGGAGCGCCCCGCGCCTCCCAGCAACCTCGCCGTCCGCACAGCTCCCTCTCCCCTTAGCCTCGCCCCGCTCTCGCTCGAGCCGGCGCCGGCCACCGCAGGCCCCGCCGCTCCGCAGTCTCCTCCTTCCCCGCCTCCCGTTCGCCCCGAACCCGCCAGCGTCGCCGTCGCCGCACCCGCAGGCTCCTCCGCCTCGCTAGCCCCGACCCTCCCCAAGCTCTGCCCCGCCTCCGCGCGTCGCCTCCGCCCGCGCGCCCGCCTTTCCGCGCCACGCCCTCTCTGCCCCGCCCGCGCGCCTCTAGCCTGCCGCCTCCGCGCCTCCCCACACCTCGCTGTCGCCAGCCTTGTAGCGCCCAGCGCCCGCTTCGCTGCCGCCGCTCTCCCGTCGCCGGCCGCCCCGAACCGCCGCCCGCCCGCGTGCTCTTCGCCTCCGGTCGCCGCCCCGCAGCCATGCCTCCTCCGGCCCTGCCCCGCAGCTCCGCCGTCGCGGGCCCTCCGCTCCGACCCCGCGCCGCGGCGTCCCCAAGCGACCCAGCCTCGCCGCCCGCCCGGCCAGCGAGCCCGCCCAGCGACTGATCTCCGGCCAGCGTCGCCGCCCTCCGTCCAGCTCCGGCTCCCTCCTCGCCTCGCCAAGGACCCGCCCGAGCTCTGCGCCCGCTTCGCCGCCGTCCCCATGGGCCCGCGCTGCTGCGCACCCTCTGCGGTTCGTCCGCCGTCCAGGAACCGTCTGGCCTGTCCTCGTGGCACATGCCATATGTGGTCCACGTGTTCGACCCTACCAGTACAAGTTGAGTCCAAACCGTCCGAGCGGAACGGCCGACATGATCTTCCGCGGTGGCGACGACAAAACCAGACAGGGATCCAAGTATAACTGCCGACAAGATCGACCACAAGGATAAGAAGACCGGACCCTGCGGACCGACATGATCTTCTTCTCGGGCGCCAAGATTCGTCGAGAGCCGACCCGACAAGTACTCCCCCGTTGACGCCAAGTTCTTCGCCGTAGTGCGACAAGGTCTTCGACAAGACAAGGAACGCCAAGTGTTTCACCCCGGACACCGAGCCCGCCGAGAACCCCCGATGCGACAAGTGCTTCCCGCGGACGCCAAGGCCCGAACCCGAAGACCGTCAAGATCGCCACCGAACGCGAAGTCCTTCTCCCCGGAACTCTAGATCTGCCCCGTTATTCGAGAACGTTCCCGTCGAGCCCTGGACCCCGAGGCCGAACCCCGAACCCCGGAACCCCAAGATCGTCGAGAACCCTAAAGTGCGACCCTTATCCGAGAACCCTGTTTTAAAACATAATAACAACTTGTTGCATATTGAATTGCCATCCTTGCATGCATATCTGTGGTTTGGGGGCCTTATGCCGATTCACCTAATAATTAAATATGGGGCCCATATGCGGGCAAATCTAGTCTCATATCGGCCTCATTTAAACATGTGTAGCGAACCGTTGCCATCTATTGTCTTGCTAAACAACATTTAAATTGCGGGGGATCTAAATAACTTGAACCATTTAACTAATTGTCGGGACCCCGGTTCCGCTTAATATGACCTAATTGCACCGCACCCTTTGCCATGCCATACATCATGCATGCATCATGCCGATCTTCTGCCGTGTATTAAATGTTGCATCCGGTGTTTCTTCTAGTGTTTTGGTTCTTCGCGGATAAGGCCGTTGAGTTGATGTGAGCTTCGCCCCGATCTTCGGTTGAACCTTCGGCATGTTTTCAGGCGAGCATCTCCCTCTTTCTACCTATCTTACTTTTATAGTATTTACTTCCCTCCTGTTGATCTTTGCTATCTGTGTTGCGATGCTCTAGTTTTCGTACCCGTGATATCCCTTGCAGCCTTATATAGCCTTGGACACATCCTATTACCTGTTGTTTGGTAGTTAGTTGGACCTGCGTGTCGTAGTCGCTTGCCCAAGTGTTTGCTTGTCGTCAAGTGTCACAATTGTTGGAGGTTTGCCGCATGTTGACGTTGGAGATGATCGTGTCTTTAATTATTGTTCACTTTAATTCCTGTTTAACAACTAAAAGTGAATTAAGCAGAGGCATCGGTGGGTGATAGGTAAGATTTGGTTTCCGACCGCCCACTTGTGTCCCGTAGGACCCGAGTTCTTGACACCTGTTCCGAGATCGAGCGCGCTAACCACAGGTGGGGAGATATGGGCCCCCCATTGATAATTACCTGATTTCAAAGTATTGTACTGGGGGCCACAAACTAGTTTGGGGTTTTATTTACTATCCTGTACTTATGCCATGCTTTACTGCTTTATTTACGATTGTGCGAGGTACTGCACACTGTACTGTTTAGGACTTGTGACCCGTTTACGTGGTATCGACAGTCCCCGTTTGGGGGCATACTGTCGTTTACCGCCGGCCCCACAAACCCTAAGTCCGTCTCGGAGACCGGCCGACTTCGTTGCGGGTGTACTTAGTGGGGTGGCCCCCCAGTGCTTGCTTTGGGTCTGGGAACGTCGTGACTTAGGCCCCGCCGACATACCGATGGGTGTATGTTAACTGATCTGGCAAAAAGGGTCGAAGTGCCTGTGGATACTTTGGTGCACCCCTGCAGGGTTTAATCTTTTCGAGAAGCCGTGTCCGCGGTTATGGACGACTTGGAGCACAGTGTCTGATCATAGACAACTATAACTAAAGTTTATTGTTTTAAATTGACTTGTTTCCGATATGATTAGTAATCAGCTTCACTACAACGGAATGGCTAAGTAAAAGTATCAACAACTGCTGGGTTTTGGGGTTACCTCGGGATAATTGCATCGACTAGTAAGTGTTGCCACTATAGGAATGATTAACTAAAACTGCCCACTGCTTACTTTATCAGGACGATTACCTAAACCTGACTAGTAAAGTGCCACAACTATAACTGAATAATTAAAACTGCCAACTGTGTGAGTTCCTCGGTTGACTTCCTCGTTTGGTCTCGAGGGGGAAACGCCAGGACGGGTTTGTTTGATGCTAGTACCAGGTTGGATCCGAATAGGTCTTTCTCACCCCTCTCTGATAGCCGCTATTTGTATCGAGTCTCTATAGGTTGTTTAGTGCATGCTGCCGCTGCCGCTCAGTCCACCATACCTATGTAGGCGAGGACCGCCGAATTCTAGCCTCGCCGTATGGCCTCGATCTTGGCTCCTTCTTTTTCCTTTGCCCTTTGTCGGCACCCTTTGTTTAAGCAGGTTTTGAGATCGGCGCCGTTAGCGAGGTTACCCTTCCGGCTTGGCACGGGCAGGTTATGGACGCCATTGGTTATTCTTCAGGGCTCTTAGCCCCATTTGCATCTTGTCCGTAGTCGGACGCCCCATCGTTTTCAAGGTGATTTGGATCTTTGTACCGTGTATTTGTATTCTTGACTCTTTGAGTCGCTGTTGTATATATATCTGTTCTGTGGGTCCCATCGAGGACTGTTGTGTAATGTTATTACTTTGCTTTCCATCCGCACGAAAGTGCCTGGTGGGCACCTTCGAATCGTTTCTATGCGGGTTTGGCGAGTTTCGCTAAAACTTGCATAGGGCCGATTCTGAGGGTGTTACATTGTTGTACCCAAATTGCGAAAATGGTCTGAAAAAGCTGGGCAGCACACTGGAATTGCTGCGATGGAAGGCTGAGTGTGCTATACCTGACTCCTCATTTGAAAAGTTGCTGAAAATGATGAAGAATGTGCTTCCAAAAGATAACGTATTGCCCGCCAATACGTACGAAGCAAAGCAGGCTGTCTGCCCTCTAGGTTTAGAGGTTCAGAAGATACATGCATGCCCTAATGACTGCATCCTCTACCATGGTGAGGAGTATGAGAATTTGGATGCATGCCCGGTATGCACTTCACTTCAGTATAAGATTAGACGAGATGACCCTGGTGACATTGAGGGCCTGCCACCCGGAAGAGGGTTCCTGCCAAGGTGATGTGGTAAGCTCCTATAATACCACGGTTGAAACGCTTATTCAAAAACAAAGAGCACGCCAAGTTGTTGCGATGGCATAAAGAGGAACGTAAGTCAGACGGGATGTTGAGACACCCCGCTGATGGGTCGCAATGGAGAAAAATCGATAGAAAGTACCCGGACTTTGCAGATGATGCAAGGAGTTTAAGGTTTGGTCTAAGTACAGATGGCATGAATCCCTTTGGGGAACAGAGCTCCAGTCACAGCACCTGGCCCGTGACTCTATGCATCTATAACCTTCCTCCTTGGTTGTGCATAAAGCGGAAGTTCATTATGATGCCAGTGTTGATCCAAGGTCCGAAGCAACCTGACAACGACATTGATGTGTACCTAAGGCCATTAGTGGAAGAACTTTTATAGTTATGGCATGAACCCGGGATACGTGTGTGGGATGAGCACAAGCAGGAAGAATTTAACCTCCGAGCATTGCTTTTCGTAACAATCAATGATTGGCCTGTTCTTACTAACCTTTCAGGACAGTCAAACAAGGGATACAATGCATGCACACACTGTTTAGATGAGACTGAAAGTATATATTTGGAACATTGTAAGAAGAATGTATACAATGAGCATCGTCGATTTCTTTTGTACAAGCATCACTTAAGAAAGAAAGGCAAGCATTTCAACGGTCTGGCATGTAACCAGACGAAGCCTAAGGAGCGTATTGGTGCTGATATATTTGATATGGTCAATGATTTGGATCCAATGGTAACCTTTGGAAAGGGTCCTGGAGGAAAATCTGTTCCGAAGGACGCTGAAGGACACACACCCATGTGGAAGAAGAAATCTATATTTTGGGAGCTACCATATTGGAAAATCTTAGAGGTCCGCTCTGCAATCAATGTGATGCATGTGACGAAGAATCTTTACGTGAACCTGCTAGGCTTCTTGGGCGTGTATGGGAAGACAAAAGATACACCGGAAGCACGAAAGGACCATCAACGTATGAAAGACCCAGATGGCCTGCATCCAGAATGGTTTCAAGGTCATGCCAGCTACGCTCTTACCAAAAAAGAGAAGGAAATATTTTTTGAATGCCTAAGCAGTATTAAGGTCCCGTCTGGCTTCTCGTCGAATATAAAGGGAATAATAAATATGGCAGAAAAAAGTTCCAAAACCTAAAGTCTCATGACTGCCACGTAATTATGACGCAAATACTTCCGATTGCATTGAGGGGGCTTCTACCAGATAATGTTCGAGTACCCATTGTGAAGCTATGTGCATTTCTCAATGCAATCTCTCAGAAGATAATCAATCCTGAAGATCTACCACGTTTACAGAATGATGTGTTCCAATGTCTTGTCAGTTTTGAGTTGGTGTTCCCACCATCCTTCTTCAATATTATGACGCACCTGCTGGTTCACCTAGTCGAAGAGATTTCCATTCTCGGTCCTGTATTTCTACACAATATGTTTCCCTTTGAGAGGTTCATGGGAATCTTAAAAAAATAAGTTCGTAACCGTGCTAGGCCAGAAGGAAGCATCTCCAAGGGCTATGGAACAAAGGAGGTCATTGAATTTTGTGTTGACTTCGTTCCTGACCTTAGGCCGATTGGTCTTCCTCAATCACGGTATGAGGGGAGACTGAGTGGAAAGGGTACTCTAGGAAGGAAATCAATAATATGTAGGGACGGACATTCTTAAACCGAAGCACATTACACCGTTCTACATAATTCTATCTTGGCAGCCCCATATATCGAGGAACACAAGAAAATCTTACGCTCCAACAACCCTGGAAAGCATGACTCTAGTCAATCTAATGATCTCGTCGGCCGTAACCATGGAGTATCAGCACCGTTTAACAGGATAGTTGGGTCAGCCTTCACTTTGAAGGGCGGAATTTCATCAAACTTATTATAATCTTCTGACATGTCTGTCTTGTCCTCCACTCCCACGATGTTTCTTTTACCTAAAAGAACTATGTGACGCTTTGGCTCATCGTATGATGTATCTGTTTGCTTATTTTTTCTTTTTTTCGGTTTGGTAGACATGTCCTTCACATAGAAAACCTGAGCCACATCATTGGTTAAGACGAATGGTTCGTCTAAGTACCCAAGATTGTTGAGATCCACTGTTTTCATTCCATACTTCTTGTCTACCTCGACCCCTCCTCCTGTTAGCTTGAACCATTTGCACCGAAACAAGGGGACCTTAAAATTATGTCCATAGTCAAGTTCCCATATATCCTCTATGAACCCATAAAACCTGGACTTTTGCACATTGTCTTCTGCTGCATCAAAGCGGACACCACTGTTTTGGTTGGTTCTCTTTTTATCTTGGCCTATGGTGTAAAATGTATTCCCATTTATCTCGTGCCATTGGAAAGTACATACAGTCGAAGATGGTGTCCTGGCCAACAAGTACAACTAATCTCCAACAGTGGTGTTATTCGTGATTAGTCTTTGCAGCTAGCCGCCAAAACTCGCCATGTGTTCACTTATAATCTATTCATCAGACTGCCTCGGGTGTTTGAGGCGTATAAAATTCTTGTGTTCATTGATATACGGGGCAACCAAGATAGATCTTTGTAAAACCGTGTAGTGTGCTTATTGAGAGAATGTCCGTCCCTAGATATCACTACTTTACATCCTAGGGTTCCTTTTCCACGCAGTCTCCCCTCATGTCGTGAATGTGAAACACCAATCGCCTTAAGATCAGTAATAAATTCAACACGGAACTCAATGACCTCCTCTGTTACATAGCCCTTGGAGATGCTTCCTTCTGGCCTAGCACGGTTATGAACATATTTCTTTAAGACTTTGATGTACCTCTTAAAGGGGAACATATTGTGTAGAAATACAGGACCGAGAATGCCAATATCTTCTACTACGTGAACCAGGAGATGTGTCATAATATTGAAGAAGGATGGTAGGAACACCAACTTGAAGCTGACAAGACATTGGGCCACATCTGTCTGTAACCCTGGTAGGCTTTCTGGATCGATTACCTTCTGAGGTATTGCATTGAGGAATACACAAAGCTTCACAATGGGTACTCGAACATTTTCAGGTAGAAGCCCCCTCAATGCAATCAGAAGCAATTGCGTCATAATCACGTGGCAGTCATGCGACTTCAGGTTTTAGAATTTTTATCTGGCATATTTATTATTCCCTTTATATTCGATGAGAAGCCAGACGGGACCTTGATACTGTTCAGGCATTCAAAAAAGATTTCCTTCTCTGCGTTGGTAAGAGCGTAGCTGGCAGGAGTTAAGTGGCGTCCTTTACCCTTCTCGTTCTCAGGATGCATAGGCTTTTCAGGTTCTTTCATATGTTGCTGGTCCTGCCATGCTTTCGGTGTATCTTTTGTCTTCCCATACACTCCGAGGAATCCTAGCAGACATTAATGCAGGCATGTATCTTCTACACGTCTAATCCAAGAGGGCAGACAACCTTCTTTGCTTGATATGTACTATCGGGCAATTCATTATTTCTTGGAAGCAGATTCTTCATTTTTACCAACAACTTTGAAAATGCGCTGTCATTCACACCGTTCTCTGCCTTCCATTGCAGCAAATCAAGTGTGGTACCTAGCTTTTTGTGGACATCTTCGCAAGTTGGGTACAACAATGTTTTGTGATCCTTTAACATCTGCTCCAGCTTCTCCTTCTCCTTTAAAGTTTCACATTCTTCCTTTGTATCAGTAAAGGCCCGACCAAGATCATCATCAGCGGGCCCATCTGCTGCCTCTTGATCTTCATCTACCCCCGTTGCAGTATCACCGTATTCAGGATACATGTTATGATAGTTGTCATCATCCTCTTCTTATTTGTTGTGTTCCATCATAACCCCTCTTTCTTCGTGCTTGGTCCAACAATTATAGCTAGGCATGAAACCGGACCGAAGGAGGTGGGCGTGAATGGTTTTGGTATTTGCGTAATCTTTCTTCTTTTGACATTCAACACATGGACAACACATAAAACCATTGTGATCACGGTTTTCCTTAGCCACGACGATGAAATTTTGGAGGCCCGTAATGTACTCGGAAGTGCGTCGGTCACCGTACATCCATTGTCGGTTCATCTGCATGATATAATTAATTACGTATATCAAAAATCATTACAGTACATCATAAATTAATAGGGAGATGACCACTTTTACATTACATCAATGACATATGAAAGGATAAAGTTGCCAACCTTGACCGAGGAGGAAAGAGCAACGAGAAAACTTAATTCGAGCTCTCGGGCATTTCACCGAACACCTCTTGTGCATAGGAAGAAAACACAAACTAGCACACCTCTCATCCTCTTTGCTAAGCTCCAAAATGAGAGTGTGAAAAAATGAGAGAGAGGGGTGGGTTGTGGTGTGTTATATATAGGCGTACCCACTTTAACAACGGTTCAAGCCACGAACCGATGTTAAAGGGGGGTGCTGCGCGGCTCGATGGTGCAGGGTATTTAACACCGGTTCGTGGCTCGAACCGGTATTAAAGGGGGTGGGCCTTTTTGCTGCCCGGTTCCTGCTGGTACGGGCACCCCCTTTAACACCGGTTCGTAGAAGAACCGGTGTTAAAGGCCAATTTGGACCTCAACTAAAGGCCTCATTTCCACCAGTGTCAAGATATATAGAACTAACATTAAAGCAATCATTAGGAAAGCTGAACTATCACTAGTTCAGTAGGTGAAGCCACTAGGTTCCATCTAAAAGCGTCTTCATTATCCAAAAGCTGAACTATCATTAGGAAGGCCACTAGGTGAAGCCAATGATTCTATTTGTTTAAGGGAGATGAATCTATAACACTATCCACGGTGACATTTTTGTGGTAGACAATATTGTATAGCATTGGGTATTGATCACTCAGAGCCTTATCCCCTAACCACGTGTCTTCAAAAAATCTAGTATTCAAGCCATTACCAATCACTAAAGAACCCTCACTAAAAAAATCATCTTTGACATTCATTAGGCCCTTCTAGAAGAGGGAGTCAGTTGTTTTTGTTGAAACCTGAGATAGATTTTTATTCTGCAAATATTTATTATGTAGATGTTCCTTCCATACTCCTTGTACATTCATTAGTTTATATAGCCACTTGATAAGTAAACGTTTATTTTTTAACTCAAGAACCTCCACACTTGAACCCCATTGATTTTTTGGTCTACAAATCATATTCCATTTAGTTAGTCTATATTTCTTTTATATCCATCACTTTGCCAAAAGAACTGGGACCTAAAAAATTAAGTTTCTTTCTTACCCCTTTGGGTATTTCTAGAAAAGAGAGCATGAACCTTGGTGAGCTTATGATAACTGAATTAATAAGGACTAAACAGTCTCCAAAGAAAAGCATCTTTCTAATCCAACTACCTAATTTTTTCTCAAAATGGTCTTCTGCCTGTTTCGACTTACCATTCTTTAGCTTTCGATAATGAATTGAGATTCCTATATCTAAAAAGAAGGCATGGTATGTCACTCCAAAAAGAAATTTATAATCCTCTTCTACGTATTTTGCCTTCACAAAACAGAAAATATCACTCTTGTGAAAATTAATTATAAGGCCCTACAATTGCTCAAAAATGCAGAGGATAAGCTTCATGTTAAGAGCCTTCTCTAAGTCATGTTCCATTAGAAATTATTGTATCATCCGCATACTGTAAAATAGAAACACCCCCAACAACTAAATGAGGTATGAGTCCACTATCTTAACCATCTTCTTTGGCTCTAGAAATTAGAATTGTCAACATATACACAACTAAATTGAAAAGAATGGGTGATAAAGGATCACCTAGTTGTATTCCTTTCCTAGTTTGAAAGTAATGACCTATGTCAACATTAACTCTAATGCCCACACTCATTTTCTCCATAAAATGTTGAATCCATTCACACCACTTCTCGGGTCGAAAGCTTTCCTGTTGTAAAAAAGGACCAATTTAGCTGATTGTATGCCTTTTCAAATCTATTTGAAACAGAATTCCATCCATTTTCTTCCTACGAAGTTCATAGAGGGTTCATGGAGGATAACTACTCCCTTAAGTATGTGTCTCCCTGACATAAACGTAATTTGAGTAGGTTGAACTACCTTTTCGTATATAGATGTGACATGGTTCGTTCCTACCTTAGTAAACACCTTGAAGCTTACATTAAGGAGGAAAATAAGGCGGTACTACTGAATCTGAATTGCAATTTTCTAGACGGGAGTATGATCGTACCAAAGATAGGTGGTATATGTTAGAAATAATGGGCCAATTCATTTAGGCCCATGTGTATTTCAGATTTTCCCTAAATCTTAAAGCCCAAATTTGTGGCAGCCCATATGTGTTTGGGCCCATGTTTGTGGCAGCTCACATGGAAGTGGAGTGGGAGCTCAAGTTTAGTCCCACATGGAAAGTTGGAGGAGAGTTGCACCACCTTATAAGGTGGAGTGTTGGACCACTTTGTAAGTGAGTGGCAATAAGAGAGATACACGTGCGCGCTCCTCCTCCAACGTCGCCGCTCGCACGCCCGCTCGTCTCGTCACGTCACGCGCCGCGGGTTGCGGGTTGCGGGTTGGAATATTAGGCATAATTTCCACGATTAATTATAGAATATAAATCATGACAAAATAAGCTACTAGCTCATGTAACTCGAACATACTAGATGTACTAAACAACAAGATGATCGGAAACAAACAGCAGCTTAACATATACTCGCAGAACATGATGAATAACCAAACAGAAGCACGTAGCGCGTACCGTTCGGTTGTCTTAGTAGAAACTTTGGGGAAGACTGATCGAAGCATATTGCGAAGAAGACGGGGGTAGGCAGCACCGCCTGACTTGGATGGAAGACGACCCGTGATGGAGAACTCGAGAAGTCGCGCGGAGCGCTTCCCAAAAACCTTATTCGCCCTTTCCCGTACAGGATCACAAGGGCGAGTGGTTCCGGAGACCTGCTCTCCCGTCCGCCGGTGCACGCCGGTAAGCGGGATGGAGTAGACTACGGTGACGGCGCAACAATCCAAAAACCTTATTGTACAATTTCCTGAATTAACAATGGCTGGTTTTACCAATGCACTGAGGCCGGATAAGTTTACCGGTGTGCACTTTAAGAGGTGGCAGTACAAGGATAAGCTTTGGCTGACCACGATGAAAGTGTTCCATATCAGTAAAGGCAAACCTGAAGGAACGACATCTGACGATGATCAGAAGAAGTTCGAGGATGCCAATACTGTCTTTGTGGGATGTATTCTGAGCATTCTTGCTGACCGTCTGTGTGATGTGTTTATGCACATAAAAGACGGGAAGGAGCTCTGGGATGCACTGGATGCAAAGTTTGGTGCTGCGAGATCTTGGCAAAGGAATCGTATATCATGGAGAGCTTTCATGATTTTAAGATGACAAAGGAACTTCTTGTGGTTCAACAAGCTCATGAGATACAATGCATTTCCAAAGAGCTCGAACTCCTTAAGTGTACCTTACCCGACAAGTTTGTGGCTGGTTTCATTATTGCTAAGTTGCCCCCTTCATGGAGGAAATTTTCCACAACTCTCAAACACAAGAGATAGGAGATATCAGTTGAAAATCTGATAGCGTCCCTTGATGTTGAGGAGAAGGCTCGGGCTAAGGACACTACTGAGAAAGGAGAGAGTCATGCTACTGCCAACTTTGTGCAGAAAGGCAAATCTGTAGGCAAGAACAAAGGGAACTTCAAACCCTCCTTTAACAAGCCTGTAAAGACTACAACCTTCAAGAAGAAGAAGACGAACAGGGACAAGAGTGAACTGTCTTGTTACACTTGTGGAGAGCCCGACCACTTTTCCAAGGACTGTCCAGAACGCGCAGACCGCAGAGGGAAAAGGCCAAGACTATCAACATCGTGACCGCTAGCAATACTGATGGGTATGGTAATTTATTTACTATTTTTTCAGTATTTCAATCATCGTGTTGGTGGCTTGATACGGGTGATAATGTTTATGTGTGTGCTGACATCTCTATGTTCACTTCTTATCAGGGCGCTCGGGATTCATCCGTCCTAATGGGCAATGGATCACATGCTTCTGTTCATGGTGTTGGCACGGTGGATCTGAAGTTTACTTCCGGAAAGATCGTGCAACTGAGGAACGTGCAACATGTCCCTACTATGAACAAGAATCTCGTTAGTGTCTTCCTTCTTTGTAGAGATGGGTTTAAGGTTGTCTTAGAGTCTAATAAAGTCGTTGTTTTGAAACATGGACAATTTATTGGTAAAGGTTATGAGTTCGGAGGCTTGTTCCGGTTTTCACTTTTAGAGTTTTGTAATAAATCCGTGAATCATATTTGTGGTGGTGTTAATGATGATACCAGTATTTGGCATTCTCGTTTATGTCACATTAATTTTGGTTTGATATCTCAGATGTCTAGTATGAGTCTAATTCCGAATTTCACTATTGCCAAAGGTTCTAAGTGCCATAGTTGTGTGCAATCAAAGCAACCTCGAAAGCCTCACAAGGCTGCCGAAGAGAGAAACTTGGCACCTCTAGAACTCATACATTCTGATCTATGCGAGATGAATGGTGTGTTGACAAAAGGTGAAAAGAGATATTTCATGACGTTGATAGATGATGATACTAAATTATGCTATGTTTACTTGTTGCAAACTAAAGATGAGGCTTTAGACTATTTTAAAATCTATAAGGCCGAAGTTGAAAATCAACTAGAGAGAAAGATAAAGCGTCTTAGGTCGGATCGTGGTGGTGAGTATTTTCCCAAAATATTTGACGAATTCTGTCAGGAACACGGAATTATTCATGAGAGGACGCCTCCCTACTCGCCCCAATCAAACGGGGTTGCCGAGAGGAAAAACAGCACGTTGACTGACTTGGTGAATTCCATGTTAGCCACTGCTGGTTTATCAAAGGCATGGTGGGGGGAGGCTTTGTTGACTTCATGTCATGTCCTGAATAGAGTTCCTAACAAGAATATAGAAAAGACCCCTTATGAGGAGTGGGTTGGGAGAAAACTATCACTTTCGTATCTGCGCACTTGGGGGTGTTTGGCGAAGGTCAACATACCGATCCCCAAGAAACGCAAGCTCGGACCCAAGACAGTGGATTGCATCTTTCTAGGATATGCCCCACGGAGTGTAGGCTATAGATTTCTAGTGGTTAAATCTGAGGTACCTGATATGCATGTTGATACTATAATGGAATCTCGTGATGCAACATTCTTTGAGAATATTTTTCCTATGAAAGATATGCATAGCATTGGTAGGATTTCTTCTGAAATACTTCCTGAATCTAGTGCATCTATTGAGAATTGAACAACCACATGAGGAATTTCTTGAGAAGGATGACGATGAACCTCCCATGAGGAGTAAGAGACAGAGGGTTGCAAAATCCTTTGGTAATGACTTCATCGTGTACCTTGTGGATGATACTCCCAGATCCATTACTGAGGCATATGCATCTCCTGATGCAGATGATTGGAAAGAAGCTGTCCAAAATGAGATGTACTCGATTCTTTCTAATGGAACTTGGGAATTATCAGAACGACCCTATGGTTGTAAACCTGTGGGATGTAAGTGGGTGTTCAAGAAGAAGCTAAGGCCTGATGGTACTATTGAGAAGTACAAGGCGCGTCTTGTAGCTAAGGGTTACACACAAAAAGAAGGCGAATATTACTTTGACACCTATTCACCTGTCGCTAGACTGACCACCATTCGAGTACTACTATCCCTGGCTGCCTCTTATGGTCTTCTCGTTCATCAAATGGACGTGAAGACAACTTTCCTTAATGGAGAGTTGGAAGAGGAGATCTATATGGATCAACCGGATGGGTTTGTGGTAAAAGGTGAAGAGACAAAGGTGTGTAAATTATTAAAATCTTTATATGGCCTAAAACAAGCACCTAAGCAATGACATGAGAAGTTTGACAGAACTCTACTTTCTCCTGGCTTTGTCATTAATGAGGCTGATAGGTGTGTTTACTATCGCCATGGTGGGGGCGATAGCGTTATATTATGTTTGTACGTGGATGACATTCTAATCTTTGGTACAAACATGAAAGTGATAAATGAAGTCAAGTCTTTCCTGTCAAAGAGTTTTGATATGAAAGATCTGGGAGAGGCTGATGTCATTCTGAACATCAAGCTTATTAAGAATTAGAATGGGATTACTTTAACGCAATCTCATTATGTTGAGAAGGTCTTGAGCCAATTTTTCTTTAATGATGGCAAGACTTCTCCAACACCTTATGATCCCAGTTTGACATTACGAAAGAATAAGAAGGAACCAACAGATCAGCTGAAATATTCACAAGTTGTTGGTTCTCTCATGTACTTAGCAAGTGCTACAAGACCCGATATCTCTTTTGCTGTGAGAAAGTTGAGTAGGTTCATGTCTAACCCGGGTATTGATCATTGGCATGCACTTGAAAGGGTCATGCGGCTATCTATGTGGTACAATGAGCTATGGGATTCACTATTCAGGAAACCCTACTGTGCTTGAAGGATATAGTGATTCGAATTGGATCTTTGACGTTGATGAACTCTACGCCATGAGCGGGTATGTGTTTACCCTTGGAGGTGGCGCAGTGTCATGGAGGTCATATTGACGAGGTCAACTATGGAAGCAGAACTTAATGCTTTAGACACAGCCACTGTCGAGTCAGAATGGCTACGTGAGCTCTTGATGGACTTGCCTGTGGTTGAGAAACCTGTGCCGGCAAATCCTTTTGAATCGTGACAACCAAATTGTTATTGTCAAAGTGAACAATTCTAAGGATAACGCGAAGTCATCAAGACACGTGAAGAGACGTTTGAAATCTGTCAGGAAATTCGGAAACTCTGGAGTAATAACTGTTACGTATATTCAAACAGACAAAAACCTGGCAGATCCCTTTACAAAGGTACTATCACGAAATATGATAGAAAGTGCATCGGGGGAGATGGGGTTGAGACCCATGGATGTCACACCTTAGTGGTAACCCAACCTATGTGATCGGAGATCCCGTGAATTAGGACCTGGGAAGAACAAGCTAGTGGTTTGACGGAGGAGAGTATTTCGTAACCCTCTCTATGTGAAGATGCATAACTCTCATAATCTGTAAGGCAGGTTGGCAACATGCCTTAATGTGTTTCTGTTGGCTTTAATTAGCAAAGATGCCGTCCTACAGGGCATTCTTGAAAGAACACACCTATATGAGCTCGATTGTATACGTCGCGGTCTATGAGACTTGGGTGATCTCTAGTAAACTCATGAAGAGACCGGAGAGTATGACGCATATGCTCCAACCCGCGGGGTAGGCTACTGGCAGCCAGGTACTAGTTATGATTTTGAGTGAAATCTATTGGCACCAAACTTGCAATTCAAGGTTCGTCCACTGTTCAAGTTGTTGATAGACGTAGTTTAAGATTCTAGGCGGAAGTTCAACTTAACAGTCTCTGCTGAAACACCGGTATATAAACAAGTAGCGAGGATTGGCAAATATTCAAATGGGCATTTGAGATCTGGTGGGGGATTGTTAGAAATAATGGGCCAATTCATTTAGGCCCATGTGTATTTCAGGATTTCCCTAAATCTCAAAGCCCAAATTTGTGGCAGCCCATATGTGTTTGGGCCCATGTTTGTGGCAGCTCACATGAAAGTGGAGTGGGAGCTCAAGTTTAGTCCCACATGGAAAGTTAGAGGAGAGTTGCACCACCTTACAAGGTCGAGTGTTGCACCACTTTGTAAGTGAGTGGCAATAAGAGAGATACACGCGCGCGCTCCTCCTTCGACGCCGCCGCCGCCCGCCCGCCCGTCAGGTCTGGCGACGCGCGCTGCGTCATGATTATGGAATCTCGCCGAGCCGAGCTTTATTTTGCTGCTCAAGAAAACTGTGAGGTTTTGACAGACGTGTCAAACAGTTAGCTTATTCGGGTCGCTCCCGGATCGTGGGCTACTGTAACCGACCCGAACGTGCGTAACGTGGACTCGGTCCACGTTCGCCTCCGTTAGGGTTTCCCGAACTGCTCTATATAAAGTCCTGCGCGGCTACCGCCACAAAACCACCGAAAACCAATCTAGGGTTTTGCCATCCTCTCTACTTGCGCTGTCACCGTAGTCTACTCCATCCCGCTTGCCGGCGTGCCCTGGCGGACAGGAAAGCAGGTCTCCGGAACCACTCGCCCTTGTGATCCTGTACGGGAGAGGGCGAATAAGGTTTTTGGAAAGCGCTCCGCGCGACTGCTCGAGTTCTCCATCATGGGTCGTCTTCCATCCAAGTCATACGGTGCTGCCTACCGCCGTCTTCGTCGCCATCTGCTTCGATCAGTCTTTCCCAAAGTTTCTACTACGACAACCGAATGGTACGCACTACGTGCTTCTGTTTGGTTATTCATCATGTTCTGCGAGTACATGTTAAGCTGCTGTTTGTTTCCGATCATCTTGTTGTTTAGTACATCTAGTATGTTCGAGTTACATGAGCTAGTAGCTTGTTTTGTCATGATTTATATTCTGAAATTAATCATGGAAATTATGCCTAATATTCCAACACAACAGTATAAAGGTAGTTCCCCATTTTGAACACTAGTAAATATTTCCATGAGATCGTCCTTTATTTTTTACCAAAATTTCTAATAAAATTCTACAGGGAACCTATTCGGCCCTAGTGCATTATTTCTCTCCATTTGCATGACCGCCTCAAAAAATTCTTTCTTGGTGAAGACCGCGGTTAAGAGAGCCTCTTCAGCAGATGAAATTTATACTATGCCGTGTGTTACTGACTCATTCAGTACAAAATTTCTATGAGGTGGCGGCCCAAATATTGGTATATGTATGTTTTAAAATTATGTTGTCCTATGATTGTCTCGTGATCTTTTTATGACTGAAAGATCTTTTTTCTTCTATGTTTTCCATTTTCGATTAGGTGGAAGTATTTAGTGTTGTCGCCACCCTCCCGAACATGATGACTATTTGTTTCCTACTTCTATCAAGGGTTTAACTTTTCCCCGTTGATCCTACTTAGACTCTTCATTTCATCTCAATTTTGCTAATTCATCATTGGAATGTCACATTGTTTTCCTTTCTTACTCACTTAGATGAGAGGTTTTGTCTTTAATATCAATATTGTCTATTATACTAAGCAAATGTTCATTTTGGATTTTATAAGCACCACTCATATTTCTCTGCCAACCTCTAAGGAATTTTCTAAGGTGTTCTATTTTTCCAAATCTCCAAAGCAGTCTCCCCTATTGAGATCGATGCCCACTCTTGGGCAACCATCTCCATGAAGCTATCTTGCTTAAACCATGATAATTCAAAAGAAAAGTTGATTTTATTTCCTCAAAAATCTTGGTCTCCCGAGTAAAAGAGGTGTATGATCAGACCCATATCTATTGAGAGCCCTGATAGACACCAATATTTTTGTTCCCAATTTACACTATTTAGAATTCTATCCAATTTCTCGTTAGTTGGATTGTCATGACGATTAGCCCAAGTGAATTGACGACCAGCGAAAGCTATTTCTCACAAGCCTGTCAGCTGAATTGAAAGTTGTATCTCCCATTTGTTGCATGTTTGATAATATTCAGTATTTCAGATACTTATGTTCATATAAACTTCATAAACTATGTGCTACCTACATAAAAATAGATGGGTGCTCGCATATAGCGAAGTGCATCGGTACTTTTATGTTGCTAAAATAAGGTAAAACTTGCGACCTAAATTCTAGCGCGATTTGGGTACTTCTGGCGGTGGTGGCGCAACAGGTCATCTGGTATACTACATATGTACTAAGAGCAACTCCAATATAAGCTGGAAAACCCGGCGCGCGAAAATTGCTATGCAGCACGCGATCCAGTTTTAGCGTGCGCGCTGTGCTTCTCCTCTGGTGGAAGCGCTAAAAGTGGCGTGCTAAAATAGAGCCAAAATCGCCCCCCCCCCCCAAGCGGACGCGGGAAAATGTAGCGCGCGGCGCTGGCGCAAACATCTTTCACAGTGCATATATGCATCAACAAGATCAAACAAATCAAAATAAATTGAATAAGAAATGGCTCAACAATCACCAATTTTACACAACCAAGTTCAACGTAAAATTAGGACATAGTTTAAATGCAAATGATAATTTCACACAACCAAGTTCAACGCAAAATTAACTTGAACACACATATTGACACATCATTTGTCAACATCATCATGAAGAAGAGATGGCGCGCTGGAGCTCGCGGCGGCGGCGGCGCTGCCGGGGATCGAGTACTGCTGTGAGGAAGGCTCCATCGCCGGAAGGTCGCGGCGGCGGCGTGCGCGCGGAGGCGAGGTGGGAATGGCGGCACGAGCGTGGGGGAAGTTTCAGATTGGCTGTTGGGCATTCGCGCGCGATGACGGCCGGGCAGCAAATTTGAGGAGCGGGCGGGGGCAATCTGACGCGCGCCGGAAAAAATTTCGTGCGGAGTACATGCAAACGGCTCGTGGCATGTTGTAGCCATACGACTTCGTCCTTGGCATGCATAGACTAATCCAGCTAGTTGCACAGACTAATTGTAACTATACTTCATCAACTAATCAGGCTATATAATCGTATACTTAAGTAAAAAATCTCTTTTAATTAATTATTCAAATCAAAGATAAGCGGTCTATGTAATATACTCAATAGTACAATACCATGATTTTCTTAACGATCTTCCCTTATTCTAATGCCCATATAAAAGGTACAATAACATAAACGTAGCTTGCAGATACGTCACCATACATTGCCTCGTAGACACTAAAGCTTCATGTATCACTTGGAGGACATAGCATTGGACCACACATGTGGAATAGGTCTGAGTTGGAGGTCATGCCTTTTGCTAACAGACAACCCAAATTTTTCCGACATATCCAAGCTTACACCATCCGGAAGCTTCCAGTTGAAATGATATAAGAAGTTTGTTAATGCCACCTCCATGACTGATGAGCTAAATTGAATCCCTGGGCATTGCCGCCGCCCAGCTCCAAAGGGTGTGAATTCAAAATATGTTCCATTGTAATTTATGTCATTGCGCTCAAACCTCTCCGGCTTAAACTTATGAGGCTCATTCCAGTATTTATAGTCTTGAGAAGCAGCAAAGACATTAATGTAGACATTGGTGCCTTTCGAGATGTCATAACCCATAATCCGACAATCCTCTCTAGCCGCACGAGGAACTAGAGGGGCAGGAGGGTGCAACCGAAGTACCTCCTTGATGACCATCCGCATGTAGTCGAGTTTCGCAAGGTCACCATTAGTGATGACTGCTCGGCCTTCACCTAGCACCTCTCGGACTTCTTGTTGTGCCTTGGCCATGATTTCAGGGTTGTGCACCAGCTCCGACATAGCCCATGCCAAGACATTTCCCGTGGTCTCCGTGCCAGCTGCAAACATATCCTGTAAATGAAGACATACGGTGCTAAGCACAATCAAACATTTATGTACAAAAATAGTAGAGAACAAATAAATTTTGCAGAGCGGAAAGCCAATGTTATAGCATAGTAATAGTATAGTCGGGAGAGATTATTCCATTGTTTGGAAATTTCTAAATAACGAGGATTGGTTTGAGTTGCATCTGGACCCTTCCACTCGGATATGTCATGTGAGTCATACACCCATCAGCTAGTCACGATGAGCTTGGTATTCTGATTACGAAAGTTGTGATTATGCACCATGACATCTACAAAAACAAATATTTTATTTTATACTAAATTACAGCATAAATTCCACAAAAAGTATGAGTGTGGTAGATGCTTATGTGAAATATGTAAAATATGATAACTGAGGAAAATCGGACAGCATGTGGGCAAAACGAAAATAACAAGGGGTAACAAATAAATAATGTGAATATAAATTTTTATCCTTTTTCTCTCTCTCAAATTATACAACTGAAGAACCCTCAAATTTGATAGATCAACATATAACTTTTTATACTACAATATCCAGATATTTGTTTCCTAATATTTGGTACTCCGAAAATTTCTAAAAGAAGTGGGGGGTGTGTGTAGGTCTCATGCATGGTGTGCTTGGAAAAGAAATACCAACGCTTGAAACGATAGGTTTTCCTTCCATATGGACGTGACTCGTACACCTACTCACCTAGCTAGGTAGGTAGTCTAGGTGATGACTCAAGACCCCTACTAGTTGATGCTCCTAGTGGAGCCGAAGTAGTGGACAAAGAAAAGAGTAACTCAGTGAAAGTGTATTAGTATATTAATTCCTTGGACTGAATAATTTGCACGATCCAAAACTGCCGCCCCTGTCCAACCCATAATAATAACTAGTTTAAGCAGTCATAAATCATACTCCATCCGTCCCAGTTTAAAGGACACAATTTGCAAATCATGCAATTCCAAAATACTTAGATACAAAAGCATTTAATCTCTCTAATTACTCCGGTGTAAAAAAAGAACAAACTGCTTGTATGCACATGTGTAAACAAATGTGAACGCCTTTCTAACTCTTTTTCTTCTTATGCATGTTTTACTTCATGCTACTAAATGAACCAATTAGATGACACCTAGGGCTCAGAGAATTACAAATTGTGTCCTTTAAACCGTGATGGAGGGAGTATCGAGGTAGTAGAAATAATCAGGAATTAATGATACTCACAAACAAGACGGCCCCAATAGACTCCGTGGTTAGAGGGAACTCCAAGGAATCCTCCTGCTGCAGCCGCAGCAGCACGTCGAGCAAGTCCTCATCGCCGCCGGCAGCTCGCATGGCCTTGCGCCCCTCGATGATGTTGGCGATCATGCGCTGTATGTTGCCGTAGCTTCTTTTCATCTGGCGCTGGCCATTGCTCATCCACCGGACCAACCGCGACGACGGAAAAATGTCGACGAGGGACAAGCCATCCATCAGCCTCAACGCTATGTCCAGCTCACGGAGGTACTCGCCCTGATGGGAGACGAACTTGCTGCCAAAAACCGCCCTCGTCACGATGTCGTTGCTGAGTGCCATCACCTTCTCGCTGATGTTGATTGTGGCGCCGGCGGATGCGGCGGCGGTGATGCAGTGGAGGAGGCTGCCGACCTCCCCGGCCCTGATGCCCACCAAGCGCCTCACCTGCTTACAGCTGAGGAGCTCCACGATGCAGACCTTGCGCATCTGGCGCCAGTGGTCGCCGTACGGCGCAAATGCGATGTCCTCGCCGCCGTTGCCGAATATGTCCATCGTCACGCTGCGCGGCCGGCTGGCGAACGCGAGGTCGTGCGTCCTCATCACCAGCTCAATCGCCTCGGCGCTGGAGACCACCACTGTGGGGACCTCTCCTAGCTTGAGGAGCATCACTGGCCCATACCGCCGACACAGGTCTGTGATAGTGCGGTGTGGGAGAACGCTGACGACGTGGTGGAGGCTGCCGATGATCGGCAGATTCCATGGCCCCGGGGGCAGCTGCTTCTTCATCTTCTTCTGCTTATTGCCACCGCAGAGCAGCTTGACAACTACCCAAAGGACCAGTAGCGTGGATAGGGCTGTCAAACACAAGCTTAGCAACCTTTCCATGGCAGGCAGCATATTATTATTAGCAAGTGATGACCCCGTTTGTTGCCTTTCATCTTGGCGATATTTATAGATGGTGTATATGCAGCACCAGCAGGGAACGTACGACCATTGGTTGTAGGGCAGGGAAGCTAAGCCTTATGTTTGTTCAAAATTAGTCTTCATGTTGTACGGAAGGCACATTCATTAATTTGACGACATTAATTTATGTAAGATGATTTTTTTTTTGATAGATGGGATGTGCTTCTTTGAAAATAGTAAAAAATTACAGAAAATCGTACAAATATGTTCAACTATGCGTCAAATGAACGTGCCTTTGGACGTACGGATCCATAAATTCAGAAAGAGATCTCGTTTAGTCGTGGGCTGCTGGAGTGTCCGACTCTTCATTCACTACTACTCTCACTATATTCCACATCAATCTGACCTCTACGACAACCGTACAACATTTACTTAATTTGGAACTAAGGGCCGTCTATAAACGAGCGAAATAGCAAGTGACCCAACAGTAGTTTTGTATTTTTTTTTTGTGTGGGTAGTTTTGTATAGAGTTAATTTCATCAGTATTAACTAAATTTGTTGAGGAAATTCAATACGATTACTGTGCAAAGCTAATACGAGTTTATGATAGTTGAACTCGTGTCGGAGCATCACGCGTGATCACCGCACGTGTCAGAGCATTGTACACGCTGATTTGGAGCTGTGTTGCCCCTACTTGCTAGTTAGCCAAGGCAAAAGGTTGGAGCAGGGTTATTTGCAAAACGGCCTTATAGCTCCCATGCGACATCTTTACTTGGAATTGGAAGGAACACGACATCGTTGTAAAAAATAGCTCGCATGCGACGCTTGTGAGGCAGCTAATAGCCCAGGGCCACACGGGCCATAAAACGGTCGTTATTTGTTCCAAGATTAGGGTTAAGCCAAACCGGTCGGTTGGGACAGCCAGTCAAATCAACCGCTTTCGACCGAGAGCGCGCGTCACACTGACTGTAGCTTCCCCGACAGCGGCGGCGGACCTCACCCATCGTTCTCGGTGCCGGCGGCGACGGCAGGGCAATTTTTTTAGGCGGCAGCGCTTTCCGTTCGACGGCGAAGGTGGTGAGTGCCATTTGAAAACTAATTCCTCTCCCATTCTTCTCAATTCGAGATCTGAGCGTGCACATTGATGCTAGATTGTGGAGGACGGGGTGTGCTGAACGGGGCGTGGGTGAACGAGATGGAGCATGGAGAGGGAACTTCTAATCGGTATATCCCGCATCTCTGCACTTAATTTCTCCAAGGTTGATCTCTTTGTTCGCTTCCGCCAGCTCACAGTGCCCGCCAAAAATAGGGGAGACGATGTTGCGCGCCAAACCTTTGAATTTCGCATCAATTTCTTTCCCTCTATGGCTGTTTTAGTTGATGGCAGCACGCAGATCATTGAGAGAGACACGATTGTTAAATGGGAGGTGGAATTAGAACATGTTGATCCCCAAGAGCTAATAAACATGGGAGAGGAGGCGGTGAGGAAAATGGTGGAAAAAATTGGAGATAGTGTGGTTTGGGGGCCAGAGCAAGAAGTTTCTTTGTTACGTTTTGATGATTGCAAATGTGACTATGTTAGGGTTGAGAAAGGGGAACATATAATTGATAAAATCAATGAGCAAAAAGGTTGGACAAGCAAAACTGTTCTGTTTTTAGCAGATCTCATTAATCTGGAACCTGATTCGAGGGTTGGATATGTGGCCTCGAAGCTGGCTGCTCAGATGATCGAGGATGATTGGGCTACACAAAGGCAATGCCTATACTTACTGAGTTGGAAGCGTTAACAATGGAGGATGATGCTAATGCACAAGGGGAGGCTGCAGATGCTAATGCACAAAGGATTGTAACTGTTGATTGGAATTCAGTTGAGATACATGACCGGACTGATTTGGTCATTGCACCAATAGATGACATTGAAATGGCAAAGCTTTTTGGCATTCCTATAGATGACAGAGACAAGGAGAAGAAGAGGGATGAAGCTTCAAATGATGGTGACAACCATTTAAGAGATGAAGAGGCAGATATAGATCTAGAGTTGTTGGAAAATGCTACAGTTCATGTAGATGATGCACATGATGATGAGCTAGTAACAGTTTATGACAAAGAGGACCCAGTTATTGAAGTTGGGAGATTGTTTCCAAGCATGGATGAATTCAGGATGTGTTTCAGGACATATATAGTCAAACGTGAGTTTGCTACCAAGACTATGTGGACTGATAAAAAGAAGTTCTATGCAAAATGCGTAGGTTATGATGGTGGTGCCAAGCCTTGCGAGTGGTATATATCTGCTAGACGCCAACCTGATGGAAGGACAATAAGAGTGAATCAAATTCCAAAACCTCATACTTGCATTACAAGTTCTCAAATAGTTACAAAGATGACATCACAATTATGGGTTGCAGAAAAGATCAAGCCCATTTAGCCACAACACGAAACCGCACTGCAAAGAGACTGAAAATAGACTTGGAAAAGCAGTACCCCATTAAGCTGAATTATACTACAGTGTGGAAGGCAAAGCAAAGGGCAATGAAAGAGCTATATGGTGATTGGGCAAATACCTTTCAAATGCTTTATAACTTCAAAGCGTATAGAGAAGAGGTCACTGGCGGTGTTGTGGAGATAGATATCGAGGTAACGGTGATGGAAAGTCTTCTTCTCTAAATTCTTCATGGCTTTAAAGCCTTGCATCGATGGCTTCAAAGCAGGGTGCCGTCCATATTTGAGTATAGACTCATCTTTCTTGACTGGAAAGTGGAATGGTCAACTAGCAGCATGCAATGCTTTAGATGGACACAATTGGATGTTCCCTGTAGCTATTGGCATGTTTCAGTCTGAGACAGAGGCATCATGGACATGGTTCATGATGCAGTTGAAAAGATGCATAGGGTCAGTCTCTCCATTGGTAGTGCACACATATGCATGTAAAGGTTCAGAAAATGCAGTGAAGATTGTTTTCCCTCATGCTGAGTAGAGGGAGTGCTTCGGCCATATGTGGATGAATTTGATCAAAAAATTCAGAGGAGATGATTTTGGACGCATGTGGCCAGCAACAAGATCTTACACCAGACAGACACATTCATATCACCTTGAAAAGATTAAGGCGGCATGCTCTGAGGAGGATAGGGTCCAGTTTTGTACATGGTTGGAAACCTACCATTCTCTTATATGGTACAGGTCAGGTTTTAACACTGCCATCAAATGTGATCATATCAACAATAATTTGGCAGAAAGTTTCAACAATAAAGTGAAGGAGATAAAAGACTTGCCCGTCCATGACATGGTTGACCAGATCAGGATCATGATCATGAGGTTGTGGGAATTGAGAAGAAGGCTTAGTGATGTTCTTCAAGGAGATAAGCTTCCTGATGTTGCGCAGCAGGTGGCCAACAGGAGCAGAAATCTTGCACATTTGCGTGTTGATAAATCCTCATTGTGGGGTGCTGAACTCAGAGATACAAAGACTCGCAGGAGGCATGTTTTTGACACTCAATTGCATGAATGCACATGCCTTGAGTGGCAACACACTAGGAAGCCTTGTGAGCATGCCATACTTTTCTTGGCCTCCAAACACAAGCTAAATATGCACCCATATTTGCATGAGTATTATTTTGTAGAAAAATTCAAGGCTGCATATGGAACACCAATTCCAGCACTTACAGATCAGTCTCAGTGGCCTGAAGTGGACATTTAGTTCTCCTTGTGTCCTCCTTTGATGAAAAGAAAGGCTCGCAGGCCCAAGCAGAGTAGATTCAAGGCTTGGTTTGAGAAAGGTGGGAGCAGCAAGAAGGAAAAGAAAGATGCCAAGCCAAAAAAAGGCCAAAAAATGTAACAATAATAGATGCAAACTCTGTGAAGAACTTGGACACCGAGCTGGCTCTACCAAGTGCAGATACACTGCTGAAAAGCCAAAGTATGTTCATCCAACACTACAAGGAGTCTGGCTATATATGACCCTACATTTTCGTCACAGAATCGTCATAGTAGTTTGTTTATGATGATTCTATGACGATTTTGAGATCGTCGAAAGCTGGGCGTCGCAAATGAACTATAACGACGTTTTTGGTAAAATCGTCATAACCGTCTATGACGATATTGGATCGTCATAACCGTTATGACGATCCAATAACGTCATGGGCAAACTGGCATGGCCATGTCAGATCCTACGTGGCTAATCCTACGTGGCAAAATTATGACGAAATGAAATCGTCATAGTGTGAATTTAGCCCAGTCCATTTTAGTGGTCTAAGTGGGCTGAGCCCAAAAATTCTAGCCTTTTTCTTTTCTGGGTCAAGAAAATTTATAGGGTATTTCATTTTTTGCATTCACCTTGCTACAGTCAATTCTAATTCATTTTGGGCCTTGGCCTTTTTACAGTCCGTTTCAAATATGGGCCTTGGCCTTTTTATCTACCTCTTTAATTCCGCTCCAACAAAAAATTACCTTTTTTTATTCTTCTATTTCTATTTTCCCGATCTTATTTGATCCAGGCCATTCGTACACATATTTTTATCACAACATTTATGAACTAGAATTCAGAATAAAATACAAAATTAACTCAACTAATTACATCACATCAAAATACAATTATGCACAAGGAACAGAGTACACATACTATTAAATCATCCTCCTAGCCATCCAGGCCATTTATGTTCCATCCAAGCTTCGATCACATAATCTGTATCTTGTGTTCGACGACTCAATGAAGACCTGCTATCATCAACCTATTAAATCATTATAAAAGAAGAGTGAGAAAACATTTGGAAAAAATTAACTTCAATTTATGTTCAGGACAGATCACGCCATTATCAATAAATAGATAAATAATTATGTTTTAAACTTCCAATACTTTCAGGAAATATACTGCAAAAGAATGCTTAAATATATATGTAGATGCTGTTGTTATTCCACATTCATACATGTCTAGCTATAAGTTACCAATGCTTCGATGGAAGGAAGTCAGCCATGGTGTTGTCATTCAAAATGACTTCTGTTGTCTGAAATTACACAAAAAATTGACAAGAGATTACATAGCTTTACAGTATTACAAACAGAACAGAACCAACATACTGAATTTCAGTTACTGCTTTTGGTTTTTTAAAATTTTGAAAAGATAAATCTCATAAGCAACATACTAAATTTCGACAAACAAAACATAACCAGGCCACAACTTATTGCTTCCGTTTTATAGAATTAGCACCTCCCTGAAAACAATTCAAAGACAACTACACCAGATTTGCTAACTAAAGCATATGTAGGCATCACGCATGCACCTGTAGCTCATGCATCCTACCAAAAAGAGTCCACTATAATTTTCAGCACCGCACATAGGTGCCCTCATGCTCAAGAAGAATAGGAAAAGAAAAAGAGGCCTTTACCTAAGGTGGTCGTCGGCGTCGGGAAGTACCTGTAGCTTCACCAAAGATGGCCGCAGCAGGACCAGTCACAGACGTATAATGTGCATAGTACTCCGATCCTTCCCATCTTCCAAGCCAAATTTGCAAAATTAATGAGCGACAGTTAAGAACCAAGACTGCAGTAGCACAATAAGGCACGTTTCAGCACAAGATCAATCTATAGAGAATCATCAGAAAATAATTAATGGTAAAGGTGCTAGTATATTCAGAACCAAAACGGGTTTTAGCAACAAACTGATTAAGATGGCATGTACTACCTCACAACAATCCAGAATTCCAAAGTATGAAAAATATACTATTGGAACTAATCATGCTACTATAGAAAGTGATAATAAAGCTATCGTGAATGGGATGATGATAAAAATGCAAAGCAAATCTCAGCTAGGTTTTATACTTTTGGAATCTAGAGAAGTGCTAGCTCAACTATCGAATTACATTATCAAGATAGTAAATCAGGTATGCAATTATGATGGTGGCAATCATACAAGACATTTCATCATATCAAATAAATTAACATGGGGAAAGTGTGTAAACTAGTAGATTTGTTGACCAATGAAAGGTTGTCACTTGCGAGCAATCCACTAGCCACCATTCTTTATATAGTACATGTGTCGCATCAGTGTAACAAATGCTATCCACCTGGAATCAACTCTAGTATTAGGATAAATAGAGAAGAATCAACTCAGCGTGACACTAGCAAAGATGATGGAAAACCTACTAGAGAAATCTAAATTCGCTTGCAGTCTTTTCAAGAGCTGATCTGTAATTGGAAATCCACCTACATATAAAGTAAGAAATAAATAAGAAATTAAAACTCAATTAAACAAGACATGGGTATACCAAGTAGCAGAAGTTGGTCAATCAAGTGTATACCAAGAAGCATATGTTAGGGAATTATGTGTATATGAACTGAACTGAAAAAGAAGCATTCAGATAACTGCCATATAACTATAATCTACCAGTGCATGCTCTCGCGACATCACATATGAAACCCCAATCCCCCTGAACATGTGTACCATACTATTCCTCCACGAATGCGCAGCATTTACAGGGAAACCAAGGCAACAAAAATGTAGCACCCCGGGTAAATCCAGTACTAGAAAATCGCGTGTTAAATAAATACTTTGTGCATCGCCATGTCATCATGCATGATTTATCTAAAACTATTTTCAAAAAGCCTATTTTTTTTGTTTTCTAAAATTACCCTTCTTTTATTTCGAAACAAAGTCTCATAATTATCTGCTAAACTATTTAACTAAAAATTATTTGCTAAAAAGATTTAAAACAAAAGAAAACAAATAAATATTTTACAAAATAATAAACCTAAAACCTAGACCTAAACCGGTCAGGCCCAAAGGCCCAACCGGTGGAAACCCTAACTACCCCAAACCCCAACACCCTCCCCGCCGCCACCACACCCTGGCAGCAGCATCACACACCTATACACATACACTGCAACGCACCCAACACGCTACACACCGAAACCACCCAGGTACACGCACGCACATAACTCCCTGGCGTAGTGGCGCTCAACCACCCCGTCATGCCCCTGCCGCTCCACTCCGCACGGGATATTTTCCCCGATCCCACGCGGTCAACATCCCTGGCCCCACCATGTCACCCACCAACCCCAGGCCTCACGCGACCCTCTTCCCCCGATTCCTCTCCGCACACGCGTCGCCGCCACCTGCTCGTCGCCGCGTCTCCTTGCCGACCGCCTCTGGCCCCGCAGCGCCGACCCCGCCGTCGCCTCCCGGGTCTGAGCTCGCCGTTGTCGCCTCTACACCATCAGCACCGCGCGTCGCCTCCTCGAGAAGAGCCCCCGCCGCCCCTGGCCGCTCTCTCCCACCCTGCACGTCGTCGGCCGCCACTCCTCGAGCAGAGCCCGCGCCGCCCTGCCGATCCACGCCCTGGCTGCCCCGTCTCTAGCAGCGTGAGCCACCACTGCCTGGTGCTTCTTTGCCGGCCCTGCCCGCCGGCACCCGTCCGCCGCCTACCCGTCGAACCCAAGCCTCTACCAGACGGCGCCCCTCATCCCCTCTTCGGTGTGGTGCCTCGACGCCCGTGTCACCTCCGCATCCTCTCCGGGCCGCCCAGCTCTGCACCGCGAGCTCCTCCTTGGCTTGCCTCGTCTATTCCTACCTCACCGCCACCACCTCTGATACCGCCGATGCCCGTCTCTGGCCTCGTCTCCGACACCCTCTCCTTTGGCAGCCGCTCGCGCGTCGCCCCCATGGGCTTCCTCCTGTGAGAGCGTCGCCCCTGCCACAAGCCACCGACACCTCCTCTCGCGCGACCCTGAGCCGGCTCTGCTCGTGTTCGTCCCCTGCTATGCGCGCAAGTGAGTCATGTTGATTTGTGCCGCCGTTGTCCAATTCTGGTAGGTTCCTGATTTTTTTTTTGTGTCTGGCTCGGCAGTGAGTGTATGACCCGTTTTTCTCTGAGACTCGGGCACATGTGCTGCTGTAGTTCTCTGAAGATGATGGTGGGATGAAGATGATAATGTTGTGGGCGTGGATACGGCAAAGGATGAGCATGGCATCTGATCTGGTACCGAAAAGATCTTCGACAAGGACAAAACATTCTCCTTCCTGGAACTTGAAGCCCCCGGCTCAAAAACCGAAGGCTGATCTTGTCGAGGCCGACCCCGAAGACCGATCCGATGCCGACCCAAGTTTTTCCTCTCGGACCCGAAGACACCGAGACCCGGGACGCCAAGATCTCCGCCGTGAAACGACAAAACCGACGACATGACCCGACGACCCCAGATGCAACAAGACCTTCTTCCCGGATGCGACGTCGAGAACCCGAACGCCAAGGTCGCCGACACGGAACGCCAAGTACTTCACCCCGAAGGCCAAGTCCGACCCGACCCGCGGACCCGACAAGGTCTTCACGACAACAAGAACGACATCGACCAGGGCGAGTCCAATGCGCCCCCGATGCCACACCAAGTCCTCCTTCCCGGAATGCCAAGCTCTTCATCTTGTATCCGACCTTCGAAGACCGATCCCGTCGAACCCTGAACCCTGAGACCGAACCCCAAACCACATCGAACCCCAAGATCGCCGAACCCTAATGTGTGACCCCTTTCTCGAGCCCTATTTTATAAATGTAATATCAAATTGTTGCATATTAAATTGATCATGCATGCATACTTGTCTGTGGGTTGGGGGCATTTTGCCAATTCATCTCATAATTAAATATGGAGTCGATATGCGGGATATCTTTGTCTTATTCCGGACTCCATTTAAATTGGCATAGCGAACCGAAGCCATGTTTGGTCTTGCTAATCCAACATTTAATTTGCGGGGTAGATAAATAACTTGAACCATCTAAGTAATTGTCGGGACCCTGGTTCCGCTTAATATGATCTAATTGCATTGCACCTTTGCCATGTCATACATCATAGATGCATCATGCCCGATCTTTTGCCGTAGTATTAAGTAATGCATCCGGTGTTTATTCTAGTGTTTTGGTTCTTCGCAGATAAGGCCGTTGAGTTGATGTGAGTGTCGACCCGATCTTCGGCTGAACTTCCGGCAATGTTTTCAGGCGAGCACCTCCCCCTTTCCACCTATCTTACTTTTATAGTATTTATTCCCTCCTGTTGATCTATTGCTATCTGTGTTGGGTTGCTCTAGTTTTCGTACCCGTGATATCCCTTGCAGCCGAATATTGCCTTGGACACATCCTATTAACTGTTGTGTGGTAGATAGTTGGACATGCGCGTCGTAGTCGCTTGCTCAAGTGCTGTTGCGTGTCGTCAAGTACCACAGTTGTTAGAGTATTGCCGCATGTTTAATGTTGGAGATGAACAAGACTTTCATTATTGTTTAATAACTAAAATTGAAAGTAGGTAAATGAAGAGGCACAGGTGGGCAATAGATGTTATTTGGTTGTTAACCGTCCACTTGTGTCCCGTAGGACCCCGAGTTCTTGACACCTGTTCCGAGATCGAGCGCGCTAACCACAGGTGGGGTGTATGGGCACCCCCATCGATTTAGTACCTGATTCCAAGTACTGTACTGGGGGCCACAATTAGTTTGGGGCTTTATTACTATCCTGTACTTATGCCATGCTTTACTGCTTAATTTAAGATTGTGCGAGGAGCACCTGTACTGTTTAGGACCGTGACACGTTTTCGCTGTATCGACAAGCCCGAGAGTTTCGGGTTCCCAGTCGTTTACAGCCGTCTCCACAAACCCTGAGTCCGTCTCGGAGACCGGCCGACTTCGTTGCGGGTAGCTTAGTGGGGTGGCCCCCCGTGCTTGCTTTGGGTCTGGGAAACGTCGTGTCCGAAACCCCGTCGACATACCGTTGGGTGTATGTTTTGTGATCTTGTACCTACCTGATCTAACAACAAGGGTGTAGGTGCGTGTGGGAACTTTGGTGCACCCCTGCAGGGTTAAATCTTTTCGAGAAGCCGTGTCCGCGGTTATGGACGACTTGGAGCACAGGTCTCGATCATAGACAACTATAACTAAAGTTTCCTGTTATAAGTTGACTTGTATCCGATATGACTAGTAATCAGCTTCACTACAACGGAATGGCTAAATAAAAGTACCAACAACTGCTGGGTTTTGGGGATATCTCATGCTAATTGTATCTGACTAGTAAGTGTTGCAACTACAACGGAATGGTTAACTAAAAGTGCCCACTGCTTATTATATCAGGATGCTATCTATATTTGACTAGTAATTGCCGCCACTATAACGGAATGAATAAAACTGCCAACTGTGTGAGTTCCTCGGTCGACTTCCTCGTTTGGTCTCGAGGGGGAAATACCAGGATGGGTATGTTTGGTGGTAGTATCAGGTTGGTTCCGAATAGGTCTTTCTTACCCCTCTCTGATAGCCGCCAGTTGTATCGAGTCTCTATAGGTTGTTTAGTGCATGCTGCGCTGCCGCTTCACTCCACCATACCTATGTAGGCGAGGACCGCCGAATTCTAGCCTCGCCATGTACTGGCCTCAGTACTGACCGCTCTCTTTTTACTTTGCCCTTTGTCGGCACCCCTTTTGTTTAAGCAGGTTTTGAGATCGACGTCGTTAGCAGGGTTACCCTTCCGGCTTGGCCTGGGCAGGGTTATGGACGCCATAGGTTATTCTTCAGGGCTCTTAGCTCAATTTGCATCTTGTCCATAGTCGGCTGTATCGTTTTAAAGGTGATTTGGATCTTTGTACTGTATATCTGTATTCTTGACTCATTGAGTCGCCGTTGTATATATCTGTTTTGTGGGTTCCATCGAGGACTATTGTGTAATGATATTACTTCGTTTTCCACCCGCACGAAAGTGCCTGGTGGGCACCTTTGAATCGTTTCTATGCGGGTTTGGCGGGCAGCGCTAAAACTTGCATAGGTCCGATTCTGAGGGTGTTACAAAAAACAACAGATAAGCTAGGATTTCACCATGATGGGGGCAGTGTCTCTAGGAACCATGTAAATTTCTATCTTTTTGCATATCAGAAGACTGAGATTGCACTAGATAGTATCAGGGACAGAGCTAGGATTTCACCATGATGGGGGCAAAGTGGATAACGATTGTACATGAGTTATTTTTCTCAACACGCACCTAAATGAGTGCTTGTTGTTTTCTAGTAGAAAAAATTGTGTAGATAAAACATCACAATATAAGAAGTGTCTAGCAAGAAGAAAGTCGGTATACAGGCAATCACAGCACAACACCAGTTATGCAGCACAGGGGAAGAATAATCATACATGTTGTTTCTAATGAGTTATGCCGCCGCCGTGCCACAAGACATCTCATATAAAATCAATAAAATATAAAAAATGAGCACAACTGGAGGCAGAAACTTAAGAGATACTCAGACTAGACATGCTTGACTAATTAACTACAATGCAGAACAGAAGAGAACAATAGATCGTGGTAAACCTGAGATAAATACGAACAATATATGATATTTGCACTACTTGCTGCTAATTATTTGGAGCAAAACAAAAAAATGCTATTGCACAATATTTTAGCCGAGCAAGATTCCTAAAAATCAGGACCAGGTACTTACAATCAAACACTAGCTGGCACAATTCATCTATATTATGTTTTTCCACAAATTGATGCTATGTGGTGTGGAAGTACTAAGAAAAGTCATTTCTACAAAAGTAGCATGAGTCAAAAAAAATAACCAAATTGTTTTCTATGGTGGCTCACTGCCACTACATATCAAGGTGACAACTGCCCACTTATACAAACTACATTTTGACTGAACATGTCCTTCCAAAAAAATCAGTGGTATCAGACCAGTTATTTGGTGCAATGGCACACATTACAGTCATGTATTACATAGCAAATAGAGGAGAAAAGGGAGGACCTGAGGACTTGCCTACACCATGGAGATTGAGATCTAGTGTCGTCGAGCGAGAGGTAGTGCGGCGGCGAAGTACGCCTGGGCTGCGTTCTGGTGTCGTCAGGCGTGACCTTTGTGTCCGGTGACCTTGGTGTCCGCGAGCAGGACCTCCCTGCTCATCACCGTTGGTACGGCCAGCCTGCTGGACGGTGGCAGCAGCCATTGGGTCGAGGTTGAGCCCATACTCCATGGGAGGGAGCTCCCGAGAGAGGGAGAACTGCAGCCCCATCTCAAACAGCTACATAGGGAGAGCAGCAAATCAATTGTAAATCATCTGAGTTATAGAAACAGCTATAAAATGCATGAGCAATTCAAAATGTGGTAAGATGAGTTAGTAATAATCATTGAGCACACAAGAACAAGCTAAGATAACATGTTATTTGGTAAAGAAATAAAAGAAATCTGATAAGTAGGACATGTCTAGTACTGAGCTAGCTAGCAAATGCAATGTGAAGCTCCAGGATCTCTCATTAGCATGTTTTCTTTTCAAAGAAGGCGCATGCACTAAGAGCAATCGACGGTAAGTGTGAAACATTAAGGGTCATACGAAGAAGTTCTTTTGTCTACACTAAAAATTCCACTAAAGACTTGGCTTGACAAAACTGAAGATGCCATCACTTGTAGCTACTAGTCCGAACACACTAGGAACCATGATGGAATTCGGTTGTGATGATGAATTTGGCAACCAATTAAAAAAACTGGACTAACCAAGAACCTAGGAATATACTAATAGCTAGAGCAGTAAGTGTTATCGCCATATTCTGGCCTACGAAGGGGATGGGCCGTGATCAAGATGGGCTTAGAAGATACATATATTCAACGCGTTGTTGGATCGGCCTAGTGCGTAGATTTGGGCTGAATTGCCCGTGTATTTTGTATCTTAGTAGGATTCGTATTTGTTTAGGTTCCGTTTATGTTTAGATAAAGATAGAGTTGTAGAGTTATTCCAAAAGTAGAGAGTCTCCGGACTATAAATATGTACCTAGGGTTATTGAGAAAAGGAGGACAATCACGTTCACAACAAACACAATCTCGGCGCATCGCCACCCCTTGTTCTAGGGTTTTTCTCGGGTAAGTGCCATGCTGCCTAGATCGCATCTTGCGATCTAGGCAGTATTTACTTATGCGTTGTCCGGTGTTACTCGTACTAAGCCTTGTTGATGGCGAGTAACACCTTTACCACAGATTTGTTAGAGCTAGCATCGATACTTTTACTATGATTGCTTATTTATGCTACCTCTAGCTATCTCGCCGTCTTTGCACCTTCTCCCGGTGTAAAGGTGGCATCTTGCTTGATTTCGCTTAAGTCGATTTGATCTGTTATAGTTGTGCCTTGTTCATCAAGGTTTAGTTTAATATCTATGTGGTTAGGCCTCACAAACGGGTTGAACGATCCGGTGTCGTAAGGTATGGTTTATTGATCTTAGAGGGATGTTTCCGGAATTGACGTTATGTTGGTTTTAGGCCTTCTCTAGGATCGGTTTTCTACTATCTTCGTATCTATTAGGCTCAACTACGCTGCGTGGGACGTTCGGTTATGGTGAAAACGTTAAACTATCGTAGATCGATTTAACTTGTAGTAATTAAGCAAAACCCCATGTTATCATAGATCCAATGCAGAGCCATGGGGACAATCGGCTCAAAGCCGATTTATGTGGAAACCGGGAGCCGATCACGGCTCAATTTTACGATACTTGTTTACCGCAGGAAACCAATCGAACAATCCATCACCTTCTGACCAGGTATAGGTCGTGGCACGCCGAACCAAGACAGACGCTGCGTGCCGAAGATTTTGCGGCGTCGACCGAGGGACCAGGGCCCACCAGCCGCTCTGGGAGCCTCCCGGCTCTTCGTGTTGCTCGTCACTGCCCGCCGGTGAGTTTTGACAGGCAACACATTCTGGCACGCCCGGTGGGACCTTCAACAACATCTACATCAATGTCCGACGCTACGATGGAGAACCGGCCGATCACGTACGACGAGCTTCCTGCTGAGCACAAAGCGAAGTATGACGAGATCAAAGAGCTCTTCGAAGCCGACCTCATCGGCTCTTTCGAGAGGACCCGTTCGCGTGGCATCAGGTGGAAGGGATTCTCCCCCGAGGGTGCTCTCGATGAAGTGGATCTGTCTGTTCCTTCGGAGGAACGCTCTAGGGCTCTACGACAGGAGGTCAACTACATGGTGGCTCATTCTCTACACCGCCACTCTGAGAGCCTGGTGAACGCGTTCGAGCGGGTCGCGGTTCGCGTGGTCCAGGAGATCATGAAGCATCAGTACTCTCCGTCGGGGCCCACTTTAGGAACCCACCAAGGAGAAAGACCGCTCCACACCAGGCCGCAACTGCCATTCACACTCGCGGCTCCAGAGCCGCCAGGATCAGCGGCATATATTGTCTACAAGGCCGGAGGCGATCCAGGTGATTGCCAATTCTGTCGAGCCACCCAAAGAGATCCCGCATGGGTACATATGTGCCTACGTGCGGATCGCAACAACTTGGCGCAGACCAGATCGCAATCGCAGGAATGTCCGCCAGGGGTTCCTCTGCAGGTCTTTCAGAGCAGGCGTTCTCGAGCAACGATGTCAGGATGGACGCTGACAAACAGGCGTGGCTAGCCAAGTATGCCACTGGAACAAGCCATGAGAGTCTAGCCCCTGCAGCTCAAACAGTGGATCAAATCACTACCATCCTGAGAGATCAGTTCGGCTTCGTGCCGAAAAGGCGCACCATCGGCTACTCAAAGTCGTACCCCAACGAGTTTGACCTGATTCCACTACCACCCAAATATAAGCTCCCTGAGTTATCAAGATTCAGCGGATCGGAGGGGTCAAGCTCGATCGAGCACATAAGCCGATACCTGGCACAGCTAGGCATGATTTCGGCATCGGATCAAATGCGCGTGAGATTTTTTGCACAATCTCTAACAGGACCAGCCTTTGGGTGGTACACCTCGCCACCGATTCAATTCGCACTGGAAACAACTAGAAGAACAGTTCCACATCCAATACCATTCGAAGCTACCGAGGCTGGCATTGCGACTGGCGCAAGCACGATGTAAGCGGGAGAAATCAGAGAATACATCCAGCTAACAGACCATCAAGAACAGATGTTACTCGGCTCGTTTAACTGAGAAGGAAGCAATCGATCTGGCAGTATTAGGCCTCTCAGCACCCATCAAGGACGTGGCATTCCAGGTAGAATACAACTCATTGGCGCACATGGCCCAGAAACTGACGATGTACGAGCAGCGCCACCCTGAGTTGTACCAAGACAAATTCAGACGTCCGATAAGCCTGGTCGATGCAGAAGAGGAAGATCCTACGCAGGACCAGGAGGTAGCCGTAGCTGAATGGGCTCGGGGGGCAGATCCTGTGGCCTGTAAATGGGTGAAACAGCAAGGGCCTGCGAGAGGGTTCGACTTCGATATGAGCAAAACTGAGCAGATATTCGATCTACTGCTGAAGGAGAAGCAGCTGAGGTTGCCCGAAGGCCACAAAATCCCTACGGCTCAGGAGATGAACGGGAGGCCATACTGCAAGTGGCATCATTCGTTCACTCACCCCACCAACGAGTGCAAGGAGCTTCGCCGCCAAATCCAGATGGCTATAGAACAAGGCCGTCTGATCCTCGGCCAGTTCGCCATGAAAGTGGACACGAACCCGTTCCCCGGTGTCAACATGAATGAGCTCAGTCGCTCCGCGAGACGTCAACTGGACTTTTCGTTCGGTGTCAACATGGCTGGGTCTGGGCACCACCATGACACGTACAAGGAAGGAGGCGATCACTCTCGGGGCAAAGAAAGAGAGAAGGCTGGTCCACGCGACCGGCCCGGCCACGATGACGGGAGATACTTATCAGAGGAACAGGTGAGGAGGGTGCGGTATCAGAAGCCACATTCCACGCATCTCCTTAATAAGTATGAGCGCCAAGATGATCAACGGCCAAAGACAAAGGAGGCAATGAAGGACATGGGCACCTCGCCAGGAGACCACCTAAAGAGAAGGAAGACGCAGACAAACATTGGGATTGCCCCTTTTTCAAGCATTGCTGGGACGTGGGAATGAGCCGATTGCCCACAGCCGACAACTGCCCAGAATGTGGACAACGAAAGAAGGGCACGAGGCCAGTATCAGTGTTCGAACGTCTAGGACCTCTCCAACCTCAGAGCCGTCCTAAGGAGTCCGCGCGAACGAAGGGCCTTGAGAGGCCCAGGGATGACAAAGAAGAAGACAGGTTTCACCGTCCAAGGTGGTGCCCCGATGGACTCAGACACACCCAGAAGCGTAGAGTGCAGCGGCTGCGTAACTTAGAAGAGGCTGAAGCGCAGTATCTCCACGCGCTAAAGAAAGCACGGCCTGATCTGGCCATCAGAGTAAGGCAGACCACGGAGACGGAGGGCCGCGCGACAAGGAAAGAGTGGCGACCCAAGTTAATAAAAGCCGATGCACAGGCATCGGCTGGCACAAACATGGTGTTCGTGCTCCCGGCAGAGTTCTGCGCGCCACAAACCAATATGCTACCAGTGGCACAACTTGACTGCGGCCCACGGCCGGTTATCTTTGAGAAGCCACGTGAGAAGGGTTACAAACATCTGAAAGCGCTGTACCTGCGGGGCTACATCAATGGACAACCCGTCAGCAAGATGTTGGTGGACACCGGAGCGGCAGTCAATATCATGCCATACTCCATACTACGACGTTTGGGACGCCATCGGACCGATCAAAACCAACGCCACGTTAAGCGACTTCAACGGCCGATCTTGAAACGCAAGGCGTTCGAACGTGGATCTCGACTGGGCAGGAAGACCGCATCCACGCCATTTTTCGTCGTGAACAGCAAAAGTACCTCGCCGTCTTGCTAGGAAGGATTGGATCCACGCTAATCGCTGCATTCCATCCACGATGCATCGCTGTCACAATGGGACGGGATGAAGTGGAGGTCGCCCATGCGCATTTATTCTATCGAGGTTTCCACTGCTGGCATGAACATCTGGGAAGCGGAAGACCAAGAGCCGATCTCTGGAATCAATCTAGACGGCTGCGAACGTATTGAAGCTACAAAAAACGGGGTGAGGCTGGTCTTATCCACTGGCCTTACAGAGTAGGAAAGCCCACGATCATCCGTGGTACGGCCGATCCCTGCGATCGGCCACAAAAAATAAAAAGCAGCGATCATACGACAAGCAGTTCATGTAGTCGTAGCAGAGGGATACTCTGCCACTGTAAAATAATAAGGTGTAAACCGTTCTTGACAGATGCAAGCAAGAAGGGGGCCGATTCAGGCGATCGGCCCAAATTATTCTTGTTGTCCTCACCCATCGTTTGCCCTGTGTTTAGCGTCGATTTGACAGGTGACGGAAAGCTAGGGTATGGGTTTACATCAGCTGATGAGCTAGAAGAGATCGACATTGGTCCTGGGGATAAGCCACGACCAACATTTATCAGCAGAAAGTTAGAACCAAGTCTGCGGGAACCGATGATAGCCCTGTTGAAACAATATCCAGATTGCTTTGCATGGGACTACACAGATGCAGGTTGGACAGAGCATCATCGAGCATCGGCTCCGCTCAAAAAGGATTTCGCCATTTCAACAACGAGCACGACAAATGAAGGCCGAAATTTTGGAAGAAGTCAAGAAAGAGGTCGAGAAAATGCTGACGGCCAAGTTGATCAGACCATGCAGGTATGCTGAATGGATTTCTAGCATCGTGCCTGTAGAGAAGAAGGGCGGCCAATGGCGTGTTGCTATAGATTTTCGAGATCTCAACAGAGCTACCCCAAAGGATGAATATCCGATGCCGGTGGCAGAAACATTGATCAATGCAGCAGCTGGTCATAAAATTTTGAGCTTCATGGACGGCAATGCCGGGTACAACCAGATCTTCATGGCTCCAGAAGACATACACAAGACTGCATTCAGAGTCCCAGGGTCCGTGGGGTTGTTTGAATATGTAGTCATGACGTTTGGACTGAAAAATGCCGGCACAACGTATCAAAGGGCCATGAATTATATCTTCCATGATCTGATCGGCAAACTGGTGGAAATCTACATCGATGACGTGGTGGTCAAGTCTGCTTCGGCGCAAGGGCACTTGGGCGATCTGCAACGCGTCCTGGACCGAACAAGAAAGTTTGGCCTGAGGATGAATCCAAAGAAGTGTGCCTTCGGAGTGACGGCCGGTCAGTTCTTAGGTTTTTTGGTCCATGAACGCGGAATTGAGATCGGCTGAAAAGTCGAGGCGACGAACAATGAAGCCACCCACCACAAAGAAAGAGCTGCAGCTCTCATCGGCAAGATCAACTTCGCCGACGATTCATCTCTAACTGGTGAAGAATAAAGCCGTTCATGGGGCTCGTAAAAATTAAAGCTGACGAGGAGTTCCGCTGGGGGGCAGAACAACAACGGGCCTTCGACGAGATCAAAGAATATCTGACAAAGCCGCCAGTGTTAGTTCCACCCCAGCCAGACAAACCGTTCTATATTTACTTGTTAGTGGCTGACACGTCCATCGCCTCAGTGGTGGTACAAGTACATGATGGGCTAGAGCGAGTCGTATTCTACATAAGCAGAAGGATGCTGGATGCGGAGACGCGGTATCCAGATATCGACAAGTTGTGCCTCTGTTTGTTTTTTACATGCACCAAGCTACGCCACATTTTGCTATCAGCAGAGGTCATCATCATATGCAAGTCGGACGTCATAAAGCACATGCTATCGGCTCCTTTGTTAAAAGGCCGATTAGGCAAATGGATGTTTGCATTATCAGAGTTTGACATCCGGTATCAGCCTGCGAAAGCTGTTAAGGGACAAAGCGGCTGATCTTATTGCCGAGAGGATCAACACTAACATAGCAGCACTGTCCATAAAAGCATGGGCTATGTTTTTCGACGGATCAGTTTGTGACGATGGCTGCGGCATCGGCATTTTCCTCGTGTCGCCCCGGGGGGCAACATTTTCCTTCTCCATCAGATTGTCTACCTCTCCCACTAACAATGTAGCCGAGTACGAGGCAATAAGGGGATGGAGTTACTCCTCGGAGCGGAAGAAGTGGAAATTTTTGGAGACTCCAAGTTGGTGATTTCCCAGCTCACGGAGGACTACAAGTGCGGGAGCGAGTCCCTCTTCCCATTATGGCTGCACTGCCGCGAGCTGATGACGCAATTCCGGTACATCAACTTCACTTGGATCCCACGTGCGCAGAATACCGAGGCGAACGATCTTGCGCAGATAGCTTCAGGATACAAGGATATGGTAGAAGGAGCCGATGTCCAGGTACAGTTCCTAGAAGCAGACGACTGGAGAGCCGATATCTTCAATTACTTGAAAGATTCGGCTCGGGGGGCACCTAAACGGATAAGGTACAAAGCCATGAAGTACGTGCTTATTGGGGATGACATGTTTTACAGGACTCTGGAAGGGCTATTGCTCAAGTGCCTGGGGACAGCCGAGGCCAATCAGCTCCTACATGAGGTACACGAAGGAGCCTGTGGAACTCACCAATCGGCTCATAAGATGAAATGGTTGATCAGGCGATCAGGGTTTTATTGGCCCACTATGCTTGAGGACTGTTTCAACTACTACAAAGGGTGTCAAGCATGTCAGAAATTTGGAAAAATCCAGATGGTACCCGCATCAGCAATGAATCCCATCATCAAACCTTGGCCATTCTGAGGTTGGGGCATGGACATGATCGGCAAGATCAATCCTCCATCAAGCAAAGGCCACATGTGGATCTTGGCCATCATGATTATTTTACCAAGTGGGTGGAAGCCGTCCCTATGAAGTCAAGAAGTTCAAAAGATGTCATCAATTTCGTGAAAGAGCACGTCATTCATAGGTTTGGGATTCCCTGACTATCACAACCGATGGAGGTTCGGTTTTGTTTCTCACGAGTTCGAAAGTTCTGTGAAGACACAGGATTAAACCGATACGGTCATCTCCGTACTACGCCAAGCAAATGGGCAAGCCGAGGCGCCCAACCGTAGTCTTATCAAGCTGATCAAGAGGAAAATCGATGAACACCCGAGGCGTTGGCATGAGGTTTTATCGAGGCTTTATGGGCTTATCGCATGTCGTGTCATGGGCGATAAAAACCTCTCCGCACTATCTGGTCTATGGGCAAGAAGCCGTATTGCCTTGGGAAATTACGGCTGGATCGAGACGTGTTACTTTTCGTAATGAGCTAACGATCAAGAATATGCAACTTTGATGAGTGACAGCGTGGAAGATGTGACTGAGCTTAGGCTGTGGTCGCTTGAGAAAATAAAAGAGAACAAGGCTAAAGTAGCTCGTGCCTACAACAAGAAGGTGAAGCCAAAGGAGTTCCACGTTGGAGATTTGGTGTGGAAGTCTGTTGCCCTTGGGTACTAAGGACGCAAAGATATGGTAAATGGTCTCCAAATTGGCACGGGCCGTACAAGGTCGACCAAGTTTTAAGAGGGAACGCGTACATGCTTGAGCAGTTGGATGGTGAAAAATTTCCAGTGGCAGTCAATGGCCAGCATCTCAAGAAGTATTTTCCAAGCATGTGGGATATGGGACAATAAAAACTTGAGGGGCCGATACCAGATCGGCTAAGTCGATTGGCAGTAAAATATGGGGGGCCGATGTTGAAAATCGGCCGAATAAAAAAAAACAACAAGCTACTAAGGAAATGCTTTGAGGGCATGGAGAGCGTCAGAACGGAACTCAGTTATTTCAGCTTCGTCATCATCATCCTTGCTGGTCGATAGTTGTTCGTTCAGGGCACTACCGTTTCAGACCAAGAAATGGCCGTTGTGATTCAACTGAGGGTTGACCCTGTCAAACGTTTTTTAGAAGGAGCCGATGGGTGGTCATCGGCTTTGTGCAATTTAACCTGTTTAGAAGGAGCCGATACCGTGTCATCGGCTTATGGAACATCGACCTGTTTCGGTTATCGGCAAAATTAAAGCAAAAGGAAGCAACATTTGGGAAACAGAGTTTCATTCATTCGAAAAGTCATTGCTTACAAGATTCGATTACAAAAGGGGCCTGCTAATGCTACGGCCATTACTACTAAATCCTAATCGAAGCCGAGGTCGTCGTCGCTGCTGCCGCCGCCGTCTTCCTCGCTGTCTTCGGCGCTGCTACCAGCGTCGTCTTCGCTGCTACTGAGGAAGCCGGTAGGGGCCTCCTCGTCCTCGTCTTCGTCATCGTCGTCTGCGGACCCGGCACGGAAGTACCTCACCGGCTGGTACTCCTCGGAGGAGGTGTCCTCCTCCTCCTCTTCTTCTTCCTCTTCTTCAGAGGAGTCGACGCCATCCCAGGACATGGCGCTGTCATCGTCTCGCCTCCAGCTCCCCGTTAGCGAGGAACTGAAGGTTCTCTTCGCCGTCTGTCAGGGACGCATCGTCCTCTGACCAGACGGCAAAGTCCCAACCCCTCTCGTCCCACCATTGTGGGGCGAGAGTGTTGTACGCCGCTGTCGGCGGGTGCTCCGGAGTCGGTTCGCGGTCACTGAGGCTATTGGAGGCGTGGGAGGAGAGATCGGAGGAAGCAGAGGAGGCCATGGCGAGAAAGAGGGTTTTTTCCGGTGGAGAAAGAGGGTTTTCTGGCTTCGGGAGGAAGATGGGGACTGTGAACTGTTCAGGCGGATTTAAATAAAGAGGAATAGTGAAGAAACGGTTCAATGCCATAGCAGCTTTCCAGTTGTCTGCCAAAATCGCCAAATCATGCCTCGCGAAGGAGTTGAGAAGACAGGGCATCATGATGAAGGGGTGGCGTGATTTATCTGTTACGCCACGCAGCTCGACGCACGCCAGAGTCTGGATAAAAAAAAGAGGAAAACCCAGGAGAGAAAAACACACAGAGTGGTTTTGGAATTATCATTGCCAAAACCAGGGGGCATGTGTTATCGCCATATTCTGGCCTACGAAGGGGATGGGCCGTGATCAAGATGGGCTTAGAAGATACATATATTCAACGTGTTGTTGGATCGGCCTAGTGCGTAGATTTGGGCTGAATTGCCCGTGTATTTTGTATCTTAGTAGGATTCGTATTTGTTTAGGTTCCATTTATGTTTAGATAAAGATAGAGTTGTAGAGTTATTCCAAAAGTAGAGAGTCTCCGGACTATAAATATGTACCTAGGGTTATTGAGAAAAGGAGGACAATCACGTTCACAACAAACACAATCTCAAGATCGCCACCCCTTGTTCTAGGGTTTTTCTCGGGTAAGTGCCATGCTGCCTAGATCGCATCTTGCGATCTAGGCAGTATTTACTTATGCGTTGTCCGGTGTTACTCGTACTAAGCCTTGTTGATGGCGAGTAACACCTTTACCACAGATTTGTTAGAGCTAGCATCGATACTTTTACTATGATTGCTTATTTATGCTACCTCTAGCTATCTCGCCGTCTTTGCACCTTCTCCCGGGTGTAAAGGTGGCATCTTGCTTGATTTCTGCTTAAGTCGATTTGATCTGTTATAGTTGTGCCTTGTTCATCAAGGTTTAGTTTAATATCTACGTGGTTAGGCCTCACAAACGGGTTGAACGATCCGGTAATACGTAAGGTATGGTTTATTGATCTTAGAGGGGATGTTTCCGGGAATTGACGTTATGTTGGTTTTTAGGCCTTCTCTAGGATCGGTTTTCTACTATCTTTCGTATCTATTAGGCTCAACTACGCGTGGGACGTTCCGGTTGCGTGGTGAAAACGTTAAACTATCGTAGATCGATTTAACTTGTAGTAATTAAGCAAAACCCCATGTTATCATAGATCCAATGCAGAGCCATGGGGACAATCGGCTCTGAAAGCCGATTTACAGGGAAACCTGGGAGCCGATCACGGCTCGAATTTTACGATACTTGTTTACCGTGCAGAAACCAATCGAACAATCCATCACCTTCCGACCAGGTATAGGTCGGTGGCACGCCCTCGAACCAAGACAGACGCGTGCCGGAAGATTTGCGGGCCGTCGACCGAGGGACCAGGGCCCACCAGCCGCTCTGGGAGCCTCCCGGCTCTTCGTGTTGCTCGTCACTGCCCGCCGGTGAGTTTTGACAGGCAACAGTAAGTAAGAACCTACATCATCCACAAGATCTAGAACATGAAGATACCTAACCAGTCAGAGTCAGCGCATGCATCATGGATGTTGTGAACCCGACAAACTCCTCCATCATGTCACCTTGGTCGTGGCCCTGCCGAGGAGGAGATGGGCAGATGGTCGCAGGACGACAGGATCCACCCTCTTCAGGCCCGCCGTCGTTAGTGTAGACGAGCAGCAGCAGCCAGCACGCCTCGACGCCCTCCATGTTAACCAACAACATCTTGTTGGGTACTTCCCCTTGACCGTAGTCGAAGTACTCTTCCTCCTGACAGACTCATACTCGTCCGCATCCGTGTGCCCCTTCCTTGCAGGCCTTTCAGCGGCGTGTAGACGAGCTACGCCGCGATGGCTGGTGTTGGGGAGGAATGGAGGCCGAGCGACGTAGGGAGAGAGGTTGTGGTGCTGGGGGACTGAGGGTTAGGTGATGGCAGCGGTGGAGGGCGGAGGTGGTGGCAGCGGTGGGGTGGGGTGGCGGCGGTGGTGGATATGGGCGATGGTTCTCTAGATCCGATCGGGACTGACGAGGGTGGGGTGGGGTGGCGTCGGAGAGATTAGGGTTGTATGCGGTTTGGTGGGGGCGGGACGACGTGGAAATATTCCCTGTGTACGCGCGTGATGAGTTCTATGCCAGGTCATCGATCCACGAGAAGTTTCCATAGATCATAATCCCATCTGTTCATTCTGTTGACATCCAACGGCGTACCCTATCTTTCTCTTATATCTTCACCCGCGTAGTGATTATGACGATTTCGTCCACAGAAATTACGACGTTTTAGAGCGAAATCGTCATAATTTAATAAGATTTTGGCCCTCTCAAATAGCTTATGCCCATCTATTGTGTAATCGTCATAAAACTATGACGATTTCATCAATGGTCACTACCAAAACGTCATAGGTTGACAGATTTCTTGTAGTGCAAAATCTATCCCATTTCTTGTTGATGATTTTTCTCCCACAACTAACTTTCTTGTTTTCAGGAGGAAGCGTGGATAAAAAGGCCCACCTCTTGTTGTTGAAGAATGCTGGACAGTGAAAATGGCAAGAATCAATGGCCAAAAAAAGAAGAGAACTAACAAGATCATGTTTGGTGCTACTGAGGTGCAATCTGAACTTGTTTTGGAGGATGATGTGCAAACTGTTGAGGCTTTAAGGCACACCATTTCTGATTTGGAAGCTCTGGTGCAAAATGAGGGGCAAAATGAGCATGTTGTTGAGGCTCTAGTGCAAAATGAGCATGCTGTTGAGGCTTTGGTGCAAAATGAGCATGTTGTTGAGGCTCTGGTGCAAAATGAGCATGTTGTTGAGGCTATGGTGCAAACTGACCATGTTGATGAGGCTCTGGTGGAAAGTGACCATGTTGATGAGGCTCTGGTGCCAGATTGTGTTGTTAAGGAGGTGAAGGAGGTGAAGGAGACTCTTGGACGTGCTGTGGGGAGGCCATATGGTTATGGTAAGAAAAATAAGAGCATAAAACTGTTGTCTGGTGCGAAACTTGTGAAGGAGAAAAAAACGAGGGGTAAGAAGAGCCAAAAGAAATAGACTTTGAATTTGGCACTTGTTGTTGTTGTAAACATTTGTTATTGTAATAATTTGGCACTTGTTGTTGTAATAATTTGGCACTTGTTGTTGATAATTTAGCCGAAATTCAAATATGATGGTAAATTTGAATTTCAACCAATGTAGATATGTGTACTTTTCTATGTTTGTATGAGCTTCCAACGTTTTTCTCATATGTAGAGTTCCACTCATCCTCACCCTGATCCCTTTTGTGAAGTACAACTCATCCTAACCCAAAATATGGTAGAAATGGGCTCCAAAGCTAGGGTAAACCACCACATTTCTAAGCAAGTTTTTTTTCCGACCATTTCTAAAACAAAGTTTGATATTTTTCCTCATAACTATGTCACAGAACATGACACCATGCGAAGGTTTTGTATTTTTTTGATTTTTTTGAATTAGTTATGCACATTTGAATGTCTGGTCAAACTTTTTGAAGGCTTTTCATAAATATTCTTAGCTAGGGGCCGAGGATCACAAAACTAGCATTGGATCTCTAATGAAATAGCATGTTGTGAACCTAAAAATGATTTTTACAAAAAATCATCAGCATGAAATCATGTACCTGTGGTTCATATCTTACCCACCTCCAGCTGATTCTACATGATTTGTCTTTTTCACCAGGGATGGAATAAAAGGTTTGAGATACTCAAGTTGGGACATTGTATATTCTAGGTGGTCTAGTATTTTTAAAAAATAGGATGTTACCATTTTGAAACTTTAATTTGGTGGTTGCTTCACAAATCCCCCCTCTTTCGACACTTAGAAAATAGAAAATGGATTTTCTGTGCGTCGAAAAGGAAAACTTTGTACTACAACATTGTTAGTCATCCCATTATACACATTCATGCCCAATATGGGCACATTGTCACAAACTATGCCTTGATTCTAGCCATATCATTGGTCATTTGACCCGAAAGCCAAAAAACCTCGGAGGAGATAGGTCATTTTGTGAAGGGTTTTTTAAAATATGGTCAATATAACAAGTTTTATATTTTTCATCACAACTATGTCACATAAAATGACACCATGCGAAGGTTTTGTATTTTTTTGATTTTTTTTGTATTAGTTATGCACATTTGAATGTTTGGTCAAACTTTTTGAAGGGTTTTCATAAATATTCTTAGCTAGGGGCCGAGGCTCGCAAAACTAGCATTTGATATCTGATGAAATAGCATGTTGTGAACCTAAAAATGATTTTTACAAAAAATCATCAGCTTGAAATCATGTACCTGTAGTTCATATCTTACCCACTTCCAGCCGATTCGGCAGGATTTGTCTTTTTCACCAGGGATGGAATAAAAGGTTTGAGATACTCAAGTTGGTACATTGTACATACTAGGTGGTATAGTATTTTTGGAAAATAGGATGTTACCATTTTGAAACTTGAATTTGGTGGTTGCTTCACAAATCCCCCCTCTTTCGGCACTCAGAAAATAGAAAATGGATTTTCTGTGCATCGAAAAGGAAAACTTTGTACTATAACATTGTTAGTCATCCCATTATACACATGCATGCCCAATATGGGCACATTATCACAAACTATTCCTTGATTCTAGCCATATCATTGGTCATTTGATCCGAAAGCCAGAAAAGCTTGGGGGAGATAGGTCATTTTGTGAAGGGTTTTTTGAAATATGATCAATATACCAAGTTTGATATTTTTCCTCACAACTATGTCACATAACAAGACACCATGCGAAGGTTTTGTATTTTTTGTATTTTTTTAAATTAGTTATGCACATTTGAACGTTTGGTCAAACTTGTGAAAACCCCATTGACTACATCCTAAACCCAGCTAACCCTAAGGCCGACTGAGGAACGTAGATCTAACCCTAGCGTGACACTGTGGCTGTCCGATCGCGTCTTCTAGAAGGATTCCGCGGGTGGCTCTGGGCGATTCGTGGGAGGGCTTGTTCTCCAACCTGATTGGTTGGCGTCTCTTAGAAGGATTTCACGGCTAGCTCTTGGCGATCCGTGGGATAGATGATTCTGGAATCTGATTGGCTCGCATCGTTTTTTCATGAATAGATAATGTACAATGTGGCACACTCCATTGATCGTTGGACCGAGCGTGACATGCGAAGGCGCTGGGCGGGGCGGGCTGCACCATAAATGCATGCTTTGCAGCTGCCTCTCGCGTCGCAGTCTAGCTATTTTGCGTGCAGCCAACCGACGCAGCAGCGTTGCATCGTATTTACTCCCTCCGTCGCATTAAATAAGTGTATGTCTAACAACTTTTTTCAGTCAAACTTACTCCCCTCCGGTTCATGCGCCATAAAAAAAGTCAATATTTATAAACTTTGACTATGTATATAAGAAAAAATATCAAAATCTAAAATATGCAATAAATACAAGGTACAGCGTGGCACGCTCCATTGACCGTTGGACCGAGCGTGACATGCGAGGGCACAGGGCGGGGAGGGCTATGCATGCATGCCATGCAGCTGCCTCTCGCGTCGCAGTCTAGCTATTTTGCGTGCAACCAACAGACGCAGCAGCGCTGCATCGTATTTACTCCCTCCGTCGCATTAAATAAGTGTACGTCTAACAACTTTCTTCAGTCAAACTTACTCCCCTCCTGTACATGCGCCATAAAAAAAGTCAATATTTATAAACTTTGACTACGTATATAAGAGAAAATATCAAAATCTGAAATATGTAATAAATATAATTAGATTCACCATAACACATACTTTTATATTATATAAAATTGATATTATAAATGCTAGTATTTTGTTTTAAACTTAGTTTCATACTCCCTCTATTCCCTCCAATTGACATCCCTCTGATTACTCCGACGGATTTTTCTTCTCACCCGTTGAGTTTCCATGTGTGAGTTTGTTGCATGCGGTGTGTAAAAACGAACGAGTTTGCTGCATGTCGTGTGACAACTACCTTGGTTCTAGATTCCTGCATTTATTACCGAGTAAATCAAGACCAAATTCTATTTTCTCTTTTATTTTTCACTGTCAATGAACAACTACCTTGGACGTTTTTTCTCTCTTTCCCATTAATGCATGCATGCAAGGGCGGGGGCGACGGTGCAGGGCAGAGTCACGTCGCATCCTAGCAATTTTTTTGCACTGACCGAATTGATCATGCACGCGGCTACGCCCGCTGCCTACCCGCAACGCAGCGCACGCGGCTGCGCCAACGCAGGATTCCCACGCCGTCCTTCACGCTGAGCCCTCAATAAATAGGCAAAACGCCTTTGCCTCCTCATCTTCAACCTCGAGCCCGAGTCCCTTTGCCTCCTCCCAGCCCCAAAAAACACCTGTCCAGTGACCATGGCGACCTCTCCCCCCGCTTCCCTTCGGAATCCGAGGTCAGTGACGAGGACAACCACCCGGACCACAGGAAGGTCTAGGAGCAGGAGGAGCCCACGCGCCCAAGGCGTGGCAACAAGGAGGGCGACGCAAAGCCCCGACCTACCCTGGGCCCAAGGCCACTTCGTCCACAACCCCCTCCCAGTGTCGGCGGCAACCTCCCCGACTCCAGCCCCTCCGACGAGTATTGGAAGGCGGCGGAGGAGTAGGAGGCGAAGGAGCTGACTGCTGCCGTGAAGTGGAAGGAGAAGAAGGCCGCGCGTGCCCTGAAGAAAAGGCGGAAACGGGAGGAGGAGGACCGACGGGAGGCAAATCGATGGGCCTTCTAGGAGGAGCAGAGACGACAGGATGCACGGGAGAGGGTGGCGGCTTGGAATGCGGTGGCGGTGGCTTGGAGGGCGGCGGCGGCACCGCCCCCACCGCCGATGGACTAGGGCAGCCTCCCGGCAGCGAGGTTGGCCGGCAGCCCTAAACCCACGTAGTAGCTAGGGTTAGGGTTTATCCCAGGGTTTAGGCGTCGGGCCCTTAGGATTAGTTTCCCTTAGGGTTTATGTAAAGTGGGCCCTCTATGTAATGTGGGGCCCCTCTCTATATTGTAACCCTTATGTTATGTAATATATTATCTATGTGATCGACTTGTGTTTTATTGTATTGTCATTTGTCAAAACACCCAAAACAACAAGTGCATAAAACAAAAAACACAAAAAAAGTTCTTATATAATACTTGTGCAATATTTATAAAATGAGTGAAATTAGAAAAGCTCAAAAGAAAGAATAAGTTAACGTTATGATGGTTGATTATTTTCAAACAACACATGCAACACATGGTTCATTTTCAAACAATACATTTAGATATTTACATAAGTTAAAGGGGCGCCCAAGTTAAAGTGCTCGGCTTGTTAGTTAAATGGATGCCCTTGGCCTTCATTTATATATTTTACTTTCGCAAAAAATAAAAGATTGCGACCTGAGCAAGAGTATTTGCAGATCCACACGTCCCAAGTTAGATTATAACGTGAGTACTATTTTTTTGCCCAATCTATAAGTAGTTACTATTGGGGCTGGATATGACCATTTTGGCCTGGCTAAGTTCTATTTGGGCATGGTATTTTTCAATCACTCCTCGTCAATTGTTTTTTAAAATTTTCAACCCCTCCCCCTCCCATGCACACTAATTAAATTGAAGGAACACTAACAAAACTGAAGGAACACTGATTTTGAAAACAGAGCAACTCAAATTTGCCTGAATTACATTTTATTCAAGCCATAGACCATTACATCCATCTCTGCAGGTTCTACGATAACAAAGCATCACTCGAACACTGATTGCGCTCTCTAATGACTAATGATCAGGAGATAAACTAATCCGAGAGAAATTACACAAAAATAAAAAACTGGCCATTAGATTGTCATGCTTCTTTAATTCGATGATTTTCCTTAGCTGCATGTTCATCTTCTTCAGCTCGGCCTTCACTTCCGCATCCACTGTAGTACCAGCGGAAATGGGGTTGCCAGATCCCAATTGCTCCACCACGGACGGGTTTTCGAGCTCCCGGGATGCTACCACCACCCCAAATTCGCTCGATGTACTCATCAAGCCACTCAAAATGCCCACATTTTGGCAGTTCCTGAAATCATAGAGATGAACCCTAAATCCCAAATTCGATGAAATGCATGAAATTTCGAAAGAAAAGCGAGAAATTGGCGCTCGGAACACTCAGATCTTACCTTTCCCGGCTCGGGCTTGCTCTCACACTTCACAAATTCCCGGCCAATGTTGCCGTTCTTATCAGTGGATGTGGCAAGTCGCGTCAGGGGCACGGTACTGGACAATCGGGGCACCTCCTCATCGGCACCGCACCATACCGAGGCCATGAGCGGAGGGAGGCTAAAGTAGAGCTCGACATCCTTCGCCGGCGTTGCCGCACTTGCTTGCCGGAGAAGAAAACAGAAGGGGATGAGATGCTGAAACGGTGGCGGGAGTGCTCGGGTGCAGGGACGGATCGGGCCAATGGCTCTCTTCTACCACAGCGTGGGTCGCACGATATGAGGTGGACATTAGGTGCGTTCCGCCGTGACGTGGAGAGGCTATGGGTCCTGCTCTTCTCAGCTGATTCGAATTCGTTGACGGTCTCGTGAGGTTAAGTGGAAGTGTCGCACGGGAGCTATTTGCCGCTTCAGAAGTGTCGCATGCGAGCTATTCTTTGCAACGATGTAGTGTTCCTTCCAATTCCGAGTAAAGACGTCGCATGGGAGCTATAAGCCCTTGCAAAACAGGCAACTGAGTACTAAATCCCAAGGTCCGAATGGACTAGTTCCTGATGTCGGTCGTTCCCCTTCTCTGCTCTGATCCTAAATCACCGTTGCCGCTGCTGGATATCCATTGGAATTCGCAATCTACCATCGGAGTGGCGCCGTCTCCTAGCCATGTCCAGCACAAGCTCGTCGCATTGTGCACTCCGCCACCTGGCCTTCCTTTTGGGATCATCCACTGCCCTAATTGCGGAAGGTTGGTGAAGCACTATTGATCGAGGATGGCAGACCACCCGGGCTGGATGTTCTACAAACGAAAGAATCATGGGGTATGTGTCTCTGAGCACTGCATTCCCTACTCAATTTTTTTGAATTTGGTGTTCCTGTTATGTGCTGCAAGATTGATTGAGTTGATTTTGTTGATTTCGAATGTCGACAGTTTGGTTGCAATCTCTGGCATTGGGTGCTAGAGTAAATTGGGTATCTGCTAGACCACAACTACTTGCGAGGTGAAGATGGTTGTGAAGCCCTGGGCTAGGTAGAGGAAAGAAGGGAAAAGTTGTAGCTAAGGCAGGACGAGGAGAAGCTGAGAAGGGTATAAGGACATGAGCAACATCTGATAAGGATTTTAGTTGCACTTAGGGAAATCTTTCTGGTAGTATTGTAGCTAAGTGCTCCACTAAGTTACCAGTTAATTGTTCCCTTACTACGAACCTAGCTTGTAGTATTGTAGGCTGCTTTCTACGCTGGTTTTCAACAAAACCTTCTCTCCTCCGCCATCTCTGCTGCATGGAAAGACCAAACCAACCCGTTTTAGTGCCCGCATGGTAAGCTCACCTATGCAGCGCCAGCACATCTGCAATATTACTAGGATATTCCTCCGGCTGCTACGAAAGAAAACTATACATGTATGGTTTTTATTTCTAGACGGAACCTAGCTGGCTTTGCAAACAGAGAACGAGGATGGGATATGAGAGGCTACAAAATGTATGGGACAATTGTCGGCAATCACAAGATTCTGTTAGTACTAAAAGTTAAGGACAGTCGATGGCTGAGTGTGCAATAAAATAAATATACTACCGATTGGTAGCTGCCCAATAATAATTATTACTGCATGATCTAATTCCATCACTTGGGGTTAAGTGCTCCTAGCTATGTCTGCACAATCATATTTATTAACCCTCGTTAGCAGCCAGAGAATCACCTCAAACTTTTATACTATCAAACAACACCGCACATAGATTACTTATCAAACATTACCACGTTAGTGGAATTTGCATCATCCTATTCAATCACTGGCGTTTAAGAACTCCTTGCCAAGTGTGCACAAGCATATTTATTAGCATTCCTTAGCAGCCCGGGGACCTTGTGAACCTTTATATGAACCAAAAAAGGCACATAGATACATTATCACATGAACATGTCAGACATTACCACGTGAGAGGCACCTGCCTCGTCTATTTCCAACACAGGGGGTAAGAACTCCCTGCCAAGTGCATACAAGCATATTTATTATCATTCCTTAGCAGCCGGATAATCACATCGTACTTTTATATCAACCAAAACCTCGGATCAATACAGTCACAAGTGTTAGAGGCACATGCATGCATGCTTTTTATCATGGATATACCAGTTACACTCAGCCTCAGCCTCTGCCACAATGCACAATCTAAAAAAAAATGAAGTAGAATTATAAAATAAAAGTCCCTCTATAAAGAACGATTCATAAAAACAATAACACTAACACCACCAGAACAACACCAGTAGTCCAACCACTCCAATAGCAACGTCTTGAAGAGGAAAACAGTGCACAAGCACTGTTATTGTTTGATCAAAGATCATATATTTTTCACACTGAAGAAAGTCCTCGTCCGTAAAATAATACCTTCAACAAGGCTATTGCCAGGCACAACCAATGAAGGTCAGACTTTGGATTTTCATCCTGTAAGATAAGACTAGGAACTCCTCATGTGTTGTCGCCCCTACAAATAGTTGCTACTACGAGTCACAGATCACGCAACCAGTTTCTTGTCGCTAGAAAGACTCAAATCACCATCGCTGCCCTCATGTTTCAGATTTCCTGATATTCTCTGCATATCACTTCACCACGGATCGTCGAAGGCATGACACATGATGGTAACCAACAGCATAGCTTCGCAACTCTCCCGGTGAAACCAAATGGCCAAAAAAAGGTTACGTATGACCGAATACCTTCTCACTAAGCAATCTCTAGGAATGATACACCCATGTGAGTTTACCGGCGGAGCCTTCCGGAACTCTCCTCTCCAGGACAGATCAACAAGGGCGGGCAACAAGTAGATCTTTGTCTTCGCACGGAAGGAACCAGAGGACCGCACGCCTTATTGGGCAGAATAGTAGGCCCTCACGCCACCGCCTGTCGCCGCCCCCTCCGACGGAAGAGGATACAAGCCTACAAGAACCACGCACCCCCTTTGGCATGCCGACCTGAGCAAGAAGGAAGGCACAGCCCGCCCACGCACCTTCGGACAACCAAAAGGCCATGTCGTTGGCCGATCTAGGAGGGAGCCTAGACCTACGACTGCAGCTGCCACACCATGCGATGATACCCAAGGGGGAAGCCACCTCCTCTACATGACCCGGGTGCCAGCCCAGCCACCGCAAGAAGACGACGTCCACCATCAGATCTCATGCCCAAGGGGAAAGTCACCGCCGCCGCATGACCAGGGGCACCTCCCAGGCCGCCGCACGTAGCCGAACCACCAGCGCTATCCCCAGCAGCTAGCAGTGAACTGCCTTCGCAATCTGCTCTCCCCGGCCCTTTCGCGCCGAGCCTGTCACCACCGCGGCCAGCGGCAGCGGCGGAAGGGAAGGCTGTCGCGGATGGCTCTAGCGCCCCTAGGGTTAGCACCCCGGTGTCGCCCGTGGGGGATGACACGGGAGCGAGCCCACACCCGATGGGTTTAGTTACATGTTTATAAACCCATGGCTATTTTTTTAATTCCATTTCTAGAGTTTAAGAGCTCATAGCTAAGTGCGTAAAAACGTATTCGTTACCAACCGTAGATACACCTCGACCTTTCATATTAATCAAAACCACATATACAGATGTAGTAACACACGACCACACGAATCGCTGCACGTTTGAAAGACCTACATACTATGATAACTAGAAATAAATGTTTATTATTTTCTTATTAAATATTGATAATACTTGTCGAGAATATAAATATGTTGTCTATCGTCTTTCTATCAATTCGTACTTTTGCAATAATTGGTTAGGAAAACAATTCTATATGGTATCAGAGCCAAGATTTCTTAAGTTCAAGACCTGGATAACGCAATATTAAAAATAAATATATGCAGAGCCCCGAATCCATGTGCTAGCCTTTGAAGCGAAAAAGGGCTACCGGCCTGGACTTGAGGGGACTGTTGAGAATATAAATATGTTGCCTATCGTCTTTCCATCAGTTTGGACTTTTGGAATAATTTCTTAGTGCATTAATATTTTATAGCAATAGAGTCAAGAGGTCTCGAGTTCAAGACCCTGTATTAAAAAAAGAAAAAAAGATTCAGCACCTACTTCTATCGCATGCTAAGGACTAAAACCTAGGGCATTTTTCTCTCCTCCTGACGAGGGGAGGCTTTCTAGGCGGTGGGATCTGGCGCTGGTGCTGAGGGCTAGTGCGGCGGCATCGGGCTGCGGGCGGCGCGCTATAGCAGAGCATGACCAGGAGGGCGCGGCGGCGTGGTTTGGCGGAGTGCGGCGGCGGCTCGGAGGGGCGGTGCAGCTAGAGTCGGTGGCGGGCCGTATCTGGGCCCTTGAGGGCGCCTGCTACGGGTCCCGCACAGCAGGCGGCTGAGGGCCGTGCCCATCTAGGGGTCGTGAGGGGTGGAGGCGCTGCGGGCGTCGCAGAGGAGGGCGAGGTACTGGTGCCAGACGGCCGGAGAAGGCGATGGTGGTGCTCTACAGATGGAAGGTCAAGCTCGAAGATGGCGGCGCAAGCTTTATCTTGGTCTGTTTTGGGCCTAGAGGGCCGCTGCCCTTAGGCACATCGGGGTGGTTTCCAGCGTGTTGGCTTCGGCTATGCTGGGTGCAACTCTGCATGGTCCTAGTAGCCGCTGAGCTAGATGTGGAAGCGATGGAGGTGCTAGCGTTTGTCACGGTGTTGGTGCATTGGCACGCCCGCGTTGTCGGTGGTAGGGGCTCGATTCGATCGATCTGGGTCTGGAGGACACCAGCCGCGACATGCATCTTGCTTGCTTAGACTTGCAGAAGCGGGAGAAGAATGGCACTGGGACGAGGTGTTGCATCGTCCTGCCACCTGGGGATAAGAGGAAGTTTGCTACGAGTGCGGTAGCGCGCCTAACCGTGCTGCGCTGGCAGGGTCGTGTGTAAGCAACTGCGCCGTCCAGTGCAGGGAGGAGGAAGTTGTGCCAATAGTTTTGGTTGTCCATGGAGATGTGGTCGGCCATGGAGGCAGGTGCAGCAGGATGGCGTGTTTGCGTGGTCGAGAGCCGTGGATCCATGCATGGTGGCCGATTGGCTCCTGGTCGGATTGGTGTAGGTGAGGCTACCGGTAAAATCCGTGCCCTGACTTTCAGAGCAGTCGATGGCGGCACCGATGGGTGTCGTTCCCTTGTTGAAGGCGTCGACTTAGAAGCTCTCACCTGCCTATCCCAACATTCGTCGGGGGAAACCCCCACATCTGGTCTCCGGATGGGACGATGGCGGCGCCACTTGGCGTCGTGTTCCCTCTTGAGGGTATTGTTTTGGAGTTGGATCCGATTAGAGGGACCAGTGGCTCGTGAGGTTGGGAGATGGCAGCAGCTGGTGCCCCCTTCACATGCTAGGTGCGTCATATGAGCTCTTTGCTCTTTGCTCGCGGCCTTAGAGAGGAACTTGTTCTCTTCTTGTCATGTGTCTTTCCTTTCTAGCGTCGTGAAGGTTGGTCCAAATGCTCATGCTCGGCGTCTTATATGTGTGTGGTGTTCTAGATGTGGCTTGCCGTTGTTAGGGTTTTCGCCTGGGTTCCCCCATATAAACCAAGCAGTCCATCTTTCTATCTAATCAATGAATTTAGCAGTTCTCTCCTGCTAACATTCAAAAATAATAATCTAGACATGAGGGGAAGTGTTAAATATAAATAGACTGCCTAGCCCATTTTCATAGGATCGGTCTTTTGAGATAATTGGCTAGTGCATAAATCCTTTAATACTAACTTCCATATCTATATATACATAGATATTTAGTATATAGGTTGCCTACTATAGGTGTGTCGTAGACTTCAAAATGTATAACTACCATGGTTATACATCTCATATTTTATATATTTACTAATTGGAAGGACCGTCTCAAGCTCCACATTAATTCTAGAGGTTAAAACAATCTAATCGTCCGGATCAACTTCAGATTCATCTTTGACCACCGGATGATATAGCATATGCTCTCTCCATCATACGTTCTTGAGTAACCGCCTCTCTTTCATGTTTCTCTACATTTATCTATTGTGACTAATTGTGATGCAGGAGGACTCTGGCATACCTTTGATGGAAATCTCATATACTCCTTCCGTTTCTTAATATCAGGCATCTGGTTTTTTGAGAAAAAAAATCCAAAATATAAGGTGTAATGCATTGAAATACTTATTTGAAAAATATGTTTACGGATTTGATTATATTTTCTTATCTCAGGGAAGCTTCTCTAATTTTTCATGCCAATTAGTGAGACGTAATATTGCCCAACACTTATGTATCTTATCCTCCATTTCCGTTCTTTAATTTCAGAGCCAAAAACTATACAACTTATATTTAGAAATGGAGGGAGTATTATCTATATCACGGTGTGCTATCTATCCAGGGTGACACATGATGACTCTAAATTGTGTATCCATGATTGAATTATTCAATTTAAAGAGGTTATTACATGTACTATCTAATGACAATCAATTATATGGAAAATATGCAACTTAGTGGACATGGATACAATCGGTGACGCACAACACACTTCTAACAAATTCAGTAGTGTAAACTATGAAAAAATTGTGAAAATCATCCACATTGGATCGATTCCATATTTGATTTAAATATGTATTAATGGATAAATGGCTTTAAAATAATCTTCTAGTACAAGAGTAAGCTCAATAATTTTAGGAAAAAAATAAGGTCCTTCATCCATAAACATGTTTCATGTCTTGTTTACAAATTTTTGGCATCCTTAATTCGACCAACTTGTTTGGAATATCAAAGTACATGAAAAGTTCAAATTCAGAAAAATTAAGAATCAAAGTTATGCTTATTTAACTGGAAACTGGAAGTACACAAAAGCAAGGGGCGTATAGGTGTTTCATTATGCCCGAGAGGATCAACGTGTTATGACAAGCTAGAGGGAGATAGGCTGGATGAACTGCAGCCGAATCTTCTCTTGGATCATACGGCTGAATGTGTAGAGGTCCCTTTTGTGATGGTACATAAATGCCATGCTCTTGGTGATGCTAATGACTTGGTTTACTTGTGGGATCAGCACACGATGATCAAATCTTGCTTGGTTTGATGTTCTCCACGCATCTTGAACGACATGATCCAGCATGGTCATTGCTACCTCACTTGTGACATGATATTGTTTGATATAGCTATCCACAGAGCATGCCACATCCATTTTGTTTTTCCCGTGCTGTGAAGAAACACATTTTATTAGTTGCTCAAGCAACTTTGGATATTAATGAACATTTGTATATAATCAAAGTTCAAATATATGACATGCTATACCTTAAATGCAGTCATGTCATTCATGAGACATCCTACAATGCTGCAAGCCTTGACAACATCTGGCCCACTCGAATGCTTCCTTGGTTTGTTTATCACCCATACCAACAAGTGAACTCACTGATAGCAACGGTATTCCCGAAGACATGAGGGTGTTCTTCTGGTGATCTTCGAAACTTGGAATGTAACTACTATGAAACCACTCGGACTCCTGTTGGTAATGCTTACACAGAGTTTGGAACTTCATAAGGACAGAACTAGATTAATAAAGAAAATTTATGATTTAATATGCATGTTTATGAGGAGTGGACAACATGACTGGTACAGGCTTGTACCGCTTCCCGACAATAAGCAACACGGTACTTGTAATCTAGTTTCAGTTCATCCTCAATTTCAGTGAAGGTCTTCATCAACCTAACATAGTACTTCTTCAAGTAGTTTGGTAAAAGAAGAATTGCGCTCTCGTCCCATCTATATGCACAACTAGTTAGTCCTTTTGTGTTTTAGCCAGCATGCAAGTATGATACTAGAAGAGGGAATGAACCCTGGGAGATAATTCCTAACCTCTGTATAGCTTCGTTGAGCTGCCGACCCTCTTCCAAGGTAGCATGCATATCAAAAGTGTCATCTAACAGGGTTGCTATCACAAATATCTTGGCAAGGACTATTCGTGCTTGTCCATACTGTTGCTCATAGTGCACTGTGTGGGACCAGAAGTAGCATTCAACTATACGATTACGAGAGTAGTTTAGATCTATTTCTTCGCATAGATCGTTTCCCCACCTGAAATAAAAATAAATGGGAACATACATGTTGTTAACTTTTTCTCCATCTATAACATGTGTAGATTAGTTTGAGATCAAAACTACAGGAGATCTTTTGTATATAATTGAGCATATAAAATTTTCCAACCATAACATAGATATTTGTCCAATACCTACCGAGAAAATTCTTTCAGCTCCCTCTGGTGAAGACACTGCAGTAGATTGAAGTCGAGCTTTGCAAGCTCAAGTATGGATGGGTTCCACGCTTCCTCTTGATTGTACTCGGCAATATAATATTTCACATCTATCCTCTTCAATGTCCTTGGATATGGTATCTCAAGGCTTCGTTTCACTTGCTCTGATAGAGGGTACTTGAGATTACCTCTCATCAATTCAAGATGATACTTTGCCAATGAGATGGATTCATCGAGTTCAGGTCAGCATGAACTGAAAGGTAAGCTGCATTGTATAAACTTAACAGCCCCCTCGGTTCATTAATTATATCATTGGTGAAGCTCCCATTTATGCCCTTAAAGTTATTGAATACATCTGCAAGAAAAGTGGTATGTATTAGAAGTTGATTTATATTTTCTATAACTTATTTCCATCGAGGCACTATGTCAATTTATCTTAGAACAAATACCATATTATTTTTATATATCATTCTTCTATTCCATCATATTTATTATGCTCATATTCCAAACAAGTGAGAAATTAAATTAATTGGAAATTGACAGGTAGTAATTATCATATTTTCCCGACGAAGTTGCACAATTTTATTTGATGATAAAGTTTTGTACTTCACCAAATCTTGTATTTAGAAAGCTGCTATAGCATTGTTGGGACAACAAGAAAACAAGCAAGCATCATTGATGTGCGAGCATATATATTTGTGTAAAAAAGTAAATTAGACATGTCAAACCATAGATTCAAGTAATTTCTTTTTTATTTGTGCACTCTGTGAAACTCTGTCCATCCTTACATTGATTACACTAGTTTCAAACACACACTTGGTGAAACGCTACTGCATGTATTTCAATACCTTCAGAACATCCGCTATTTTTTTGTATCTTCTGATTCTGATAGAAGATAACAATTGGTGAATGATGAGCTATGTACTTCTAGCTGATCTCCACATTCAATATATAACGTTTTGTGGGGATATGCTATTCCTCCGAAGACTACAAAAATTAATCATTTCCGGATCGAAAATAGATAAATAAATCTGGATATGGTCATAGAGATCCGTACAAGGACTAAGAAGAGATAAAAAAAATCTTAGATACTACTCCCTCCATTTGGAATTATAAGTCCCGCGCGGATAACTAGGTTGCTAATTTAAACAACAAAATGAAAATAATTAATATAGCATAAAAATTATACCATTAGAAACTTGAGGTTATATTTTCTAATGGTATAACTTTTGTGATATATAAGTTATATTTTGTTGATCAAATTAACAATCTAGGTATGCGCGTAGGACCTATAATCCCAAACAGAGGGAGTACGATACAAGTAGAATGTAGTAGCACTATTTTTTCTCCAATAGAGGAACTTATATTGCTTTTATGTAGTTTTCGAGACACTTTATGCATTGTCTCAAAAGTATCAATACGTGAAGTGTCTATAAGAGTTAATGATACAAGCAATAATGTATTTTAATGTTTGTAGACTTAGCAAAGAAACACTACATTGTGGTTCCATACTCTAGAGTAAAAAGGTGTATGTTATAAGATAAGACAAAAGCAATGGTTGAACTGACTATCTCAGTAATATTAAGGACCCACACCTTTAACCCTCTCAACCTTACACAAGAACCTAATTAATTATAACGAATTTTATATGAGTATCTCTAAACATGACAAAAAATTTAAAAACACATGTCTCTAGAAATCACAAATAATGCCAAATTGTGTCTTCTAGACAAGATGTGAATACACTGTATGAAGTGTTATTTCTACATCCAAATTTCTCGACTATTGTCTCTAGATTTGCGACAATATATATAATGTGTTACAGAGGTGTGTCTCTACGGTATCTAAGAGTCTCTATCTGAAAAATGTCTATATGGGAGGTTTATTTTTCCAATTGAGAAATGCCGACAGGAAATCCTGTGAAGCTGTCGAGGAAGGTGATGGCATGGCCCTGCCTAGCTTTGCGCGTTCTCTAGGCAGGTCGAGGACCCCTCCTAGCTTCGGCAATAGTGGAATTTGCAGGCGGAGGGCGAGTCCAGCCTCTGGCGTGACACATAGCTGCTCAGCGGGATTTGCAGGCGGAGGACCTTCGTATCTAAATGAATCTAAATCAACTAATATAGGTTATTATCTTTGTACTTATTATTTTCTGTGCATGTTGGTCTCTTCATTTTACCTTAGGGCATTTACATCGGTAGACGCTTCGTTGGATGCTTAGATGAAAACAAAAAAATACCAGAAAATCAGATTATCAGCTAACCGTCTAGGCTTCCAATGCGCGTCGCTTGATTGGGTAGCTAGCGATAGCTACCGAGCTGGGTCGTGCGGTAGAAAAGGAGTCCTAGCGCTTGACGCCTGGTTAAATGTCGACGCAAGGAAATATCCAGGAATCAGATGAGATTCAGGCCTAACCACCAGAGAATCTAGCTTAGCGTCCGCTCTAAGCGTCCCCATTATACATGCCCTTACCGAGCTTATTTATCACCATGCCTTATTGTCTAGTGGATAAGTTGGACAACAAATTTTATCCGTGCTTTATGTTTGCGACAAAAAGTTATCGTGCGCACCACACATTCCATTAGCAGTCTTTGGTAGGTTTGTGGAGAGTCCATTCAATCGGTCCTATCCAATTTATCTAGGTTAGTAAACGTCAATGTTCGAAAGTGCACCGAGCCGCTTAAAAATCGTTCCCGCATAGGCGGCAAGTGAGTGCTTCGTGTTCCGCACATAGAAAATTGTCGCCAATCGTAAGATTCTGTTACTAAAAGTAAAGGACAATTTATGGTTACGTATGCGGTAAAACAAATACTCTCTCTGTTCCAAATTACTCTGCGTTTTAAGTTTGGTCAAAGTCAAACATGATAAAACTTGACTAAACATCTTCGATAGAATAATAATATTTATAATATCAAATGTATACACAATATAAAAGTATGTTTTATGGCGAGTCTAACTATATTTATTACATAATTTAGATATTGATATTTTTTCTTATATTCGTAGTCAAAGTTTATAAAGTTTGACTTTGACTAAACCTAAAATACAGAGTAATTTGCAACAGAGGGAGTATACTAGTACTAGATTGGTAGCCGCCCAACAATAATTATTACATGATCTAATTCCATCACTAGGGGTTAAGTGCACCTAGATAAGTGTACAAAAGCATATTCTTTAACCCTCGTTAGCAGCCGGAGAATCACCTCAAACTTTTATATAAAAAAAATTCCACATAGATACAATCACACATGAAAATGTCATAGTACATTACCACGTTAGTGGCACCTACATCATCTAATTCCATCACTGGCGGTTAAGAACTCTTTGCTAATGAAGGGAATATGCCCGAGAGGCAATAATAAAGTGGTTATTATCGTATTCCTTATTTATGATAAATGTTTATTTTGCATACTATAATTGTATTAATACGGAAACGTTAATACATGTGTGTTTAATAAACAAAAAAGGAAGTTCCTAGTTATGCCTCTCTTATAAACTAGCTCGTTGATTAACATGATGATCAAAGTTTCCTGATCATGGACATTGGATGTTGTTAATAACGAGGTCACAACATTAGTGTAATGATGTGATGAACATTCATCCAAAGTATAGCATTACGATCAAAGTCATTGAGTTTATATTGCTATAACAACTTAAGAAGTGATCCTAATCCTTATACCATGAGATCATGTCAATCACTAACACCGGAAGAGTTTCTCGATGACATCAAACATCACACCGTAACTGGGTGATTATAAAGATGGCTTCAGAACTACTAAAGTGTTATGTTGAGACCAATGGATCGAGAGTGGAATTTGTTCATCCCGATGACGGATAGATATGCTCTGGGCCCTCTCGGTGATATCACATTGATTAACTTGCAAGCAAGTGATTTGATCACTAGAATGTTATATCACGGGAACGAGAAAAGAGTGCATGTCAGTAACGAGATCAAACTAGGTATGGAGATACCGATGATCGAATCTCGGACATGTAATATATCGTGAAACAAAGGGATTAAGATACTAGCGTACAAGGTTCACACGATCACAGAAGTCATCGTTGAATGTGCGGGAGTCAGTATGGATCTCCAGGTCCCGCTACTGATTATTGATCGGAGAAGGGTATCGATCATGTCTGCATTATTTGCGAACCGTATGGTGACACACTTACGGGATGCCGACACCATTCGGAGCAAATGATATGCCAGAGAAAGAAAAAGGAAAGCGCAGGAATTTATTTCACTAGACACCGGAACTGTTTCGGTTGAAATTGCTGAAATTGGTTCTGCATGTGAAATGGAATACTAGTAAGGGGTTTTATGTGAATGTTTGTTAATTAAAGTAATTAAAAAAATTCTGAATAAATAAATAAAAGAGTTTTATTTAAATGAGAGCTTGCATTAATTTTGGTGGAAAATTAATGCATGTGAGTGGAATTGTGAGTGGAGAGGTTTTTATGTGAGTGGAGCTTCCACCACATGAATGAGGGAGAGGTGGGGGCACCCTCCATGGCCGGCGGCCATGCCCCCTTGGGCTGCCCCCTCCCCTATAAAAGGACCCCCTCCTCTCACTTGTCTCTCACACCTCCTCGCGAAGGATCTCTCTCCCCCCTTTAGAATTTCCCCATGGTCTCGGATCAGCGAGATACATGTTCCCGGTGGCTTTTTCTGGAAGGATTTGTTGCTTCCGCTGCTTCGCTGGAGCGAGGGCGCGGAGGTTGTCGGGGTACCCGTACGTGTGTGATCACGGATGCACCACTGCTTTGAGGTGCTGGACTTGATCGTGCTGGACCGGCTGGACCAGATGGACTTCATCACGATCTTGAGATCGGCAAGCGTTCGTCTACATCATCCACGAGTACAACCTCGTTAACGCTATTCGGTCTTCGAGGGTATGTATTCTATGGATGTATATCCACCCGTTGCTTGTATCTAGTAAATAGATCTTGGTACATAGATGTTCCCATCATAGGAAATTTTTTGTTTTCTATGCTGCGAACCCTACAGTGGTATCAGAGCCGGATCTATGCGTAGATGCTTTGCACGGGTAGTACACATATGAGTTTGTGGGCGATGATGATCATTTTATTGCTTCTTAGTTGTACTTTGGACATTGGTGGCATAGTGAGATGAAGCGGCCCGGACAAACTTTACATGTCCTCGCACATGAGACCTGTTCCACGCTTGACATGCAACTAGTTTTGCATAAGTGTCTAGCGGGTGTCTGTCTCTCCTACTATAGTCAATATCTAATTTGCAACGAGTTGTCAACAATTTGGTTATCCTCGTTGTGGTTCATGTTCGTAGGTAAGAACGGTTCTATCTTCGAAATCCCTAAGCCACGTAAAACTTGCAATGGATAAATTAGAGGCGTCTAGTTTAGATTGTTGCTGGGCTAGTGTTATGATATGGTGATGTTGTAAGTAAAAGTATGAGATGATACTCTTACAACACACATGACGTGTAAGTTCCATAGACCTTGGCCTTACACATATAGGTATGATAGTGATCATACCACGGTGCACATGATAGAGATCATATGCGGGAACCATATCATTCCACTAATAAACATGTGATGTTTGATAGCATCTTATATTGCTTGTTTGGCGTTTTATTAGCATAATAAGATGATCCCTCATTTAGATATCAAGATAAAAATGTGTTCTTCCTTAAGTATGCACCGACAATGTTTCGTCGCTTCAAGGCATCACGTGATGATCGGGTGTACTTGAATCCACGAGCATATCTCGGGTGTAAGACAGTTACACACGCGAATACTAAGGTTCTTACTTGGCGAGCCTAGCATGTACATACATGGCCTCGGAAAACGGACCGAAAGGTTAAGCATGAGTCATATGTTTTGATATGATGACCATATGGATGCTCGCCTTTGATGCTACACCGACTCACGTGATGATCGGAATTGGTGTATGTAACACCCTCAGAATCGGACCTATGCAAGTTTGGGCGAAATTCACCAAACCCGCATAGAAACGATTCAAAGGTGCCCACCAGGCACTTTCGTGCGGGTGGAAAACGAAGTAATAACATTACACAACAGTCCTCGATGGGACCCACAGAACAGATATATATAACAGCGACTCGAAGAGTCAAGAATACAGATATAATATACAAAGAACCAAATCACCTTGAAATCGATAGAGCGTCCAGCTACGGACAAGATGCAAATGGGGCTAAGAGCCCTGGAGAATAACCAATGGCGTCCATAACCCTGCCCAGGCCAAGCCGGAAGGGTAACCCTGCTAACGGCGTCGATCTCAAAACCTGCTTAAACAAAAGGGGTGCCGACAAGGGCAAAGGAAAAAGAAGGAGCGTCAGTACTGAGGCCAGTACACGGCGAGGCTAGAATTCGGCGGTCCTCGCCTACATAGGTATGGTGGACTGAGCGGCAGCGGCAGCATGCACTAAACAACCTATAGAGACTCGATACAACTGGCGGTAACAGAGAGGGATAAGAATGACCTATCCGGATCCAACCTGAAGCTAACACCAAACAAACCCATCCTGGCGTTTCCCCCTCGAGACCAAACGAGGAAGTCAACCGAGGAACTCACACAGTTGGCAGTTTTACTTATTCAGTTATAGTTGCGGCACTTTACTAGTCAGGTTTAGATAATCGTCCTGATAAAGTAAACAGTGGGCACTTTTAGTTAACCATTCCGTTGTGGTTGCAGCAATTACTAATCAGATACAGATAGCATGAGATAAACCCAAAACCCAGCAGTTGTTGGTACTTTTATTCAGCCATTCCGTTGTAGTTGCAAGATTTACTAGTCAGGTACAACTGTCGCAAGCGACAACCAAACAAGCAATTTGTGGGCAGTATTAATTAGCCATTCCATTATAGTGAAGCTGATTACTAGTCATTATAAGTCAAATTTATAACAGTAAACTTTAGTTATGCTTGTCTATGATCGAGATCTCGTGCTCCAAAAGTCCATATCCGCGACACGGCTTTCAGAAAGTTTTACCGCCGGGTGCACCAATAGCAACACACGCCGATCAACCTCGGAAAAACCAAATCAAAACCAACGAGGCTTTCACGATGAATAATCACAGATTCAGAAATATTTGGGGCCACCCTTAGAGTAGAATCCAGCGGAGTAAGCAAGCTCGAGACGGCCTCAAGGTTATGGGGACGGCCGTGAACGACGGGAACCCGAAGTGTGTCTGGGCTTGTCGACACATGAAACGGGCCATTATTTCCTAAACAGTACAGTGTGCACCTCGCACAATCGTAAATAAAGCGGTAAACATGGCATAAGTACAGGATAGTAAGAACACCTCAAACTAGTTTGTGGCCCCAAGAAATAAGTCTGAATCAAGCTCTGGCTCAGGGGGGTCCCATATACCTCCCGGATGTGGATAGCGCGCAAAATCAAGGAACAGGTATCAAGTACTCGGGGTCTTACGGGACACAAGTGGGCGTTCGGAAACCAAATATTATCTATCGCCCACCGATGCCTCTGCTTATTCAATTTTAGTTGTTAAACAGAATTTAAAGTGACGATAAGTAAAGCTAGAATCATCTCCAACAACAACATGCGGCAATACATCAACAACTGTGGCATTTGACAACACGCAACATTACTTGAACAAGCGACTACGACGCGCAAGTCCAACTATCTACCAAACAACAGGTAATAGGATGTGTCCAAGGCAATATAGGGCTGCACGGTTGATCACGGGTACGGAAACTAGAGCATCGCAACACAGATAGCAATAGATCAACAGGAGGGAAGTAAATACTATAAAGTAAGATAGGTAGAAAGAGGGAGATGCTCGCCTGAAAACATTGTCGAAGGTTCAACCGAAGGTCGGGGCGAAGCTCACATCAACTCAACGGCCTTATCCGCGAAGAAGCAAAACACTAGAATAAACACCGGATGCGATATTTAATACACGGCAGAAGATCGGCATGATGCATGCATGATGGATGGCATGGCAAAGTGCGATGCAATTAGGTCAAGATTAAGCGGAACCGGGGTCCCGACATTTGATTAGATGGTTCAAGTTATTTAATTACCCCGCAATTAAATGTTGTTTAGCAAGACAACAGATGGACCCGGTTCGCTACACATGTTTAAATGAGGCCGATATGAGACTAGATTTGCCCGCATATGGGCCCCATATTTAATTATTAGGTGAATCGGCATAAGGCCCCAAACCAATGCTATGCATGCGGGAAGTGACAATTCAATATGCAATCAAGTTGTTATTATGTTATAAAATAAGGTCCGAGGAAAAAGGGTCACACATCAGAGGGGTCTCGACGATCTTGGGTTCCAGGGTTCGGGGTTCGACAGGGTCCAGGGTCCGGTCTCGGGGTCCAGGGTTCTGACGGGGTTGTTCTCGGCGGGATCGTTCTCTCGTTCTTGGTACGGGGTAGATCTTATCGCATTCGCGGTCTTCGGGTCATGTCGACAGTCATGGCGTTCGGGGTGAAGCACTTGGCGTTCCGCGCCGATGTTCTTATCGTCCGGGTTCTCGGGCATCGCATCCGAGAGGAAGTACTTGGCGTTCCTCGGTTCCATGTCGACGGCCTTGGTTTCCACGATGGCGCACTCGGTGTATCCGTGGCGTGGTTCTTGTCGGGGTCCACGGCTTGATCGCCGGGCGTCGGTCTTCGGGATCGGGTCCGGGACGAAGACCTTGGCGTCGGATGGTCATTGTCGGAGTTCTTGTCGCGCCGGGGTCTTCGGATCGGGCTCCGGAATCGGTCTTCGGAGTCCCACTCCGGGAAGGAGAACTTGTCGTTCCGGGTGGCGACCTTGGGGGTTTCTTCCGGTTCGGGTCCTGGCGAGGCCCTTGGTTCACCGGGATCGGCGTCGGGAGCTTGGTCAACAGATCGGTGCAGGAGTTCTTGGGGTTCTCGACGACCTTTGTCGTTGCCGGTCTCGAGTGGCACCAACGGGGACGATCTTGGCGGTTCACGGCGAGGAAGTTTCCAGGGACGGCGCGGTCGGGTCGGGCCGGGCTCCGGCGGGGCGAGCGCGGGGCGAGGCCGACGCGCGGGCGAGGCGGGTCGAGCTGGTGGAGGCCGCGGGTCATTGGCGACGCGGCGTTCATGGAGGCGCTGCTGAACTGGCGCTGGAGGCGGCTTGGGGCGCGCGCTGGCGGGTGCGCGGCGCTGGCGGGCGCTCGGGAGCTCCGTGAGGTCGGTGCAAGCGGTGGGAAGGAGGGCTGGGCGCAGGCGGGACGAGGCGGGCGGGCTGTGTGGCGAGCTCGAGGGTGGGGGTGCGAGCAGGCGAAGGCGGCGCTGGGGCTTATGGAGGAGAGAGGGCCTTGTGGCCAGGCTGGCAGCGGGCAGCAGCAGCTGGGCGGCGACAGCGGGTGAGCGGGGAGGAAGAGAGGAGGAGGGAGGCGGGGCCGAGCCGGGTGGGAAGGAGAGAAACAGTGGTGGGAGGCGGTTCGGGCGTGGGTCCCAGGGGGCAGTGGGTTGGTGGCCGTTGGGTCCACGCGGGGCGGGGCCCGGTGGCAGGGAGAGCATGCGGCTGGCGGGGGGGCAGGCGCGCGGGTGTGGAGTGTGTGGGTTGGCAAGTGGGGTCCAGGGTGGGGAGAGGGAGAGAGAGTGGCTGTGAGGGAATTGGGGTGGGCTAGGACAAGTGGCATGTGGGGATTGGGTGAGGGTTAGGGAGAGGGTGAGGTGGCGCAAGCCTATAGGTTGGGGTGAGGTGGCCAGGGTGGGTTGGGTAGCTTTTTAGGTGGGTTTAGAATTAGATGGGGCTGCAGGTTGGACCGATTTAAAAACAGGGGTGGTCGTTCGGGTCTACTCGGCCCGTTCGACTGCCCCTACTAAAACAAATTAAAACTTTTATTTAATTTCATTGGGCCGTTTGCAACCCGAATGCAACAAAACAAAATACTCCGGAGACCCGGTGTTTGACATTTGAATAGAGATGGGGCGTCTGGAAAACAAATCGGGGTTTGCAAAAATAGTTTTATGCAAACTATGCACGATGATGACGATGCAATGCACAAATTTAACGCGATTTTCTAGTAGTGGTTTTGCGGGATGCCACAATTCGACACCACTAACAAAGGATCTCGCCCTCGAGATCCGCCTCATGGTACCGGAAAGAAGGTCGGCGGTCTGATCCTCTCGCTTCGTGTAGATCCTCGCGACACCACTAACGAGGATTCCTGCTCCATCTGGGAATCGGCGTTACCACCAACAAGGGTCGTTGTTCCTGATCGACGAGAGAACACTCCGGAGAACAAAGGACGAAGGTAGACGTATCAAACGATAAGGCCACCTCTAACTTCCATTAGAAGAGGAAAAGTTACATTGATCCACCATTCGATACGAGCGTCTGAAGATTCGGTAGGGTGATCAGTCCATCCCGGACCCAACTATCAACTCTATACATGAGTAGGAGAATCAGGCAACCCAACTCTCGAGATTTAGACTGAAGATCTTCATAGGCGGTATCCGGAACAAGGAATGTTGCCAGCAGAAATCGTATGAAAGACACACTGATTAGGTTCCGCGATGGTTCCATTGGCATAAACAACACGTGCTCAAGGTCGACTCCAACTTCACCAAAGCTCGTCCTTCTCATATGTTTTTCATCGACACAGCTGTCCGGCAAGGAACACAGATGGGTAAAGATCTCAAAAACAAACGATCGGAGGTAGGGCACAACAGACAAGTTGCAGATTGATGATCGTAGCGCCTCCGTTACAAAAGGAAGAAAACGAAAACCCTGAAGGTGCGACGGAAAACCCAACCACGAGAAATCCTGGACTCGAAGAGAGAGAAGAGAGCGGATTCGAAACACGTAGAGGTAAGAGGGGAACAGCAGAGGGGTAAGGAGTAAAATCAGACCTAGCCAGAACTATCCAACCGATTTTGCAAAATAGTTTTGACACTCTACTTCGGCCGTTAGCTAGGTTATCCTACATTTGGACTTGTGGGGTATCGCAACCGCTGAGCTCGATACCACTCAGAACACCCTCGAGAATCGGACCTATGCAAGTTTGGGCGAAATTCACCAAACCCGCATAGAAACGATTCAAAGGTGCCCACCAGCACTTCGTGCGGGTGGAAAGCGGTAATAACATTACACAACAGTCCTCGATGGGACCCATGCAGATATATATAACGACTAAGAGTCAAGAATACTGAATATAATATACAAAGAACCAAATCACCTTGAAATCGATAGAGCGTCCAGCTACGGACAAGATGCAAATGGGGCTAAGAGCCCGGAGAATAACCAATGGCGTCCATAACCCACCTGTGCCAAGCCGAAGGGTAACCCGCTAACGGCGTCGATCTCAAAACCTGCTTAAACAAAAGGGGTGCCGACAAGGCAAAGGAAAAGAAGGAGCGTCGATCGAGGCCAAGACAGCGAGGCTAGAATTGGCGGTCCTCGCCACATAGGTATGGTGGATCGAGCGGCGGCAGATGAAACAACCTATAGAGACTCGATACAATGGCGGTAAAAGCAGAGAGGATAAGAATGACCTATCCGGATCCAACCTGAAGCTAACACCAAACAAACCCATCTGGCGTTTCCCCTCGAGACCAAACGAGGAAGTCAACCGAGGAACTCACACGGTTGGCTTTACTTATTCAGTTATAGTTATGCACTTTACTAGTCAGGTTTAGATAATCGTCGATAAAGTAAACAAGGCACTTTTAGTTAACCATTCCGTTGTAGTTGCAGCAATTACTAATCAGATACAGATAGCATGAGATAAACCCAAAACCCAGCAGTTGTTGGTACTTTTATTAAGCCCTTCCGTTGTAGTTGCGAGATTTACTAGTCAGTACAAGCGTAAGCGACAACCAAACAAGCAATTTGTGGGCGTATTAATTAGCCATTCCGTTATAGTGAAGCTGATTACTAGTCATTATAAGTCAAATTTATAACAGTAAACTTTAGTTATGCTTGTCTATGATCGAGATACTGTGCTCCAAGTCGTCCATATCCGCGGACACGGCTTTCAGAAAGTTTTTACCCGGCCGGGGTGCACCAATAGCAACACACGCTCGATCAACCTCGGAAAAACCAAATCAAAACCCAACGAGGCTTTCACATTGAACAATCAGGATTCAGAAATATTTCAGGGGGCCACCCCTTAGAGTAGAATCCGCAACGGAGTAAGCAAGCTCCGAGACGGCCTCAAGGTTATGGGGACGGCTGTGAACGACTGGGAACCCGAAAGTGTGGCTGGGCTTGTCGACACCGCGGAAACGGGCCATTATTTCCTAAACAGTACAGTGTGCACCTCGCACAATCGTAAATAAAGCGGTAAACATGGCATAAGTACAGGATAGTAAGAACACCTCAAACTAGTTTGTGGCCCCAAGAAATAAGTCTGAATCAAGCTCTGGCTCAGGGGGGTCCCATATACCTCCCGGATGTGGATAGCGCGCAAAATCAAGGAACAGGTATCAAGTACTCGGGGTCTTACGGGACACAAGTGGGCGTTCGGAAACCAAATATTATCTATCGCCCACCGATGCCTCTGCTTATTCAATTTTAGTTGTTAAACAGAATTTAAAGTGACGATAAGTAAAGCTAGAATCATCTCCAACAACAACATGCGGCAATACATCAACAACTGTGGCATTTGACAACACGCAACATTACTTGAACAAGCGACTACGACGCGCAAGTCCAACTATCTACCAAACAACAGGTAATAGGATGTGTCCAAGGAAATATAGGGCTGCACGGTTGATCACGGAAACTAGAGCATCGCAACACAGATAGCAATAGATCAACAGGAGGGAAGTAAATACTATAAAGTAAGATAGGTAGAAAGAGGGAGATGCTCGCCTGAAAACATTGTCGAAGGTTCAACCGAAGGTCGGGGCGAAGCTCACATCAACTCAACGGCCTTATCCGCGAAGAAGCAAAACACTAGAATAAACACCGGATGCGATATTTAATACACGGCAGAAGATCGGCATGATGCATGCATGATGGATGGCATGGCAAAGTGCGATGCAATTAGGTCAAGATTAAGCGGAACCGGGGTCCCGACATTTGATTAGATGGTTCAAGTTATTTAATTACCCCGCAATTAAATGTTGTTTAGCAAGACAACAGATGGACCCGGTTCGCTACACATGTTTAAATGAGGCCGATATGAGACTAGATTTGCCCGCATATGGGCCCCATATTTAATTATTAGGTGAATCGGCATAAGGCCCCAAACCAATGCTATGCATGCGGGAAGTGACAATTCAATATGCAATCAAGTTGTTATTATGTTATAAAATAAGGTCCGAGGAAAAAGGGTCACACATCAGAGGGGTCTCGACGATCTTGGGTTCCAGGGTTCGGGGTTCGACAGGGTCCAGGGTCCGGTCTCGGGGTCTAGGGTTCTGACGGGGTTGTTCTCGGCGGGATCGTTCTCTCGTTCTTGGTACGGGGTAGATCTTGTCGCATTCGCGGTCTTCGGGTCATGTCGACGGTCATGGCGTTCGGGGTGAAGCACTTGGCGTTCCGCGCCGATGTTCTTATCGTCCGGGTTCTCGGGCATCGCATCCGAGAGGAAGTACTTGGCGTTCCTCGGTTCCATGTCGACGGCCTTGGTTTCCACGATGGCGCACTCGGTGTATCCGTGGCGTGGTTCTTGTCGGGGTCCACGGCTTGATCGCCGGGCGTCGGTCTTCGGGATCGGGTCCGGGACGAAGACCTTGGCGTCGGATGGTCATTGTCGGAGTTCTTGTCGCCGGGTCTTGGATCGGGCTCGGATCGGTCTTGAGTCCCACTCCGGGAAGGAGAACTTGTCGTTCGGTGGCGACCTTGGGGTTTCTTCCGGTTCGGGTCTGGCGAGGCCCTTGGTTCACCGGATCGGTCGAGCTTGGTCAACAGATCGGTGCAGGAGTTCTTGGGGTTCTCGACGACCTTTGTCGTTGCGGTCTCGAGTGGCACCAACGGGACGATCTTGGCGGTTCACGGCGAGAAGTTTCAGGGACGGCGGTGGTCGGGCGGGCTCCGGGCGGCGAGGCGGGCGAAGCGGGCGGCGGCGGGTCGGGCCAACGGAGCTGGTGGAGGCCGCGGTCATGGCGGCACGGGCGGCCCAGAGGCGCTTGTGAACTGGCGCTGGAGGCGGCTTGGGGGCGCGCGCTGGCGGGTGCAGGCGGCGGCGGCGGGCCTCGAGCTCGGTGAGGTCGGTGCAGCGGTGGGAAGGAGGGCTCGGGCGCGGGCGACGAGGCGCGGGCGAGGCTGTGTGGCGAGCTCGGTGGGGTCTGGCGGGCGAGGCGGCGCTGCGAGGCTTCTTGGAGGAGGCGGCTGGCTGCGGCCAGCGCGGGCGGCAGGCTGGGCGGCAGCGGCGGGTGAGCGGGTGGCAATGGCGGCCGGAGAAGGGGAGGAGCAGCCAAGGGAGCGGAGGGAGGCTGTCAGGCGAGCAGGAGGAAGAGGAGGAGGAGGCGGGGCCGAGCGGGTGGGAAGGAGAAACAGGTGGTGGGGCGGTTGGGCGTGGGTCCCGTGTGGGTTGGTGGCCGTTGGGTCCACGCGGGGCGGGGCCCGGTGGCAGGGAGAGCATGCGGCTGGGGGGGGCAGGCGCGCGGGTGTGGAGTGTGTGGGTTGGCAAGTGGGGTCCAGGGGGGGGAGAGAGAGAGTGGTGTGAGGGAATTGGTGGGCTAGGACAAGTGGCATGTGGGGATTGGGTGAGGGTTAGGAGAGGGTGAGGTGGCAAGCCTATAGGTTGGGGTGAGGTGGCCAGGGTGGGTTGGGTAGCTTTTTAGGTGGGTTTAGAATTAGATGGGGCTGCAGGTTGGACCGATTTAAAAACAGGGGTGGTCGTTCGGGTCTACTCGGCCCGTTCGACTGCCCCTACTAAAACAAATTAAAACTTTTATTTAATTTCATTGGGCCGTTTGCAACCCGAATGCAACAAAACAAAATACTCCGGAGACCCGGTGTTTGACATTTGAATAGAGATGGGGCGTCTGGAAAACAAATCGGGGTTTGCAAAAATAGTTTTATGCAAACTATGCACGATGATGACGATGCAATGCACAAATTTAACGCGATTTTCTAGTAGTGGTTTTGCGGGATGCCACAGTGTAGTGGATTTGGTTCATGTAATCACCAAAAAGGCACGAGGGATGTCGTTTTTGAGTGGGAGTTCATTTCTAATTTGGATTAGTAGAACTCAATTTATCATAAATTAAATCAAAGTGAATTTGCATAATTTGTTGTAGTCATTGGCATTCGTTCACCACCTTATGCATAGTTGTAATTGAGATAATAGAACTATAGAATTCTGGATATATACTTTACGAACTGGTATCGTATTGTGTTGAGTGTCAATCTAAAGTTTAAAGTCATATTGCAAACTTTAAGCAAAATTCTATTTACTCCATGAAATTTAATAATTGGTATTAAATCAAGAGTAACAATTCCAGTGTTAGTACCTTGAGTATCATGTTTGCCTCCATGATTCTTGGTTATTTTAATATCAAGTTTATCTAGGAGCTGAAAGAATTGTTTCAGAAACCATCATGTGTGGCAGATATAACGATATCTGAAACAATGTTTTGGTTGCAATATGATAGAGTATAATATGTGTTCTCATATAGGATGAGAATTTACAAAGGTTGGAGATGCTAGACATCCTAATCATCCAAAAGGGTTTTGGAAAGCAACATTATACTCACGATTCACCTTTATAAGCTACAGTAGCTTGATCATGAAATTCGTCATGATAAGGATGGATAGAAGATGTATGTAAAGTGTTTACTATACTAAAAGATTACTAAAGAATGGATTTTGAAAGAACGCCGATCATTTGATGGTGGTGATCTACTTCAAAGTGCAAGTCCAAAGGTATTATTATTTGAATATACACGCTTTGGACTATGTGTCATGTATATGGCGCCACTTTTGATGTTGATAGATTCTTTTAAAAAGGAAAAGGAAATGCTGAAAGAGAATCTATAAAATATATTTGGCAGAAAAGAAAATATTGGAAATATCCAATTTAGGTATATAGATGATATACAGGTTATGGTTGTATTCTTTGCTTGTTAAACAATGTGGTTCTTGGGTATTGGATACCGAAGTGGTTGGTATGAAATTTCATACGGAACGACGCAATTCATGAACCACAATGGCCTAAGTAACTAGCAAGAGAATATGTGATGATGTTTATCGAAAACAAACAAACTGTTGTTTGTATTTCTCGTTGACATCAAAGCTTGACTTCAAGATTTGTTTTAATAATTGTTATTTAAATCAGGTATGATGAGAACAAAGGTTGTTCAGATAATTACCATATTCCATATTAGATGGATGATTTACAAATCTAGTTGGAGAGATCACATCCATAAAACCTAATGCTAAAATGTCGCAAGACAAATGATTTAAAGATCACTTACGAAGTGACATCGCCGTTTAAATTATATTGGAAAGAAAACATGAAGAATCTCCATATTCATGGATTTTTGGAGTCTTCGATTTGATCAAGTGAGGCTTGTGAGACTTTCCTCGGGATAATTAATAACTTCGTTCAAAGGTCAAAGAAGAACGAACGACTAAAATATTGGAATTTATACATATCGATGTATGTAGTCCATTATTTATAGTCGTAAGCGATGGGTTTCAACTTCATATACTTTCTCCGGAAATTTGAGTGAATGTTCACTTAATGAGAATGAAGTATGAAATATTTGAAAATGTTTCAATGACTTTCAAGATGAAGTGGAAAATCATTGTAACAAGAAAATAAATGGTTTTTGATTTTATCATAAGGGATTTGTTTGAGTTACAATTGTAACAAGAAAATAAATGAATTATGATTTTATCATAAAGGGATTTATTTGAGTTGCAAGTTTAGCAAAACACCTAGATTTACATCTTCCGAAACACCATAGGAGTATGGAGTGTTTGAGATTTGTAATGAAACCTTGTTTGACATGGTTGGATCAAAGGTGTTATTTATAAAACTGCCATTATGTTTTAAAAGATTAAAGCTTTAGAGACTACCGCTTTTACACTGAAAAGAGCTCCATCTTGATCCGTTGAAATGACACCATATGAGTTATGGTTTGGGGTAAAACCCAAGTTGTCATTTCTTAAATTTTGGTATGCTAAACATAAGTAAGATGTTTACAACCAAAGTCGGATAAGCATGTCTTTGTAGGTTATTTCGAATAACCATTGGGTATTCCTCCATAACACCAAGGACAAAAGGGTTTGTCGCTTGAAATGTGAAGTTTCTTGAAAAAGGAATTTTTCGCAAAAGTTAAGTGGGAGGATAATAGAATTTTGATAAGGTTAACGAACCTTAGCTAAATGTGCTGAGTTGCGCAGCGCCGGAAATTGTTCTGAAGGCTGCCATAACGCTCATAGCTTATGTGCCTCAAAGGTTGTGGTCACGGAGATCTAAGTTCTTGTTGAACCAAGTCGGTCGGATAAACAATCAAATACTAAGATTTGAGAGTAAATCATTATTGTTTGACAATGATGAACCGACTATATGCAAAGAAGCGATGATGGGCCCTGACTCCGTCAAATGGCTTGAAGCCATAAAATCCTTGATAGTTCCATACACGAGAAATCAAGTTTTGAACTTGGAAGACCCTCCGGAAAGGTGTAAAAACCTATCGGTCGTATTTGGATCTATAAAGAAACAGACGTGGATGTTTCACATCTATGAAATAGTCGACATGTCGTAAAGTATTTTATGACAATGTTCAAGGAATTGACTATGACAAGATTTGATCTTTCATAGCGATATTTAGTCTGGACGGATTAAAGTAGCAACCACTATATATAATTTGGTATATGGTAGATGAATAAACAAAACAAAGTTCTTCTAATAGAATGGTTACCTAGGACGTGTACATGACACGGTCCAAAGGGTTTTGTTAAATTCAAAGGATGCTAAAAGGGCATGCAAACTTCAATGGTTGAAGTAAGCATCGCGGAGTTGGAATCTTCACCATGATGAAAAATGAGTTTTTCATCAGGAGCCGATGAAGATGCTTGCATTTGCAAGAAGTTAAGTGGGAGCGCTGAGACATATTTCTAATACATTATGTGGAGGACATCTTTTTGATTAGAAATGATGTATCTTTTATTGACAAAGGTTAAGAATTTCATTTCGATGAAAAACTTAGGCAAAACCCGAATATTTAGCATGAATGTCTATAGTGGATAGACTGTGACGCTAATATGGTTGTGCCAAACATACATATATGCGATATTGAAGGAGTTCAATATAGAAACGACTAGAAACGGTTCTTGTCGCATGGAAAGGAATTGAGTCAAGATTCAAGTGTATCGACACTTGATAAGTGAAACAAGATTCAAGTGCTTTGACACTTGATGAGTGAAATCACAAGAATGTTTTGATCAATCATACCATGATATGTACACATCCAGATATGTCCTATGCTCTAAGTGTTATGATCATATACCAGAATGAATCGTAAAATGATCAGTGGACTATAGTAAGGATATTCTTATGGTCTTTTGGAAGAACTAAGAATATATTTGTGTAGAGGTGACAAACAATTACAAATAGTTCATTGTAAAGCGTTACATTGATACTAGTTTTGTCACAAGATACAAATTAAGTTTATCTCAATTTAAACTATGGGTGGCACAATATAATGGAAAGGAGATTCCATGATGGATTTGGATGAAATCCATAGTTAAGACATTGTGACGAATACTACAACAAAAGGCTAAGTATATGGCTGCTATAGTAGCAGCAAAGGAGGGAATTTGTGTCAAGTAGTTTGTTATCAAACTAAGGTGTGGTTCGCAACAGGCTAACACTAAAGATATATTGTACGACAATAGTATCGACGTGTTTTAACCCCAAGGAACTAAATGTCTCACCAAAAGACCAAATTTATACAAGGCCGTCTCATTGGAGAATGAGTGATGCGTGAAGACGCAAAGACATGCAAATACACACGGACCTGAAAGTGTTAGATCCGTAGATTATGTTAACCACTTGTAGTTGCGTATATGGAATACCAGAAAGCCATAGGTGTTCAATGCGCAAAATTTTTCAAACTAGATTAGTGTCTCTAGTGCAAGTGGGAGACAGAAGGGAATATGCCCGAGAGGCAATAATAAAGTGGTTATTATCGTATTCCTTATTTATGATAAATGTTTATTTTGCATGCTATAATTGTATTAATACGGAAACGTTAATACATGTGTGTTTAACAAACAAAAAGAAAGTTCCTAGTTATGCCTCTCTTATAAACTAGCTCGTTGATTAACATGATGATCAAAGTTTCCTGATCATGGACATTGGATGTTGTTAATAACGAGGTCACAACATTAGTGTAATGATGTGATGAACATTCATCCAAAGTATAGCATTACGATCAAAGTCATTGAGCTTATATTGCTATAACAACTTACGAAGTGATCCTAATCCTTAGACCATGAGATCATGTCAATCACTAACACCGGAAGAGTTTCTCGATGACATCAAACATCACACCGTAACTGGGTGATTATAAAGATGGCTTCAGAACTACTAAAGTTTTATGTTGAGACCCATGGATCGAGAGTGGAATTTGTTCATCCCGATGACGGATAGATATGCTCTGGGCCCTCTCGGTGATATCACATTGATTAGCTTGCAAGCAAGTGATTTGATCACTAGAATGTTATATCACGGGAACGAGAAAAGAGTGCATGTCAGTAACGAGATCAAACTAGGTATGGAGATACCGATGATCGAATCTTGGACATGTAATATATCGTGAAACAAAGGGATTAAGATACTAGCGTAAAAGGTTCACACGATCACAGAAGTCATCGTTGAATGTGTGGGAGTCAGTATGGATCTCCAGGTCCCGCTACTGATTATTGATCGGAGAAGGGTCTCGATCATGTCTGCATTATTCGCGAACCGTAGGGTGACACACTTAAGGGATACCGACACCATTCGGAGCAAATGATATGCCAGAGAAAGAAAAAGGAAAGCGCAGGAATTTATTTCACTAGACACCAAAACTGTTTCGGTTGAAATTGCTGAAATTGGTTCTGCATGTGAAATGGAATACTAGCAAGGGGTTTTATGTGAATGTTTGTTAATTAAAGTAATTAACAAAATTCTGAATAAATAAATAAAAGATTTTTATTTAAATGAGAGCTTGCATTAATTTTGGTGGAAAATTAATGCATGTGAGTGGAATTGTGAGTGGAGAGGTTTTTATGTGAGTGGAGCTTCCACCACATGAATGAGGGAGAGGCGGGGGCACCCTCCATGGCCGGCGGCCATGCCCCCTTGGGCTGCCCCCCATCCCCTATAAAAGGACCCCCTCCTCTCACTTGTCTCTCACACCTTCTCGTGAAGGATCTCTCTCCCCCCTTTAGAATTTCCCCATGGTCTCGGATCAGCGAGATACATGTTCCCGGTGGCTTTTTCTGGAAGGATTTGTTGCTCACCGGAGCGAGGGCGCGGAGGTTGTCGGGGTACCCGTACGTGTGTGCGATCACGGATGCACCACTGCTTTGAGGTGCTGGACTTGATCGTGCTGGACCGGCTGGACCAGATGGACTTCATCACGATCTTGAGATTGGCAAGCGTTCGTCTATATCATCCACGAGTACAACCTCGTTAACGCTATTCGGTCTTCGAGGGTATGTATTCTATGGATGTATATCCACCCGTTGCTTGTATCTAGTAGATAGATCTTGGTACATAGATATTCCCATCATAGGAAATTTTTTGTTTTCTATGTTGCGAACCCTACAGCTAAGTGTGCACAAGCATATTTATTATCATTTGTTAGCCGTCGGAGAATCACTTCGAACTTTAATATCACCCAAAACCGCACATAGAAACAATAACACATGAACATGTTAGACTTTACCATGTCAGAGGCACCTGCATCATGTAGCTCCACCACCGGTGTTAATAACTCCTTGCCAAGTGCACACAAGCATATTAATTATCATTAGTTAGCAGCCGTAGAATAACCTCGAACTTTTATACCAACCAAAACAATAGATCGATGCATCTAGTAACACATGAAAATGTCATACCTTACCACGTTAGAGGCGCATGCATGCGATTTGATGGGGGGTTAAAGGCTCCTAACAAATTTTGCACAAGCATATCTATTACCTATTGTTACCAGCCGAATAATCAACCCAACCTTTCATATTAACCAATTTAGATGCACTTGATCAAATTACATATATTGAGTTCAAGAGCTAGCTCCTAGCTAAGTGTAGAAAAGCATATCAACCGGTTACACATCTTTAGTAGCTCGCGAATCACCTAAAACATTTATATCAACCAAAACCACAGAAAGATACAGTCAAAGATGAACATACTAGAGTTCACCTACCATGTTATAGTCATCTGCATGATCTAGTTCCATCACTAGAGGTTAAGAGCTGACGACGGATAAGTAAAGGAAAGATTTTATTACTCATCATTAGCAGCCATATAGTATCACCTCGACTATTCATATTAATCAAAACCGAAGATATAGGTAGTTACCTCATACCACCATCGTGCATCCCTGCACGATACCACCATCCACCATAGGTGAGACCGAGGTTTGCCTCGACATCACCCAGAGCATAGTAGGATAATTCCAAAAATCCACAAACAGTAGAAAGATTTTTACCAGAAGTTGTACGTTCAGGTCCTAAACCTGTATAAATCTCTGCTTTACTGCGCTACTATCATGATTTCTGAGTGTGACCCCTCCAAACATAAATCTACCGTCATATCTCGAAATTTGGCGCGCCAGGTTGGCTTTGCGTGTTTCGGATACCAGATCAGGATGGTCGGCTTATCT